>CM068954.1:171521015-171537653 GCA_035128595.1 Eptatretus atami | reverse complement strand
ATGCTAACATTACTCTGGAGCAATTGTTCACTGCAGAAGCTTCAAGAGTTGTTTTAAACTTCTGAACAATGAACTGATAGCAAGTGCATCAGCAGAGCAGCCTCTTGTTACCGATGGTGATACTGTACTCTGTGTACCTGCACGAGACATGACCAACATTGCTCCCTGCAATCACGATGAAGCAGATTCCAGGATTATGGTACATGTCGCTGACGCTGTCATGCAGGGCTTTCACAAGATCCTTGTTCGAACAGTGGATACCGATGTAGTTGTGCTAGCGGTAGAGGCTGTACGGCAGCTAGGAAGGATAGAACTCTGGATTGCATTCGGTAGTGGAAAGGACTTTCACATCATCCCGGCTCATGAGATATGTGCATCACTTGCCACAAAAATCCTTAGTACTTCCGGTGTTTCACGCTTTCACAGGCTGCGACACTGCATCCCAGTTTGCCCAAGTGGGAAAGAGGACTGCATGAAAGTGTGGGAAACACATGATGAGTTCACTAGAGCCTTCTCTTGAGTTGCACGATTCACCAGAGCAAATATCTGACAGAGACAAAGCTTCCCTAGAGTATTTCAGTATCCTTCTCTTTGACAGGACATCAACATGTGCCTCAATCAACGAAGTTAGGAAGCTTCTATTCACACGCAAAGGGCGTCAGATGTCAACCCTTCCTCCCACCAAGGCTGCCCTACGGCAACATATCAGGAGGGCAGTATTGCAAGGTGGGCACTACTGGGGGCATACTACCATGCCATATCGCTAGTTACCCTCTCCTGCTGAGTGGGGATGGACTTGCCCAGAACAGTGGAAGCCCCTGTGGACAAATCTGCCAGAAGCCAGTGCATCCTGCCCAGAGCTGCTGAAGTGTGCATGTAGGAGCAGGTGTATAGACTGCAAAGTGTACGAGCGCACTTACAATGCACTGTTTACTGCACATGCAGGAGAGATTGTGACAATGCTTAAGCTATGGCGAAGGTCCAAAGAAAGTCCAAGTGACAACATAATTGACAGTTGCTAGTTGCTGGTTGCTACCGTGAATGTATTGTGTAGCAACAATTTTTGATTTGATGTATGGTGTAAAATATCATTGCTTTCATTATATTTCCAGGAAAAGGTCTTCTATTGATAACAAGACTGTTATGTTTAAGTTGAGTTAATGAGTTAAGTGAATCCCGTGTTCACAGGTAGTCTTCTATGTGTACTCAGATGGTTGCCATGGTAAATAGGTTACTAAGCAACTAAAAATTTAATGTTTTGTTACTTTTTGATAACAATTATGACAACCTGTATAGATTATTTACCCAAACATTCCTCTTCTGTAGGCCATTAGGCAATGTGAAGTAGAAGCATCATCTACAAATAGAGGATAAATATATATACATAGACAGTTGGTATTGTTTATCCATTACCTAGCAACGAAACAAATGCTAATTTGTTTTGTGGTGACACTAATTATTGTGTTGTTTTGTTTTCTGATGACACTAATTGCTCTTTAAAACATGTCTACTGATAGTTCTGATGTTCTGTAACACAGCACCAACCTTTCCGAATGTAGTAAATAGGCTTAAAAAGCCCGTTGCTAGGGTAAATTTGTCACCTAGCAACCGTTGTAAGGAACATGCTGTATTCAATGGCTCCACCCTTGAAAATAATCAGTATGGGTTGAAGAATAATTGTGCCAAGTCTCATGCTTTTATCACTTACTGAGCAATTCTAGCTGTATTTTGCACCCATCGCCTCGACTAATATGGATTAGTATGTGATTAAACATAACTTTAGATATTTCTTATTTAGTTCACAAATTTAATGAATAAAATGCATGGCTTTTTGTGTATACGCATTGTGGGAGGTCCTGTGAGCAGAGCCAGTCAATGTAATGTTGTTCTTTATCAACGCTGAAACGTGCCGAAGTTATGATTCACTCCCTTGATTCGTGTAACTGTCTGTACCTCCAAACCCTGGGGAACATTGAAAGGGCTGTTGGTGCTCATTTCTGATTGGCTGTACTCGGACCTGCCTCCTGGAACCAATATTGTTTCGACTCTGTTACAACCCTTTCCCAGTAGTTATTATTTTTGTTATTAGTTTATTTTATTTAGCAGAATTAATTTTATTAGTTGATTAGCAGAAAGTAGTTATTTTGATTTTGAACTGTGGAATAGTTACTCTTTCCCAGATGAAAGGCTATTTCTCTTTTATCCTGCTTGTTCAATCATTTCCTCCACTTCATCCCTGTTCATATAAGGTTTGATCAAGGGTTTTTTTTGTTGAGAATTTCATTGATGGAGATTTCTCCCGTACGTGTGCACATACGTAATGTTAATAAATATTCTCCTTTGTATGCTGAACCTGAGTGAAAATTGAGTTCATTTCTTCTCACAGACCCAAAAGTCCCAGAGGAATCAAGGTCCCCAAGGACCCAAAAGTCCCTGAGGATCCAAAAGTCCCAAATGTCACCAAGAGCCCAAAAGTCCCAAAGAGTTCCCGAGGACCCAAGAGTCTCAAAAAGTTCCTGAAAACCAAAATTTCAAAAAGACCCAAAAGCTCCCGAGGACCAAAGACCCCTCAGACTGTAGATCCTGTAGACCCTTTCAGACTCGACTCTAGGACAAAAAATCCATTAAATTCCTGTGTTTTAAACGCACCCCATGTTAAGGTACATAAAGCAGCTTAATACGTCCTTCTAACATGGCAGGCATTCTCATCCAATAAAGATTCATCGGATGTCTGTCTGTCTGTCTGTTCACGATTTTTGCAAAGACCGCTGGGCCAACAACCACCAAATTTGGCACACAGATCAAGTCCGACCCGGGGGTTGTCCTAAGTGTATTTTCATCCACAACCTCAGCCTTTAAAGACCCTGAAGAACCATAAAACATTTTTTTTACATGCTTGAGAGAGTGAAATACATGCTTGAGAGAAGACTTTCTACATGCTTGGGAGATAAGACCCCTAAAGACGTCAAAGACCCTTAACACCATTGAATTTCCCAAACACAATTAAGACACTTTAAAACCCCAAATACCCCAAGACCCTTTGGACCCAAATATCTCGAAGAATCTTGAAGACTCCTAAGACCCCGAAGACCATTTAAGACCCTTAAGTCTTTTTGAAGACCCCAAAAACCCTTTAGACTTTGAAGACCCTTAAGAACTTAAGTCCCCAAAGACCCTCAACACCCCAATGACCTGTAAGAACCTTAAAGACCTCAAAGACACTTAAGACCCAAGACCCTGAAGACCTCTTTACCCACTGATGTTCTGGCTCTCCTGCCCACACACAGTTTCCCTCCCCCCCACCCACCTTATCGGTTCTCCTGCCCTCGATCAACCTGTCCCATTCTCAGCCCTGTCGGCTCTCTTGCTTCTCCCACTTCTCAGTATCACCCCCAACCACCTGGGCAACGCCAGGTAACCTGCTAGTAAGAAATAAAGGGCAAACTCTTCAGGGAGTCATCAACTCCTAAACAGGTTAAACACGTATAAATAAATTCATTTTCAATATTCAATCTCAACGAAACTTGCACAAACAAAAACAAAACAAAACCAAGGAGCTCATCCTCGAGGTCCCCCAGTTTTTGGGTGGTATGAGGAACAGATCTGTGTTAATATGAAATCTTAATCTTGAAATCTCAATCTTGAACCGAATCCATCCAAAATTTTTTGAGATTTCCTGCTCACAGACAGACAAACAGACAGACACTCGGACAGGTGTGAAAACATAAAGTCCGTCACCTTCGGTGGCAGATGTGATAATTCTACATAATATTCTTGAACAAAATATAAATGTTTATGACAAACATTGCATGCATTAGTGTGGGCTGTTTGGTATTAATATTCAATTGCGCAAAAACATTGGAATCACTTGTCCTGACTCATCATTGATGTTTTCATCCGATCACAGCTGACTCTGATTCATCTCTTCCATTTCAGTAGATGAACACATAGGTCATGATGGTCCATTTGCAATCTGCATGTGTGGGACATGGTCACGCATACACAGTGGTTTCACATATATGTCCAAACGTGTGATCAGAAATGTGTTTTTTTAAGGTGCTGCAACAAACTGCACTTGGTGTTACAAATACTGTTGAAAAGTTGTGGTTATTCATTTGTGATTAAAATGCATGCTTCATCACAGATGCTCACGCAAGCTTAAGGACGCTAGTTCCAGCTGGTCCAAAGTCACAAATAAATATGACAGTATAAATATGACAAAATCTATATAATAAATGTCAGTGTTCAATCCGTCTCTTCCATAACTCCAAAACCAGAAACCTAACAGCTCCAAACTTTGCATGCATACGAAGGGAAATCCAAGGTGTTGCATGAATGAAAATTGGGTGTTTGGGTTCATTTAAACACCCCTTTTGAAGATTATTACCTCCACCACCGAAGGTGAAGGAGGTTATGTTTCACCCCTTTCTGTCTGTTTGTTTGCAGGATATCTCAAAAAGTTGCGGACGGATTGATGAAACTTGGTGGACATGTTGGTGTGTGACAATCAAGAACTGATTCAATTTTGGTGAAGATCCTAATCCGGATCCGGACCTGATAATTTTTTCAATGATTCTTCAGCATTGAGCGATCGGGCTCAACTGATATATAGCACAATATCTAAAAAGTTGTGGACGGATCCGGACGAAACTTAGTAGACACATTTGGTGTGTGCCAAGGATGAATTGATTAGATTTTGGTGAAGATCCGAATCAGAATATGGATACGAGAATCATTATATTTTTATAGTGCTTCTTCACCATTGAGAGATGGGACAAAAAACTATATAGTACTGCATGTATAGCATGACATTTCAAAATGTACTGGGCCTAATATGTTCTCGTGGATCAGGCATTACGTGGCGGAGGTACGCGCTCCACCAACTGCCCTTCTAGTTTAGGGGTTGCTCATCACGAAAAACGAAAATAAGCCTGACCAAGACAGCGGCGTGCCATCTTGGTCAGCCCTCAATCAGCTCGCAAGAGACTTAAGCTGCTTTTTTTTTGGCCTGCTCAACAATGCCTTGGCTTGGAACAGGCCACAATAATTTCTTAACAATAAAGTTTTATTTCTTTCACTTTCCTCTGATCTTCATAGCTACGAATCGCTGGATACATTGCAATGCTTATAAATGCCCGGAGACGCCAGCATTCATAGCTTTAATTTCCGCACATGTCATAATCTCTATAATCTCTTAAACTAAGCTGAATTACAAAATTTAACCTCCAGAATTGAACTTAGCAGCACTTCCGACTGCTATAAAATGTTCATTTGTCCAATTCGGATATTGCTTCACATTCTGGCATCTTCAGGTGTTTATACGATGGATCGGCAATCGCTAATCGCTTGCTAAGCCAGCTGTTTCTCATCAACCGTTTCATTGGAGTGCTTAAGTACTTAGCGAGTGCTCCACAATATTAGCACCGTCACCGAATACTGTATGTCCAATGAACTTGAACAAAGTTCAAGGACCACTCACCTGCCTGGCCCAAAGTTGTTTCGTGGTGCATGGGACAGAGTCTCACTCAATGAAAATTTGCAATTATATTTTACAACGTTTCCCCTTTTTGTAAAATCTTTCAATTTATGACCCATCACTTCGGCATAGATAAATGCGTACAAAAAAAATTCAACGTTTCATTTTGAAAGTTTCTTCAACCATTTTGTGGCTTGCTTGATTGGAGCGCTCTTCAAGCTTCGATCTTTTCAAGCTTCCATGTCGATACCGTGGTGTGCTTGCCCGTGTGGACATCTCTTGCATTAAGAAGGCAAAATAAATGAGATGATTACAATGACTAAAAAATATTTTCAGTATCAAAGCAATGAATCGTCACATCACGGCAGGATAGCTGAGAGGTACGCACGCTCACTCTAAGCTGTTTAGCCCGGGTGCAAATCTCGACCCAGCGATAAACCGTCACCCCGGTGTTTCACAGGAAGCGTGATTTATCATTGTGTTGTTGTGTCTCTCGCGATGGACGTCAAACTGGACTTGACACCTGCCAGAATCCCTCCCCCCTCTCCGTCTACTTCCCCCTCCCTCCTCTCCCTCTGTACCTTACCTCCCCCCTTCCCTCCTCTCTCTCTACCTCCCCCCTGCCCGCCTCTCTCTCTACCCCTTCCCTCCTCTCTGTCTACCTCTCCCCTTCCCTCCTCTCTCTTACCTCCCCCTCCCTCATCTCTCTCTACATCCCCCCCCTTCATCTCTTCTACATCCCCCCCCTTCCCTCCTCTCTCTCTACCTCCCCGTACCTCTACCTCCCTCCCTTGGGTGGTGTTGAACAGCTGTTTTGAAGACCTGGAGAGACATTAACTGCAACAGCTAATAAAAATTAACTGCAACAGCTAATAAAAAATTAACTGCAACAGCTAATAAAAAATTAACTGCAACAGCTAATAAAAAATTAACTGCAACAGCTAATAAAAAATTAACTGCAACAGCTTAATAAAAATTAACTGCAACAGCTAAAAAATTAACTGCAACAGCAATAAAAAATTAACTGCAACAGCTAATAAAAAATTAACTGCAACAGCTAATAAAAAAATAACTGCAACAGCTAATAAAAAATTAACTGCAACAGCTAATAAAAAAATTAACTGCAACAGCTAATAAAAAATTAACTCAACAGCTAATAAAAAATTAACTGCAACAGCTAATAAAAAATTAACTGCAACAGCTAATAAAAAATTAAGCTCCAGCTAATAAAAATTAACTGCTCAGCTAATAAAAAATTAACTGCTCCAGCTAAAAAAATTAACTGCTCCAGCTAATAAAAAATTAACTGCTCCAGCTAATAAAAATTAAAAACTGCACAGCTATAAAAAATTAACTCTCAGCTAATAAAAAATTAACTGCTCCAGCTAATAAAATTAACTGCTCCAGCTAATAAAAAATTAACTGCACCAGCTAATAAAAAATTAACTGCACCAGCTAATAAAAAATTAACTGCTCCAGCTAATAAAAAATTAACTGCACCAGTATAAAAATTAACTGCACCAGCTAATAAAAAATTAACTGCACCAGCTAATAAAAAATAACTGCACCAGCTAATAAAAAATTAACTGCAACAGCTAATAAAAATTAACTGCAACAGCTAATAAAAATTAACTGCAACAGCTAATAAAAATTAACTGCAACAGCTAATAAAAAATTAACTGCAACAGCTAATAAAAAATTAACTGCAACAGCTAATAAAAATTAACGCACAGCTAATAAAAATTAACTGCAACAGCTAATAAAAAATTAACTGCAACAGCTAATAAAAAATTAACTGCAACAGCTAATAAAAAATTAACTGCAACAGCTATAAAAAATTAAACTGCAAACAGCTAATAAAAAATTAACTGCAACACCTAATAAAATTAACTGCAACACTAATAAAAATTAACTGCAACACCTAATAAAAAATTAACTGCAACACCTAATAAAAAATTAACTGCAACAACCTAATAAAAATTAACTGCAACACCTAATAAAAAATTAACTGCAACACCTAATAAAAATTAACTGCAACACCTAATAAAAATTAACTGCAACACCTAATAAAAATTAACTGCAACACCTAATAAAAAAAAATTAACTGCAACACCTAATAAAAATTAACTGCAACACCTAATAAAAAATTAACTGCAACACCTAATAATATACCATCAGAGGATGGGGAATCCCCGCCATTGAATGAAAAAGGTCTACATATTCCAGATAATGAGGGAGGTGAATTGGAAACAAAACACCATTTGGTCATCATCTCGAAAAAGTTCCCCAGGGGTGAGGAATGTAGTAACCAAAAATAATTGAAATCAGATAAGCGGTTTTCCATTTATTACAAAAAACATTTTTTTCAAGATGGCCGCCCCAGTCGGCCATCTTGGATCCGGCCCGCCCAAAATCAATAGGGTTCTTCCTTTTCAGGTGGTACATGTGTGACTCAAATTTCAAAACGAATATGGCAAAAAACATATTTTTATTTTTTTTTTTTTGTTAACCTTGTCGAGGCTCGTATGAGAGCTAACACACAACGCACAGCAAGGGGGCACGAGACAAAAGGGGCGGGAGTGGAAGGGACAAAACATTGGGGAACAGACACATTAGGTGATCTGGGGAAGGGAGAGGGATGGGGATGGGACGGGGAACATGGGAAGAGAAGATGGACATTACAGGGACTTTCAGGAAGGAAAGCAGGGGAATTGAAGGAAGTGGGCTTGGGTGGATTTCGGGTAGAAAAGATCGAGGATTTGGATGGGGGATGATAAGAGGTGGTGGTGAACAGCTGTTTTGAAAGCCTGGAGGGAAGAATGGGAAAGAATAGAGTGAGGAGTTTATTCCAAAAGCGGGAAAAGAGGAATGAGGAGTGAAGGTGAGCAGTGGTTCGTGATTTTGGTAGTTTTACCAGAAAGGGGTTGTTGGCGGACCTTGAGCGCCCTGTGCAAATGTGGTGGGACAAATGGCAGAGAGAGCAGGGGGGGCAAGGCTGGAGAGGAGTCGGTAGAAGACAGAAAGACCACCGACCAACCTGCGGTGATGAGTGAGAGGCCCAAAGACTCAGCTTCATTGCGGGAGATGCCGATGATCCTAAATGCCCTGGTTTCGACAGCGTGAAGCGAGAAAGGTGGGAGGCAGGAGCACCAGCCCAGAGGGGAGAGCAGTACTCCATCAGGCTACGGACAAAAGCTTTCTAAGTGGTCAGGAGCTCAAGAGGGCCGAGGAAGGACTTTGCACGACGAGGATTCCCAGTCGGCGACTGGCTTTTGAGGCGAGGTTGGAAATGTGACTTTCCCAGGAAAGGTCATGGCAGATAGTGAGACCCAGAAGCTTGAAAGAAAAGACTTTTTCCAAGGATTGTTGAGAAAGTGGATGGGGGGGTTTTCTAACGGTCCTTTCGAAGAGACATAGTGAGAGTGTGAGATTGTCTGGATTGAAAGACATGTTCCATGTGTGGACCAGTTTGTGATTTTATCCAGATCTGCAGTGAGCGAGGAAGCTGCTGCTTGCCGGTCTGAGGGATGACAGATGTACGGCAGAGGGTGGAGTCATCGGCAAAGAGATATAGAGGATTTTCCAGAGAGTCGGAGAGATCATGATGAAAACCAGAAAAGAACAGGGCCCAGAACGCTACCTTGAGGAACTCCAGCCTGCACAGGAAGAGGGGATGAAAGAACTCCATTTAGGGCCACACGTTGACTGCGACAGGAGAGGAAGTCTGCGAGCCATGAGTGGAGATGGCCTTGGATACCATGGGAAGAGAGGTTTGGTGAGAGAGTGCAGGGTGCCAGACTGTGGTCAAAAGCACGTGATATGTCCAGGATACGGCTCGGATTTCTGTCTGGCATTGAGGACCTCCATCCATTGATGGGAGAGCAGAAGCAGCATCCAGGGTAGAGTGACCTGGTCTGAAACCAAATTGATGATCGGAAATCAAGCCATTGGAGAAGAGGAAGGATTTCATGTCTGAAGCGATGATGGACTCCATAACCTTGCTGATGATTGGGAGAAGGCTGATTGGTCTGTAGTTACAGGGATCTGTTTTTGCCCTTTTTTTGCAGGGCAGTGATGTTAGCAGATTTCCAAGCAGATGGCAGATGACCTTGAGCAAATGAGGGTGAATAGAACAGAGAGAGGGTGAGCAAGGCGGAAGAGCAGGCTTTGAGGACACGTGGGCTGATGCCGTCTGGACCGGTTGCAGAATCTGAGTCGAGGTTTGAAAGCAAGCTCTCCACCTTGTTAGAAGAAAGGACACAGAGTCCAGGGACAGTTGGGTGCGACTGGGTAAGGTGGGGTTGAGAAAGTGATGGGTTTAGGACACAAGATTTAGCTGCAAACACCGAGTTTAGACATTCAACTTTATCACGTGCGGTATCAGCAGTACAGCCATTTGAGGTAAGGGAGGGGATGTAGGAGGGGAACATACACCATAAAACAGATTTGAATTAAATGCCACCAGGATTTTGAGGAGGAGAGAGGTTTGAGAGTTCAGACTTGAGATGAGAAGATGTTGTTTTCTGGCTCTCCTGAGGGAAGATACACACTGTTCCGAGCTTTGGAAGGAACTGAGATTGCCACAGTTGGGTTTGCTTTCCATGAGGCAAAGGCAAGTTGTTTCAGGACAATTGCCTCGCCACAAGCTTCAGTAAACCAAGGGCGGGAGGAAGGGTAGACAACTGAAGACGAGAGGGGATAAATCTGTGGCATGAGGTAGAGCAAGTTTCTTTGAAAGAATTCCCAGGATGAGTTGATGTTTGAGAAAGTTAGTGATAGGAGACCAGTCTGTAAGTTTGATAGCTGCTTGGAGACCCTGCCAGTCGCTTGCGTGAAATGCCAGACTCGACGGCGGTGAGGTGGTTCTCCTGATAACAGCCAGAGAGATGTCCACTTGACAAGGACGTGGTCAGAAGAACCGATTGGAGCGGAGGAAGAGCAGCAGATATTGTCAGGGAAATTTGTCAAAATCAGATCTAGAAGAGATGGAGTACCATTGGTTGAGATCCGGGTCGGGAAATTGACCGATTGAGTCAGTCCAATGAGTCACAGAAAGCTTTTGCTGAGGTACCATGACAGGTGAGAGAGGTACCACACCTAGCGAACTGGCGTGATGACAATTGAAGTCACCACATAAGAGGAAGAGAGAGTTTGGATGAAGAAGTAGAGAAGATGGTCCATGTTTTCGGATAGTGAGGTTGTAGATGGAGTCATCACTGTTCGGTGGACGGTACAGTACACATATAAACATGAGGTGGGAGTGGAGGGGAAGCCGTAGCCAGAGGTATTCTGGGGTGTGGGGGAGTGAGAGCAGTGCAAGGAGAGTGGAGGAATAGAGTCTTTGATGAAGAGAGCAACACCTCCACCAGGACGAGGCTCAGGTCTGTCAAACCGGAGGAGGGAGTAACCGGGGAGAGATAACTTGGGAGTCAGACACGTTTGGGAGAGAAGTTTCTGTTAGGCAGATTATGTCTGTGTTTGTCAGTGGCACCTGTATGGAAGATCTGAAAGGTTTGAGCGAAGGCCCGGATATTTGAGGTCCCACACTTTTAATGAAGAGGTAGGGGAGGAGGCTTTGGGTGCAGGGGGTGGGGGGGGAGGGGGAGGGTAGGACAGGACGAGGGGGGAGGTAAGGAGGGTTGTTGATATAGTGTGGGGATTTCAGAATAAGCTAGGAGGGGCCGATAGGAGGGAGAAAGGCTCTGTGGTGCTGGGGGAGAGGGGGGACAAAGAGACAAGGAAAAAAGGCAGTTGGGATTTGAGGAGGTGGAGTGAAGAGATGGAGTGATGAGGGCATGGAGGGAGGCAGGCTTGGTGATGAGAGGGGGGGCGAACTTTGAGAAGGATGAGTGAGGGGATGAAAGGTGGGAGAAAGGTGAGGGGGAATTTTTGAGAGAGGTGAGAGGGAGGCTTGGAGGGGAGAAGTGGGATGGTTGCTTTGAGAGTGAGAGTGAAGGGGTGAGGGGGTGAGTTGGCACTGAAGTTGGAAAAAAAAATGGTTTATGGAAAGTGAACATCCATTGCAACTGTGGTTTTTAAAAGTTTAGGTCGGAGATGCGATTTAACACAATTCTTGATGGATGCAATGAAGGCGAATTCAGAGAATGGAGAGAAGAGCGCTGTAATAGTTGGATTTTTTAGGCAAGGAATGAGGAGAGGTCGAAATGAGAGCAGTCGTTAAATAGCGAGCGTCGTGCATTATGAACAGTAAAAGTACCACATGTTGAGAAGGAAGATGAAGCATTATAAGATCGTTTTTGTTGTTAATATTAATGTTTGAGAAGTTTTCAACAGATTAAGTCATGGAAGTGTGTCGAAAAAATCGAGGAAGAAGACGAGGAGAAGATAAGAGGAAGAAAAAGAAGCAGAATCGGTCGAGAAGGTTAGGTGTTTGTTGTAGTTGTTGTTGGTATTTTTTTTTTTTATTTTTTTTTTGAGATAAGAAAAAGAGATTAGTTGGGAGAATGAGGCGTTAGGAAATGGGGAAGGATGAAAAATTGAAGGTAATGGGAAGGAAGAAATTGAAGGTAATGGGGAGAAAAACAAACACAACAAAAAAAACGATCGAACCGTAGGCCTCAAACCCGGTAAGAACGTCGACAAAAAAACTCACAAAATAGCACGATTTTTGAACAAAACCGAACTAGAACAACACGTGACATGTTAGGTGAGAAATTAACAGTTAAACGGGACAAATAAACTGACCGAACTAAAACTTTGAGAACGTCAGCAAGAGCCCCTAAGGAGACCTCTCGTCGCTCAAACCCGAACCGGAAGTCGAAGATGATTTTATTGAAGATGGCCACCCCAGTCGGCCATCTTGGATCCGGCCACGCCCCAAAATCAATAGGGTTCTTCCTTTTCAGGTGGTACATGTGTGACCCAAATATCAATCGATATGGCGAAGTTTATGAGTTATCGACTCACAGCTATAAATGTTGACGCCCAGACGGACAGACGGACGGACAGCCGGACGACCTGTGGTGACAACAATATCCCCTTCCGCCACGCGGCGGGGGATAAAAACTTATGTGACAGCTAATAAAAAATTAACTGTGCAGTTAATAAAAAGACATTTTCAGTGCTTTTAAGGACTTAAAAAAAAAAATTGAAACATTTAAGCACACTTTAAAGAAAAACGACAAAAAACATCCTTGGATCAAACATGAAAAGGATAAAATATTATTTTCACAAGAGGTGACAAATTTGATCGTGCATGTTAACTTTCATCTCTCTGTGAGTTTAAATAAGAGTTTGACTTTGAAATATGTCACAAAAAAAAATGCAGTAAAACTCGCACAGACATTTGCAACTCCGGATTGCAGGAGCAAATTTGAAAAATATTGTTTTTAAAAGATTAATTTTTAAGACATTTTGGGTTACTTCTGTCGAGGAAACCGATTCTGACCATACTTAGATAACTCCGTAGCTTATTTAATGAACAACATTCAACGAGAACAACAAAATATAATAGCATTTCAATTAAAATGTCCATTTCAAAGCTTTTCGACTTGCACTCCTCAGGATAAAACCTCAAGCAGATGAAGAAGAAGCACCAAACTCTCGTTTATATGAAGTTGATGGTTGAGAGAAAGAAAGGATGGGATTAGGCGGAGATGAATCACCAAAGTCGGCGGGAAACATAATTATAATTACTGAGGGCTAGTTGGTGAGGAGGGGAGGTTTCATGACAACTCAATGTTGACTGTGGTAGAGTTGTCACACAGTCAAGCCATCATCGATAAAATTGATATAAGTTTCAGACAAATTGTCTCAATCACTTGTGATTTTCACTACCTGCCGGTTGCTTCCATCAGTCCAAATATGTTCTGCGCGCCTCTCATACAAGTAAGATTATTTTACGAATTTCAATTGTCATTGTGATGCTCGGTATGTGGGCCGCACATCTTTGAGATTGAAGGATTGTGTTGAACAACACGCACCTTTGGGATCAGATAGGGTCAGTCAACCGAACAGAGACAACCAACTCGGGCTTGTAAGAATGTACACAGTACGACAACTATTCCTTGTGCCTCTGCAGGTGGTTACCATTTACTGAAAATATCCTCAGTGTGCAGAGCAATATCATATTGGCTGGTTTAAAATCCTGAGAAGAGGACGCAGTTTAGCTCACCTTCGTGCAATGGAGGCTACATTCATCAGGTCAACCAATCTATTCTTTGTAGACAGAAAGAATTGGCCGAACTTTATATCTATTCTGACTATGATGGCTTGACTGTGTGTACAACTGAACCACAGTCAACGTTGAGTCATCATGACTCCACCGAAAATAAAAGTTTACATCAATGTCATTGAATTTCAATTATTTAATTTCAAACTTAACACTTAGAAAAAAAACAAAAAACCCTAATCCTAAACTAACCTGAACCCTGATTTATAAATTAATATTTATCGGGTATGCATGTATTTTCCTAACTCTAACACTTTGCAAACGACCCTATATCGAAAGTGCAATGAATAAAATATTATGTATAAAATTAAGAAATCGAACCAGCTGAATATAAATTCATGTAAACACTCATCAATGTTTCTCTGTTTGCATATTCGCCATGTAACCCCCGGGAAAAACAACTCTCCGCTTGCCTTGTATAATCACATAACCTCTTTGACCTGACATCCGTGGGACTATATCTCCGATACTATAAATACCGTCCCTTATTATTCAGAAAATGTATTTAGAAGATATTTTCATGTTCTCTTTTGCTAATCTAGTATGATGTATCATGTTAAAAGGTTAGAATACAATATGGAAAGGATGGTCCAAATGACCTTTTTATTTCTTACTGTGCACTAAAAGTTTTACTGTACACTCGGATTCGAGCCGGGGTCTGAGTCCTGAGAGTCTAGTCCGGAGTCCTCCAAAAAAAAAAATTGACTCGAGTCCGACATCACTGATGTGAACACGCAGAGATTGTGGAGTTTGAGAGGAGGGGGATTTTCTCAGACCAGTTTTGTTGGAAAGTATTTATGAAACAACTTTCTCCCTGAAACTTATCCTCATCAACATATGCGCTGATCTTGTCCACTGATGGGCAGCGACCAACACATTGGTTAACCACAACCCACATAAATTACGTAAATAAATCAGCATGACAGGCAGCAAAACTAGCAAATATCTTGTTCGCATGTTCTCAGGAGTTTTCTACCACAATTGAGTGCAGCCCAATGCCAGGAAAAAATGTCTTGTTGATATGAATAGTGAATTTTCAGAACCAAACGTACTGACATTATTCAGGATCAGTTGCAACAGGAAATAAGTACAGAAGTCAAGCTGATGTATTCAGGCAAATAATCATAAGGAAAGAATTTTGATGCTTTATAGAAATACGTTAATGTCACATCGCTTATCCTCGAATATTTTTAAAAACGTCAGTATAATAATGGATGATTGTCCTATACTCTTTACAAGGCGTCAGTGCTGCCGAACCAAGGTAATTCTCTGACAAGGGTTATGCTGGTGTGGTTTGCTTTCCAAAGCAGGATTTTTTAATTTGGCCATGGTTCCGGCGATAGCTCGCCTTCTCTTTGCGAAGGACACAACCATGGGATCGTCACGTTCATGAACACTTCAGTGGTTGCAGACGATGCTCTGGCTTAACGTCCTTCGCATAGGGACCGGCACACCCATTGATGAATTGCCAATGCATGTGAAGCACACCGATCACAGGTTATGCAGAGTCCAAGATAAAATCCAGGCTCTAGGGACAGGCTCAGAGGGGTGTGCATACCTTGAGGCTATCCTGCTAATCATAATAAAGTCCACGACCAAAGAAGTGCCAATCTTGTGGGAGATGCTTAATCACAACCTGACGAAACCACCAATGTCAAAACAGTCATAACTAGAGGGGAGCACTCGGATAGAGTGCAAAACCTCCGCCGTCAATACTGCGGGGTCACTATAAGTGAAACCGATATCCTATTCATTGTTAGGTCAACACGGATCAGACTCTTACTGAACCACGATTGAATAAACAAACTAGATCGACACGCATGCTAAGATTGCCAAAAAAAAAAATCGAAAATTTTTTTAGGAAAAAAAAGTTGCAAAATTTCAATTTTTTTTTCTCTAACAAATTTTTTTTGGGTGGAACTAAACTGAGAACAATTTAATTATGTTTTTTGAAAGGCAATCTGTTTTTTAATTTTTGGGGGAAATCACTTAAAACATGTAGAAATGCAAAAACAAAAATTCAAATATTTTTTCAAAATGGCCGCTAGCGGCCAATATTAGACTTTGACCAAGTCCAAAATCTAATGGCATTGATCCTGTGACCATACCTAATCCTCCCAACCAAGTTTCGTCAGAAACCATCAGGAGTTTTTTCCGTAATACTGTTCACAACACAAAACAAAACAACACAAACAGACAGGGGTGAAAACAAGTAACCTCCGTCCATCTTCGATGGCGGAGGTTACATTATGGCACAAGACAGTGAGTGTCTTGTGACGGATGTAGTTTTCCATCAGAAAGGAAGTCACAGGAAAGAAGTCAAAATGCTGTCGCAAGTTAAGAGCCAAAACGTTTGAAATGCAGTTTGTGGGAGATGCAGGACCCGTTCCCGTGGTAACTAATGGTTGTCGGGTTGCAACAAGTCTCGTGAGAACCAACAGAAACGAGTCGATAGCATCCATTGGTTGATATTAAAGTATCCGAATTCGCAAAAAAAACAAAGAATAAAAGTTATGTACACATTTGTACACCTTTAGGCACCAAATTCTAGATGCTAAATAACTGAGCACTTATTTAATATCAACAATTTCTCAAGACTGGTTTAAATCTTTTACTAGAATGGCATCAGTAGAGCATACCTACTCACCAGGCCTGAACAGTTACGTTTTGTATCCACTGATAGGCCGGATCTGCTCGACCTGAGGCAAAATCTAATCAGCTTGTATTCTCACCTTAACCAACTCATGCATCCGATTTTGTCACAAAAGTCGTCCACCAAGCTTTTATCCTCTCCTCTTGCTGTCATGCAGGGCTTTCACAAGATCCTTGTTCGAACAGTGGATACCGATGTAGTTGTGCTAGCGGTAGAGGCTGTACGGCAGCTAGGAAGGATAGAACTCTGGATTGCATTCGGTAGTGGAAAGGACTTTCACATCATCCCGGCTCATGAGATATGTGCATCACTTGGCCC
>CM068954.1:171503571-171521005 GCA_035128595.1 Eptatretus atami | reverse complement strand
AAGCTTCTATTCACACGCAAAGGGCGTCAGATGTCAACCCTTCCTCCCACCAAGGCTGCCCTACGGCAACATATCAGGAGGGCAGTATTGCAAGGTGGGCACTACTGGGGGCATACTACCATGCCATATCGCTAGTTACCCTCTCCTGCTGAGTGGGGATGGACTTGCCCAGAACAGTGGAAGCCCCTGTGGACAAATTTGCAGAAGCCAGTGCATCCTCCCAGAGCTGCTGAAGTGTGCATGTAGGAGCAGGTGTATAGACTGCAAATGTGTACGAGCGCACTTACAATGCACTGTTTACTGCACATGCAGGAGAGATTGTGACAATGCTTAAAGCTATGGCGAAGGTCCAAAGAAAGTCCAAGGTGACAACATAATTGACAGTTCTAGTTGCTGGTTGCTACCGTGAATGTATGTGTAGCAACAATGTTTTGATTTGATGTATGGTGAAAATATCATTGCTTTCATTATATTCCAGAAGAAGGTCTTCTATTGATAACAAGACTGTTATGTTTAAGTTGAGTTAATGAGTTAAGTGAATCCCGTGTTCACAGGTAGTCTTCTATGTGTACTCAGATGGTTGCCATGGTAAATAGGTTACTAAGCAACTAAATATTTAATGTTTTGTTACTTTTTGATAACAATTATGACAACTCTGTATAGATTATTTACCCAAAACATTCCTCTTCTGTAGGCCATTAGGCAATGTGAAGTAGAAGCATCATCTACAAATAGAGGATAAATATATATACATAGACAGTTGGTATTGTTTATCCATTACCTAGCAACGAAACAAATGCTAATTTGTTTTGTGGTGACACTAATTATTGTGTTGTTTTGTTTTCTGATGACACTAATTGTCTTTAAAACATGTCTACTGATAGTTCTGATGTTCTGTAACACAGCACCAACCTTTCCGAATGTAGTAAATAGGCTTAAAAAGCCCGTTGCTAGGGTAAATTTGTCACCTAGCAACCGTTGCTAAGGAACATGCTGTATTCAATGGCTCCACCCTTGAAAATAATCAGTATGGGTTGAAGAATAATTGTGCCAAGTCTCATGCTTTTATCACTTACTGAGCAATTCTAGCTGTATTTTGCACCCATCGCCTCGACTAATATGGATTAGTATGTGATTAAACATAACTTTAGATATTTCTTATTTAGTTCACAAATTTAATGAATAAAATGCATGGCTTTTTGTGTATACGCATTGTGGGAGGTCCTGTGAGCAGAGCCAGTCAATGTAATGTTGTTCTTTATCAACGCTGAGAACGTGCCGAAGTTATGATTCACTCCCTTGATCTGTGTAACTGTCTGTACCTCCAAACCCTGGGGAACATTGAAAGGGCTGTTGGTGCTCATTTCTGATTGGCTGTACTCGGACCTGGCCTCCTGGAACCAATATTGTTTCGACTCTGTTACAACCCTTTCCCAGTAGTTATTATTTTTGTTATTAGTTTATTTTATTTAGCAGAAGTTAATTTTATTAGTTGATTAGCAGAAAGTAGTTATTTTGATTTTGAACTGTGGGAATAGTTACTCTTTCCCAGATGAAAGGCTATTTCTCTTTTATCCTGCTTGTTCAATCATTTCCTCCACTTCATCCCTGATTCGATATAAGGTTTGAATCAAGGGTTTTTTTTGTTGAGAATTTCATTGATGGAGATTTCTCCCGTACGTGTGCACATACGTAATGTTAATAAATATTCTCCTTTGTATGCTGAACCTGAGTGAAAATTGAGTTCATTTCTTCCACAGACCCAAAAGTCCCAGAGGAATCAAAGGTCCCCAAGGACCCAAAAGTCCCTGAGGATCCAAAAGTCCCAAATGTCACCAAGAGCCCAAAAGTCCCAAAGAGTTCCCGAGGACCCAAGAGTCTCAAAAAGTTCCTGAAAACCCAAAATTTCAAAAGGACCCAAAAGCTCCCGAGGACCCAAAGACCCCTCAGACTGTAGATCCTGTAGACCCTTTCAGACTCGACTCTAGGACAAAAAATCCATTAGAATTCCTGTGTTTTAAACGCACCCCATGTTAAGGTACATAAAGCAGCTTAATACGTCCTTCTAACATGGCATGGCATTCTCATCCAATAAAGATTCATCGGATGTCTGTCTGTCTGTCTGTTCACGATTTTTGCAAAGACCGCTGGGCCAACAACCACCAAATTTGGCACACAGATCAAGTCCGACCCGGGGGTTGTCCTAAGTGTATTTTCATCCACAACCTCAGCCTTTAAAGACCCTGAAGAACCATAAAACATTTTTTTTTACATGCTTGAGAGAGTGAAATACATGCTTGAGAGAAGACTTTCTACATGCTTGGGAGATAAGACCCCTAAAGACGTCAAAGACCCTTAACACCATTGAATTTCCCAAACACAATTAAGACACTTTAAAACCCCAAATACCCCAAGACCCTTTGGACCCCAAATATCTCGAAGAATCTTGAAGACTCCTAAGACCCCGAAGACCATTTAAGACCCTTAAGTCTTTTGAAGACCCCAAAAACCCTTTAGACTTTGAAGACCCTTAAGAACTATAAGTCCCCAAAGACCCTCAACACCCCAATGACCTGTAAGAACCTTAAAGACCTCAAAGACACTTAAGACCCCAAGACCCTGAAGACCTCTTTACCCACTGATGTTCTGGCTCTCCTGCCCCACACACAGTTTCCCTCCCCCCCCACCCACCTTATCGGTTCTCCTGCCCTCGATCAACCTGTCCCATTCTCAGCCCTGTCGGCTCTCTTGCTTCTCCCACTTCTCAGTATCACCCCCAACCACCTGGGCAACGCCAGGTAACCTGCTAGTAAGAAATAAAGGGCAAACTCTTCAGGGAGTCATCAACTCCTAAACAGGTTAAACACGTATAAATAAATTCATTTTCAATATTCAATCTCAACGAAACTTGCACAAACAAAAACAAAACAAAACCAAGGAGCTCATCCTCGAGGTCCCCCAGTTTTTGGGTGGTATGAGGAACAGATCTGTGTAATATGAAATCTTAATCTTGAAATCTCAATCTTGAACCGAATCCATCCAAAATTTTTTGAGATTTCCTGCTCACAGACAGACAAACAGACAGACACTCGGACAGGTGTGAAAACATAAAGTCCGTCCACCTTCGGTGGCAGATGTGATAATTCTACATAATATTCTTGAACAAAATATAAATGTTTATGACAAACATTGCATGCATTAGTGTGGGCTGTTTGGTATTAATATTCAATTGCGCAAAAACATTGGAATCACTTGTCCTGACTCATCATTGATGTTTTCATCCGATCACAGCTGACTCTGATTCATCTCTTCCCATTTTCAGTAGATGAACACATAGGTCATGATGGTCCATTTGCAATCTGCATGTGTGGGACATGGTCACGCATACACAGTGGTTTCACATATATGGTCCAAACGTGTGATCAGAAATGTGTTTTTTTAAGGTGCTGCAACAAAACTGCACTTGGTGTTACAAAATACTGTTGAAAAGTTGTGGTTATTCATTTGTGATTAAAATGCATGCTTCATCACAGATGCTCACGCAAGCTTAAGGACGCTAGTTCCAGCTGGTCCAAAGTCACAAATAAATATGACAGTATAAATATGACAAAATCTATTATAATAAATGTCAGTGTGTCAATCCGTCTCTTCCATAACTCCAAAACCATGAAACCTAACAGCTCCAAACTTTGCATGCATACGAAGGGAAATCCAAGGTGTTGCATGAATGAAAATTGGGTGTTTGGGTTCATTTAAACACCCCTTTTGAAGATTATTACCTCCACCACCGAAGGTGAAGGAGGTTATGTTTTCACCCCTTTCTGTCTGTTTGTTTGCAGGATATCTCAAAAAGTTGCGGACGGATTGGATGAAACTTGGTGGACATGTTGGGTGTGTGACAATCAAGAACTGATTCAATTTTGGTGAAGATCCTAATCCGGATCCGGACCTGATAATTTTTTCAATGATTCTTCAGCATTGAGCGATCGGGCTCAACTGATATATAGCACAATATCTAAAAAAGTTGTGGACGGATCCGGACGAAACTTAGTAGACACATTTGGTGTGTGCCAAGGATGAATTGATTAGATTTTGGTGAAGATCCGAATCAGAATATGGATACGAGAATCATTATATTTTTATAGTGCTTCTTCACCATTGAGAGATGGGGACAAAAACTATATAGTACTGCATGTATAGCATGACATTTCAAAAATGTACTGGGCCTAATATGTTCTTCGTGGATCAGGCATTACGTGGCGGAGGTACGCGCTCCACCAACTGCCCTTCTAGTTTAGGGGGTTGCTCATCACGAAAAACGAAAATAAGCCTGACCAAGACAGCGGCGTGCCATCTTGGTCAGCCCTCAATCAGCTCGCAAGAGACTTAAGCTGCTTTTTTTTTTGGCCTGCTCAACAATGCCTTGGCTTGGAACAGGCCACAATAATTTCTTAACAATAAAGTTTTATTTCTTTCACTTTCCTCTGATCTTCATAGCTACGAATCGCTGGATACATTGCAATGCTTATAAATGCCCGGAGACGCCAGCATTCATAGCTTTAATTTCCGCACATGTCATAATCTCTATAATCTCTTAAACTAAGCTGAATTACAAAATTTAACCTCCAGAATTGAACTTAGCAGCACTTCCGACTGCTATAAAAGTGTTCATTTGTCCAATTCGGATATTGCTTCACATTTCTGGCATCTTCAGGTGTTTATACGATGGATCGGCAATCGCTAATCGCTTGCTAAGCCAGCTGTTTCTCATCAACCGTTTCATTGGAGTGCTTAAGTACTTAGCGAGTGCTCCACAATATTAGCACCGTCACCGAATACTGTATGTCCAATGAACTTGAACAAAGTTCAAGGACCACTCACCTGCCTGGCCCAAAGTTGTTCTGTGGTGCATGGGACAGAGTCTCACTCAATGAAAATTTGCAATTATATTTTACACGTTTCCCCTTTTTGTAAAATCTTTCAATTTATGACCCATCACTTCGGCATAGATAAATGCGTACAAAAAAAATTCAACGTTTCATTTTGAAAGTTTCTTCAACCATTTTGTGGCTTGCTTGATTGGAGCGCTCTTCAAGCTTCGATCTTTTCAAGCTTCCATGTCGATACCGTGGTGTGCTTGCCCGTGTGGACATCTCTTGCATTAAGAAGGCAAAATAAATGAGATGATTACAATGACTAAAAAATATTTTCAGTATCAAAGCAATGAATCGTCACATCACGGCAGGATAGCTGAGAGGTACGCACGCTCACTCTAAGCTGTTTAGCCTGGGTGCAAATCTCGACCCAGCGATAAACCGTCACCCCGGTGTTTCACAGGAAGCGTGATTTATCATTGTGTGTTGTGTCTCTCGGATGGACGTCAAACTGGACTTGACACCTGCCAGAATCCCTCCCCCCTCTCCGTCTACTTCCCCCTCCCTCCTTCCTCTGTACCTTTTCCTCCCCCCCCTTCCTCCTCTCTCTCTACTCCCCCCTGCCCGCCTCTCTCTCTACCCCTTCCCTCCTCTCTGTCTACCTCTCCCCTTCCCTCCTCTCTCTCTACTCCCCCTCCCTCATCTCTCTCTACATCCCCCCCTTCATCTCTCTCTACATCCCCCCCCTTCCTCCTCTCTCTCTACCTCCCCGTACCTCTACCTCCCTCCCTTTGGGTGGTGTTGAACAGCTGTTTTGAAGACCTGGAGAGACATTAACTGCAACAGCTAATAAAAATTAACTGCAACAGCTAATAAAAAATTACCTGCAACAGCTAATAAAAAATTAACTGCAACAGCTAATAAAAAATTAACTGCAACAGCTAATAAAAATTAACTGCAACAGCTATAAAAATAACTGCACAGCTAATAAAAATTAACTGCAACAGCTAATAAAAAATTAACTGCAACAGCTAATAAAAATTAACTGCAACAGCTAATAAAAAATTAACTGCAACAGCTAATAAAAATTAACTGCCAGCTAATAAAAAATTAACTGCAACAGCTATATAAAATTAACTGCAACAGCTAATAAAAATTAACTGCAACAGCTAATAAAAATTAACTGCAACAGCTAATAAAAATTAACTGCAACAGCTAATAAAAAATTAACTGCAACAGCTAATAAAAAATTAACTGCACAGCTAATAAAATTAACTGCTCCAGCTAATAAAAATAACTGCTCAGCTAATAAAAATTAACTGCTCCAGCTAATAAAAATTAACTGCTCCAGCTATAAAAAAATTAACTGCACCAGCTAATAAAAAATTAACTGCTCCAGCTAATAAAAAATTAACTGCTCCAGCTAATAAAATTAACTGCTCCAGCTAATAAAAAATTAACTGCACCAGCTAATAAAAAATAACTGCACCAGCTAATAAAAAATTAACTGCCACCTAATAAAAAATTAACTGCACAGCTAATAAAAATTAACTGCACCAGCTAATAAAAAATTAACTGCACAGCTAATAAAAAATTAACTGCAACAGCTAATAAAAATTAACTGCAACAGCTAATAAAAAATTAACTGCAACAGCTAATAAAAATTAACTGCAACAGCTAATAAAAATTAACTGCAACAGCTAATAAAAATTAACTGCAACAGCTAATAAAAAAACTAACACTAAACTGCAACAGCTAATAAAAAATTAACTGCAACAGCTAATAAAAATTAACTGCAACAGCTAATAAAAAATTACTGCAACAGCTTAAAAAATTAACTGCAACACTAATAAAAAATTAACTGCAACACCTAATAAAAAATTAACTGCAACACCTAATAAAAATTACTGCAACACCAATAAAATTAACTGCAACACCTAATAAAAATTAACTGCAACACCTAATAAAAAATTAACTGCAACACCTAATAAAAAATAACTGCAACACCTAATAAAAATTACTGCAACACCTAATAAAAAATTAACTGCAACACTAATAAAAATAACTGCAACACTAATAAAAATTAACTGCAACACCTAATAAAATTAACTGCAACACAAATAACTGCAACACTAATAAAATTAACTGCAACCTAATAAATTAACTGCACACTATAAAAATTACTGCAACACCTAATAATATACCATCAGAGATGGGAATCCCCGCCATTGAATGAAAAAGGTCATACATATTCCAGATAATGAGGGAGGTGAATTGGAAACAAAACACCATTTGGTCATCATCTCGAAAAAGTTCCCCAGGGGTGAGAAATGTAGTAACCAAAAATAATTGAAATCAGATAAGCGGTTTTCCATTTATTACAAAAAACATTTTTTTCAAGATGGCCGCCCCAGTCGCCATCTTGGATCCGGCCACGCCAAAATCAATAGGGTTCTTCCTTTTCAGGTGGTACATGTGTGACTCAATTTTCAAATCGATATGGCAAAAAACATATTTTTTTTTTTTTTTTTTGTATACCTTGTCGAGGCTCGTATGAGAGCTAACACACAACGCACAGCAAGGGGCACGAGACAAAAGGGGCGGGAGTGGAAGGGACAAACATTGGGGAACAGACACATTAGGTGATCTGGGGAAGGGAGAGGGATGGGGATGGGACGGGGAACATGGGGAAGAGAAAATGGACATTACAGGGACTTTCAGGAAGGAAAGCAGGGGAATTGAAGGAAGTGGGCTTGGGTGGATTATCGGGGTAGAAAAGATCGAGGATTTGGATGGGGGATGATAAGAGGTGGTGGTGAACAGCTGTTTTGAAAGCCTGGAGGGAAGAATGGGAAAGAATAGAGTGAGGGAGTTTATTCCAAAGCGGGAAAAGAGGAATGAAGGAGTGAAGGTGAGCAGTGGTTCGTGATTTTGGTAGTTTTACCAGAAAGGGGTTGTTGGCGGACCTTGAGCGCCTGTGCAAATGTGGTGGGGACAAATGGCAGAGAGAGCAGGGGGGGCAAGGCTGGAGAGGAGTCGGTAGAAGACAGAAAGACCACCGACCAACTGCGGTGATTGAGTGAGAGGCCCAAAGACTCAGCTTCATTGCGGGAGATGCCGATGATCCTAAATGCCCTGTTTTCGACAGCGTGAAGCCGAGAAAGGTGGGAGGCAGGAGCACCAGCCCAGAGGGAGAGCAGTACTCCATCAGGCTACGGACAAAAGCTTTCTAAGTGGTCAGGAGCTCAAGAGGGCCGAGGAAGGACTTTGCACGACGGAGGATTCCCAGTCGGCGACTGGCTTTTGAGGCGAGGTTGGAAATGTGACTTTCCAGGAAAGGTCATGGCAGATAGTGAGACCCAGAAGCTTGAAAGAAAGACTTCTTCCAGAGGATTGTTGAGAAAGTGGATGGGGGGGTTTTCTAAACGGTCCTTTCGAAGAGACATAGTGAGAGTGTGAGATTTGTCTGGATTGAAAGACATGTTCCATGTGTTGGACCAGTTGTTGATTTTATCCAGATCTGCAGTGAGCGAGGAAGCTGCTGCTTGCCGGTCTGAGGGATGACAGATGGTACGGCAGAGGGTGGAGTCATCGGCAAAGAGATATAGAGGATTTTCCAGAGAGTCGGAGAGATCATTGATGAAAACCAGAAAAAGAACAGGGCCCAGAACGCTACCTTGAGAGAACTCCAGCCTGCACAGGAAGAGGGGATGAAAGAACTCCATTTAGGGCCACACGTTGACTGCGACAGGAGAGGAAGTCTGCGAGCCATGAGTGGAGATGGCCTTGGATACCATGGGAAGAGAGTTTGGTGAGTAGTGCAGGGTGCCAGACTGTGTCAAAAGCACGTGATATGTCCAGGGATACGGCTCGGATTTCCTGTCTGGCATTGAGGACCTCCATCCATTGATGGGAGAGCAGAAGCAGCATATCCAGGGTAGAGTGACCTGGTCTGAAACCAAATTGATGATCGGAAATCAAGCCATTGGAGAAGAGGAAGGATTTCATGTCTGAGCGATGATGGACTCCATAACCTTGCTGATGATTGGGAGAAGGCTGATTGGTCTGTAGTTACAGGGATCTGTTTTTGCACCTTTTTTATGCAGGGCAGTGATGTTAGCAGATTTCCAAGCAGATGGCGAGATGACCTTGAGCAAATGAGAGGGTGAATAGAACAGAGAGAGGGTGAGCAAGGGCGGAAGAGGGCTTTGAGGACACGTGGGCTGATGCCGTCTGGACCGGTTGCAGAATCTGAGTCGAGGTTTGAAAGCAAGCTCTCCACCTTGTTAGAAGAAAAGGACACAGAGTCCAGGGACAGTTGGGTGCGACTGGGTAAGGTGGGTTGAGAAAGTGATGGGTTTAGGACACAAGATTTAGCTGCAAACACCGAGTTTAGACATTCAACTTTATCACGTGCGGTATCAGCAGTACAGCCATTTGAGGTAAGGGAGGGGATGGAGGGGGAACATACACCATAAACAGATTTGATTAAATGCACCAGGATTTTGAGGAGGGAGAGAGGTTTGAGAGTTCAGACTTGAGATGAGAAGGATGTTGTTTTCTGGCTCTCCTGAGGGAAGATACACACTGTTCCGAGTTTGTGGAAGGAACTGAGATTGCCACAGTTGGGTTTGCTTTCCATGAGGCAAAGGCAAGTTGTTTCAGGACAATTGCCGCCACAAGCTTCAGTAAACCAAGGGCGGGAGGAAGGGTAGGACAACTGAAGACGAGAGGGGATAAATCTGTGCATGAGGTAGAGCAAGTTTCTTTGAAAGAAAGATGAATGAGGTGAGAGGGAAGATGTAGGAGAGCAGTTGTGCATCTGAGCGTAGCTGGAGTGATGTAATCCAGTCTGTAGTGATGCTCTGGACCTGCAGTCGCTTGCGTGAAATGCCAGACTCGACGGCGTGTAGGTGGTTCCTGATAACAGCCAGAGAGATGTCCACTTTGACAAGGACGTGGTCAGAGAACCGATTGGAGCGGAGGAAGAGCAGCAGATATTGTCAGGGAAATTTGTCAAAATCAGATCTAGAAGAGATGGAGTACCATTGGTTGAGATCCGGGTCGGGAAATTGACCGATTGAGTCAGTCCCAATGAGTCACAGAAGCTTTTGCTGAGGTACCATGACAGGTGAGAGAGGTACCCACACCTAGCGAACTGGCGTGATGACAATTGAAGTCACCACATAAGAGGAAGAGAGAGTTTGGATGAGAAGATAGAAGATGGTCCATGTTTTCGGATAGTGAGGTGTAGATGGAGTCATCACTGTTCGGTGGACGGTACAGTACCATATAAACATGAGGTGGGAGTGGAGGGGAAGCCGTAGCCAGAGGTATTCCTGGGGGTGTGGGGAGTGAGAGCAGTGCAAGGAGAGTGAGGAATAGAGTCTTTGATGAAGAGAGCAACACCTCCACCAGGACGAGGCTCAGGTCTGTCAAACCGGAGGAGGGAGTAACCGGGGAGAGATACTTGGGAGTCAGACACGTCTTGGGAGAGGAAAGTTCTGTTAGGCAGATTATGTCTGGTTTGTCAGTGGCAACCTGTATGGAAAGATCTGAAAGGTTTGAGCGAAGGCCCGGATATTTGAGGTCCACACTTTTAATGAAGAGGTAGGGGAGGAGGCTTTGGGTGCAGGGGGTGGGGGGGGAGGGGAGGGTAGGACAAGGGACGAGGGGGGAGGTAAGAGGGTTGTTGATATAGTGTGGGGGATTTCAGAATAGCTAGAGGAGGGGCGAATGAGGAGGAGAAAGGCTCTGTGGTGCTGGGGGAGGGGGGACAAGAGACAAGGAAGAAGGCAGTTGAGGATTTGAGGAGGTGGAGTGAAGAGATGGAGGTGAGAGGGCAGTGGAGGGAGGCAGCTTGGTGGATGAGAGGGGGGCAACTTTGAGAAGGATGAGTGAGGGGATGAAAGGTGGGAGAAAGGTGAGGGGGAATTTTTGAGAGAGGTGAGAGGAGGCTTGGAGGGAGAAGAGTGGGATGGTTGCTTTGAGAGTGAGAGTGAGGGGTGAGGGGGTGAGTTGGCACTGAAGTTGGAAAAAAAGAATGGTTTATGGAAAGTGAACATCCATTGCAAACTGTGGTTTTTAAAAGTTTTAGGTCGGAGATGCGATTTAACACAATTCTTGATGGTGCAATGAAGGCGAATTCAGAGAATGGAGAGAGAAGCGCTGTAATAGTTGGATTTTTTTAGGCAAGGAATGAAGGAGAGGTCGAAATGAGAGCAGTCTGTTAAAATAGCAGAAGAGTCGTGCATTATGAAACAGTAAAGAGTACCACATGTGTGAGAGAGGAAGATGAAGCATTATAAGATCGTTTTTGTTGTTAATATTAATGTTTGAGAGAGTTTTCAACAGATTAAGTCATGGAAGTGTTGTCGAAAAAATCGAGGAGAAGACGAGGAGGAAGATAAGAGGAAAGAAGAAGCAGAATCGGGAGAAGGTTAGCGTGTTGTTGTAGTTGTTGTTGGGTATTTTTTTTTAATTTTTTTTTTTTTGAGATAAGAAAAAGGATATATTGGGAGAATGAGGACGTTAGGAAATGGGAAGGATGAAAATTGAAGGTAATGGGAAGGATAGAAATTGAAGGTAATGGGAAAAACAAAACAACAAAAAAAAACGATCGAACCGGTAGGCCTCAAACACCGGTAAGAACGTCGACAAAAAACTCACAAAATAGCACGATTTTTGAAACAAAACCGAACTAGGAACACAGTGACATGTAGGTGAGAAAATTAAACAGTTAAAACGGGACAAATAACGACCGGAAACTTAACTTTGAGAACGTCAGCAGAGAGCCCTAAGGAGACCTCTCGTCGCTCCAAACCCGGAACCGGAAGTCGAAGATGATTTTATTGAAGATGGCCACCCCAGTCGGCCATCTTGGATCCGGCCACGCCCAAATCAATAGGGTTCTTCCTTTTCAGGTGGTACATGTGTGACCCAAATATCAAATCGATATGGCGAACAGTTTATGAGTTATCGACTCACAGCTATAAATGTTGACGCCCAGACGGACAGACGGACGGACAGCCGGACGACCTGGGTGACAACAATATCCCCCTTCCGCCACGCGGCGGGGGATAAAAACTTATGTGACAGCTAATAAAAAATTAACTGTGACAGTTAATAAAAAGACATTTCAGTGCTTTTAAGGACTTAAAAAAAAAAATTGAAAACATTTAAGCACCACTTTAAAGAAAAACGACAAAAACATCCTTGGATCAAACATGAAAAGGATAAAATATTATATTTTCAGCAAGAGGTGACAAATTTGATCGTGCATGTTAACTTTCATCTCTCTGTGAGTTTAAATAAAGATGTTTGACTTTGAAATATGTCACAAAAAAAAAATGCAGTAAACTCCGCACAGACATTTGCAACTCCGGATTGCCAGGAGCAAATTTGAAAAATATTGTTTTAAAAGATTAATTTTTAAAGACATTTTGGGTTACTTTCTGTCGAGGAAACCGATTCTGACCATACTTAGATAACTCCGTAGCTTATTTAATGAACAAACATTCAACGAGAACAACAAAATATAAATATGCATTTCAATAAAATGTCCATTATCAAAGCTTTTCGACTTGCACTCCTCAGGATAAAACCTCAAGCAGATGAAGAAGAAGCACCAAACTCTCGTTTATGAAGTTGACTGGTTGAGAGAAAGAAAGGATGGGATTAGGCGGAGATGAATCACCAAAGTACCGGCGGAAACATAATGATAATTAGCTGAGGGCTAGTTGGTGAGGAGGGGAGGTTTTCATGACAACTCAATGTTGACTGTGGTAGAGTTGTCACACAGTCAAGCCATCATCGATAAAATTGATATAAAGTTCAGACAAATTGTCTCAATCACTTGTGATTTTCACTACCTGCCGGTTGCTTCCATCAGTCCAAAATATGTTCTGCGCGCCTCTCATACAAGTAAGATTATTTACGAATTTCAATGTCATTGTGATGCTCGGTATGTGGGCCGCACATCTTTGAGATTGAAGGATTGTGTTGAACAACACGCACCTTTGGGGATCAGATAGGGTCAGTCAACCGAACAGAGACAACCAACTCGGGCTTGTAAGAATGTACACAGTACGACAACTATTCCTTGTGCCTCTGCAGGTGGTTACCATTTACTGAATAATCCTCAGTGTGCAGAGCAATATCATATTGGCTGGTTTAAAATCCTGAGAAGAGGACGCAGTTTAGCTCACCTTCGTGCAATGGAGGCTACATTCATCAGGTCAACCAATCCTATTCTTTGTAGACAGAAAGAATTTGGCCGAACTTTATATCTATTCTGACTATGATGGCTTGACTGTGTGACAACTGAACCACAGTCAACGTTGAGTCATCATGACTCCACCGAAAATAAAAGTTTACATCAATGTCATTGAATTTCAATTATTTAATTTCAAAACTTAACACTTAGAAAAAAACAAAAACCCTAATCCTAACTAACCTGAACCCTGATTTATAAATTAATATTTATCGGGTATGCATGTATTTTCCTAACTCTAACACTTTGCAAAACGAACCCTATATCGAAAGTGCAATGAATAAAATATTATGTATAAAATTAAGAAATCGAACCAGCTGAATATAAATTCATGTAAACACTCATCAATGTTTTTCTCTGTTTGCATATTCGCCATGTAACCCCTCGGAAAACAACTCTCCGCTTGCCTTGTATAATCACATAACCTCTTTGACCTGACATCCGTGGGACTATATCTTCCCGATACTATAAATACCGTCCCTTATTATTCAGAAAATGTATTTAGAAGATATTTTCATGTCTCTTTTGCTAATCTAGTATGATGTATCATGTTAAAAGGTTAGAATACAATATGGAAAGGATGGTCCAAATGACCTTTTTATTTCTACTGTGCACTAAAAGTTTTACTGTACACTCGGATTCGAGCCGGGTCTGAGTCCTGAAGAGTCTAGTCAGAGTCCTCCAAAAAAAAAATTGGACTCGAGTCCGACATCACTGATTGTGAACACGAGGATTGGCAGTTTAGAGAGGGATGGGGGGATTTTCTCCAGACCAGTTTGTGGGAAAGTATTTATGAACAACCTTTCTCCCTGAAACTTTATCCTCATCAACAATGCAGCTGATCTTGTCCACTGATGGGCAGCGACCAACACAGTTGGTTAACCACAAACCCACATAAATTACGTAAATAAATCACATGACAAGGCAGCAACAGCAAATATCCTTTTCGCATGTTCTCAAGGAGTTTACTACCACAATGAGTGAGCCAAATGCCAGAAAATATGTCTTTGTGATATGAAAGTGAATTTTCAGAACCAAAAACGTACTGTACATTATCAGGATCAGTTGAAACAAGGAAATAAGTACAGAAGTCAAGCTGATGTATTCAGGCAATAAATCCCCATAAGGAAAGAATTTTGATTGCTTTTAGAAATACGTTAATGTCAATCTGCTTATCCTCGAATATTTAAAACGTCAGTAATAATAATGATGATATGTCCTATACTCTTTACAAGGCGTCAGTGCTGCCGAAGCAATTTCTTGACAAGGGTTATGCTGTGTGGTTTGCTTCAAAGCAGGATTTTTTAATTTGGCCATGGTGCCGGCGATAGCTCGCCTTCTCTTTGCGAAGGACACCATGGGATCTGTCACGTTCATGAACACTTCCAGTGGTGGCAGACAGATGCTCTGGCTTAACGTCCTTCCGAGGGACGGCACACCCATTGATGAATTGCCATGCATGTGAAGCACCACGATCACAGTTTATGGCAGAGTCAAGATTAAAATCCAGGCTAGACAGCTCAGAGGGGTGTGCATACCTTGAGGCTATCCTGCTAATCAATAATAAGTCACGACCAAAGAAGTGCCAATCTTGTGGGAGATGCTAAATCACAACCGACGACCACCAATGTCAAAAACAGTCATAACTAGAGGGGGAGCACTCGGTAGAGTGCAAAACCTCCGCCGTCAATACTGCTGGGTCACTTAAGTGAACCGATATCCTATTCATTGTAGGTCAACGGATCAGACTCTACTGAACCACGATTGAATAAACTAAACTAGATCGACGCGCATGTAGAAAGCAAAAAAAAAAAAATCGAAATTTTTTTGAAAAAAAAGTTGCAAAATTTCAATTTTTTTTTTCTAAAAATTTTTTTGGGGGGGGTTGGAATACTTAAACATGTAGAAATCAAATTCTATTTTAAACGAATGAGGCAAATTTGTTTAAATAGGGGTTGAAATCACTTAAAACATGTAGAAATGCAAAAACAAAAATTCAAATATTTTTTCAAAATGGCCGCAATAGCGGCCATATTGACTTTGGACAAGTCCAAAATCTAATGGCATGATCCTTGGACCATACCTAATCCCCCACCAAGTTTCGTCGAAACCATCCAGGAGTTTTTCCGTAATACTGTTCACAAACAAAACAAACAAACAAACAGACAGGGGTGAAAACAGTAACCTCCGTCCATCTTCGATGGCGGAGGTTAATTATGACAAGACAGTGAGTGTCTTGTGACGGATGTAGTTTTCCCATCAGAAAGGAAAGTCACAGTGAAAGAATCCAAAATGCTGTCCAAGTATAAAGAGCAAAAGTGTGAAATGCAGTTTGTGGGAGATGCAGACCGTCGTGGTACTAATGGTTGTCGGTGCAACAAGTCTCGTGAAGAACCAACAGAAACGAGTCGATAGCATCATTGGTGATATTAAAGTATCCGAATCGCAAAAAAAACAAAGAATAAAAAGTTATTGTACACATTGTACACCTTTAGCACCAAATTCTAGATGCTAAATAACTGGAGCACTTATTTAATATCAACAAATTTCTCAAGACTGGTTTAATCTTTTAACTAGAATGGCACTCAGTAGAGAGCATACCTCCACCAGGCTGAACAGTTTACGTTTTGTATCCCACTGATAGGCCGGATCTGCAATCGGACCTGAGGCAAAATCTAATCAGCTTGTTATTCTCACCTAACCAACTCATGCATCGAGTTTTGTCACAAGTCGTCCACAAGCTTTTGAAACATCATGCGACATATTGCTTTTTGGCCCCATCCATCAATGGTGATAAATCACTTGTGAAATTAAAAAATTCGAGGATCTGGATCTGGATCTTCACCAAAATATCATCATTTCGTCCTCATCACACACACCCAACCTCAACACCAAATTCGTCTGAATCTGTACACTTGAGATGTCTTGTTCACAGACAGACGTGAAAGCAAAACCTCCGTCCACCTTCGGTGGCAGAGGTAAATATAATGAAAACGGTTTGTTGATGAGCGCTGTTTGGAACAGAGTCTTACCTTGTTGAGCCCTATTTTTTTTTGAGAAAATAACTGTCAGAATTCCCTTCACATTCAAAAGACCAATGGATTAAAACAAGACAAAAGACTTTTCCATCTGATTTCAATCAGGCATAGAAGTATAAAATCAGGCTTGATTCGTTCTTGCCCTCTGGACTGGAAATGCCCAAGGCATGTCACAAAGGACATCATTTAAGCAAACCGTTTGGTTTGTTCCCCAGTCTAAGGAATGATTTTATGAACATGGGAGTCCAATGTGAATCCCATACACTTTATTGATTTGCCGACTGTCTCATCCAAGTGCCCCTGTTATATTCCTACATGCTGATAAAGAAAATGAATGCATCCAAATATTCTTCTTTCAAGTAAGTGTAGTTCTAGTAGTTAATGAAAGAAAAGGATCGAGTTTATATTGTGTCCCGAAAGAAAATGCCATCTGAACAGACGCTTTTAGGATGTAACATCATGTTTCGGGTGCCAGACCAGATTTTCAACGTAGACAAAGAGTTATGACTCATCTACAGCCTTCCTGTCAATGGGGTGACACAGTATTCAGTATGCATACAGTGTAATAATCTGCACACTGACACAAGCGGTCGTTCATGGGGGCCAAAAAAGTTGTCGTCATAGACCAACAAATAAATAAATAAAACCAGCAGTGGTCTGAGAAAGTGGAATTGGGTTCTTCAGTTTCAAAATGAAAGATTATGCTGGAGAATGACAAGCTGACATAGTATCTATTACTTCCCATGAATAAATCAGATAAAATGGTACACTCCCTCCTCTGCCAACAATACCACCCGATTATGCAAAAAAACACACGATTTGCATTCGCAATGTAAAAACAACAACCAAAGGGTAAAATAAGACCCTTACTTTTAAGGAAACATCTACATATTGCATTCGCAGTGAAGGGGGGGGGGTCTATGTCAGTACATAGGCCTTGAAAAGCTGCGTTAGCAAAAAAAAACAAAAACGAAAGAAGGATCTTGCAAACAACGTTTGTGCTCTAGTGGTTTTATTTTGTACATTTGCAGTTGCAATAATGAAATGTAGAAGTATTTTTGGAAGCAGGATGGAAAATCACCAGCATGAGACGCCCTACAGTAACAGATCTGGTGCAGGGCCTGTGGCCTGGGTGGAGCTTCACAAATCCTGTTTTTATTTCTTTAGCTCAGCAGATTCAACTTCTTTTAGAAATCTCCTCAACGATCTTGTCACGTGAAATTTCAACCTAGACAGAGAAAGAGAGAGAG
>CM068954.1:171478129-171503546 GCA_035128595.1 Eptatretus atami | reverse complement strand
CAGACAGAGACAGAGAGAGGGAGGAACAATTTACAATAAGACATATATCATCTATCTAAAATTCCAGCAATGTGTGTGTGTGTGTGTGTGTGTGTGTGTGTGTGTGTGTGTGTGTGTGTGTGTGTGTGTGTGTGTGTCTGTGACCACAGTTTCTCGACAACCACTGGTCCGATCTAATTGAAACTTGCCAGGTACATTGCTGAGGACCTGAGTATGTGCCTTTTCAAGGTTTGATATTAATCGGACAGTGGTTCCCAAGTTATGGCCATTTATTTACCAAACCAATGAAGGACACGTTGCTGCGTAGGCGTGGCCGATGGGAAAGGGCGCCGTTTAGTTACCAATGACAGGACACGTTGCTGCGTAGGCGTGGCCGTTGGGAAGAGATCCTCAGCCACGTTTCCCATTACGGGTTACAATGTACAGACTTCCGGATAGTGATGACTATGGCGAATTCTAATAATTTCTCGATTTCTTATGCGCATTAATAGATAAACACAATGCCCCAATCCAGTCGTCGTTTACGAGAGGAAGGAACGGCCTGCCTGTGTGATTGTTTTGAAAGTTATTTTTTTTTTTGCATGTACGGGCACGCGAGAGCGAAGGAACGGCCTGTGTGGTTGTTGTTTCTGGCACGCGGTTTGAAAGTTTTTTTTTTTTTGCACGTACGGCCACGCACGTACGGGCACGCGAGAGCGAAGGAATGGCCTGTGTGGTTGTTGTTTCTGGCACGTGGTTTGAAAGGTTTTTGTTTGTTTTTTTTGCACGTACAGCCACGCACTAGTTGGATATTAAATGAAGTTGTGAATTTTTTTTTGGATGAAATCAAAAGGACATTGATTGAAGTATGCTAATCGCCGAGAGAAGCAATAAGCTGATGTTTCAGGCGTTAACCCTCTTTTGCTCTGAGAACGGTTAACGCCCGAAACGTCAGTTTCTCCTTGCTTCCATGGTGGGTCATGTGGTTTTGTAAAAGTTTTTTTTTCGTTTTTTGGTCTGCATGGTCGAGGCTGGTTGAAGAGCTAGTACTAGCAAACTGAACAGATCAGGACGCAAGATAAAAGGAAGAAAGGAAGACAGAGAGAGGGGGGGGGGACACCAACAGCAGAGTCAAAGGCCAAGACAGAGGGAGGTGGACAAGCAATGGGTGTGGGGAGGAATGGGGCAGGAGAGGATGCATGGGTTGGACAAGATGATACAGAAGGAAACCCTCAGGAGGGAAAACTGGAAATTTGGAAAGAGGAGGGATTGGGGTGGAGGGGTTAAAGAGGGAAGAAAAGATCATGGTTTTAGATTGGGGAATATCTGAAATGGTGGTGAACAGCTGTCTTGATAGCCAGGAGGAAGAATGAGACTGAAGAGGATGTGGAAGTTGGTTCCACAGATGGGATAAAAGAGGAGCAAATGAGTGGAGGTGAGCAGTGCTCCTGGATTTCGGTAGTTTCACCCTAAGAGGGTTGATGGTGGACTGTGTGTGCCTTGCAGAAGCCTGGCGGGTGGGGTCAAGGATTGAAAAGAGCAGAGGGCGCAAGACCAGAAAGGAGGCGCTAGAATACAGAGACCATTGATCTGTCTGCGATAGCGAAGTGATAGGCCCACTTCATTGTGTGAGATTCAATAATCGAAAGTCCTTGGTTTCCACGGTGTCAAGCTCAGCAAGATGTGAGGCAGGGGAGTCAGCCCAGAAGGGAGAGCAGTATTCCATCAAGCTGCAGTAAAAAGCCTTGTAGGTGGATCGGAGTTCAGGTGTGCCAAGGAAGGACCTTGAATGACGGAGGATGCCAGTTGTGCTGGCTTTGGAGGCCAACTTTGAAATGTAGTTTGCCCAAGAGAGATTATTGTGAAAGCATGACAAAGGAGTTTGAATGACTGAACTTTCTCAAGAGGATTGTTAAGAAAGTAGAAAGGAGGGTTTGCCAGAAGGTCCTTCGGAGAGAGAGAGGAGAGGAGAGGAGAGGAGAGGAGAGGAGAGGAGGAGAGAGAGTTGTCGGGATTTAAAGACGTACTCCAAGTGTTTGAGCGGCTTGTGGTTTATTTTCAAGGTCTGAAGAGAGGGAAGAGGCTGCAGCCTGCTTGCCTGAAGGATGTGGGTTGTCACAGTAGGGGGTGGAGTATCAGCAAATAGATAAGAGGATTTTCCAGAGAGTCAGAGAGATCATTGATGAAGGTCAGGAATATGACTGGGCCCAGAACAATGCCTTGGGGCACTCCAGCCTTGACAAGAGAGGATATGAAAGGATTCCATTGAGTGCCATACGTTGGCTACGAGAGTAGAGGAAGTTAGTAAGCCATGTGTGGAGTTGACCTTGGATGCCACAGGCAGAGTTTGGAGAGTAAGGCAGGATTCCAGACCATCAAAAGCACAAGAATATATCCAGAGATGGTCCTGATCTCATGTCTATATCGAGGGCCTCTATCCATTGTTGGGAGAGCAGAAGCAGCATGTCAAGGTAGAGTGACCTGGTCTGAAACCAAATTATTGATCTGAGATGAGGTTGTTGGAGAAAAGGAAGGTTTTCATATCAACTGCGATGATAGATTCCATGGCCTTGCTGATAATTGGAAGTAAGTTGATAGGACTGTAGTTAAGAGGACAGTTCTTGTACATTTTACATCTGCCACTGAGGATGGACGGAAGTATGTTTACATCCCGTTTGTTTGTCTGTTTCTTTGTCTGTCTGACTGTGAACATGATATCTCAAAAAGTTGTGACGGATTCAGACGAAATTTGGTGGACAGATTGAGTGTGTGCCAAGGATGAAAGGATTACATTCTTGGTGAAGATCCATATCAGGATACTAGAAAATTTTAGTGATTCTTTGCATTGAGTGATAGGCTAAAAACAATATATAGCACAATATCTCAAAAAGTTGTGGATGGATTATGACAAAACTTGGTGAACGAGTTGGTTCGATGACAAGAACAAGCCAATTAGATTTTGGCTTAGGTCAGCAGATCCAGCCTTTCAGTGACACAAAATGTAAACTGTTTAGCCTGGTGGAGGGTGTGCTATCTGTCTCTGTCCATCTGTTGTCTCTCTCTCTCTTCTCAGTTCTAGTTATAGATGCAGTGATGTTGGCGATTTCCAAGCAGATGGAAGATGAACAAGCGCAAATGGCAGAGAGAGAGAGGATATGCAAGAGGGCAGAGTAGGTTTAAGAACACATGAGCTGATACCGTCTGGTCCAGTAGCAGTCAGAGTCGAGGGTTGAAAGAACCTTCTCACCTTCTCAGGAGCAGTTGGGGTCACTGGGAATGATGGGTACCGAGAGTGAGATGTTGGAGATGCAATATTTGGAAGCAAACACAGAATTGAGGCATTCGGCCTTTTCACGAGTGGAGTCAGGTGTGATGCCATTGAAGAGAGGGAAGGATGGAAGGGGAGCATACTCCAGAGACATACTTAATGAGGCACCACCAGGTTTTAGAGGAGGGAGACAAGTTAAAAGTCATTCTTGAGGTTGGACAGGTATTGTTTTCAGGGTCTCCTGTTGATTTCATCCATCATTATACCTGTCTGCCAATGCAGATTGACATAGTTTTGTCAACAAGATTAGTTGTTAAAATATCAAGCTATATAGGAAGGAACTTTTGGTGGAGTTGCAAAAAATAAATAAATTGAACTTCACACAATTGTGAAAAATGAAATTTGCAGTGTTAAAAAAAGGATAAACAAACACAGCTTCACAATGCAAAACTTTCCTCATGTCTGGTAGAAGCAGAAAACACAGACGGTAGATGGGAAATAACAGCTACTGTACTCTGTTCTTATGGTATGTGGAATATTAAAATTAATGGATGTAGTGCAATAGGAAGTGTGTGCATGTGTGCACACGTAAGTTACGTGCCAACAATCGTCAAAGATCTGAATCGGAAAACAATCTCTACAAGTGTTGCAGATGGTCCTGGTACAGCGTTACCTCCTGGCGTGTTGCCACGGTGCGAAGTCGACTGTGCCAGCTGCCAACTCCTCAGTGCCAAGGAGGGCGACCAGTGGGATACCAGACTGCTCAGCTGCTGCAACTGGCTCAGTAACTTGGGTGAAAGACGGTAGCTGGTTTCTCCTGGAGAAATTCATGCTGATATTGCAGTGTTGCACCCTAAAGCTCTGCAAGTGCTATGCTAAAAAAGAAAGAACTGCATTTTACAAGGGGTCTTCTTCATTCCTTTTCACTGGACCCAACGCTCCCCCCACACACCCCTCCCCATCTCCACTAACCCTCCACCCTATTGAAAAGCTACCCCAGTATAAATGAAACATCTTTTTAAACGTTCAGCAATTTTACATTCACATCAGTTTAAAAAATACTCATATTGACAAAAATATTATAAGCTATACTTTGACAGAATATATGTGAGACAAATTTGGCTACTGCTTGAAAATAAATGCCTATCGTTTCATGTTACAGCAATTAAACACGACTTAGGCATCATTACCTCTCAACCGAAGGTGGAGGAACGTATGTTTTCACCCCTGTTTGTCCTGTCCGTCGTCTGTCTGTGAGCAGGATATCTCAAAAAGTTATGGACGGATTTGACGAAACTTGGTGGACAGGTTGGGTGTCTGACAAGGACGAATTGGTTCATCCTTGAAGAAGATCAGGATCTGGATTTGGATACTGGAGAATTTAAGTGATCCTCACCATGTGAGAGATACGGCCAAAGATGATATATATCAGGATATCTCAAACGTTATGGATGGACTCATAACGAAACTTGATGGAGAGATTGGGTGTAACACAAGGACAAATTGATTCGATTTTGGTGAAGATCCGAATCCGGATCTGGATCTAAAATTTATTTTTAAGCGATTCTTCAGCATTGAGAGATAAACCTGTTTTCTTTTCTTTTCTTTTCTTCAGCATTGAGAACACGCATTCTTTCAAAGTGGTTTTAGGGTGGCTGGCTTCGGATCTTAGGGTCCTAAGTTTGAGCACAGTTGGCCACTGAATTAACACCAGGTGGGCTTGACTCAGCCTGTCATCCTTCCGAGGTCGGCGAAATGAGTACCAGTGTTCTGGTATAGGGGCACAGCATCAGCACGCATAGTCACGCCCCAAAAAATGCTAGCTACTTGGCAGCCAACTGCATATGCAAGAAGAAGAATAAGCATTGAGAGATGGGCCAAAAATGATATACAGTACCGGTACTGTACAGCATGATTATTTCAAACGTGGACGGATTCAGATGGAACTTGGTGGACAGGTTGAGTGTGTGACAAGAACAAGCGCATTTAGTTTTGTTTAAGGTCCAGATGCAGATCCAGCCTATCGATCACATGAGGCATGGAGGCATGTGCAGGAGTAGCGCATCGCTGGATCCATTTTCACCAGGTATCGGAGCCTCCGTCTAGCCATCCCCAGGCAGATGCCTGGACCATCCCACTCCTTGAGATGCTGATCAACCTGCTGCAACCATGAGGATATGGTCAGCCCATTGGCCTCCTCCACTCACGGAGATCCCTCGCTGAGAATCTGGACACGTTGCTGCGTAGGCGTGGCCGTTGGGGAAGAGATCCTCAGCCACGTTTCCCATTACGGGTTACAATGTACAGACTTCCGGATAGTGATGACTATGGCGAATTCTAATAATTTCTCGATTTCTTATGCGCATTAATAGATAAACACAATGCCCCAATCCAGTCGTCGTTTACGAGGCGAGGAACGGCCTGCCCTGTGTGTTGTTTTGAAAGTTATTTTTTTTTTTGCATGTACGGGCACGCGAGAGCGAAGGAACGGCCTGTGTGGTTGTTGTTTCTGGCACGCGGTTTGAAAGTTTTTTTTTTTTTGCACGTACGGCCACGCACGTACGGGCACGCGAGAGCGAAGGAATGGCCTGTGTGGTTGTTGTTTCTGGCACGTGGTTTGAAAGGTTTTTGTTTGTTTTTTTTGCACGTACAGCCACGCACTAGTTGGATATTAAATGAAGTTGTGAATTTTTTTTTGGATGAATCAAAAGGACATTGATTGAAGTATGCTAATCGCGAGAGAAGCAATAAGCTGATGTTTCAGGCGTAACACCTCTTTTGCTCTGACGAACGGTTAACGCCCGAAACGTCAGTTTCTCCTTGCTTCCCATGGTGGGTCATGTGGTTTTGTAAAAGTTTTTTTTCGTTTTTTGGTCTGCATGGTCGAGGCTGGTTGAAGAGCTAGTACTAGCAACTGAACAGATCAGGACGCAAGATAAAAGGAAGAAAGGAAGAGCAGAGAGAGGGGGGGGGGACACAAACAGCAGAGTCAAAGGCCAAGACAGAGGGAGGTGGACAAGCAATGGGTGTGGGGAGGAATGGGGCAGGAGAGGATGCATGGGTTGGACAAGATAGATACAGAAGGAAACCCTGCAGGAGGGAAAACTGGAAATTTGGAAAGAGGAGGGATTGGGGTGGAGGGGTTAAAGAGGGAAGAAAAGATCATGGTTTTAGATTGGGGAATATCTGAAATGGTGGTGAACAGCTGTCTTGATAGCCAGGAGGGAAGAATGAGACTGAAGAGGATGTGGAAGTTGGTTCCACAGATGGGATAAAAGAGGAGCAAATGAGTGGAGGTGAGCAGTGCTCCTGGATTTCGGTAGTTTCACCCTAAGAGGGTTGATGGTGGACTGTGTGTGCCTTGCAGAAGCCTGGGCGGGTGGGGGTCAAGGCATGAAAAGAGCAGAGGGCGCAAGACCAGAAAGGAGGCGCTAGAAGACAGAGACCATTGATCTGTCTGCGATAGCGAAGTGATAGGCCCAACTTCATTGTGTGAGATTCCAATAATCTGAAAGTCCTTGGTTTCCACGGTGTCAAGCTGAGCAAGATGTGAGGCAGGGGAGTCAGCCCAGAAGGGAGAGCAGTATTCCATCAAGCTGCAGTTAAAAGCCTTGTAGGTGGATCGGAGTTCAGGTGTGCCAAGGAAGGACCTTGAATGACGGAGGATGCCCAGTTGGTGGCTGGCTTTGGAGGCCAACTTTGAAATGTAGTTTGCCCAAGAGAGATTATTGATGAAAGCATGACAAAGGAGTTTGAATGACTGAACTTTCTCAAGAGGATTGTTAAGAAAGTAGAAAGGAGGGTTTGCCAGAAGGTCCTTTCGGAGAGAGAGAGGAGAGGAGAGGAGAGGAGAGGAGAGGAGAGGAGGAGAGAGAGTTGTCGGGATTTAAAGACGTACTCCAAGTGTTTGACCGGCTTGTGGTTTATTTTTCAAGGTCTGAAGAGAGGGAAGAGGCTGCAGCCTGCTTGCCTGAAGGATGTGGGTTGTCACAGTAGGGGGTGGAGTTATCAGCAAATAGATAAAGAGGATTTTCCAGAGAGTCAGAGAGATCATTGATGAAGGTCAGGAATATGACTGGGCCCAGAACAATGCCTTGGGGCACTCCAGCCTTGACAAGAGAGGATATGAAAGGATTCCATTGAGTGCCATACGTTGGCTACGAGAGTAGAGGAAGTTAGTAAGCCATGTGTGGAGTTGACCTTGGATGCCACAGGCAGAGTTTGGAGAGTAAGGCAGGATTCCAGACCATCAAAAGCACAAGATATATCCAGAGATGGTCCTGATCTCATGTCTAATATCGAGGGCCTCTATCCATTGTTGGGAGAGCAGAAGCAGCATGTCCAAGGTAGAGTGACCTGGTCTGAAACCAAATTATTGATCTGAGATGAGGTTGTTGGAGAAAAGGAAGGTTTTCATATCAACTGCGATGATAGATTCCATGGCCTTGCTGATAATTGGAAGTAAGTTGATAGGACTGTAGTTAAGAGGATCAGTTCTTGTACATTATTACATCTGCCACTGAGGATGGACGGAAGTTATGTTTACATCCCGTTTGTTTGTCTGTTTCTTTGTCTGTCTGACTGTGAACATGATATCTCAAAAAGTTGTGGACGGATTCAGACGAAATTTGGTGGACAGATTGAGTGTGTGCCAAGGATGAAAGGATTACATCTTGGTGAAGATCCATATCAGGATACTAGAAAATTTTAGTGATTCTTTGCCATTGAGTGATAGGCTAAAAACAATATATAGCACAATATCTCAAAAAGTTGTGGATGGATTATGACAAAACTTGGTGAACGAGTTGGTTCGATGACAAGAACAAGCCAATTAGATTTTGGCTTAGGTCAGCAGATCCAGCCTTTCAGTGACACAAAATGTAAACTGTTTAGCCTGGTGGAGGTGTGTGCTATCTGTCTCTGTCCATCTGTGTCTCTCTCTCTCTCTCAGTTCTAGTTTATATGATGCAGTGATGTTGGCGATTTCCAAGCAGATGGAAGATGAACAAGCGCAAATGGCAGAGAGAGAGAGGATATGCAAGAGGGGCAGAGTAGGTTTAAGAACACATGAGCTGATACCGTCTGGTCCAGTAGCAGTCAGAGTCGAGGGTTGAAAGAACCTTCTCCACCTTCTCAGGAGCAGTTGGGGTCACTGGGAATGATGGGTACCGAGAGTGAGATGTTGGAGATGCAATATTTGGAAGCAAACACAGAATTGAGGCATTCGGCCTTTTCACGAGTGGAGTCAGGTGTGATGCCATTTGAAGAGAGGGAAGGGATGGAAGGGGAGCATACTCCAGAGACATACTTAATGAGGCACCACCAGGTTTTAGAGGAGGGAGACAAGTTTAAAAGTTCATTCTTGAGGTTGGACAGGTATTGTTTTCAGGGTCTCCTGTTGATTTCATCCATCATTATACCTGTCTGCCAATGCAGATTGACATAAGCTTTCTGTCAACAAGATTAGTTGTTAAAATATCAAAGCTATATAAGGAAGAACTTTTGGTGGAGTTGCAAAAAATAAATAAATTGAACTTCACACAATTGTGAAAAATGAAATTTGCAGTGTTAAAATCAAAGGATAAACAAACACAGCTTTCACAATGCAAAACTTTCCTCATGTCTGGTAGAAGCAGAAAACACAGACGGTAGATGGGAAATAACAGCTACTGTACTCTGTTCTTATGGTATGTGGAATATTAAAATTAATGGGATGTAGTGCAATAGGAAGTGTGTGCATGTGTGCACACGTAAGTTACGTGCCAACAATCGTCAAAGATCTGAATCGGAAAACAATCTCTACAAGTGTTGCAGATGGTCCTGGTACAGCGTTACCTCCTGGCGTGTTGCCACGGTGCGAAGTCGGACTGTGCCAGCTGCCAACTCCTCAGTGCCAAGGAGGGCGACCAGTGGGATACCAGACTGCTCAGCTTGCTGCAACTGGCTCAGTAACTTGGGTGAAAGACGGTAGCTGGTTTCTCCCTGGAGAAATTCATGCTGATATTGCAGTGTTGCACCCTAAAGCTCTGCAAGTGCTATGCTAAAAAAAGAAGAACTGCATTTTACAAGGGGTCTTCTTCATTCCTTTTTCACTGGACCCCAACCGCTCCCCCCCACACACCCCCTCCCCATCTCCACTAACCCTCCACCCTATCTGAAAAGCTACCCCAGTATAAATGAAACATCTTTTTAAACGTTCAGCAAAATTTTACATTCACATCAAGTTTAAAAATACTTCATATTGACAAAAATATTATAAGCTATACTTTGACAGAATAGTTTGTATGAGACAAGTTCGGCTACTGCTTGAAAATCAATGCCTATCGTTTCATGTTACAGCAATTAAACACGACTTGAGCATCATTACCTCTACAACCGAAGGTGGAGGAACGTTATGTTTTCACCCCTGTTTGTCTGTCCGTCGTCTGTCTGTGAGCAGGATATCTCAAAAAGTTATGGACGGATTTGGACGAAACTTGGTGGACAGGTTGGGTGTCTGACAAGGACGAATTGGTTCATCCTTGAAGAAGATCAGGATCTGGATTTGGATACTGGAGAATTTTAAGTGATTCCTCACCATTGAGAGATACGGCCAAAGATGATATATATCAGGATATCTCAAAACGTTATGGATGGATCCATACGAAACTTGATGGAGAGATTGGGTGTAACACAAGGACAAATTGATTCGATTTTGGTGAAGATCCGAATCCGGATCTGGATCTAAAATTTATTTTTAAGCGATTCTTCAGCATTGAGAGATAAACCTGTTTTCTTTTCTTTTCTTTTCTTCAGCATTGAGAGACACGCATTCTTTCAAAGTGGTTGTTAGGGTGGCTGGCTTCGGATCTTAGGGTCCTAAGTTTGAGCACAGTTGGCCACTGAATTAACACCAGGTGGGCTTGACTCAGCCTGTCATCCTTCCGAGGTCGGCGAAATGAGTACCAGTGTTCTGGTATAGGGGCACAGCATCAGCACCATAGTCACGCCCCAACAAAATGCTAGCTACTTGGCAGCCAAACTGCCATATGCAAGAAGAAGAATAAGCATTGAGAGATGGGGCCAAAAATGATATACAGTACCGGTACTGTACAGCATGATATTTCAAAACGTGGACGGATTCAGATGGAACTTGGTGGACAGGTTGAGTGTGTGACAAGAACAAGCGCATTAGATTTTGTTTAAGGTCCAGATGCAGATCCAGCCTATCGGATCACATGAGGCATGGGAGCATGTGCAGGAGTAGCGCATCGCTGGATCCATTTTCCACCGGTACTCCAGGAGCCTCCGTATGGCCATCCCCCAGGCAGATGCCTGGACCATCCCCATCTCCTTGAGATGCTGATCAACCTGCTGCAACCATGAGGCATATGGTCAGCCCATTGGCCTCCTCCACTCACGAGACTCCCTCGCTGAGAATCTGGTGAGTAGGATCAGCGTCGGGGAAAATGAGCCACATGTCCATACAGCCGCAGCTGATGCGCCACGGACCATGCAAGTAACAAATCTCATTTGAGTCTCTCTCAGCAACCGCTCGTTGGACACAAAGTCTGACCAGCGGAAGCCAAGGATTCTCCGAAGAGACCTGGTACCAAAGGAATTAAATCTCCATCTCAGATCCATGGTCAGAGTCCAAGTCTCTCGTCCGCAGAGCAAGACTGGAAGCACCAAGGACCTGAAGACTCAGACTTTCACTCTCCTGCACAGGTACTGACAGCACCACACCCCAAGATCAAGTCAATCCATGACTCCCCAGGCCTGACCCAGACGTCTATTGACCTCTGGCTTGCAGCCAGCAGAGACATGCATATCACTGCCAAGGTAAGTGAATCTCTCCGTGACCTCAACATCCTCACCATAAACTGGTACAGACAAGATAGCAGTATCCAAGTTGTCAATGAACGCCTGAATCTTAGTTTTGACCCAGGAAACCCATAATCCCAGCAGCTCTGACTCCCCATTCAGCACCTCGAGGGCCCTGATGAACTCCAGTAGCAACTGGAAATAAGTCGGAGATGGTATCACTACATCTCACAGCACTCAGTACCACAGTATAGTTCAGACATCAGATTGATCAGTTTTGGTGGCACCCCACAAAGACCAAAAATCCTCCAGAGGGCATCCTGATTCACTGAATCGAACGCTTTGCAGAGATAAACATGGGCTACAAGCAGCCCCTGCCGAAACTCTCATCTGCGTTTGGTGAGGACTCGAAGGGCAAGTCCGGACATTATCCGGTCAATCGTTGACCTCTTTGGTGTGAAGCCTGACTGTTCTGGACGCTGGTGCTCAAGCAGATGGTGGCGAACCCTTTCAAGAATTATCCGAGCAAAGACCTTGCCCGGCACTGAGAGCAGCTTCACCCGTTGGTAGTTGTTGCAGTCCTGGCGATCACCCTTCCCTTTCCAGAGGGCCAACAAGGCCCCTCTTCCAGTCAGTTGGGATGATGCCTGTGTTCCAGGCAGAGCACAGAACCGCATACAATGACATGAGTACAGCATTTTCAGCAGCCTTGAGAAGTTCAGCATGGATGCCACAGATGCCAGGAGCTTTACCCTATTTCAACCGTTTCACCGCAGCCTGTGTTTCCACAAATGAAGGTGGATCACAATTGATTGGAGGGTCAGCAATAGGGATCATAACAACTCTGACATCCAACTCAACAGCCGGTGGATCAGCCTGGTACAACTGCTCAAAGTAACCGGCCCAGCGGGCTGTGGAAGTAAAAAATAATTAATTACCTCTTGTGAAATACGAGCATGGACATTTTGGTCATAGAAAGCTCTATGGATCACATGAGTATTGCAAAGCACTGGTGTTTCTGTATTGATCACACTGAAACAAATATTTTTCATGTTGAGATAAGTGTTCTTTGTCCACAAATTATGGACTCATTTCTCTTTATTTTTGCTTTCAAAGCATATGGAAGTATAAAGGCTGTTGTAAAGCATTGGCTGAGGTCACTTTATCACCATATAAGGAATGGTCCACCAAGAAACATCATCTGCAAAGGCACTGAGATAGACTTCAATTGTCTGCAGGATAATTATGCTCATCAGGTCTCTCACAATGACAAGGTCAGAGCTCATTAAATTTGCAGAGTTAATACTGATAGGCCACGAGTAAATGTTCACTATGCTGTGGTCTTGTTAATTCCCTATAAACTGATATATTTTTCCATATTAAACCTGAGGATCATTGATTAACCAATATAATAATAATGAATATATAATCCCCATACTGGCCCAAGTGCATCTGGGCCTGGTAAGAGATGTTGTTAGTCCATGTTTAGTTAAAGGAAATATGCACCCATCTGTTATGTTTTTACTCTAAAATATACTTGATCATGTATATTGCACACTTTAGGTTGTTTTTATAAATGAAGAGACATAGTATGTTAGTTGACTATGTAACAATATAATCTTACATTTTCCACTTGGTTGGCAAATTGGGGAGAACTACTTTTGTGGTTCAGCATCTCAGATCCATGGTCTCAGATCCATGAGAGTCTAGTCCCCAGAGGCATTAGTCTCATTAACTCTGGCTCCCATTCAATTGTAAGATGTACAAACACGAACTCTGTCTTCCCATTGTCCTTATCAACAGGATCTCATCGAACTGCAGAGGTCATGGACCTCTAATTGTTCTGAAAAAGCTGTGCAAACCAGATGCTCCATCTGCATGCTGAGATAAATGCTTATCATTGCCTAAAGTAAATGAAGGTTTTCTGTGCATACACACCCCTGAGGAAGAGACGCATCCTTTCACAGCACTATCTGCTTTAATTATGCACAAGATAGTTTTCTCTTTGCTTAAAGGACCTCGTGTGCAAACAAAGCTTTCCTGTAGTCTTATACCGATTGGCCAAGTGCCCTGTGATTTCTGACCCCTCCCGATTTTCCAATTGTATAAAGAAATGTATTCTGGCTCAGAGGCAGAGATCTGCTTGGACTCTTGAAACAAGCTTTTTTTCCACATATATGTGTTTTTGTATAATCAATGATCTGTTGAATTATAAAGGGTTTTCTCTTTTGGTTGGAAATCTTCACTTGGCCTTCACTTCGGACTCCTCTGTCAAGAGCCCACCACCCTCCGCTCTAACTACAGTACACCGAGGGACGGACTTGGATGAACGCAATGCGCAAATTCCCCTTTAAGGACGAGAATCACTTGACCACAGGTGATGCTCTTCCCCCTCACAGATTCCTCGCACAAATGCCTCTTGTCCACCCTCAGCGCCTATATTTTTATGCCTCAACTCCCCAAACAGCTCAGTTCTGCCATTAAGCCTGGCCCAGCAACTCTGTTCAATGGTATCCAGTGTCCCTTGAGAGTCACAATTCTTCTTCGCCCTATGGTGAGTCGCAAGACATCCACCGACAACATCAAGGAAGGTGGTTTTGAAGACACTCAAACTCTTCAGGATTCCCCAAAGCACCCAGACCCCCCCCAAATCCCCACTCAGCCTGTTCACAAAACTACTCAGCTACCCTCTCATCCTTGAGGCTGCCACCATCCAGCCTTGGCTGGGATGGTATCATTTTACTGAATTTAAACTGCAACTTCAAAGATGCGACCAGAAGCCTGTGGTCGGTATTGAGGAACTGAGCACTCCGGAAGACCCTGCACTTCTGGATCATCCTCCAGCAATCATCAATGAGCACATAGTCAATCTCCTTTGCCACACCACCAGCATTGGAAAACCAAATCCAGCCATGAGCCTGTGGGCATTGAAACCATGAACCAGCCACCTTAAGTCCATGACTTGTTGCAAAGTCAAGGATCTTAGTGCCATTCTGGTTCACAGTTCCAGATCCGTGGGGACCAACACATGTCGCATAACCATCCCTATCAGTTCCAGTCGATGCATTGCAATCCCCAAGACTATTAGAGTATCTCGCCTCGGGCACTGTTCAACCACAGACTCGAGCATGGCATAGAATGCGTCCTTCACAGCGAGATCACTCGCCTCAGTCGGAGCATATACAGAGACCAGGGAAATGACACCCAAGGAGTGACGAATCCTTAATCTCATAATATGCTCGTTGACTGGTGTTACCTCAATTATCATTGGAGTCAGCTTATTGGACACAGCTGCAGCAACTCCTTGGGCATGGTAACCATCAAAGCGACCAGACCAATAGTAGGTCTAACCACCCGTCATGATCTCGCCATTATCTGGTCTCCAAACCTCAGAATGCTGCACCACCGAACAGATGCTGCAATGTCTATCAATGGGATACAAAATGTAAACTATTCAGTCTGGGGAAGGTATGCCCTCTCCGAGGCCGTTCTAGTTCTTGATCTATCAGGCCTTCGATCCACTGAGCACCTTGATTGACTGAACGTTTGATCTACCAGGCGTTTGATTGTCTGAGCATCTCAATCTACAAAGCATTTCGATCTACAAAGCATTTCGATCTCTCAAGTCCCCTTACCCTGAGTCCTTTGGCCAAGCCTGTGCTCACGGTTGTCCGTTTTTATCATGAGAGCCACCAAGGGGAAGCTTGCAAGAGTCTGCATGTGGTGCAAGCTTGCGCACATCTGACTCAAGGGGGAAGGAGCCGTACCCACACTTTGCTCTACATTTTATCTACTTTTCTTTCTCTCTGCATTTCTCCGGTTCTGATTCTGATGGGCGCTAAGTCTTGCATGTCGATAATTAAGTAAGATTGTAGAAGGGGCTCATAAGTGTCAAGGGATCAAGTTCTGCTGTGTCTCCGTTTTTATTTTCTGTACATGCCATACGAATTTACCCCACTGTATGTGTCACACCCTCAAACACCTTGCATATATGCTTTACCATTCCTTGTGAATAAAACCTTTACTGCACAAATGTGCCTCATGAACTCCCCTGTATCTCAACAATATAAAAAACCTGTTCATGTTTTCTTCCAACCTGTCTGTGGTGTATTTCCCTGTTGGCCACACACAGTCCACACTAGCGATAGGCGGGAAATTTTACCCCAACTATTTTACTCCATTAAACAGCCAACGCTGCACTCACTGTTCCGGTCGGCAGTAATCGGAGTGTGCAGAGGAGTGTGCATGAGCCTCGGTTAGTTGGGCCACGTCACCCCTAGGTAAACGGTGTTTGACGGAGGAATACTGGGAGATTTGGCCATCTGATTGATGCTCGTGGTTGCTTAGTAACCTGCTGGACTGCAGAGTTATCCATGAGACATCGGCCTGCAGGACCGGGCGTTCGCGACGAGTCCAAGTACTTCCCCTCGTGGTGACACAGAAACCCAGAGCCATAACAATATATGCAGGATCTAACACTTCGGGGTCTTTTTTCAAGCAAGGTAGATTGATAAAATAATTGTATGGATCACTCTTGATCTGTGGGACCCATTTCAGACATTTAAGGCCTTAACGATAACCCAAGTTGCAACGGTATTGTCATTATCAATGTATGACACAACTGGAATCAAGGTGGGACTATCGGGGATTGAAAAGAAACTTGCATACTGATGGGTGGCAGTTGTTTAGGAAACAGGAATCCTACTTCACACCGAGGTTTCTCTTATGCACCTTGTGTATTAATAATGTGGCCTGGCTTACTTTTATTCCAGCTGCCCACAACTCTTTGAGGAGCCTGAGGCGCTCATCAAACAGGCCTTTCTGAGCTGATGCCACCAACACTTGGGTCTCTGTCGTTCGAACTGAGTGACTCTAGAAGAAGTAGGAAAGAAACATGGGAAAAAAAATAAAAAATAAAATGCAAGCTGATGCAACGATTTGAAGAAAAGTCTGAGCCCATAAAAAGGTTTGTATATACTTCTTTAGCATATGATGACAGAAATTCTTCCTATTACCACATTGCAAACAAATGTGATAAAGTAGATAATCAATTTCAAGTGGAATGAGGGTGATAGAAAGAAAATAAAATGTCTGTGCATAGAATTCTAAATTCCACAATTGTAAGCATTACCTACACTTTAAAGAACATCTTTTATATCACCAAAAAGGGGTGCTTTCTTTTAAAATTAAAAGCAACATATGTGGCTCAGGTAAAAAGTCAAAAGTTCCAAGTTGATCTCACCTCACTGCGCTGTTCCAAAATGGAGAAAATCCTTTCAATGCCAATGCTCACGCCTACACAGGGCACACGGCGCCCTCGGGCGTCAAACATGCCAACCAGGCCGTCGTACCGGCCGCCCCCTGCAACACTCCCGACACCACCAGGCGCCGATCCATCGTCCTGGTGCACTGCATTCTCTGGAGCTAAGAGTGTAGCTTCAAATATTGCACCTGTGTAGTAATCCAAGCCCCGGGCCAAACTCAGATCAAACTGCACCTGAAAGTACAAGTGGAAAATAAGAAATGGTTAAACCCAAAGCGTGCAACTTCCGTCGTTGACGTGAATTTATTATCGATACAATGATACGCGGGTCATTCTCACATAATTGACAGATTGATGTCACATGTGTTTAAGTGGCTTCATTTCATGAAATTTCAGGCATTTTCGGCGAAGTTATGGACCATATATCTTTGCCCTGGGTAGCGTTCAAATAATCCCGTCGTTTGAGATCATAAAATTACAATAAATAGGAAAAAATGAGTTTGTTCTCTCAGTCTGATGAAATTTTTGCAGTCACAATACCCACAGTACCATGTTCATGTCCCAAAAAAGCGTCAATAAATTCTCCGAATTTTATTGAGAATTCATGTGGGGTTCCTTCTTAATTCAATATCTTCCGTATTAGAGTCTAAATACCGCCGAAAACTGTACAAGTTTTGCAAAACAGTGGATTTTGTGCCCGTCACTCAATTTCGTCATTACCTAACAAAAACGGCCTTCCGGTGAATGTTACAACTGTGAGCCAATTAAGCGATCACATCACGTGATTGTGACGTGGCGTTCGGTTCTTGTACCGCCACTTTAGAATTATTTTTCAAGTTTGGTCGTGCAGTTTGGGTGCAAAAACTCCTCAAAAGTTGGCAAGGTGAGTCCGTATGCTTATTCAACGTCATTACCGTACATGCCCGATGACCATACATATGAATTTCAACAGATATTATGTACACCAACGTAGAGAATGGGGCTTTTAAATGCTAAAGTTTTTGACAATTCACGGTGTGTCTGCTTCCCGGTCTGGCCACTACGAGGCGTTGTATGTTGATTTCGTCATTACCGTATCACCATTACCGTAACGTTTTAGTTTCGTTACGGTAATGATTTTTTGCACTTTATGTCCACGATTTCTCATCAAACATGGTGATATTGATTTCTTATTGATGACAACTTTTCTTATGTTTCTCAATAAACATGATGGAGATAGAATATTCTTGGCATCTTTGACGTCTTGAAAACATCATTGTCGGATATACAAGCCCTTTCATTTCCGTTACGGTAATGACTCAATGGCCATAAAGCACTGAAATCGCGGTGAAAAACGGCTAAATGAGAGCTAATTCAGCGCTGCTTTCATCAAATACACCTGAAACTACATCCCATTTGCCACATTCGGACCTGAAAATTTTAATCTTGTTCAAAGAATTTTCTAATGTTACCACCTACTGATTCTGTCAGGTTATCTGAGAATGACCCACGCCTGTTCATCAGTCTGTCTGTATGTAACACTCTTTTCCAAGCTCCGCCCCTCAGTGCACTGCCCAACACGCATTCGTCGTCGTCGTTGATGGTGGTGGTGTTGGTTTACAGCTTTGCAAACCAGCAAATTCTTTACAAGCCAGGGAACTCATAAAGGGAGGAAGGGTGGCAGATACAGGCAATTATTTATGGAGAATACAGATCAGTGTGTTTTCTTTTTGTCCTTCCTACCCCTTTCTTTAATAGATCCTGTTTTCCCCACTGGCATGTCTGGCTTGTGCGCAATTCAGATTTGGAAGTGGTATACAATGGTGTGAGTAAGACTGCGGTCATTATAAAAATTATTTAGCGTGGTGGAAGCATTCGGTTTATCTTGGGTTATCGCCTCTCACCCTTTTAGTCACACCGCCAAGCAAGAACGAGTGACCGTGCGCGCCTCAGGGAGGAACAATGAGAAGTCACCAGAACTGTAAACAGACAATGCCAACAACGGCGCCGAGCAGCAATGCACGAAGTGCTACTTGATGCCGCACTGTATGTGGCATTCTCTCAAGCAAGGGCTCTTACGGATGTTCGAGTAAAAATTATGGACACCAAAACTCAATGCAAATGTCAAGGCAAAACGGGTATACAGTAGCGCGTAGTCTTCCATGAAGTTTGAGCCGAAACAAATATTTCTGGCCCGAATTATGAACATCAAGTTGTCATCCCTCGAATAAAGCTTGCCCCAAATGACACCAGCTTGCCATTGACTTTATAAGAGAATGCAGGTTCCAATATGCTTTGTTCACTCGATCACATTCAATGAGGCTCAAGGCCAGACATTGGAGAACATAAGGTTGGCCTTTACCTACTTCAGCCTGTCTCCTCCTATGGCCAACTGTAAGTGACGTTCTCTTGAGTAAGGGCTTTCACCACAGAAGTTCCATGGGCTTCTGCTAGTTATTAATACTATTTTGTTTTTCCAAGAGCATGTTGGGGCTGCTTCTTAGAAAGAAGCATTTTGTTTCCGATTACAGGTAGCTCTGAAATATTTTAAAGTCAATCTTGAAGTTGAATGGCACCATGTATAGACTAGGCAAAGCAGGGCAGGCAGATTAGCCTCTCCCAGAAGGTCAAGAGTAAGGCACTTCCTGTCAGCCTATCTACCTATTGGGAGAACCATCAAAAATCAGGCCAACAAGACTGCTGGAGTAGCATGGTAATGTTATTGCTTGATTACAAGCGGTGTGGTACGGATGATGAATCATCACCATGTTTAAATCTCCCACTTATAGTTGTTTATGATCAAGGGCATTACAAAACAAGGTCCTGCAATAAATTAGTGTCCAACCGGGAGTCCAAACTTAATTTTATGAACAGGGATGACACAAAGCGACACTCAACTCAACTACACCAATGTGGCACCCTACATAACAAAAGGTGATTGACTGTTTTATTCTCGTTCCTTCCTCCTCTCTCTCTCTCTGTCTCTATAACCTGTATATCTTCCTTCATGAACATTATCATTCGTTTATACTGAGAAGACGTTTACATCGGTTATATTGCCAAACTTGAGAAAACCTCTCCCCCAAGAAATTACTCATTATTATGAGATGGTTGCATAAACCACTAGTCCTCACGAGTCAACGCTCAATGGTCCTATATCTAGAAGTCACAAGCTTGAGCACATGTGATTTTTCGAGCAATAAAATTTCACATCTCGTATTGAATCATCATATTTTACCTACAACTACTGTGTAACCTCAATACTCGTGAAATCCTACATAATAACCAATCCATCCCATAGCGAATCGCAAATGCATCAGCATTAAACAGTGCACACAGTCAACACACCACTTAAAGTCATCCAGAGAGAATTTGTGATGGTAGTTCACATTCACCATGAACAACCTCAAGCACACGCAAATTGTTGTTACTCAACCGCCAAATGCTCGGGAGTTTATTTTTTCATTGCATCAGAAGCTGCTACAACCCCGTTTAAACTGCCCTTCAGGTCTACGCGATATATTTTGCGATAGTAACTCAGCAATCAACTGCGCTGCAAGTCTCATTATGAATTTCATGAAATTTTAGCACCAGTCCCACCACCTCCAATTTTAACCTGCGCAACCGAAGGTGGACGGATGTTGTATTTTCACCCCGTCTGTGAACAGGATATCTCAAAACGTTGGAGACGGATTCGTCGGAAATTTGGTGGACAGGTTGGGTGTGTGACAAGGACAAATTGATTAGATTTTGGTGAAGATTAGATCCGGCTCCAAATACTAAAAAAAATTTAACCGATTCTTCACCATTGAGATCAAAGATAGGGCCAAAAACGATATTTAGCATGATATTTCAAAAAGATGTGGACAGATGATGACAAAACTTGGTGGATGAATTCGGTAGGTGACAATAACAGCGCCTTTAGATTTTGTTTAAGGTCCAGATGCAGATCTGGCCCATCAGTGGGATACAAAATGTAAACTGCTCAGCCTGATGGAGGTATGAGCTCTATCGAGTGCTATTCTGCTTCAAATACTGTGATGTTCTCTACTTTCTTCAAATGGCAATTGTTACTTTAGCCATCTTGGTGCAACCAAACCAGCAGAATTTCTGGATGACAGTCGTTTTCCAGTGAAGTGGCATCATTTTGCAAGTTATGTAGTTCGCACACACAGCTATAAATGACAAGGAGCTCATACTCTCAGTCTGCCGCCTTTTGGGTGGTATAAGGAATAGATGTGTAATATATGAAAGCTAAATCTTGAACGGTTTTTGAAATATCACGTCCACAAGCCAAGTTACCGAGAGGGTTGCCATGACAACAGGATTCAGCCAATCACCGCCGTGATATAATCAGCTTGAGATAATACCTTAAGATATCTGCAAAATTAAAGCTAAATGTTCAACAGTTTTTGAAATATCACGTACACAAAAGTAAATGGATGGATGATCGGAACTCATTCCAATGTCCCCCGTCTCCGACCTTTTCAGAGCGGTGGGGACCAAAAAATGCAGCTTCCACTAGAACAACCCTCACACTGTGTTACAATTCCTTGCATCAGCCAGTTTTCTCTTTGACTCACCTGTGTAGAGATATCCATGATATCAAGATATTTGAAGAGCAAATCCAGATCTGCAAGTCCAGCGCGTGCACTCTTTTGCTCGTCTTGCATTTCACATGAATTCCCAACTAGTCGCTCATCAGCTTGCAAACGTGCAATTACATCTCGACCACCTATATGAAGCATTTAGTCATAAGAGAAACCTTTTCAAGTAGTAGTATTGGTCATTGTGTCAAGTGTGTCAAAGATGTCACCAAATATATGCAAGCACGTTCCACAAGAGGACACTGACATACCATGCAGACAAACATACTCAGCGATGGAATTTGCCATCTCCAGAGTCAATCCCTTTTCTCCCACAAGTTCCTCTCGCACAGCCTCCCAAGGAAGCTGGGAAGAGAGGAGATCATAACACACATGGCTTTGTACAGTGTCGTATGCATGTGGTTTGAAATCAATTTTCATTATTATTTATACAGTACATTGACGATTCAAGGCCTTTTAAGATCATTACAAGAAAATTAACAGAAATGATGCAAAAGGCATTGCCAAACAGTTAACACATAACACACCACCCCGCCCCACACTCATAACTGCCAATGACTCCAAATTTGGTGTTTATACAAAGCAAGCACGTTTGGGCAGGCCAACATTTTGTTAACCAAACATTTTACAACGGAAACTGAAAGCTTAACAACAAAAAAAAGTTTTCCTCTCCTTGCGGTTTCCCATTTGAACCTTGAGCAAAAAAACAAGTGGCGAAAATCACAAGACGTACTTAAAAAGTGGTGCTTTCTACAACCTGTTAAGAGGAAATCATCTCAGATGGAGTTCAGAGGATAACAAATCCTGCCATCTAGGATTTAAATTTCCATCTTGGACTCGAATCGGTGATTAATATCGATCAAGTTTGTATATTTTGAGGCTACTAATTCTTTTGGACATTTTATTACCAATCTTGATTTCATGCAAGCCAGCAATTCACCTTGTCCAACTTGTCGACGGCGGAGCAGGTGGCACGGAATTTATCCGAAGGAACTCCGCAGGCAGAAAACACTCCATCTAAAAGACGACGGTCGTTGACCTAAACAAAAGAACAAATGGGTGAGTGCAGAGATTTTCATAAAACATAGCAAGATCCCCATGGGAGACTATATAACGCAATGACAAAGGGGGAATTGAACACGACATGAAGTGCAAACTAAACATCACTTCAAAATCCTGGAGGGACAAGCAGAAATGGGTGGTATAAAGAAGAGTGCTTCAAAGGGAGGGATATATTAAAATAGGCAGATGTTTTTGCAAACAAAGAGAGACATGAAGGAAGTTGCACTTCTGCAAATAAAATATCCAGGACAAGATATTCCGATTCTGATGTACAGTACCATGTTCTGTTACAGAGCATGGGTGCTGCCGAAGCAGTTTCTTAGCAAGGGTTATACTGGGTGGTTTGCCATTGCTTTCCCAGTTGTGGTTGGGGTAGGACAGGGTGCTGGCGATAGCTCGCCTACTCTTAGTGAGGGACACCGTGGGATCTTTCACGTCTACCAACTTATGCCGGCAGACGTGACGCCCAGTTTAACGTCCATCCGAGGAACGGCACACACATTGATCAATCAAAAAAACAAGGGGATGACAAAACAATGGGATGACCAGCCTGTAAAACAATGAGACGACAGTTTATAGCTGGGTCAGGATTCAAACCTAGACTGGACAGCTGAAAGGCAAGTGTGTATAACTCCAGGCTATCCTGCCAGCCTCTAAATCATGCAGAACAAGTGCGTGAGTAGACATCATTGTACTTCCACACGAATTACAAGCATATTAATAAACAATGGACAAACTTATGGTATATAGGATTTAAACCCGGGTTCCCTGCATCAAGAGCAAAGGTTCCAGATGGGAACACTAACAGGCCAACCCAATTCATTTCATACTTCTCATTATCCTGAGACAGGCTACGGTAAGAACTTAACAGACACTGTTCATTGAAAATATTAATACGCGAAAAGATTAAGAAAACACATTTTCCCAGATGTAGGTAAATTGGGAATCCTGGCAGCGGTGCAAGGAGGACACAGTGAGATTATAGTGCAAAGACAGTAGCTCTCCCACTAGATCCCACAGGTGAGGCCATTTCATGCGTTCAATTATGCCAAATCAACCTCAGTAGTGGTGATAGGCACCGCTGCCACAAGGCACTGCCTCTTCACTGGGAATAGTGTGGCCATAATACATCTACGGGGAATTTTCCTGATTTTAAAACATCATTCCTCAGGCTGGAATATATTTGAAGCAGTCTCCGTGTGCTGTGGAGATCATTCCCTGCCTATAATGCCCCAGGTGGTCATTCGGCATCACTGGATGACTTGCAACCCAGTGAGTCTTTGTCCTGTGACTCATGAACTTTTACCCCCATCATCCCCTACCTTTGCTGCCACCAATTCATATTTCCCTTTGTGATCTTTTAAAAAAATCTTTTACTCTCCTGCTTGGATTTTAATATTTTTTGCCTCCCTATTGCCTCCACCACCGAAGGTGAATGGAGGTTATGTTTTCACCTGTGTTTGTCTTTTGTCTCTTGCTGTCTGTGAATCTGTGAGCACGATATCTCAAAGACAAAACTTGGACAGGTTGGATGTGTGACGAGGACAAATTGATTAGATGTTGGTGAAGATCTGGATGCCAGAATTTTAAAAAAATTGACAAGTGATTCTTCACTATTGAGAGATAGGGCCAAAAACGATATATAGCATGATCTCTCAAAAAGTTATTGATGGTCTTGAACACCACTTGATGGATAGGTTGGGTGTGTGACAAGGACGAATTGATTAGATTTTGGTGAGGATCTGATCCAGATCCGAGAATTGTTAGTGATTTTTCACAATTTCGTAAAGTAATTCTCCCCTCTGGGCTGGCTCCCCTCCCTCACATCTTGATGATCTTGACATCTTCATCATCAACAGGTCAGTGGTCTCTCAGTCTTCTTCCACCTCAGTTCTGGTTTTTCACCCTCTGCCCTCTCCGTGCTTTGTCCCCCCCGCCCTCCTCCAAGTATCTGCAGGATTCATATGGTACACCAGCAACCCCTCCTAGTGAAACTGCCCAAATCCAGAATTAATGCTCAACTCCACTCATTTATTCCTCTCTTTTCCCACCTGTGGGCCCACCTTTCGCACTCTCTTTGACGATTTCATTCTTCCCTCCCAGTCTTCAAGCCAGTTGTTCACCATCATCTCAGGTTGTCCACCACTGAAAGCAGGATCTTTTCTACACCGATAAACCACCCCAACCCTCCAAAATTTTGCTTATGTATCCATCGTGTCCACCCCTTGCATTCTCCCCTAACCCTCATCATTACCTGCATACCTTGTTTGTTTGTCTACCTTCTCCCTCTGCCCTGTCGGCGTTTCCCCTTTCTCATGCTGTTCCCTTTGTTATGTTGTACCCTGGTCTGTTCTGCGTCCTAGCGCTTCCACAAGCCTTGACCATAAATTAAAAAAAAAATAATAATAATTGGGAGATGGAGCCAAAAACGATATGCTGCATGATATTGCAAAAAGTTGTGTACAAGTTCAGCAAAACTTGGTGGACGAGTTTGGTAGGTGACAAGAGCAAGCCCATTATATTTTGGTTAAGGTGATCTAGATCTGGTCTGTCAGTGGGATACAAAATGTAAAAACTGTTCAGCCTGGCACAGGTACACGTTCTACTTAGTACCATTCTAGTTTCACTTGTAATTTGCAGTGTTATTAGTGGTAAAGGAAGCGTACATGCATGACACTTACCACTGTTCACCTCGTCTTAACTTGCTTGGCATTTGCATTCTAATGTTGGTGAAATTAAACATCTAATTTTGGTAAAATCATTATTATTGAACATTGAACCAAGGCTCATCACGGAGCTTGCACACAAATCGAAAGCAGGACCAAAAAACAAAAACAAACATGAGCAACAATCAATGTACTGTATTAATGTAAATTACAATGGGCATTGGTCGACAAAGGAAGAATATGCAAGTACATGGGATTTTAAACCTGGGTTCCGAGCATCAGGTGGGCCAACGGTTAGGATGGGAACATCAACAAGCCTACAGGTACATTTGAAAAAGCTAACAGGGCAATTAAAGAAAAATAAATTGCTGCCACCCAGGTTCAAATCCCACGTACTATGTCCACAGCGAATCTAATACTGTATTCCTGTCCTCCATGAGCCGAGGAATAAAATGACGACATGGATGGCGAACTTTACTCCCAGAGCATCCAAGTCACTATTTTCTGTTAATATCACGTTTCCTGTCCTTGCATGCCATTCATGATAAATAATTATTTGAGGACACTGCATTAAATTATTATATTCAGATTAAATGTGAACTGAGCCTCAACGAATCCTAAAGAGAGAAGTGCATCCCTTTGTGAGCAAATTACGATCCCAATGGCTGACAGATAGCCTGTGTTTGAATCGCCCTCTGCTGGCCAAAACAATAGCGACAGTGCAAAAATATTAACGAAATAAAAACTGGATGATTAGCTGTTTGTAACGAAGACTTCCCGGTATGCTCAA
>CM068954.1:171448314-171458465 GCA_035128595.1 Eptatretus atami | reverse complement strand
GCGAGCGTAGCAAGCCGCTTAGGAATGGCACACCCTGGTTCTTCTGTTCCGTTGAGTGTTCCGATTCGTCGTCAATCGGCGTTTCCCACCTTTTTGGTTTTCAAAGGCGATATTAAACCAGTTTTTTTTTAGAAACAGCGAGATATTTATTTGATTTCGTAAGTTATATTGATGACTTCCGTCCTCTGTTTGTGTGTTTGTTTGTTAGGCACGATAACTCGAGAACGGAAGAAGCTACACATGTCAAATTACATCACGTGATTCAGGAGGGTGATGGCTAGTGCTGATTAGATTTTGGTCAAAATCGGTCAAAGGTCAAGTCACAGTGAGGTCAAACATCCCAAAAAAAGTTATAACTCGAGAACGGAAGAAGCTACCAATGTCAAATTACACCACGTGATTCAGGAGGGTGATGGCTAGTGCTGATTAGATTTTGGTCAAATCGGTCAAAGGTCAAGGTCACAGTGAGGTCAAACATTCGATTTTCGATGGTTTGGTACAGAATCATCGTAGAAACTTCTGGTTTGCGTCGCTACCTTCTCCAGAGACAGTTTTATTAGACAAGGTCAGAGGTCAAGTTGACGATTTCGTAAGTACCAGTCTATGACTGCTTGTATTTGATATTGTCGATATCTTTGGGCAGAATCGATGCAGTACAGTAATTAATATATTGCACACTTCTCACAAACGTTCACGGTGCGTCCAAAGGTAAAACACAATCCGACATTGCCCACTCCTTCATATTTAGAGATCCCCTCAGTTTCAACGATGCATCCTATCATCCTGTACCTGAAGCGAAATGTTTCGTTGTGAAATTATCACCAATTATCGGGACGAGTGTAACTGTTCCAACCGTTGGGTAAAGGGAAACTACTGTTTTTAACAAGATCTTTCATCGATGCTAATTTCTCCAACAAGCTGGCAACATCAGCGTTGGCGTTGTTGGTGCCTCTTCTTCTCTTATTTTTTGGCTGCTCTCTTAGAGCACCCTTATTCTGGACATTTCCATCTGTCTGTCTGTCGCAAAACTTTGGTCAAGCCTAGGGGCTAAACCACTCACGATTCCAATGAATTTGGTAGGTAGGACCCATATTCTGGGAATCGTGTGCTTTCGAATATGGGACCCCGGCCCTAGCAACGGCATAGCAACGGCCTTTAAAGTGGTCAAAAAATCGAAAAAAATCAACAACAACAAAAAAAACCAATGTCACCCCCCGGGTGACCAGTATTCTTGCCAAAAAGTGAACATGAGTGACTCATTTATTCGATTTAAAGTTACTCAAAAAAATAAGGGTTTCGTTCGACCTTGATGCTTGACCTTTTGTGACCTTGACCTTTGACCTTTATATTTTCGTACGGTTAATGTTATCTCTCAGGACCGTTGTACATGAAATATCAAGAGATTTTGATGAGAACTGAGGAAATAAAATTTTCATTGAAAATCCGTTTTTCGTCATGACGTCATCAAATGACGTCATAGCGTCAAACTTTTGACAGATCTGGAAAGCACTTATCAAGCGCTTTCATATGAGGTATTACTCGATATGGTATCTAAGATTTCAAAATTTGACCTTGGAGTCAAAAACTTTCGACCTCCAGCGCTAACCATGAAGGTCAAGGCCGATCGCCACCAAAATTAATCAGCTGACGCCAGACCATGAACTATATTCCCATGAAGTTTGAAGACGATCCGATCAAAATTACTCAAAAAATAAGGGTTTCGTCGACTCCCCTGATTTGCGACAAAGTGACCTTGACCTTTGACCTTGACCTTGAAAATTTTATGCGCTGGAAGGGACCTCTATAGGCTCTGGATATGCGAAGTTACAAAAATTTCCAATGATAACTGTGCTCTGCAGAGTGATCGATACGTTGATAACAGACAAACAAACAAAAAAAAAACATACAAGCTCACTAACAATCTTGGCAAAAACTTCGTTTTGCAAGATAAAAAATCGAAAATCGAAGCTTAGAGTTCTGTGCGCAATCTATCTCGCTCCCTTCATGCCAATTGCAGCCCTAACAAAAAATATTTGTAGGAGGAGATAGGTTTTGGGCGAGTACATGTCGAACATTTCAGAAACGGTTAATTGCGAATATCTCAGAAGAGAAAGAGTCTGATTTTGATGAGAACTTGGGTGAATGTGTACAATGTGGCTAGCATGTACACAAATGAATGGTTGCTATGCACACCTCCGTTGCTTAGCAACAGCTAAAATACTTTATCGTACATCGTACACTTATTGTGGACTGTACAAAAAAATCAATACCTCCGAAACTGGACCTCCGGGACCTGTTTTTTTGTGCCCAAGGAGAATGTCTTACAGCATCATATAAAAATAAAATCTTTAGCGAATAGATAAATGGAATTACCAGGGCTGCCATTTGTTAGAGTCTCTTTGGAAACGTGCCTGAATTTCACAAGGCGGGTTTCTGGCGCAAACTAAGAGGGCTGTGATGATCATATTTATTGTGCTAAATTGATTATAGCATGTATATGAATATTGGCAGTCGACGTCGGCCAGCTTTCCATCTCGAGCGAGCAGCCATGTCGCCTACCGGTTGTCTTAATTTTTCTTCTTTCATCTTCTTTCTTCTTCTTCTTCTCTTTTCTTCCTCTTCTTATTTTCTTTCTTTGAATTTGATTTTTGAATCACCTTTTGTTCTTTGCTTCTTATTGCTCATATTATTATTCTTAGGTCCTAGGATAATGACAATGGATATTAGGTCCGGGAGAGGAGCGACGAGACTCTGCCGTCGGGCAACCTAGTTGCACGAGGATCCAGCATGAAGAGGGTTAGGCCACGGCAGGATAGTAGTGAAGAATCTGAAGTTCCTGCTGAAAGGTCACAGTCGATCACGAGAATGAGTGGTGAATTTCCTGTCATAATTTCTGCTTGAGAGGGCTCTAACCCATATGTTCGGAAAATCCAATTTAAAATGCTTCCCTGGTCAAGAATGAATTCGGCAACGTCAGCAGTGCTAAAAAGCTCAGATCTGGGGCTTGTTAATTCTTGAAGGATGAAACATCATCGGTGCTTCCTGTCCTTCACTAACCTTGTACTCCCCCCCCTCCCCAAAAAACAAGAAATGTTTCGAGGCATCAAACTTTTTCTGTCCAGGAATATGTTCCCCTGCCCCTAAGATGCTACAAGTGTCAGAAGTTTGGCCATACCACCCCACCTGTGGGGGCAAGTACATTGTAGCAAATGTTATGGTGACCATGACTGTTCAAGTGCTAAGATGTTCGCATCAACTGTAGTGAAGAATATAGTTGGGACTTTAGGGGTGTCCTGATTTCCAGAGGCCGCTAGATCAGCAAGTCAAAACAGCAGGGAGCTGTCCGATACAGAAGCCGTTCTTAAGGTCCCCAAGGTCAAGTCCCCTGCAATAGCCATCAACTTGGTCCCTAGAATTGTTAGCCCAAGACGCAACTTTGACAAGATCGGTGAGAGTCCAGACTGAGACGTGTGATCAAGAATGCCAAACCGAGGGTCCAGTAAGGCCACTTCCAAAATGGGGTTTATTGGCTTCATTACAGAAGTTGTTAATTGTGCAGCCCAAGCCAAATGGAGAACGGAGAAAATACACATGATCTCTTCCGCAACCATGAAACATTTGGCCTGGAGGGAATTTCCTCAATAGAGATTAATAGATTATAATTATTTAAGTCCGGTGCCATGAGCAGCTCAAAGATCCCAACGGTCACGGAAACTCTTACATGGAGTAACGAGAATGATCCAATGAAATGCGAAAAGTTTAGCAGCTCATGGAGACGAATTTAAAATTCATCCATGATTTGACACCCAAACCGGCCATCATTTCCGCCGGTACTCCAAGGGTCTCCATCTGGCCATCCCCCAGGCATCTCCTTGAGATGCTGATCAACCTGGATTCAGGAACCTGGCTTTAAAAGCCCAAGCAATTTCGGATCCCTGGATAAACCTTCGTTCGCAAGGATGATGTAAGGGGGAGCAGAGGGAGGTTGAGGATTTTTGTCAAGCTCGGTATTTCCTTCGAGGAAATGATTGTGCTGCCAAACTGGAATTTATCATTATCAGGATTCCTGGCTCGAGGAGAGGTTTATCAATTATAACATCTCTAATCCCTGCAAATTGCTGAATCCTGGTCTGCTCCTGGAGGTGTTTAGGAAGTGTGAAGGGTTGTTATTTGTATAGCGATCTCAACATGCATTCTCTTTTGGGCTCGAATATCATGGCGACAAAATGCTGAATGTATGAAAATATTATTGAAGAATTCGACATGTTGCCTTAAATGATGGCAGTGGGAGCTGTATCAATCCAGCCACGGGGAAACCTCCCCTCTGGACCTCACCTTTGTCGCTTCGTCGGGCAGCACAAGATGCAAGTGGTGGGTTCACCATGATAATCTGGGGAGCGACCACTTCACAGTGTCCACAGACCTCTTATTTGAAAGGACATCGAGGTCTCTCATGGGCCTGCCATCCTCATTTTTCTCCAAGGCTGATTGCATTTTCTTTTTATCGTTGTTGCTTCCGAGGAAGTGAGGAAGAGCTTGCAAGTGAGAACACTGCCAGCTTTCACAGCTCTTTAGTCCAGACCATGAAGGTCATCGGCAAAGAAACAATCCCTACCTGCAGAAACTCACGAGTCAGAAAACTAAAGTGCCTTGGTGGAATGCCGAGTGCAGACAGTCCATTCAGGAAAGAAGGAGGCTCTCAAGAAAGTGAGGAAATCCTTAAGGATAGAGGATGCCATTGCGTCCAAGAGGAAAAGAGCTCAGGTCCAGCGGGTCATCAAACGAGCCAAGACAGCCTCTTGGTGACGTTTTTGTTCATCTTTAACCAGACACCCCAAGCTATTCAAGCTATTCAAAATCTAAGAACAGTGCCCCTAGCCCCGACCTATTAACCTTTCACATATTAAACACATGGACGACAGGTGTTGGGCATGTTCTTGACATATTTAATAGGGTTTGGTCTCAAGAGAGAACTACCCCATGAGTGGAAACATTGATAGTCGTTCCGATTCTCAAAGCCGGGAAAAATCCCCAAAACCCATCATACCGCCCTATCTCCCTCATTTCAGTTGTAAGCAAATTGATGGAGAAGATGGTGAACAACCGCCTTGTTTTCTTCCTTGAAAGGAACAACTTGTTGAATGAATCCCAGAGCAGATTTCGAAAGGGCCAGTCAGCCATCAACCATCTTGTTTTTCTTCGCAAATGAGGTCAGGATTCCCTCAATAACCGAAGTCGCTCCTTGGTGTTCTCCTGGACATTCATCAAGCGTACGATTCAGTCTGAAAGGAAGGCTTTAGAAGTTGCACTATCGGCATTAGAGGCAAATGTTTTGGTGGATCCCGGATTTTCTGTCCAACCGGACATTTCAGGTAAGAGTGGGCCAGGCCCTCTCTCCCTTTTTCCACCTGAAAGAAGGCATCCCCAGGGTAGCTGTCTAAGCCCGACACTATTTATTATATGCCCGATATATATATATGGGCGTATTATGTGATACCGGTCGTCCGTCTGTCTGTCTGTCCATCCGTTCCGTCCGCCCGTCCATCCGTCCGTCCGTCCGTCCGTCCGTCTGTCTGTCTGTCTGTCCATCCATCCGTCCGTCCATCCGTCCGTTCCTGTCCGCATCTAACTCCCAAAGTTTTCAACTTTCACGTTTCATATTTGGTACATAGGTACAGACTGTGGAGACGGTTTGTCACGACATAAGTTCGTCATCTAAAGTGGTTGCCATGGCAACCAGGATGCTTATTTCCCATGTAGTAGCACAGTTCTGTATATACCTTCTTGTTTGGGTGTATATTGTGCTCACTTGTTATTATTTTGATCAATGATATAGCTCTCCCCCCCCCCCCCCAGGGATCCATGGAAAGATGCTGCTGTTGCGCACAAATAGCCTGTGAGTCTGGAGTGAAAACTCAGGCAAAAACATCGATTTGATGGAGTGGTGGACCCAAAGATGGGAGTCTCAGATTTTCCATCAAATCCAAATTTGTAATTTTTTCTCATAAGAGAATGGTCTAAAAACAACATAACAGTTGGCGGAACTGTCCTCAGAGCATCTTCTGAAGTGGCCTTATTAGATGGTATGCCTGGTGTTGGCTTAATAGTTAGGGTGGCGGCTTTGGATCCTAGGGTCCTGAGTTCAAATCCCGCTCAGCTTTGAATTAATACCAGGTGGGGTTACTCGACCTGTCATCCTTCTGAGGTCGGAAAAATGAGTACCAGCATGCTGGTATACTGGTGTCGGAGTGGCGACCCGTCCAGGATTTGTGCCCAATAGCCAAGGAGACTGCTTCGGCAGCACCAATGCTCTGCCACAGAGTATGGTCCCAATCTCCTCCTTCTTAGATGTTGTTTTTCGACTACACACAAGAAGTTTGCAGTCAAAATGCACCAAGGGCCTAAATTTCATTAGATGTCTAACTTGTACATCCTGGGGAGCCCACCAGGATAGCTTTTTTCTTTTGTACAAAGCCCTTTTCCATTCTCATCTCGACTATGGAAGTCAGGGTTTTTCAGATATTCGTAAAACCAAAAACTTTGAGCTTTAGCAAGCCTGTGACAGGCCATGTTTGTGCGGCCTATCATCAGTAAAACATCATGGATATCAGTGGGTTAAGCGTACTCGGTCGCAAAAGGTCCGCACGCGGTATCTTAGCGATCCTGTGTTGCACCACGCCACTGGAACAACAACGACCATAACCAGCACCACACTCTCAAGACAAGCAAATGATCATCCAAAACCACCGTGGAATTCAAAGCCACCCATCACAGCAAATATCAACCCCCCACAGTAACCAACTGCAGAGACTGCTTAAGCAGCACCAACACTCTGCACAGAGTATGGTCCCAATCTCCTCTCCTCTCCTCCTCCCTGCGTGTCGTTTGGGTGCCTTTGTCTGCACACCCAGTCTATGGCTCTTTTTTGGTGAGGCCAGTGAGAGTACCGCTATCCCTTGTGGGAAGTCTCCTGGCTTAAATTCTGGGCCAAATCCATATCATCTGGGGCCAACCACCCAGTCAAGCCATTTTCTCTGACTGTTGGCTATACCATATGTGCGGCAAAAACCTTTAACTGCCCTTCCTTCAGTTTGGCCTGTATGTGGGCAGCTAAACAAATGGGTCTGGACTCCTTAGCTGTTAAGTCTTATGAATTAAGTTCCAATCTGGCCCCCTGAACTCTTGCCCGTGCCCCAAATCCGCTTGGATTTATCGCGGGAAAGTCGATAAGGCTAACTCTTCTGTGGCTTGCTACCAGGCGATCGAGTTTATCTACTCGGTTTGGAGTCAATCTCTCCATGTCTACACAAATGGCTCCAAAGTCCCTTCCCTTGCAAGAACTGCGGTGGAAATATGTATTCCGATGTTAAGATGACAAAGGCCAAGAGACGTTCTGACCATCTCTCTGCCTGCGCCTGAACATTTTGCAATTGTGCTGGCCGCTGGAGTGGATAATCGACTTCAATCCACTCAGTGCTGTAATCTTTTCTGATTCTCTCTCTGCACTAAAAACATTGGAATATTTACAGGAAGCATGCAGATTTGACCTGATTCTTGAGGTTCTGCACCTGAATAAACATTGTCAGTTGGAGGGGATCAATAAGTCAACCTGTGCTGGATCTCTGCTTCATGGGCATCGGGGAAACGAGCCTGCGACCTTCCGCAAACGCTGTGCTCTCGAATCTGAATGTGTTATCCAAATCCCTTTGCGGCCATCAGAATCGTGTGTCTTGCCAAGGACATGATTGTGAAAAGATGGCAGTCCCAGTGAGACGCCACCACTAACAACAACAGAACAGAATGAACACAAGATCTTGTTCTGAAATTGTACCTGGTTATTAGAGAGTGCTGTGAGAGTGTGGTGATACGATCTATGACTTATTTCCAGTTGGATTGGGCCTGGGGAGTCATGGATTCACTGGATCATGGGATGTGGCACGGCCAGTACCTGTGCGGGAGGACGAAAGTCTGAGTCTTCAGGTCCTTGATGCTTCCAGTCTTGCTCTATGATGTGAAACTTGGACTCTGGACCAGGGCATCTGAGATTGGCGACTTATTCCTTTGGATACCAGGTCTCTTCGGAGAATCCTTGGCTATCGCTGGTCGGACTTGTGTCGAACGAGCGGTTGCTGAGAGAAACTCAAATGAGATTTGTTACCTGCATCGTCCGTGAGCCAAATGGACATGTGGCTCGTTTTGCTGACACTGATCCTGCTCATCAGTTCTTTCAGCAGAGAGAGCCTTGTGAGTGGAGGAGGCCAATGGGAAACCCACTGACGCATGCCTCCTGGTTGCAGCAGGTTGATCGCATCTCAAGGAGATGGGAGGGCCAGGCCATCTGCCTGGGGATGGCCAGATGGAGACCCTTGGAGTACTGGCGGAAAGTCAATGCAGTGACGTGCTGCTCCGGTGCATTGCTCCCACACCTGACTTGAAGTAAATTATGTGTTTGCACCCGTAACATTCGGGATCGGCATCGTAGTTTTGCCATTGTGCTATACATGAAAAATACGCCTATATTTCTCGGGGTCAGCTGCCATAATTTTATTTTTTTTATATTTTTGCCCAAGTCCTTCACGAACCAGCTGTCCAGCCCCCTCCCGTGCAATAGCACAGATACCTCATTAGTAATATATATTCCTGCCAGAATAGGATCCATACACAGAACTTTATCCATATGACGTCACATACAGAATGTTCCATCATGTAATGTGCTTATGAAGGGGAACATTAAAAAAAAGTCACATCTACGAGCTTTACTGTAAGCCTATAGTGTTGGCCTTACGGTTAAGTGTGGCTTAGAGATCTTAAGATGTTAGGATCTTGGGTTCAAACTCACTGGGTTGCCAAAGATAAGAACACCAGGTGGCTTGACTCAGCATATCATCCTTCCATGCCACCCAAGCGCAAGAGTAGAGAAGGCCACCAAATATGTCACAAACCAAATGCCAAAGAATACTTGCGTAGAATGAGGCTGATCCTGAAACATATCTCAATTGAGAGGCACTTGGGAGAAGCAGACCTCTGCTCTCTCCACCACAATGATCTCTTCTCAGTACAGTAATTAATATTTGCACACTTCTCACAAACGTTCACGGTGCGTCCAAAGGTAAAACACAATCCGACATTGCTCCACTCCTTCATATTTAGAGATCCCCTCAGTTTCAACGATGCATCCTATCATCCTGTACCTGAAAGAAGAAGAAAGAAGAAGAAGAGAAGAGATTAAGACAAGCCGGTAGGCGACATGGTCTGCTCGCTCAGATGGAAAGCTGGCCGACGGACTAGCCATATTCTATACATGCTATCAATCAATTTAGCACAATAAATATGATATCACAGCCCTCTTAGTTTGCGCCCAGAAACCCGCCTTGTGAAATTTCAGGCACGTTTCCAAAGAGACTCTAACAAATGCAGCCCTGGTAATTCCATTTATCTATTCGCTAAAGATTTTATTTTTATATGATGCTGTAAGACATTCTCTTGGGCACAAAAAAAAACAGGTCCCTCGGAGGTCCAGTTTCGGAGGTATTGATTTTTTTGTACAGCCACAATAAGTGTACGATGTACGATAAATATTTTAGCTGTTGCAAGCAACGGAGTGTGTGCATAGCAACCATCATTTTTGTGTAATGCTAGCCACATTGTACACATTTCACCAAGTTTCATCAAAATCAGACTCTTTCTCTTCGAGATATTCGCAATTAACCGTTTCTGAAAATGTTCGACATGTACTCGCCCAAAACCTATCTCCTCCTACAAATATTTTTTGTTAGGGCTGCAAATTGGCATGAAGGGAGCCGAGATAGATTGCGCACAGAACTCTAAGCTTCGATTTTTCGATTTTTATCTTGCCAAAACGAAGTTTTGCAAGATATGTTAGTGAGCTTGTATGTTTTTTTTTGTTTGTTTGTCTGTTATCACGTATCGATCACTCTGCCAGAGCACAGTTATCATTGGAAATTTTTGTAACTTCGCAATCAGAGTCTATAGAGGTCCCTTTCAGCGCATTAAAATTTTCAAGGTCAAGGTCAAAGGTCAAGGTCACTTTGTCGGCAATCAGGGGAGTCGACGAAACCCTTATTTTTTGAGTAATTTTGATCGGATCGTCTTCAAACTTCATGGGAATATAGTTCATGGTATCTCTCTCT
>CM068954.1:171410838-171427791 GCA_035128595.1 Eptatretus atami | reverse complement strand
TGGGTACCCTTGTCTGTGTTTAGCTGTAATTAAGTCAACCCCCGATAAGCATCTGCTCTTTGTCTCTTTCGTAGCATTTTGATTGATTTTGCTTTGAAATTCATTCATTATTCACCACAGCAAATAAAAGGTTCTTTTTATTTATTTATTTTATTATTAATAAATTATTTGTAGATTTCCAACCTGTCCATGTTTGTCCTTTCCTTCCATTGGTCTAGCATTGTCCGAACCGAGATAGACTGGGAGGTAATTACCACAGAGTTGACCAAAAATAGTCGGCACGCACCAGCGGTTAAAACGCTCGGCCACCCTAATTAGAATCTAATCAGATAACATTGGTGCTTTGCCGAGGGCGCGCTCCCTGCTCAGGTAACCACGTGACCTCTAGTTAAACGGAATAATTAGAAGGTGGACACTGGAACTCGTGGTTGACTGGGTGGCGGTTGGGTTTTAAAACAACCACCGTACCGCAACGTTAATTGTGAGCAGTGGCCCCAGCTCCGGCTCTACCGAGGACAACCGGGGATTAATCCCACTGAGTGACAAGCTGGTGTCTCGGTACCCGTGGTCGCAACAATATTTTATGCAACCTTGACCTTTTGATCTAAAAACAATCGGCTTCTAGCTTTTGATTGGTGAACCAATTGAGTGACCCAATAGCGTTTGTTGAACAGTGTCTTTTTCACTGTTTACACCTCGACTTAAATGTTGAAGAGTGGATTAAATGTAGAACAATTCAGTGTTTGTTGAAAATTTGATGACAAAAGCTCAAATGGTAAAAAAAGTTACGGCCCAGACAGACACACAGACAGGCAAACACACCCAGACAGACACTCACACAGTAGTGATTGCAACCCCCCCCCCCCCTGTCTCCAGCTGCATGGGGGATGGGTTAAGTAGAAAACGAAATATCAACAGATGTACACCGCCAATTTGGAAAACGATAAGAGTTGGACAGATTGGGCATTGACAAACAAGGATCACTGGAATAGCTAAGAATAGATATGCTCAACTGGGCGTAGAAACAAATCATTATAAGTGCTCAAGACCTAGGTCAATACACCCACAGCTTGAAGAAGATGGTGGGACTGAGTCAGATAAGTGTAGGTTCTACAAGAAACAGAAAGCACGAGTCACCTCCTATCGGGAGGAAAAAAAACTCACGTCAGAACAGCTGTACACACAGGCACAACAAGGTATTGTTGCTGTTGTGCAAAACTGAATGCCTCTAAGGTAATGGTACCCAACATACAGTAACCCCGGGGCAGTTATTTCGTTAGTTTTCGTGCAGTCAGAGCTTCCCCTCATGTCTAGTGGGTGAACGGGATGAAGTGCATTGCGTGGGTCTTATAGCAAGGTCTAATAATTATATATCTATCTTCTTTTCAATCCTGATTTCCATTTCAACCCTTTCCTTATATCCATGATACAAATCAAGCAAGCAAGCAAACACACACAATAAGAATAACAGCACCAAGCAACCACCTGCGAAAGACTCACAACATGAACAAAGATGCTGCCTGGCACGCGCATGGCGCACCCTTTCATTCAAATCTGTGCGCCAACTTACAATGGCGTCTCACCTTGCTAAACCTTCGCTCACCAAAAACTCACCACCTCGACCATCAACATCTCTCGCACACGGGGAAAGTCATCCCGCGCCTCCTCGCACCTCCGCGTCGATACAATTCGCCACCAAACAGGGGCGTGCTGCACGGCCAAGGCCACTCGACCGCGTGATGCGAGGACAAGCCAAGCACGTTAACAGCACCAATCACATCTCGCTGGGGATGCCCTTAATCGGCGCGCAGGGCCGACGCGACCCTCGTCCAGTCACCAGAACACGGCAGGATGGGCAGTGAAGGAAAGGGGGTCCCGGGGGGGGGGGGGGGAGGGGCTGCTCAGAAGTTCACTACAGGGCTTCATGCCGTGTTGCGCCGGATATGCGCATGAGATTGCTTCCGGCCCCAGAAAGCCATCCGCCCACTCTGCCCTTCTCCGCCTGCCTGCCTCGTCCACTTCCTCGCCTGCCTGCCATGCACTCATCTCTGCCTGTTTGCCTCACCCACTCCTTCGCCTCTCTGCTCCACCCTCTCTTCACTGCTCCTCGTCTGCTGTCGCTGCATTTACACTCGGGGTTGGTGTGCGATAGACGTTCTTCTGGGACCAGTGTGGAGCACACATTTCCACGAGCCCCGGCAAAGTGATTAAGCAGGAGATAACGCGCCAACTCTTAAGGTAGGATCGCTCAAGCGGAGCATCCCTCAAAGCGTACTGGGTTACGTGGTTGGCCGACCATGCCAGGTATTGCGAGGCCGTTTGTCCTCATCTGCTCTCCTTCCTTCTGGCTCTCTAATCTTCATCGGGTTTGTGTGTGTGTGTGACTGTGTGTGTATGTGATGGCGCCTGTCGTAGCATAAGTTAAGATTGTAGAAGATATAACGGGATAAGTCTGCTCTGTGTCTGCTTTTGTAAATTGCTTGCCTTTTGTCGCCCCTCACAAATTCCTTGCTATTCCTGCTGTACATAATAATAAACCCCATTCACTGTACCACATACATTTCCTCGCTTAATTGTAAATAAATGCTTTGTGTATAAATGTTCCCAGCTCGTTTTCATCTTTTCCTTCATTGGTCCAGCATGGTCCATATCCTAGCTTAGCCGGGACGTCATCCCCCTACGATCTGTTTTCTAGCCGGTACGTCCTTGGGCAGTTATGCACGGCTGCATCTGATCTGGTAAGGTGATCCGGTTTGAACAAGGCATAACGAGGGCGTGTCCCCCAGTAATTGGATCACGTGACCATTAGGTAACCGGTATCTTAGTATATGGAGGACCCTAAGCATGTGGTTGAGTTATTAGCGTTCATGGTTGATTAGCGATCTGTCGTGTCACGGAGTTATCCGTGTGCGACGGCCTGCGATTCTGGAGAGTCTGGAGGGAACCTGAGGTTGCCCCCCCCCCACCCCTTCGTGGTCTTCTGCCCTGACCCCGGGCCCACAACAGTATGTAGAGTAACCACAACAATGTGTGTAAAAAACTTCAATAACGCAGTTCCAGAAAACCCATGGAAGCATGAAACAAAATAAATCATTGAAAATAAGATAGTAACACTCAGTGTGATGTAATGATCCCATTGAGCGTGAACATAGAAAACAAAGCATTGCGACTGGATATAGTACTTAGGTAAAAAATAATAATAATAAGGCATTGCTAATTGAGGTGTCGGTACCCAGTGATTTTCGCATAAACAATGCAGAGATGAAGAAAATGACCAAGTACCAGGATCTCAAAAATGAAGTGAAAAGATCCAGGAATCTGAAGAGCGCCAAAATTGTACCAGTGATAATTGGAACAATGGGGATGATTGAAAAAGAACCTCACAGAGATCTTACATTTCCACACGTTACCTTACACAGAAAAGCCATCTCTGGAAATATTACTACAAACAAACTTCAGTTGAAAGCTGTCTGGGGCTCGGTGACGATCCTCAACAAAAGAGCCCTCCAGAAAAAACAACTTTGATAACCAGAAAACTTCACAGATTGGTCCATGAATCGTGACCGCCCTTACTGAAACAGAGCTGGATACTTCGAGACCTGGGAGGACTCCGTTCCACCTTCTGAAACCCGCATATATGGAGATAACTACCAATGACACACACTTCTCCTTTTCCTAATAGATGCACCAATGTCCACTTGCCAAGATTGGATGTAGATGTTGTCATGTCGCATCGGATAATTAACCTAATTTGCATCTTTTGTTCCAAGATAATCCCAATAATTGCAACATTATAATCTTAAGTAGCCATCTATGGGCCTATGGCGAGGTTTATACATAATGAATGACATTGCATTAAAGTTGGTAGATACTTTGCATTGAGATCCAGTTTTGGTTCAATTCTAATCCACGATAAGCAATCTACATGTACAGTATGAGATCCTGTAATGGGCATCATTTTCATTGCTGGCAAAGAAACCACAATCATGCTACTCAGAAGCAAGTTGCCTTACAGTATATTTTTATCATATTTGTTTCTGATGGCAACATAAACACACACAGGAATCTTTTAGCAAACCTTTTTTATGAAACCGCATTTTACCGCCAAAGTTGCTTTCGATTTCTTAATGCTCTTAACCCTAATGATTAACGTTTTATTTTTCTTTTTTTTTTCACAAACACTTGATGGGTACTCAGTCAGACAAAGACGTAAAGCGAAATATAAATAAATATATACAATTTACAATTTAGAGCAGATAAAATTTTAATTCCATTTTTAAGCCAAAACCGCTTCATTGTCCAGGCTTTTAAGCTCTGGTTCTGATCCATTTCTCTAGGTGAATGCTATCTGGCTCGTGAAGGTATAATGGTAAAATAATTCATGAAACGTTTTGCACTGCAGCAGCTTTTAGCAGTTACAACCAGAAGGGCACTCGGGAGAGCGCGTACCTCCACCGCGTAATGCTTGATCCACGAGAACATATCGGGCTCAATACATTTTTGAAATATCATGATATATATAATAGTTTTTCGCCCTATCTCTCAATGGTGAAGAAACACTCTAAAAGTTAAATAATTCTCCTATCCAGGTCCGGATTCAGATCTTCAACAAAATCGAATCAATTTGTCGCGGTCACACACCCAACCTGTTCACCAAGTTTCATCCGATGTTGACCTCAAAAACAATTGGCTGGTTGAATTCAGTGACCCGAATTATAAAAACTCTTCAAATTTCAAGTCAATCGGATGAAAATTGAGGATTTTGGAAATCTCACAAAAGTTGTTGACCTTTGGCCTATGTTGACCTTTTGACCTCAAAAGCAAGAAGCTTCTTTCTTATGACAAACTCTACCATGTCGTGAGGTTTTGTGAAGATCGGTTTAAAATTGTAGGCGATAAACAGACAAACAGACAGAATAACAAGAAAAAGACGTCGTGCAAAGCACGGCACTTGCAAAATCCACCCCCTCTCCAAAGATTGCCATGGATACATCAAATTGTCCATTTCATTAAGATTAAAATTGACAATCTTAATCAAAGCTCAGGCCAATCGGATGATAATTGATTATTTTTCAGATTGAAATTGATGATTTTAGAAGTTTGACCTTGAGTTAACCTTTGATCTTTTGACCTCAAAAATAGTTGGTTTCCAAATTCACTGATGCACTATGGGCACCAACGGACACCCGTTACACCCTGCTGGCAGTGTCCGGAGAACGGGGCGAGATCCGTGGTGTTTGCTATGCTGGGTACTTGCATTCATAACTTTTGTTGATGCATGTTGCTGGCATTACTTTAGCTAATTGTGGTTCGGTTTTAGACAATTAATGTCATGCAGGTTGCTGGCCAGCTGTGAGCTGAAGATTCTTTCATTCATTCATCGACCATGCTCTAGAGTCTAGAGTCTCTAGACAGAGTTTCTATGGCTAGGGTTACAATCCTGGATGGGTGGCCACTCCGACACAGTAAGTCGGGGCAGGAATTTGCAATTTGTTCATGGTGCCGGCGATAACTCACCGATTCTGCGAAGGAGACCATGCGATCTTTACCATCCAGCAACTAATGCCAGCAGACGGGATGCCCAGTTTAACATCCATCTGAGGGACGGCACACACGTTGATGAACCACCCTGCCTGTGAAACACTAGGATAGCAGTTTAGAGCTGGACTGAAATTCAAACCCAGGCTAGATAATTTAGAGGCGAGTGTGCGTACCTCTATGTCAACTTGCCAAAAACATTCTCAACGAGTTACATTTAACTGCTTTACACCAATAAGACTCGGTCGTGGTGTAATAGTTGTAGCGTCCGCTCCGAGTCTGGGAAGTCAGCGGTTGAAAGTCCAGGTTCAAACCCCATACCAAAGACTTCAAAAATGGTACGTGCTGCTTCCATGCTTGCTGTTCAGCATTTAAAAGGATAGAATATGGACAAACCACCATAGGTTGGAATCCATTGGGAGGAGGAAATTCGTCCAGAGGAAATGCCCTGCTGAGTGCGGTGAGAAAGGTGTGCTGCCTTTTGTTGTGATGTTGGTGGTCCCTAGAGTACCCTGAGAAGTGACGGCATTTCCCCCAAGCTCAGTGGCTGTGCTTGTCTCAACTAAAGGAGTTGTGTTATGTCTCGTTTATTCGTTGTTATCACCATGTGTGTGAGGTGTGTGTGGCAGCTCCAGTATGAACCTGATGCTTGTTGCTTTTGTGTTCCACGATACATCAACCACAACATCCTGTCTCGAGAGTCTTCCCTCCCTAATCACATCAGTTGTCTTTCCTCCTTTCATTTCAATGAAATGGTGATTGAACCCTTCAACAGTACATGTTCTTTCCAAGTGTAATTGTGGGCATACACTAATGCACATGTTGTACAGTTGTCAAGTCAGGTCAGGTCAGGTATGAGAGCATGCACCAGAGCAGCGCATCGCTGCGTCCACTTTCCGGTGGTACTCCAGGGGACTCCGTCTGGCCATCCCCCAAGCAGATGCCTGGCCCATCCCCATCTCCTTGAGATGCTGAGCAACCTGCTGCAACCACGAGGCTCGTGGTCGGCCCATTGGCCTCCTCCACTCATGAGGCTTCCTCGCTGAGAGAATCTGATGAGCAAGATCAGCATTGGGGAAAACGAGCCACATGGCCATACAGCCGCAGCTGACGCTCACGGACTATGCAGGTAACAAATCTAATTTGAGTCTCTCTCAGCAACTGCTCGTTGGACACAAAGTCAGACCGGCAAAAGCCAAGATTTCTCATAAGTGACCTGGTACCAAAGGAATTCAGTCTCCATCTCAGATCCCTGGTCAGAGTCCAAGTCTCACATCTGTAGAGCAAGACTGGAAGCACAAAGGACCTGAAGACTCAGACTTTCATCCTCCTGCACAGGTATCGGCAGCGCCACACCCCATGATCCAGTGAATCCAGGACTCCCTAGGCCTGACCCAGACGTCACTTGGCCTTTGGCTCACAGCCAGCAGAGTCATGAATGTCACTGCCAAGGTAAGTGAATCTCTTCGTGACCTCAACATTCTCACCACAAACAGGTACAGACAAGATAGCAGCATCCGAGATGTGATTGAAAGCCTGGATCTTAGTTTTGACCCAGGAAACCCATAATCCCAATGGCTCTGACTCTTCATTCAGCACCTTGAGGGCCTCCAAAAGGATATCTAGAGTCGCCTCAAAGATGACTGCATCATCTGTGAAATCAAGGTCAGAGATCTTGACATTCCCAAATGATGCACCGCAGCTTGATCTCTCCGATATCTTCCCCAGAATCCAGTCCATACAAAAGTGTGGAGGCCAGTAGACTCCCCAAATGAACTCCAGTAACAACTGGAAATAAGTCTGAGAGGGTATCACAACATCTCACAGCACTCTCAGTCCCAGAGTATAGTTCAGATATCAGATTGATCAGTTTTGGTGGCACCCCACAAAGACCAAGAATCCTCCAGAGGGCATCCTGATTCACTGAATCGAACGCTTTGCAGAGATCAACAGAGGCTGAAAGCAGCCCCTGACAAAACTCTCGCTTGCGTTCGTTGAGGACTCAGAAAAGCAACGATACAGTCAATCGTTTACTTTTTGGTGTAAAGCCTGACTGCTCTGGACACCGGTGCTCAAGCAGGTGGTGGCGAACCCTATCAATAATTATCCGAGCAAAGGCCTTGCCCAGCACTGGGAGCAGCATCACCCCTCGGTAGTTGTTGCTGTCTTGGTGATCACCATTCCCTTTCCAGAGAGGAACAACAAGGCCCCTCTTCCAGTCAGTTGGGATTATGCCTGTGTTCCAGGCAGAGCACATAACTGCATGCAACGACACGAGTGCAGCATTTCCACCAGCCTTGAGAAGTTCAGCATGGATGCCACAAATCCCAGGAGCTTTATCCCATTTCACAAATGAAGGTGGATCACTGTTGATTGGAGGGTCAGCGATAGGGATAGCAACACCACTGACATCCAACTCGACAGCTGGTGGATCAGGCTGGTACAGCCGCTCAAAGTAACTGGCCCAGCGGGCCTTCACTTCGGACTCCTCTGTCAAGAGCCTACCACCCTCCGCTCTAACTGCAGTACCCGAGGTATGGGCTTGGGAACGCAATGCGTGAATTCCCCTATAAGCAGGACGAGAATCACTTGACCACAGGTGATGCTCTACCCTCTCACAGATTCCTCACACATAGGCCTCTTGTCCACCCTTGGCCACGTGCAGTTTTACACCTCAGCTCCCTGAACAGCTCAGCTCTGCCACTTAGCCTCTCCCTGCGACTCTGGTCAATGGTATCCAGTGTCCCTTGGGAGACAAAATTCTTCTTCGCCTTCGGTGAGTTCCAAGACATCCACCGGCAACATCAAGGACGGTGGTCTTGAAGGCACTCCACAACTCTTCAGGATTTCCCAAAGCACCCAGACCCCCAAATCCCCACTCAGCCTGTTCGCAAACACCTCAGCTACCCTCTCATCCTTGCACTTGCCAACATCCAGCCTCGGCTGGGATGGCACCATTCTCCCGGATTTAAGGTGAGGTGGAATAAACGAGTAAACTTTCATCCACATGAAAACAAAAACGTGTTGCATACAACAAATGCCAAAGTTGGACAGTCGACAGGTGTTAAATTCAATGAAATGCACCGGTGTGATATTTACTAAACCATCTTTTGTAAAGACGTACATCCAGTTGTAATGGAACATGTCATCATTATTCCACTTGCTCACCATCTTTGTACTCATGTGGTGACAACTGGAAAGAAAGAAAAAGCCATTGCAATTAAAAGGTTAACCATTATTGCGCGGTCCTTTAGTAAACAACACCCTTAATGGCATCATCTTTTCCCTAATATTTCCCTGCCAAAGGTAATCCATAAAATAAAATAACAGCTGATAATAATTGGTGAATGAACTCTTCCAGAGACGAGCTGATGAACTTTCACACAGTTAATGAACTCTCTCTGTCATAACAATACAACATGTTATTGACCTGGATCTGCCATGTCTGGTCGATACCGTGGGTGGAGAAGCACAGTACACCTGCTCTGCAGTGGCCAGGTTCTCACAGGCTTTTTGAGGTACTGTATGGCATTCATGTGATGCGGCAGGCTTCTGTCATTACCAAAGTTGGGGTGAGTTCCCCCGAATGCACGTCTTCGGCTCACTCTAATACTCCGATTTGATGGCTGCAATGATGCACATCAATTCTATGGTTTAACACATCACATCGAACGTCCTTGGAAAGAAAGAAAGAAAGAAAGAAAGAAAGAAAGAAAAAAAGAAAGTCATCTGAAGGTTGTCTTGAAATACTCCTTGATAGGAGGTTCTTTATGACGTCACAGTTAATCACCATTTCATTTTAGGTTGGAATTGGTGAATCCTTGGTTTATCACCTGTGACATTGAGATATAATACAGTAACGTCATTGTTCCAGTTTATCACCTGTGACGCGGGCTAAGCAATGTCGTCGTGCGATAGATATCCGTGCAGATTGCATTGCCGGTTCCTTCGTGACCATCTGGCGGAATTTTTGCAAATAAATAAGCAAGCAAGTAGATAAATATCAGGCAGGTTTATTGAAGCAACTGCATCGTGTCTCCACCACTTTTACCATTAATTTCGGATAAATATTCCAGATATTGATTGTGAATTTTTCCACAGGCTAACACTTCCAAAAAGGACATCTGTGATGCTACACGAGCATATTACCTCGAACATTAACGAGTGGGCTTTCAGGCCAATCCACTTCTCTTTCGTAGGAAAGCTCTTTCCACCTGGTATTATATCTTCTCCTGCTTCCTCCGAGTCTTTCTCTAGGTTGCTATATAATTATTGTCATCCATCGGCTTTCTCTTCTCCTTGAAACGTGTTCAACTTAGTTCCATTTCGGTTTTCTTATTTATTTATTATTTATTTTTCATCGACACCAATAGGTTACACGTTGAATTTAATTTCCTGTCTGATCTGTTCATTTCTTCTCGTCTCTTTGTTATGCCGAGACCGTAACCTTCCACGGTTCTTTGCGTGGTGGTCAAGGATGACTTGTGCAGAGATTGTGTGCTTTGTGCCGTTGTCATTGCGTGAGGTCGTGTGTTACGTCCTGCACTGCCGTGGAGTGTAAGCGAGTGTGGGTGAAATGAATTGCTTGCTTTGTGACTGTTGTGCTTGGCTGCTTCTACCGTAATGTCCATAAATTCCATTTTTTTGGCCTACAATATCTATGGCTTGCAGTGCATGTCCGAGCAGGGCACCTTTTACACGAATAGCAAGGACATCACTTGATGATGGGAAAACGAGCACAGTGTATGGGATTTGATCGTAGGAACAGAACGTCAAGCAAGAGCTCAGTTGGGAATGGCAAACAGGACAACCCAGATTGGTTGTGACCTAGCAACAGGAATGTGCTCATGCTTTTTTTCTATGGTCATTGGTACAACTTGAGCAATTATTCTGTTGAATTGTAAGTCAATTCACCTTTACCGTGCAACTTAGCACTTTTGCCTGAATAAAGATAAGAGTGTGTTTATAAAGAATGCTTGCAGTTGACATAACACTTGTTAGGGTTAGGGTTAGCTTTTTTTGTCTTATTTGGCTTTTGTCTTACAAATCGATATTTGGCTTTTTTGGCTTATCTGATTCTTTCAGCGTGAAACATCAGTCTCCCAAATATGTGTCAGCAGACAATGTTGGTAATGAAACCGCAACAAAGTATGGCAAATATGAGGGAAATGGCTAATTGGAACATGATCGACCTTTCGTAAGGAATCTAAGCAAAGAAGAGAGTGAAGCAGCAGAGCATATGTCCACTGACTTGTTCGATGCGGACCTTTTCAAATCAGAAATCTCTCCCAGTAACCCCGGTGATGCAGCAACGTGTAATGTCAATGCGTCGAGCAATAGCAATGCTGTGGATATGCTACTCTTGCCCAATGAGGCTATTGAAGAAACAAGAGAGGACATATCCATGGAACTGGAACAGCCAGCCCTATGGTCTGTGTGTCATCTGTTCGACTGACCCGCAAACTAACGACCCAACACGATGTACACAGTGTCACTTGCCTATCTGTCCTTGCTGCGGCTTCAATCCTCGGCCTCATCTGCAGGTAAGTGACATTCAAAATTTTGATGAGAAATCTCTCCTGTTTCTTTTCTTTCTTTTCCTTTGCTTTATGCTTCCACATAGTCACTGGAGTTCTTTCCTTTTACTTTTTTTATTTTATTTTTTTATAAAGGATGCTTGCAGTTGATATAGTTAGTGATCAGGAAGGAATTTTTACATACATATCACATCTAGGCCAATGATATTCGGAGATCTCATTGTACTTTTAGATGAATTATTATTAGCACATTACAGCAGACCATAAACAAATCAATGCAGTATCTTGAGATTTGAACCTGGGATACCAGCATCCTGAGCTAAGTGCTCCGATGGAAGCATCAAACACACAATCCCACCAGGAGTTTGAGAATGACCAGGCAGGGCTTCGTCAATGGGGGACAATCGCACCCCACCAGCAATTTTTTGCAACAAAAGTTATATTGCCCCCCCCCCCTCCATTTTGTGAAAACGCATGTTAGCTCCTCCCACTTTATTTACAAACTTCAACAATCTATTTAGCTAATTACCCTCGCCAGAGGAGAGGGTATTGCATTTGGGTCCGTTTGTTGGGTCGCCAAAATAGGTGACCCTTATTGTCAGTAATTCTGTCTGTTTGTTTGTTTGTCTGCACAGAACTTTTGTGTTTTTCGCCGCAACCACTTGTCGGATTGAGACGAAATTTTCACCATTGGTGCGAATACTCATGTAAAATATTGTAATGATAATTTGAAATCATAGGTCACATGGTGTGGCTGCCATATCGGAAGAACTTTGGATCTCTGTATCTCTGAAACCACACTAAGGAAAAAATTGAAACTTGGCACACCGCAAGTACTCCTCATGAGGAATGAGTGTGATTTTTTTTAATGACGTAATAGGTGCCTTCATTATGACGTCATAATTGCATACGTAGAACACCACATCTGATCAGAATGAAAAATTTTGAGGGTCATCTAGGGATAAAATGGTCCACAAAAGTGGCAATTCTAATTATGTCTCTGATTAATTCCGTAACACACCAGTACACAAATGCCACACAAAACTACACAAACACCACACAACGCACCACACAAAACAAGTCCTGGCGAGGGTCTGCAATCTCTGATTGCTCTTTTTCTTGTTTTCCCTTTGTTTGTTTGCCAAGAACTTTATGCAGCAGATAAAGTTAGCAGGTGGCAAACTGCACCAATATATCTGCATGCGTTTATTGCATTATGATGGAGCCTGGTGTTGGCTTAGCAGTTAAGGTTGCTGGCTTGGGACCTGAGGTTCCTGAGTTCGAACTCTTGTCGAATGTTGACTTAACACCAAGTGAGGTTGACTCAGCCTATCATCCTCAAGGTCAGTGAAATGAGTACCTAGAATACGTGGCGACAGGAATACTGGACTGTAAATGGTGGGGACTTGTAAAACCCTCCCACATCTGGAGCGGCGCTATAAATACACATTTACATAAATAATTTGTGTCCCCTCCCCCCCCCACCACCCACACCCCAAGACCACCAGCAAAGATAACAACACCCCCATACACTAATTGGGGTCATGTTGATCCTGTGTAACAAGTCTGGATTTAATTGGCTCAGAACCGCAAGAGTAGTGTGACAAACCAACACACCGGTCCATAAATTATCGTAAGGAGACCAGCATTATTGTACAAATAAAAGCACATATTTGGAATAAAACAATAAAAAAAACCCCAACTGTTAAGGTCATCATGAACAATGTTCGTTCATCCGATATCAGAGGCCTCACTGTCACTGCCTCCTTGCAATGAGCTGCTACCAGCAAGCTTCTGTGGGTTTTGCCGCTCATCATCTATTCGCAGCCACAAGCTGCTGTACAACGTAGAGCTTGCGAAGAACAGCTACAGCATCCTTTGCATTGTGATGCCTTACATCCGCATGTTACGACTTCTACAAGTGCCTTTGGTGTGGGATCCTGTAGTGGCATCTATATATTTCCCTTGGTTACAACATGGAGCATGTCCTGTGCAATGACCTGACGGCGAAGGATCGGACTTTCAGGTGCGACTTGAGTTGTGTTGTTCACATCTCCATCTTTACCCTTCTCTAGGACTGAGAACCCATTTCAAGAACGTGTACACAGAATTTAGGACCAGACTTGCTGCATACTCTATATTGATGGATTCTACTTTCACTGGTTTCACGTCCAGCTCATCACAATTCTTCAAATCAAGTCGCAATATTTCAGCTGCATGAAATAATACAGTTGCTTGATTGTCATCTTAGGATATGTACAGTTCATTCTCGACCTTTTCTATATCTAGCTTTTCATTCATACGCAGTAATGCCTGTGTGGCATCAGCAATGGAAATAGCACTGCTAAAGATTAGGCTTGACTTGGTGTTATCATAAGATGACTGGAAGATGATTCTGTCACCATAGTGCCTTTGAAGTCGTTTCTTCAGCTTTTCAGTTCTGTAGCTGTCACTGCTTGGAAGTTTATCCGATAGTTGAAGACGGAGACGATCAAGTAAACTGGACATTGAAAAGGCTGCTTTCCTTTGCCTAAAAGGGTGATCTATTTCATCAACAAGTTTCTGGAAGGTGTCATCGTACAAATGCTCATCTGAATTGTCTTTGCGTGATGCAAATGACATGTTGGTCTTGCTGGTGAGTTTCATGGAACACAGTCTATGGTACGTTGCCTCTGCAGTGATCAGGTCTTATACATAGATCCGCAGCAGGACACCAAAATCATTTCTCACCTCCGCAGCCACCAACACCAACTCCTGGACTGTTGTAGTCAGTATTTGAGACATGGCAGCATCTCCTTTGTGATACACCTTCTGACAAATGGCACACTTGCCCCCAGTCCACAGATACCCTTGTTTATTGTCTTGTCTTCAATGGTGATGGGTGCTCCTCATCCTTGTGTGATGAACTTTGCACACTTATGGCTTTTTCAGTTTGGCCGTTTCAAGAATCTTTCCGTATCAGTCTCGCTGGTGTAGGGCTTGTTGCAGTTTGTCTGCCACTGAGCCTTCCCATCCAGGTTGACAAGTTCTCCTCAATCTTGGGAAACTTCATCATCATTGCGTTGTTCTACTACACATTTAAATGTCACAACGCCTTGAACACCTGGTCTACATAATGTTTCCTTGCTGAGCTGCTGACCAATAAGATACTTTATTGTGTATCCTGTGTATCCCAACAATTCTGGGTTATGCCAAGTTTCTGAGCTGGATGATTTATTTATTTATTTTTATATGCAGCGTGGCAAAAATACATTTTGATACTTTAGATGCCAATTTTCAGGAAATCGAACCAAAATCCCAGAATAATATTTATTAGTAAGAAGGAACACATTCCACATTACCGCAATTAGACTGATGTTATGATAAAGCAAAGATTCACAAATATAAGGCATAAAAAACGTTTTAAAATCTCTTTTTATTCACACTGGATGTTGAGTGAGTAAGCCAACAAAGTGGAGTCCATTGGGTTATAATGTCAGCAATTCTCGGAGCCGACGTGTCTCTCTCAACGAAATCCTTTCATCTCCTCTCCCTGTAAAGGCAGGAGTGCCCCAAGGTGGTGTTCTGACCCCCAAGGTCCCCCAAAGACCCGGGATACCCCCAATTACCCTCAAGATGCCAAAGACCCTGAAGAGGCCAAGAAAAAAAGACCAAGACCATGAAGACCCCCAATAACCCCCAAGACCCTAAAAGACCCCACAGACTCCCAAGACCCCAGGACCCCCAATGACCCTGAAGACCATGCAGACCCCAAGACCCCGCAGACCCCAAAGAGCTCCAAGACTACAGAGACCCCACAGACCCTAAACACCCCAAAGACTCTGAAGACCCCACAGACCCCAAAGATCCTGCAGACACCAAAGACCCTGAACACCCCGCAGATCCCCAAGAACCCGAAGGCCCCCAAGACCACGAGGGCCCCCAAGACCCCAAACACCCCAATGACCTCCAAAGACCCCCAGAGACCCACAAGACCGTAAAACCCTGAAGGCCCTATAGACCCCCAAAATACCAAGAAGAACCCAAAGACCCCCAACACTCTGAAGACCCCAAGACTATGAAGACCCCAAATACCGAGAAGACCCCAAAGACCCCCCCACCAAGACCCTGAAGACCCCCAAGACTGTGATGAGCCCAAAGACCGAGAAGATCCCCAAGACCCTCAAGACCCCAAACACCCACAAGACCCCTAAGACCCCCAGAAGACCCCCAAAACCCACAAGAACCTGAGACCCCAAGACCTCTAAGACTCCAAAGACCCCAAAGACCCAGAAGACCCCCAAAAGACTCAGAAGATCTCCAAGACACACAAGAACCTGAAGACCCCCAATACCTGAAGACCCAAAAGACCTCCAAGACTGCAAACACCCACAAGACCCCTAATACCCCCAAAAGACCCCCAAGACACACAAGAACCTGAAGAGCCACAAGACACCCAAGACCCCAAACACCCACAAGACCCTGAAGACCCCAAAGACTCCCAACACCCTGAAGACCTCCAAGACCCTGAAGACTCTGCAGACCCTCAAGACACTGAAGACCCCAAGACCGTGAAGACCCAGAAGACACCCAAAAGACCCAGAAGACCTCCAAGACACACAATAACCTCAAGATTCCCAAGACCCCAAGAACCCAAAGACTCCAAGACCCCCAAGACTCCAAACACCCGCAAGACCACGAAGACCCAAGGATGCCTAAAAGACCCAGTAGACCCCAATACCCTGAAGACCCCCAGACCCTGAAGACCCCGAAGACCCAGAAGACCCCAAACGACCCAGAAGACCCCAAAACCCCGAAGACTCCAAAAGACCCAGAAGACCCCAAGACTGTCAGGTAAGGTGTGGGAGCATGTGACAGAGCAGCGCGTTGCTGCGTCTACTTTCCGCCGGTACTCCAGGGGCCTCCGTCTGGCCATCCCCCAGGCAGATGCCTGGCCAATCCCCAATTCCTTGAGATGCCGATCAACCTGCTGCAACCACGAGGCACGTGGTCGGCCCATTGGCTTCCTCCACTCACGAGACTCTCTCGCTGAGAGAATCTGGTGAGCAGGATCAGCGTCAGCGTCAGGAAAACGAGCGACATGTCCATACAGCCGCAACTGATGCTCACGGACTATACAGGAAGCAAATCTCATTTGAATCTCTCTCAGCAACCGCTCGTTTGACACAAAGTCCGACCAGTGATAGCCAAGGATTCTCCGAAGAGACCTGGTAACAAAGGAATTAAGTCTCCGTCTCAGATCCCTGGTCAGAGTCCAAGTCTCACATCCATAGAGCAAGACTGGAAGCACCAAGGACCTGAAGACTCAGACTTTCATCCTCCCACACAGGTACGGCAGTGCCACACCCCATGATCCAGTGAATCCATGATTCCCCAGGCCCGACGCAGACATCTGCTGACCTCTGGCTCACAGCCAGCAGAGACGTGAATATCACTGCCAAGGAAGGTGAATTTTTCCGCGACCTCAATATCCTCACAACAAAGAGGTACAGACAGGATAGCAGTATCCAAGATGTCATCGAAAGCCTGGATCTTAGTTTTGACCCAGGAAACCCGTAATCGCAGTGGCTCCAACTCCTCATTCAGCACCTCGAGGGCCACCAAAAGTATATCTAGAGTCTCCGCAAAGATGACTGCATCATCTGCAAACTCAAGGTCAGAGATCTTGACATTCCCAAACGATGCACCACAGCTTGATCTCTCTGACATCCTCAACAGAATCCAGTCCATACAAGTGCTGAAAAGTATGGGGGCCAGTACACACCCCTGAAGAACTCCAGTCACAACTGGAAAAAAGTCAGAGATGGTAACACCACATCTCACAGCACTCTCAGTACCAGAGTATAGTTCAGACATCAGATTGATCAGTTTTGGTGGC
>CM068954.1:171399397-171409694 GCA_035128595.1 Eptatretus atami | reverse complement strand
AGCCTAGGCTGGGATGGTACCATTCTCCTGGATTTAAGGTGCAACTTAAGAGTTGCTACAACAAGCCGGTCGTCGGTATTGAGGAACTCAGCATTCCAGTCGACCCTGCAGTCTGGATCATCCTCCAGCGACCATCAACGAGCACATGGTCAATCTCCTTTGCGACACCGCCAGCATTGGAACAACAAGTCCAGTGATGAGCTTGTGGGCCCTGAAACCATGAACCAGCCACCCGAAGTCCACGACTTCTTGCAAAGTCAAGGAACTTTGTGCTATTCTGGTTCACAGTTCCTGACCCATGGGGGCCAACACATGTCTCATAACCACCCATCAGTTCCAGTCGATGCATTGAAATCCCCCAAGACTAGAAGTGTATCTCGTCTGGGGCACTGATCAACCACAGACTCGAGCGTGGCGTAGAATGCATCCTTCACCGGTGAGATCACTCGCCTCAGTCGGAGCATATACAGAGACCAGGGAAATGACACCCAAGAAGTGACGAATTGTTCATCTCATAACACGCTCGTTGACGCGTGTTACCTCAATGATCATTGAGTCAGCTTATTGGACACAGCTACAGCAACTCCTTGGCATTGGTAACCACCAGAGCGACCAGACCAATAGTAGGTGTAATCACCCGCCATGATCTCGCCGCAAACCGGTCTCCGAACTCAGAAAGTGCTGTAATACCAATATCCAAACGCTTGAGCTCAGATGGATAACAGAGACAGGTGATCATCCTCTCTTCGGGATAGGACATTCCAGCACCCACCCGAAGGACCGCCTCAGGTTAACCCAAGGAGACCGCCGTCTGGTGGACGACACCTCAGCACCACCCCGACAGACTCTCCCACAATCTGACCCGGGAATATTACCCCGTGGTTTCCCTCTTATCATCAAAGATTGGGGGTCCCGAAGGCGTTGCCCCAATCCCATCATCCGGTGAGCTGCCCTGCGAAGCTGCGGAAGGAAGCTGCACAGGAGGTACTCCCACGGAGTGGGTTTCAAATTTTTTGTGGCTCTGGAATGTTTGCAGAATGAAGTGTTTTACGGTGGCGAGTGCAAATCCTGCCACCAACCTCCTATAAAGAAGACCCAACTGCAGGAGGACGTCCACAGACACAGTTGGGCACTAGATATGGATGGCTTTCACAAGGAGCCCCCACCCTTTGACAGGTTTTGTTCTTCATCCTGCTGGTGTCCATATCATACACCCTACTCACCAGGAAACTGGTGGGGAGACGGTTTAGTCGCCGACAACCCGACCATGAACAGTTAGTACAGGTTACATGGTACCTGTAGCAAGTCACAGATCTCATCTGACCTGACCTGACAATATGGGGCTCTTGGGGGGTCTTTGGGGCCTTCAGGAGTCTTTGGGCACTTCGTGTTCTTGGGGGTCTTTCGGCTCTTGGGGGACTTTTGGGTCTTTGGGGACTTCAGGGTCTTTTGGGGTCTTGTGGCCAAGAAAATCTCATCTGACCTGACCTGCCCCAAGACTGTGAAGACCAAAAAGACCCCAAGACCCCAAAAACCTCTGAAAGACCCAGAAGATCCCCAAGACAATTAAGACCCCAAAGACCCAAAATACCCCCAAAACCCTGAAGTTTTCCAAAAGACGCAGAAGACCCCCAACACTGTGAAGACCCAAAAGACCCCGAAGACCTCCAAAAGACCCAGATCTACAAGACCATGAAGACCCAAAAGACCCCCAAGAACCCTGAGAGCGCAAAGGCTCCAAAGACCCCTGAAGGCCCCAAAGACCCCCCATGAGCCCCGACGACTCCCAAAGACACTGAAGACCCACAGGACTCTCAAGACCCAAAAGACCCCGAGGACCCAAAAGATCCCGACGACCCTTTAGACCTTTTTGATAAGTTATGACAAAAGTAATCACATTGATTACATCACAAATTTACAAATGCTCACTGTTTAAATTCACGCCCATTGTGATGTCCTTTCGTGTTATAAGCTCGTAAAGTTTACTTTCACGGCAATATTTCAGGAAGTTCTTTGGCTCACCCAGCAGAGCACAATGAGGGACCGAGCAGTGACATACCCAACCTGTATAAGTATTAGCCCAAGTCATAAATGGACGTTGCTTCAAACCTTCCTTCGCATTTCACGGCACCCATTTGAAATTAATGTATGGTGGCTCATAATAAAGCTTCACAATCGACGGGGATGTGTGTAAGTCAAACAACCATCAATGATTATGTCTGTGTACATACGTTCAACAGAGGGATAGATGTGAGCAGCAGCGTGTCTCGTTCGCATGCGACGGTCCTCAATCTCAATGACAGGCATTCACGACGTTGATGTTTGTGGTCTTAGGTCCTGATCGTCTGGCACCAGGATATTCGTTATTGTCCATGTTGTCATGATCTGCTTGAAGCCACTGAATATATTTTTTTTTCCATGATGAAGTTTATTTACGATAGAACGTCATCATTGAACCTGTGCTGCATGATGATGGATGCCTTATTAAGGACACGTAAAGATTGCCTGTTTATCATGTGACAATGTGCAATGTAAACTGCCATATTTTCATGCAAATAACCCATGGGTCATACACATTAAAAAAAGTTAATCTCATTGGCAAATGAAATCAATTGAACGTATTTAGAAACTATTACATCAGTCCGAGAGATTAGTCCGATGACGTCATTACGGGGATTCCGACTGCTGTCTGGTGCGATTGACGGTACAACATGTTTCACGCCTTTACTTTCTCAAATACAGTTCGGAGAAAGTGAAACAAAACAATTAAATGGCTTAAATAGCATCCCGGGGTTAAGGTATGAAATATGGTGAGGGTGGTGTCTTCATCGAGTGTTTCGTAATATTTTTAGGGTGTTGTTGAAGCGTTGCGGAGCATTACGGGGGTGGGGAGGGGGTTGGGGGAGGGGGGTTGGGGAGGGGGTGGGGGTGTCAGATTTGGCACAAAATGCTTTATGACATTTTTGATTGGTCCTTTGACAACAAAGCCATGTCGGCTCCTGGAAATATGGAGATCACGTTTCTCCGATCATGTGGAAAGGAAAGCTGGCTTGTGGGTTGGGTGTACACGTGTGTGGGTTATACCCGTGTGTGGGGTGTGGGTATACCTGTGTGTGGGTTATGTGTTCCTGAAATTTTCCTAGTGCACTTTTCCCCCCAGGTTGGGTATCCGCGATGGCGTATGGTAATTACACTGTAGGATGGGTGCCAGTAGATACACGTCGTCTAGTATATACCACAGTTGTGTGGGTTATACCTGTGTGTGGGTTATGTGTTCCTGAAATTTTCCTAGTGCACTTTTTCCCCCCAGGTGTGGGGTATCCAAGGAGGCGCATTATTTGCGTGAAAACTCGGTACACTGTTGCGTGAGTCAGGGTGGACTTTCAAATTTTCTCCCCATATTTTTCGGAATATTTTAAGATCGCTTCCAAAAACATAATTTCACATCAGGTACCTCTTCTTCTACCTCTTTCGCATGCAGGACATGGCTGTGGGTTGAATAGTTTTCTAAGGGGTGCATCTGTGCCGCTGATGCCCCCTGTAGGTTAGAGCAGCAATTTGTAATTTGTTCATGCTGCCAGTGATGACTTGCTTCCTCTTCACAAAGGACAATGTGGGTCTTCAACATCCACCAACGTCCAGGCGCACACATTGATGAATCCCCGACAAAGCATTGATGAATCACATCATGGATGCAAAAATATGCATTTCTAATTTTACTTATATTTCCACCACATCACGTACCTCTTGCATTATTGTGTCGTTGATAGCGTGATGCGTCTCTTAGTATCCAACCATATTACGATCAGCCGTCAGAGCCAATCTTTGTCCCGAGGTTACAAATTGAGTTTCACAAATGTGAAGCACCACGATGACACTACACTGGGTTGGGATTTGAACCCAGGCTAGACAACTACAAGGTGAGTGTGCATACCTTTAAGTGTTCTTGCTTTGGGATTTGAACCCAGGCTAGACAACTACAAGGTGAGTGTGCATACCTTTCAGCTATCTTGCTCGCCCATCAATTATCTCAAAGTGAACAAAAAGTTGATACTACAAAGAAACCATTTTCCAGAATCAAACTTTTAAAATAACCCGTGATCATAAAAGTTTATTTTTATTTTTTTAAAAACTAATCAAGGCAAATGAAACAGGGAAAGTGGAATAAGATGGGGGACAAGATGTCTCTGGGAAGGTGGGGGGCAGCGAAACTGCATACCCCCCTCCCCCCACTCGACATATATACCTCCTTCTCAGTCCTTCAGTTTAGTAAATGGAACATTTTCCATTTGAAATTGCTTACTATATTGTCAGCCAAAGAGCCCTCTGGTGTGAACATTCAAGATACTAAACATATAATCAGGATTGAGTAGGTTATGTTGGGGGAGGGGGCAACTTGTCCCACCTTACTCTGTATTCATGATGTTTATGTTTTTAATTTGGGGTTTTATTAAATGATGAATATAGCCATGTACATTAAGAAGACATTGCCAGATGCAGCTCATCTTATCCCGGCATATATTACCCAAGGCAAATCAGAATCAAGAAAATCCTTGAAGGGTCAATATTACTCCTTAATCTCTCCGCATTCTCTTCGGGCCATGATTATTATTATTATCTTAGGGTTCGAACCACAGATATAAAACGAAGATTGTTTGATCACGTTAGAACTTGGAAACACAAATTATACAAGGCACTTTTTTTTTTCTTCACTTCTTTTTAAAACTTGTTTTTATTCTATATATTTTGGACATGTCTCTCATTTGAAGGATGGCACGACATTGACCGAACGAATATAAACAACCATGACCATATTGGCATGCAAGTTTTCCAATAAACAATTTTTGAAACACTTTATATTGGAAAATAAATAAAGTTCTCGCACGTAAAACGAATGCTTTAATGCTTGGACGACACTTGATGATAGACAGGAAATGTTTTTATGTGGCCGAATCAAAATGATTTGTCACCTCCTCTCTCTTCCCCTCAAATCTCTCCAAGCACTTGCACAATCAGCCACCATCTTAGTGATCGTACACTTTGGGAGAATAAGAAACCTTTCTGCAGTGGCATTCATCCATTGGACTTGTGGCATCATCCGTGTGCAAAGTTTGGTGATGAAATGTTGCACAACACCCAAAACTCTGAACAAAAGTGGTGGCTGGTTGTGCATATTTGTCATAAATCTTCCGTCGTACATCATCCATGTCTTACCCATTAGAAGTCATGTCGATGGAAACTTTAAAATTCATACACTTTCTGATTGGTTTACATTCTATAACTAGTCAATAACATTCATTGCACCGAACGAATACAGTAAAAACGAGAAGAGCACTCGGTAGAGCACAAACCTCCACCACGCAATGCCTGATCCACAAGAACATATCGGGCCCCAATACATTTTTGAAATATCAAGCCACATCTCGTTTTTGGCCCTATCTTTCAATGGTGAAGAATCACGTAAAAAAATAAATAATTATCGTATTCAGATCCGAATTCAGATCTTCACCAAAATCGAATCAATTCTTCCTTGCCAAACACTCAACATGTCCACCAAGTTTCGTCCTAATCCGTCCCCAACTTTTTGAGATATCGTGCCATATATCATTTTTGCCCCTTTCTCTCAATGGTGAAGAAGCACTTAAAAATTCTAGTCATCAGATCCGGATCCGTCCACAACTTTTTGAGATATCCTGCACACAGACAAACAGACAGACAAACAGAAACAAACAGACAGGGGTGAAAACATAACCTTCTTCATCTTTGGTGGCGGAGGTCACTAGAGAGTTCAAAGAACACCTTACGTTTCAGTGTTCATGTATATAATTCATTTGAAATAAAATAATCATTTTAAAGGTCGGATGAAAAACCCTGCCATTGTGGAAGTTTACCATCATCGCGCAGTGTCTTTTACACGACATTATTTAACACGTCACATTAGTTATTCGTGCCTGTCGTTTGTGTCCTTTATGACGTCCTTATAAACAGAATGTTTCCTGTTTGGAGTGATTTTCAATCTTGTTTGACTGCCAGACAGGCAAACAGAGTAAAAAAAAAAAATCTCACTCCTCTCTCTCCCCATGCACGATCAGGCCAAATTCAAAGCCAAAGTCCTACTAAACCACAGGTTTGTTTTCCGACTCATGTTCTGATTCGTGTTCAAAATATAACATTCAATTTAAATCAAGCTATTCCTTGATCATAAACTGACGTTTGTAGATGGATGGACAGACATTTAACAGAAGTGATCAATTGCTTAACTCTGCTTTTCACGTCACATGTTTTGGGGAGATAATGCAATAAAATGCTGTTCAGTCTTACAAGTCATCTGAGTTTGTGAAAACTCCCGATTTACTCAATGCCCTCACATTACAAGAGTGTCGATATGATAAGGAGTGCCAAATCTCTAAAATGGCCACTCTAAAAGATGATGAAGAAGGTTTAAAAACGACACCTACCAACAGCATAGCTAAACAAGATAAAGTGCAATCAGAGATTGCAGACCCTCGCCAGGACTTGTTTTGTGTGTTGTGTTGTGTGGTGTTTGTGTACTGGTGTGTTACGTAATTAATAAGAGACATAATTAGAACTGCCACTATATAAATGCTGGCAGTGATGACTGGTTCTGCCATTTCAGAGAAGAAGATTGTTGAAGGTTAAAAAAAACAAAAAAAAAACAATATGGCCACCGAATCACGTGACCGATGACATCCTCAAAAACTTTTTGGGGACCATTTTATCCCGAGATGACCCTCAAAAATTTACACACTAATCGGATGTAACGTTCTACAAATGCAATTATAACGTCACAACGAAGGCACCTTTGACGTCACGAAAAAAATCACCCTCATTCCCCATGAGGAGTACTTGCCGTGTGCCAAGTTTCAATTTTTTTCCTTGATGCGGTTTCAGGGATACAGAGGTCCAAAGTTTTTTCCGTTTTTCCAACATGGACGCCACACCACGTGACCTATGACGTCATAATTATCATGAGAATATTCTACATGAGTGGTCGCACCGATGGTGAAAATTTCATCTCAATCCGACGAGCGGTTGCGTAGAAAAACACCAAAGTTCTGTGCGGATAAACAAACAGACAAACAAACGGACCCAAATGCAATGCCCTCACCTTAGGCGAGGTTAACAAGAAATGTCCTCTTTTACCAAAGAAGAATTATTCGTGGATAACATGGAAATCCGTTTGTTGAAGGAATACGGAACAAATCCATGTTTCGTTGAGCCAATGACTGAATTAAAATATTCTGAAAATTGGATTGGACTAGGAAATGATGCAGGTGGAATATGTGGCATCAAGAAGCCAGAATTTATGGACTGGCAGAAAAACAATTTGCCAAACCTCCCAAATCTCGAAGTTGAAAAAGTTGCCACTCGTAACATGTTTTACCTTTCAGGCGTCTTATCAGTGTCATTCTGGTGGTTCTATGTCATCTCCTATAGCATCGCCTTCTGATGCTGCCTCGTTTTCTTCTTCTCTGCAAATACTGTCCCATAGTCAGTGGAAGGTACCTGAAGAAGATGTGGAAGAAACTTGTGAACCAAACGATGACTCACATCGAACGTCCACTTCACCGTCATTAAAATGACAAGATGTAATTTTGGGAATCGGAAAATCAACCGATGCATCAAAATATTTTTTGGAAGAAACGAGATGTGATAGACGTAGGGTTCGACAGCCTCGACAATGGAAACAAACAAACAAATAAAAACAACTCTCTTCCTATGGCACCCAAGGACATCTCCACTCATGGCTCGCAGACTTCCTCTCCTGTCACAGCCAATGTGTGGCCCTTAATGGAGTTCTCTCATCCCCTCTTCCTGTCCAGGCTGGAGTGCTTCAAGGCAGCGTTCTGGGCTCTGTTCTTTTTCTGGTTTTCATCAATGATCTCTCTGACTCTCTGGAAAATCCTCTTCATCTCTTTACTGATGACTCCACCCTCTGCCGTACCATCTGTCATCCCTCAGATCGGCAAGCAGCAGCCTATTCACTCTCTACAGATCTGGATAAAATCACAAGCTGGTCAAACACTTGGAACATGTCTTTCAATCCTGACAAATCTCACACTCTCACTATGTCTCTCTGAAAGGACCATCTGGATACACCCCCATCTACTTTCTCAACAATTCCCTTGAAGAAGTCCTTTCGGTCAAGCTTTTGGGTCTCATTATCTGGCATTATCTTTCCTGGGAAAGGCACATTTCCAACCTGGCCTCCAAAGCCAGTCGCCGACTGGGAATCCTCCGTTATGCAAAGTCCGTCCTCGGCCTACTTGAACTCCTGACCACATACAAAGCTTTCATCTGCAGCTTGATGGAGCACTGCTCTCCCCTCTGGGCAGTTGCTCCTGCCTCTCACCTTTCTCGGCTTCGTGCTGTGGAAACCAAGGCATTTAGGGTCATTGAAGCTGAGTCTTTGGGTCTCTCACTCTCTCACCACAGGCAGGTTGGTGGTCTTTCTCTCTTCTTCCATCCCCTCTCTGGCCTCACCCCCTTCCTCTGTCTGAGATATGTCCTCCCCCCATTTCCACAGGGTGCTCAAGGTCTGCCAGCAACCTCTTCTGGTAAAACTACCAAAATCACGAATCACTGCTCACCTTCACTCTTTCATTCCTCTTTTTTCCCGCCTTTGGAATAAACTCCCTCACTCTATTCATTCCCATTCTTCCCTCCAGGCCTTCAAAACAGCTGTTCACCACCACCTCTTATCATCCCCCATCCAAATCCTTGATCTTTTCTCCACCCGCTAATCCACCTCCTTCAAATTCCTTGCTTTCCTTCCTGAAAGTCCCTGCCGTGTAAGGACCTGAAAGTCTCTGTAGCGTCCATCTTGCTTACCCTGTGTACCCTGCCCCATCCCTCTCCCTTCTGCAGCTCTCCTAAAGTCTCTGTTCCACACAGTTTTGTCCTTCTCTCTTCCACCGTTCTTGTCTACTGCTCCCCTTGTTATACGTTCTGTGTGTTCGCTCTCATATGAGCTTTGACATTGTATATAAAAAACAAACAAACAAAAACAAAGCAAAACAGAGGACAGCAATGGCGACCACGTAAAAAGGAAACGATGGAGAGAAGCAACAGTTACGGAAAGAATCCAACAAATTGTATCGGCAGCTGTCAAAAACAGGACATCCAGAAGCACTAGCGGCCAAAGAAAAGAAATAACAGAAAGCATAGGCTGGACATTAAAAATGGCAGAAAGCAGTAATACTAGCAGAAACAAAATGTTGAGTGAAAAAGAAAGTGAACCCAGGAGTGATGATCACAGTGGAAGTGAAGCGACAGAAAATAAATTTGATTCTTCTTCTTCTTATTCTTTTGTCTGCTCTTTGGGGGTGGTCACAGCGAATCATCAGTCTCCATTTCGCTCTGTCCTCCGCATCTTCCATTGTCACACCAACCGCCCGCATGTCCGCCCTCACCACCATCCATAAACTCCTCTTTGGCCTCCTCTATCTTCCTCCTGGGCGGCTCCATCCTCAGCATCCTTCTCCCCGATATACCCCGCATCCCTCCTGGCACATCCAAACCATCTCAATCTCGCCTCTCTCACTTTGTCTCCAAACCGTCCTACCTGCGCTGTCCCTCTAATATACTCATTTCTTATCCTGTTCATCCTCTCACTCCCAACGAGAATCGCAGCATCTTAATCCTGCTACCTCCAGCTCGCCTCCTGTGTTTTTTGTCAGCGCACACCTCCAAACATACAACATAGCTGGTCTCACTACCGTCTATATAACTTTCCCCTTCACTCTTGCAGCTACCCTTCTGTCACAAATCACTCCTGCAACTCTTCTCCACCCACTCCATCCTGCCTGCACTTCTCTCTTCACTCTCTCCACACTCTCCGTTACTTTGGACGTTGATCCCAAGTATTTAAACCCATCCACCTTCCCCACCTCAACTCCTTGCAACCGCACCATTCCGCCACCCTCCTCTCATTTACGCACATGTACTCCATCTTACTCCTACTGACTTCATTCCCCTTCTCTCCAGTTGACCGCCACTTTCGAGCAGCCTCAGCCTGCTCCCTACTCTCCCTACAGATCACGATGTCATCTGCAAACATCATAGTCCATGGAGACTCCTGTCTGATCCCGTCCGTCAACCTGTCCATCACTATTGCAAACAGGAAAGGGTTCAGAGCCGATCCTTGATGCAATTCCACCTCTACCTTAAACTGCTCCGTCATTCCTACCGCACACCTCACCGCTATCACACTGTCCTCATACATATCCTGCACCACCCTCACATACTTCTCTACCACTCCTGACTTCCTCATACA
>CM068954.1:171382365-171399372 GCA_035128595.1 Eptatretus atami | reverse complement strand
CAATGCCACAACTCCTCTCTTGGCACCCTATCATAAGCTTTCTCTAAATCCACAAACACACAATGTAACTCCTTCTGGCCTTCCCTATACTTCTCCATCAACACTCTCAAAGCAACATCGCATCTGTAGTGCTCTTTCCTGACATAAAACCATATTGCTGCTCACAAATCATCACCTTCCTCTCAACCGAGCTTCCACTACTTTCCCATAACTTCATGGTGTGGCTTATCAACTTTATACCTCTGTAATTACCACAGCTCTGCACATCACCCTTATTCTTAAAAATCAGTACCAGTACACTTAATCTCCACTCCTCAGGCATCCTCTCATTTCCAAGATTTTATTAACAATCTGGTTAAAAACCCCACTGCCATCTCTCCTAAGCACTTCCATGCCTCCACTGGTATATCACCTGGCCAACCGCCTTTCCACTCCTCATCCTCTTCATAGCAGTCCTCACTTCATCCTTACTGATCCACCGCACTTCCTGATTCACTATCTCCACCTCTTCCAACCTTCTCTTCTCTCATTTTCTTCATTCATCAGCTCCTCAAAGTACTCCATCCACCTTCTCAACACACTCTCCTTGCTTGTCAGTACATTCCCATTTACGTCCTTTATCACCCTAACCTGCAGCACATCCTTCCCAGCTCGGCCCTCTGTCTTGCCAATCGGTGCAAATCCTTTTCCCCTTCCTTGTATTCCAACTTCTCATACAGCTCGCCTATGCCTTTTCCTTAGCCTTCGCCACATCTCTCTTCGCCTTGCGCCGCAACTCTTTGTACTCCTGTCTACTTTCTTCATCTCTTGGCTATCCCACTTCTTTTCGCAACCTCTTCCTCCTATACTTTCCTGTACTTCCTCGTTCCACCACCAAGTCTCCTTGTCTTCCTTCCTCTGTCCAGATGTTTACACCGAGTACCTTCCTAGCTATCTCCCTCACCACTTCTGCAGTAGTTGCCCAGTCGTCCAACACCTCTTTACCACCATCCAACACCTGTCTCACCTCCTCCCTGAATTTCACGCAACAGTCTTCCTCCTTCACCTTCCACCATCTGGTCCTTGGTTCAGCCCTCACTCTCTTCCTCAACCTCACCTCCAAATCATCCTACAGACCACCAATCGATGCTGTTTAGCTACACTCTCCCTGCCACCACCTTACAGTCTCTCATCTCTTTCAGGTTGCATCTCCTGCTTAAGACATAGTCCACCTGTGTGCACCTTCCTCCACTTCTGTACGTCACCCTGTGTTCCTCCTTCTTCTTAAAATACGTATTTACCACTGCCATTTCCATTCTTTTTGCAAAATCCACCACCATCTGCCCTTCCACATTTCTCTTGTTGAGACCGTACCTACCCATCACCTCCTCATCATCTCTATTCCCTTCCCCAACATGCCCATTGAATCTGCTCTAATCACCACTCTTTCATCCTTGGATACACTCTCCACCACTTCATCTAACTCACTCCAGAAATCTTCTTTCTATTTCATTTCACACCCACTTGCGGGTATATGCACTGATGACATTCATCATCACCCCTTCAATTTCCAACATCACTCGGTCAGACACTCTCCTCACCACCAATACACTCTTAACGTAATCCTCCTTCAGGATTACCGCTACACCATTTCTCCTCCCATCTACACCATGGTAGAACAGTTTTGAAACACCTCGATGCTCCTAGCCTTACTCCCATCCACTTGGTCTCTTGTACACACAGTATGTCCACCTTTCTCCTCTCCATCATTTCAGCCAACTCTCGCCCTTTGTCAGTCATAGTACCAACATTCAAAGTTCCAACTCTCACCTCCACACTTCTACCCTTCCCCCTCTCCACTGCCTCGGAACACGCCTTCCCCCTCTCCTTCTCCTCCTTGATTGCGAAAAGAAAATGATGGAGTGCAGTGATCTTGCAGAAACAAAACGATGAAGGACAGGAAATCGCAGAAGGCGGTGAAGATCAGAGTGGAAATAAATTGGTGAAAATCAGTGAACACATAAATGAAGAGAAAGCAGTCCCACTTGTGGAAATAAGATGGAGATGAGCAAACAGTGACTGTGAAGAGGAAATGACGGAGGCTGGTGATGGATGCAGATATGAAATGACGCAGGATGACGGAGAAAGAACGAAAGCAGAAAACGGGGATGAGGAAAGAGACGGTATAACTTCCGGGCATTTTGGGCCGATAACGAGGCTGCTATTCAATGGGTTGTCCCACATGTGGAAAAGCCAGCCAATGGCATTGAGATTTTTAAGTGAGAATGACAACATTTCCATGGCAGAGCACACGGACACTGCTGTACAACATTCCTATTGAAAAGAGGATGTTCTAAAGGGCTTTTCAAGTGCAGAGGCCTGCATCGGAGACATTCTTATGAACACCTGAGATTTCCTCTCGTCTCGAATGCATTTGTTCAATGTTGCGTACTGATTTACAATCACGTAATTTACGTGAACCTTCCGTGAAATACGAATGATTACTGTGATTTTCATTTTTTAAATCTGTATTATAAGAGAGATGTTTGTGTATGTCTGTGTGTCTGTCTGTCACCAATTTTCTCAGAGATGGTTGAACGGATCCTCGTCAAAGTTTCAGAGGTTCATCAGTGAGTGCCAGGGAGTGTTTTAGGCAAAGAAAAAAAAAAGATTGGATATTTTGTTTTTTTTTTAATCGCTCTGTAGTGCCTAAACTTTTGTAGCATGTGAAAGGTGATATTAAATGATCCCCGACTCCATCCTTAGCAGGGGTAGTAAATGTTTTGGCCCCACAAAAAGAAAAAAAACCCAAAATTTGATTTCTTCAAAATCTCACAGGATTAGAACAGTACCGGGTAACGCCGGGTACCTCTGTTCGTGTTTCATGGAGGAAAGATCATTTTCGATAGTCAGAGATTGTCTGTGCGATTATTTTGTGTTCAATAGCAGGGTTAAAGAGGGTGGGGGAGAGTATGTTTAAGGAGTTGAAATGAGGAAAGGGGAGAAGGGTTGAGGAAATGAGGGAAAGGGAAGAAGGGTTGAGAAAATGAGGCTCGAGGAGTAAAAAGTAAGGGGAAGGGTGCACGAATCGGTTATGTGAGGGAAAGGAAGGTTCATGAGCAAAATTCATGCCATTTTGAGCAGATAACAAGCATATCGCCTGCATTCACGACACGAGTCGCTACCTGGTGAACAAAAGATGCTCACTGTTATATAATCCAGTAATTTGGGACTAAACCCATTGCAACTAAAATTATAATAATCCGACTTGCATTTTCCAAACATATAGCCAAAATTAATTAACCTCTCAAAGCCCACACCATCAGCCATCCAGACTGAAGGTCAACCTGAGTTTGGAGCAAGTAGCTAAAGGTCAAGCGAAGGTCAGGTTCATCATAAACTGAGTGCTGCTTTATTTTCAATGCGCTCAAATAGGTACCTCACACTTTAATGTCCATTCTCGATGCCCCGCCATGCAGAAAAGGCACAACATGAAGTTTCATCGATTGTGACTTTGGCAATTGCTTCAAGGTTACATGCTCAGTTCAGAGTGGGAATTAGCTTGAAATGGCTTACCACTTCACTGCTTATTGGTTGCACCTATTTGGGAAAAGGCCAAATCTACTTTTGGCTCGAGCACATTTCGCTGTACATCGGCTGGAGCGAACACAGCAACGGAACAAAATGCATTGTGAATTGGTTTGAGTTTTTGAGCACTTTTAAAATTTCATCCTACGTTGCCTCTACAAGGTGCTATTGGCAAGAGAATTTGCTTAGCCCAAACTAGCAGCTGACGGATGCTTCTCATGCACTTATGCTCACAGATCGGCAATTAACTTCCATTATTGTAATGCACTCTATTATTGTCGAAACGTCCTGAGAGCACTCTGTCATCGACGTCAGCTTGTCCTAGTTGCGCTTTACAGCCTTCGCTGGAACAATGTGCACTCCAAAGGACTTGGGATTGTGAAAGGAAATGGAATGTGTATTGAGCAGCTCGAATGTAAAATCGTTGTTGAGAGTGGGTCTCATCAATGCCTACTTCACGTTTCTTTGTGAGGTCTGCCTTTGATATACAACTTTTCTGCTGCCTCACATCAGCTGTCTGATGCTCGTTTGCACATGGCAGATGGTCCTTTATCAGTGTACTGGACAAGACAACTCGATTAATGAGCTCAAAAGAAGATGGTAAATCGACAATTCAATTCATTCCATTGTTTACAGTTTCTTGACATGATTGATAAAATAAATCTGCACTGCAATATTCCATATCCAGATATAGGAGCACATGGGGGAAGAGGCAGCAAGACAGCTATGTTGCCGGTCTTTGGTATTTATGAACAAGCCATCTGATTGTGGATCGGCGATGATGTACTCGGACTGGAAGATTAATTGGTTCTGACCAGGGGATAGTAAAAACCAGGTTGTCTTATTGAGGAGGTGTCACGCCGATTATATACCTGCAATCTAGTGGGGTGCAAATATGAGCGATGATATATTTTACAAAAATAATGAAATTAATTTCAAAACCCTGCTGAAAATTACTTGTAAGATTTGCTAGTTTACGGTTTCTGTCCTTACGTTGAAGCACTGCATCTGGAGTTCACTTAGTTCTGATTCTCACTGCCGCTGATCAGATGGCAGATGGGATCATCAGTTTATTGTCCATCCGAGCTAGGGTCATAGTACGTTGTGATGCAACACCCTCTCTGTGAAGCAGCAATCCGACGGATTATTATCATCTAGTTTAGGGATAATAAATTTAACCAAATTATGTAGGAAGTTCAAAGGTGAGTGAGCTACCTCTGAGCTATCCTATTAAGTCGGGTCAGCCTTTTCGGACTGCAACTGGTAACACGTAACCCAGTCATACTGCCGTATGGTCGGCTTGTCCGCGACTAACCGACACCCCTCACTGGCTTTACTAGTGGAGGGTGACTTTGACACCTGTCAGGACCAAAAACAACACCTGACAAGTACGGATGAGTCCCCTTCGGGACCAACGGGCATCCAGTACGGAGATGATGTCTCCGAAAAAACACCAATGGCGGAAGGAAAATTAATTTTTCTGCCTGACCTCGTTACCCCCTCCTGCACAGCGGGTGCTGTGAAGAGGTTTCCTGGTTTCATGACGAGGTGAAGGTTTTGCAGTTTTTCCTCTTTATTCTTTTTCTCAGTAGCCCTTCACATTTAGTGGCTCTCAGCCTTGCTTAGGGTGAAGTTCAATCATAATAATAATAAAAAATTAGATTCAAGTTGTGGATCAGTTGTTGATAGTGGAACTTGTACATCAATCACAAGGATGCAAGACTAAGATACAAAAATGCAAATTATGCAAGACTAAGATACTTCCGTTTGATACAAATACGCCTTATGATTGTGTACTCTTCACGAGCTACAAACGTACTAACAGAAAAGGCAAACAAAAATGTTCATGCATTACACAGGATTTGAACCTCAGCTCCAAAACCACAATTCATGAGCTCAGATGAGAATACCAATTCATAGGCCTAACCAGTTTGAAATAATAACACTGGTTTATGGACACCATGAGTAAAATTTTACTTGTTTTTCATTCTTTTTTTCCCCCACATTTAGGGTTTTTTTGTGATTCATAACTCTTCATCTTTTTAAGGGTTCTTTCCAAATGTTTTGTCTAACCCATGAGGCTGGCAGGATAGTCGAGATCAGGTATGTACACTCGCCTCTGAGCTGTCTTGTCTGGGTTTGAATCTCGACCTAGCTATAAAATGTCACCCTAGTGATTCACATGCAGGACAAGGCATCAATCTGTGCGCTGTCCGTCGGATGGATGTTAAACGAGGTGTCACATCTGCCAGGATTAGGTTTTTGGACATCAAAAGATCCACGGTGTCATTTGCAAAGAGTAGGCGAGCTATCACCAATGACGAAACAAATTATAAATTCCTCTCTAATACAGGGGCACGACATCAGTGGCACGGCTGTGCATCCTGCCAAATGATGCTACCTGCAGGCATGTGCTGCATACACAAGAAGAATAAGAAGTCCTTCACATCTTTCTTGCTCCTGATGCCTGGATGCAGAAGCTGTGGTTTATCATATGACCATGTATCTTAGCTTAAGTGCAGGAGTATTGCGTTGACAGGCAATTAACTTGCGTGATCATGCTCTTTGGCCTTCAAGGTGAAGTTTGTGTGGTTTCGCTGTACGTCTTACTTTTTTTATCATCTTTTTGTATAAAAGGCGTTTCACAAAAGAAAAACAGCATTGCCCAGGGCTGCTGTTGATATGATCTTTAGCAAGTTCTGTGTCCATGCACAAGCTCTCTCTTACTCCTCATGTTGATTAGATGGTCAGTCAGGTATGGGAGCATGGCAGACAGCGCGTCGCTGCGTCCACTTTCCGCCGGTCCACTCCAGGGGCCTCCGTCTGGCCTTCCCCAGGCAGATGCCAGGCCATCCCCATGAGATGCTGGTCAACCGCTGCAACCACGAGGCACGTGGTCGGCCCATTGCCTCCTCCACTCACGAGACTCCCTCGCTGAGAGAATCTGGTGAGCAGGATCAGCGTCAGAAAACGAGCCACATGTCCATACAGCCACAACTGACGTTCACGGACCATGCAGGTAACAAATCTCATCCGAGTCTCTCTCAGCAAACCGCTCGTTGGACACAAAATCTGACCAGCATAGCCAAGGATTCTCCGAAGAGACCTGGTACCAAAAGAATTAAGTCTCCGTTCTCAGATCCTTGGTCAGAGTCCAAGTCTCGCATCCATAGAGCAAGACTGGAAGCACCAAGGATCTGAAGACTCGGACTTTCGTCCTCCGCACAGGTACCGCAGCGCCACACCCATGATCCAGTGAATCCATGACTCCCCAGGCCCGACCCAGACGTCTATTGACCTCTGACTCACAGCAGCAGAGACATGAATATCACTGCCAAGGTAAGTGGATCTCTCCACGACCTCAACATCCTCACCACAAACAGACACAGCAGGACAGGACAGCAGCCCGTTGATTAGATGGATGCTCCAATAAATTGTAAGAATGGCGTTCAGGAACACAAAGTATCTGAAGGATGATGTATTTTCCGAGGATAAGCCTATTTTCCCAAAAAAATAAAATCAATTGTGTTCAGTGAACGTAACTTTGTGAAACGCAAAGTTTTAAAGGTCATCGCACAAAGCATGATCAACCTCGACTCTTAGCAATTCTTTTCCATAACATAGTGTGTCAAGCATTGTTTTGTGGATGCTTTGCCGCAGAGATGAAAGTTTAGTAAAACTATTTATTGATTCTATTAATATGAGTTATGTAAATGCGATGTAGACATCATGAGTTAAGGAAAGATGATAGGTTAAATTGATAGACGTGGTAAAATTATTGTGAATGCTTCGCCTGCATGAAGAAGTGAATAGCAATTCCGATGCCTGAGAGCTGAATTCCAGTTGTTTTTTTCCCAAAAATAAAGGTTTCTATCTTTTTAAGCATAGCATGTGGTCAGTTTTCATGTACTCGTTTATAGTCACGTAATCTGATCTGCCAATATTTCTCCGCTAAGTGATTTGTGCTGCGTAAGCAGTTTCCGAGCTAAGAATTTTATGGGCTGTTTGGCATGCCTTTTTTGAATGCAGGGTCAAGGCGATCGTGGAAGAGCTTAAAGACTGAATGGATCAGGACGCAACAGGCCAAAAAGAACAGCAGAGAGAGAAAGTTGGGAAACACCAACAGCAGGGTTGAAGGATAAAATATAGGAGACTTGGACAAATAATGGGTGTGGGGAGGAATGAGGGTAGGGAGGACACACGGAGTGGACAAGATGGATGAAGAAGCAAATTCTTAGGAAAAACTGAAATTTGGAAGGTGTACTGTGCTTGGTGGGTATGATGGTGGGCAGGTAAGAGTGGGTAAAAAAAACATGGTTTTGGATGAGGGAGGATCTGAGATGGTGTGAACAGCTGTTTGAAGACTTGGAGGGAGGACTGAGATTGAAGAGAATGTGGAAGTTTGTCGCACAGGTGGAAGAAAGAGGAACAATTGAGTGGGAATGAGCCTAATCCTGGATTTTGGGAGTTTCACCAGAAGGGGGATTGATGGTGGACACGTGCACCCAGCAAACCTGTGGGAGACAAAGCACAAAGACAGAAGGTCTCAAGACCAGAAAGGAGTTGGTAGAAGACAGAGAGACCACTGACCTGTCTGTGATGGCGAATTAATAGCCATTGACTCGGCTTCTACGGGAGATTCCAATAATATCTAAGCTTTGGTTTCCACGGCGTCAAGCCGATCAAGATGTGAGGCAGTAAAGCCAGCCCATTGGGGAGGGGCAACTTCCATCACGTTGCGCGGATGAAGGCTTTGTAGGTGGATGGAGTTCAGGTGTGTCAAAAAGGACTTTGTATGATGGAGGATGACCAGTCGGCTGCTGGCTTTGGAGACCAACGTTGAAATATTGCTGCCAAAGATTGATGCTGGCTGATAATGAGACCTAGGAGTTTTAGATGACTGAACTTCCTCTCGAGAATTGTTAAGACATTAGATGAGAGGTTGCCAGTATACTTTCCGGAGAGAGAGAGAATAGTGGGAGTGGGAGATTTGTCAGGATTGAAAGACATATTCTAAGGTTTGACCAGCTTGTGGTTTTGTCAAGGTCTGAAGAAGGAGAATAAGCTGAAGCCTCACTGTCTGAAGGATGAGGGATGTCAAGGTAGAGGGTGGATTCATCAGCAAATAGATAAAAGGGCTTTTCCAGAGATTCAGAGAGATCATTTATGAGGATCAGAATAGGACGGGCCAGAACACTGCCTTGGGGGCACTCCAGCCTTGACTGGGAGAGAGATGAAAGGATTTCATTTGTGCCACACATTGGCTACGAGAGTAGAGGAGGTCAGTCAGCCATGTATGGAGTTGGCCTTGGATGCCATAGGCAGAGAGTTTGGGAGAGCAAGGCAGGATGCAGACTGCATCAAAAGCACAAGATATGTCCAGCGAGACCACCCTGAACCCATGACTGACATTGGAGTCCATCATTTACTGTTGTATGCAGTGTGCTGAAAGTAGAAATTTCCGGTCTGAATCCGAATTGATGATCTGAGATGAGGTCATTGGAGAAAAGGAAAGATTTCATGTCAACTGTGATGATAGATTCCATGACCTTGCTGATGATTGGAAGTAAGCTAAATGTCTGTAGTTAAGGGGATAATGTTTTTCACCTTTTTATGTGATGCAGTTACATGGCTGATTTCTCAGCAGATGGAAGATGACATAGGGAAAATTATAGGGTGTAAATTTGCAGAGAGAGGATGTGCAAGAGCAGCAGAGCAGTGTTTAGGACACGTGAGATGAGTGCCGCAGTTTCAGAGTCAGAGTCCAGGTTTGAAAGAACTTTCTCCACCTTCTTCGGTGAAAGAGTCCAGGAGCAGTTTGATGTGACTGGGTAGGATGGATACAGAGAGCGAGGGTTGAGGAGAACAATCTTTTGAAGTAAACACAGAATTGAGGCATTCAGCCTTCTCACGAGCGGATTCTGCTGTGATGCTATTTGCAAGAGAGGGAAGGGATGGAAGGGGGCATACACCAGACAGACGTAACAAGGCACCCCCAGGTTTTAGAGGAGGGAGACAGGTTTAAAAGTTGATTCTTTGTCATCACCAAGTCCAGAAGGGATGATTTGCCATTGGGAGACATCTTTTTCAGAGGAGTTCACAGGCTGATTCAGTCCCATATGTCCATTGCTGAAGTGCCATAGTTGGTGAGAGAGGTAGAGGTACCAACACCCAGCCAATTTGTTTGGTGACAAAAACCACATATGGGAAGAGAGAGTTGGATGAGTCGTTAAAAGTTAGTCCATGTTGTATGAAAGAGATGCAATGGTGTCGTCACTGTTTGAATGATGGTACAACACAAAGACAAACAAGAGGTCGAACGGTGGGCAAGTCGCAGCCAGAGCTACTCCTGGAGGTTGGGATGTGAAAGATCAGTCAAGGGCAGTGAGAAATTGAGTTGTTGATGTAAATAGCAACTTCTCCGCCGGGATGGGATCCAAGCCATTTAAATTGGAGGAGACAACAGCCGGGGAGTGATACAATAAGTTACGAGGGCAGGCGGAGGGCGAGGCTTTGAGTTGGTGGGGTGAGGGGAAGCATGAGAGTAGGGTGAGGCGGGATGCAGAAAGGGGAGTGGGGGCATGCAGCTATTGAGGTGTGGGTGAGGGGGGAGCGGAAAGAGGGGACATGAAGTGGAGGGATGCTGTACTCTCAATTGCAAAGGAATAAAGATCAGGGATTGGAGGTAATAATTTTGTTGAATGTACAGAGAAAGGTGGTGCTGTAGGTGCAGGGGGAGGGTTGGTGGACCAAGGTCTTAGCTTACACACGTAACATGCACTGTTGATTTATGAAGGCGTATGAGATTGCAAAATAGATCAATATCATGTACGTGTTCAGGAGGAGGAAAGTCCTGTCCTTCTTGATGTAGTTAGTTGTACAAGGGATAGATCCTAAATAACCACAAAAAGTGGACATGGCTATTTAGTCAAATTGAGTGTAGCCTGTAATATTTTTCAAAGCATTCCTCTCGCAATCCCATATATGGCTCTTCCACTGATGAACCAAAGCCTCATGTAGTGCTTGCAGGCATCTTTGTATGTGCTATATATCTTCTTTATTACACACATAACGCACATTCATCTCACATACACAATTACTCAAGTACCGATCATGTACGCTTCGATCTCAGAAAACATGAAAGCTGAGGACTTTTTATTTAATTTTGGAAAATATTAACTTGCTTCTGAAGTTCTATTATAAAAATAATAACACAGTGCTCACATAACCTATTTTCATTAAGTCGTCTCGGGTTGACAGGATGGCCTAGAGGTACGCACATCCCTTGGATGGACGCTAAACTGGGCTCCTGTCTGCTAGCATGTTGCTGGATGTTAAAGAAAGATTCCATGGTTGGTGTCCTTCGTGAAGAGTATTAGATATTGATGGCACCATGGGCTGACCAAATTTCAAATTCGTGCCCGACCCTACAGAGGGCATTCCATCAGTGGCATGGCCACACTTCAGCCGATGATGCTGCCCTGTGGCCTTGTGCCCACTATGAGCAAAGAAGATTGTTATGTTCTGCTTTTGTCTCAAAATCAAGTGCAGACATCGATGAATGGCTGGAGTATCGCAGAATGAGAGATATCATGGAAATTCGAGTTGGACACCGCACCATGTACAAGCAAACTTCTCAATTGAAAGTGAAGAGAGAGATATACACCAGCAGAATATTTTGCAGCAAGTAGTGTAAAGGAAGCCAAGAAAGACCGATGAAAAGCAAAACGATTCCCTCAGGACTCGACTCCGACAAATGAGATTCTGGGGCAGAAGTTTGCAATGAAGACTCAAGGCTGATGCTTTTGATTGCAAAGAAAAACGTGAAGATCACTCAAATAAGTTAAAAAGAAGCTCAATTTGGATTTGAACCTCAAAGATTTTCGTAGAGAAAGATTGCCCAGAATTTGACTTCGGATCAATATATGTACAAATTAGAAGGGCACTCGGTAGAGCGCAAACCTCCGCCACGTAACGCCTGATCCACGAGAACATATCGGGCCCAATACATTTTTGAAATATTCATGCTCTACAGGACTATATCATTTTGGGCCGATCTCTCAATGGTGCGAATCACTTTAAAATTAATATAATTATTGTATCCAGATCCGGATTCAGATCTTCACCAAAATCGAATCATGTCCTGCCACACATCCAACCTGTCCACCAAGTTTCGTCCGAATCCGTCCACAACTTTTTGAAATATCATGCTATATATCCGTTTAGCACTATCTCTCAGTGGTGTAAGAATCACTTTTAAAATTCTTACGAGTCTGATCCGGATCCGGATCTACACCAAAATCTAATCAGTTCGTCCTTGTCACACACCCAACCTGTCCACAAAATTTCATCCGGATCCGTCCCCACTTTTTGAGACATCCTGTACACAACCAAACAGACAAACAAACAGACAGACAAACAGACAGAAAGAGGTGAAAACATAACTCCTTCACCTTCGGTGGCGGAGGTAACTAGACGTAGGAAGATCAATTTCCGTGAATATGAATATGGTATCATGTACATCTGAATCAAGTGTGAAAAACTTTAACATAGAAATCTTGACCAAAGTGGTGTGCATGAGATGGAGTAATAAATCAGTATTGAGGGACAAACATCCTCTCCAGGACAGATTTGGTGAAACACTTTCTAATGAAGAGGTGTGTGCACCACTAATGGCCACACAGAAGACTTGTGTTCGTACACGATCAATGCAAGCATAATATAGCAAAGGATGATCTACTGAGATGTAATTTTGAAGAAAGAATGTGAAGTTTGCCGGAAGATGTGAATCTGAAAGAGGCTCTGTGCACAAATCACTTGAACCTTCAAACGATAAACTTCACAATAAAAGCTCACAAAATTTCCTAGGGGCATTGGTGACTCAATGGGTTAAGAGACTTCTGCTGAACTTGTGAACTTTGTGGAGGATAATTATGATCACGCAGGAAAAATGGAATTCTTATTGCAGTGCCGGTCGTAGGTGTCAAGATACGCCTTGCCTTGTTGACTTGTCTGATGAAATAGAAAATAGCTTCATTGGTGGGCAGCCAACCTTGTCCTGCTAAAAACTTGTTTTTGAATCCACACCCCGATGACAGTTTAAGATATCTAGAGCCAATGTCCATTGTCTCGATGAGAGAGATAGAATTCCGTTGTTGCATTTAGGACGTTTGTGCAGCGACAATATACAGTGTCTCAAACAGATGTTGAGCAATAAAGCATTTGATGAATGCACAGATGTATCTCAAGAAATGACAGTAAGCACTGCGTTGGTCCGTGACAATTTTAAGCAAAATGGACATTTAATCGATGAGGGTGTTTGTAACAAATGCATAAGAAGCAATGTCTGGTTTCAATGATGACGTACAAGAGAAAACCATACGCATACTGTCGAAGAATCTAGACTCTAGAGGTAGTATTGATCCATCCATCCATTGGGACCATACTCTGTGCAGAGCATTGGTGCTGCCTAAACAGTCTCCTTGGCTATTGGGCACAATCCTGGACGGGTCACCACTCCGACACAGTGACCAGCAAGCTGGCACTCATTTGTCAACCTTGGAAGGATGACAGGCAGATCAACCTCACTCGGTATTAATTCAACAGCCAAGCAGGATTTGAATCAGGACACGAGGCTACCAAGTCCACCACCTTAACCATAAAGCCAACACCAGGCATAGTATTAATATGAAGCGGTCAAGTATCTGCACGCCAAAAGGACAATGTCGACAAGATGAAGTGATCGAGGAAATTGGAATGGTTGAACATTGTAATCGGTAATCTTCATTGAGGATAAGATACGTTCGGCTGGATGATATGGGAGAGTCTAATTTTGCTACAAATACGAGAAACAAAGAGAAGTTTTGTAGTCATTCGCACTGACAACGAAACCAATGAAACTGCGATAATGGTCGACAGAGAATCATTTTTAAGCGACTTCCAAGGTGCAGTTGAAAGAATACTCTTGAAGACCCCTGCCATGCCAGTGATGATTCTATAAATCACCGGAGAAGAAGTATACTTGGGTAAAGTGATTGTACAGTTATGGATGGTCATTGAAGTGCAGTTCAACTTGGAAGAATTCAGGAAGATATTTCCTCCACTTGCAATCGGCAGGAAGGTTCTTGTGATACTACGGTGTATGTATCATACTCAGATGGGATCTTCACCATAACCCCTCGAGACCCGTCTTGTAACGAACATGGGGATACCAGAGTACAGCTCTAGTCTAATTCATGCAGGGTTGGAAGGTGGCGATGCGGAAGTCTTTCTGTTTGATTCTACCAAAATGCAAAGCTTTTCAGAATTGGATAATCAGCATGACATTGCTCAATTTTCTGAATAAATGCAAATCATCAATTGTACAAGTAATAGAGATTATCATCACACAGGAAGCTTGAATTTTTGTGAACAAGGTTCTGATGAACTTTCAAAAGAGAAGATGAAGAGTTGCGAACTCGATGATTAATTGGTTTGTGAAGATTTGGCAACAGGAGGTGTCTTTCCGAACAATTTCAGACCAGAACAGGGTCAAGCATAAAAACGATGAAGGATGTCATCAGCAGAGACCAAGTGAGGCACTGGAGAAACAGGACAATGAACCATCGCACGGAAACAACAATGACACTACATTATTTGGAGAAGAACTTTACTCTCAGAATTCAGCAGCAACTTTACAATATACTATGGAAAAATTTGTCGTCGCAAGAACATTCACAAAATCATTTAACGAGTGACTCTCGAGCGATGTGTGCGGCTCCATAGGCACGGAGAGGCTGCGATCGGCAGCAGCCACCACAGCCTGGACTCCACTTGCGCAGTGATGGGAAAGGATGAATGCTAATAACACCATACATCTCTTACGAAGCCATTTGAGCAGTGTGAAGGGTCAATGTCAAATGTGGTGACAGATTTTCTCGACCAAAATGTGAAAAGAGTGACACCGGAAAGGAATCTGAAGCTCATGGAACTGCTGTAATTGATGAAGTTGTGCCAGTTCAACAAGAAGAAAGTTTCTCCTGGAAAACACGAAATTAGAGTTCATGATAAAGCGATGTCTGGCAACACAGGCACACAATGTTCAGGCGATTTTTACAAAGCTTCTCGGAATGTATGAGCAGATGGTGCAGCAATTTCAAGGCAACCAGTGCATCAAAAGCTATTTTATCCCAATGGACGACGAACCGACTCTATTAGGAAGGGAAAGACAGATTTTAACGATGCAGTTCCATTGGACACATGTAAAATAGTTTGGAATACAGTCATACCATTACGAGCAAAATGGTCAAACCTGCAACATTGCAAGCACTATGTTCTATAACTTCCCTAGAGATGCGTACCGGCACGAGTGATTTACACAAGATGATGCACCTGAGTATCAGAAGACATTTTCCACACAATGCTCATCGTGATGCAGGCAGTGTTGGTGCAATGACATGGTGATTAAATATCACAATGGAGCTACAGCATGCACTGAGCCTCTGCAAGATAATTTTGCACTTAAGGGAATATATCACCAAAGCATCAAGCACGCACTTTACGAATGGCATCCACCAATCAGGACAGACACAATAAAACCCCAGGATTAAATGTGAAGGGAATGCTGAAAGCGAGAGCATATTCATTGCATTTCAAAGGGCAAGGCAGCTTCATCCGGAGGCTGTCCGTCTTGAAGTTGATCATGATCAAGTCTCGGTGAACCATATGGCGAGCTCCACTGTGTGCCGAAACAAAGTATCTTGTGCTGTGCGTAATCTGTTGTGGTACATTTGTTTTGGACCACTGACGCGAGTTCGGTGTTGAGATTAACAGCATGGCTAGTGATGAGGAATCAGCACTATACTATTAATGCCCACAAAACAGAAAACCTGCTTGATGTATTTTCACCATCCGATGGATCGTGCGACTTGCCATCGTTGGTGACAAGAGCAGCGAAGAGAATACAAACAGCAAGAAAGTCTCAACTGCTGAAACTCTTTCACAGGAAGGCAATGCTAAGATATTGTGTGCACCGTAAGGATCTGTGTACAGGAAAGAATACAGAAGAAAATCGTGGGACGATGGAGATGGATACGATGATGAAAAGGAGTCATTATATGCACTAGAAGCACCCGCTCCTACGGAGCGCTAAGGGGTCGTGTTATTATATTTATGCCTATTTTACTCCAAGGGGTCCAGCAGGATTACACACCGCCAAAAAATGTTGTGATCGTTCAGCCTTGTTGTTATCTGCTGACTGAGAACAGACGGATGGACAGACGTGAATTAGAGTAAGATGTGCCTTGCCGAGCACAAGGGTCTGAGCCACAGCTAAATATTTCGCAAAACTATTGAACTCAACATTCTCACGTCTTTTGAAAGTCAGCAACAGACACAGGTGTGTGCATCTGACATTGCTCACTGAAGGTTGATATGCGTCAGGGTTGCCTTCACCAGACGTGCAAAGTGACTCGGACGTAGGAAATGACATTGAAAGCTCATCATGTATCATTCCAATCCATTTTGCTGGTGCCTCTCAGAAAGGGGGTCGACAGAAAGGTATTCTTGGAAATGGGTCATCACCAGATCTAAGCAACAGTTTTTGCTGATTCTCAACGAACATCCCACATGGGATACTTTTAGCATTAGACTAGTTACAGTGTTCGGACAACAAGAAAAAAATGATGGAAAGATTCAGCTTGCAGAGTGAAGGCAAACTGAGAGTGTTGATAAACCAATTTACTATTGATCATGACAATGGTACCAATAATCTGATGACTGTGGCCACATGTGTGAATTCCGAAGGGGAGCTTGTATCTGCGCCCCGAAAAGCCTTTAATTATCACCAAAGTACGTATAGTACATGTTCCTTGTTAAGCGTCTCTCACCAGCAAGCTGCTGGTGAATGAGTCACAATCGCAAGAATCAGGTAGTGCATCCCGAAATCAGAACATGTGTGTGGCTTCCCAAAAGGCAATCGCAGTCAAATAGTAAAATTACCACCCAAATCAGACTTTCTCACAGTTCTCCATTATCCACCAGCAGTGCCATTGATGATAACAATCACGAACAACAGCATCTGGAAAAGATGGCTGGTCTTGATGGACGTTATTTACTGGCAAACAGGCGGCTAATAGGTTCATTGATCTACCGAGGCGCTGAATTTAAGTTCTTTTGCTTTGCTAATGGTGACATAGGAAAACAAACTCAAAAAGTCCTGCTTGATATGTTTAGCATCTTCGCCAACAGCCCATCGCTATCAAGCCTCCAGTTCTTTTCAGAAACTTTCCGATGCAAGTCTATTCTCTCTCTATCTGTAGTGCTCTTTCCTGACATAAAACCATATTGCTGCTCACAAATCATCACCTCTCCTCTCAACCGAGCTTCCACTACTTTCCCATAACTTCATGGTGTGGCTTATCAACTTTATACCTCTGTAATTACCACAGCTCTGCACATCAC
>CM068954.1:171346460-171381623 GCA_035128595.1 Eptatretus atami | reverse complement strand
GGTTCAGCCCTCACTCTCTTCCTCAACCTCACCTCCAAAATCATCCTACAGACCACCAATCGATGCTGTTTAGCTACACTCTCCCCTGCCACCACCTTACAGTCTCTCATCTCTTTCAGGTTGCATCTCCTGCTTAAGACATAGTCCACCTGTGTGCACCTTCCTCCACTCTTGTACGTCATCCCTGTGTCTCCTTCTTCTTAAAATACGTATTTACCACTGCCATTTCCATTCTTTTTGCAAAATCCACCACCATCTGCCCTTCCACATTTCTCTTGTTGAGACCGTACCTACCCATCACCTCCTCATCATCTCTATTCCCTTCCCCAACATGCCCATTGAAATCTGCTCTAATCACCACTCTTTCATCCTTGGATACACTCTCCACCACTTCATCTAACTCACTCCAGAAATCTTCTTTCTATTTCATTTCACACCCCATTGCGGGGATATGCACTGATGACATTCATCATCACCCCTTCAATTTCCAACATCACTCGGTCAGACACTCTCCTCACCACCAATACACTCTTAACGTAATCCTCCTTCAGGATTACCGCCTACACCATTTCTCCTCCCATCTACACCATGGTAGAACAGTTTGAAACCACCTCCGATGCTCCTAGCCTTACCCCCATCCACTTGGTCTCTTGTACACACAGTATGTCCACCTTTCTCCTCTCATCATATCACCAACTCTCGCCCTTTGTCAGTCATAGTACCAACATTCAAAGTTCCAACTCTCACCTCCACACTTCTACCCTTCCTCCTCTCCCACTTCCTCTGGACACGCCTTCCCCCTCTCCTTCTCCTCCTTGATTGCGAAAAGAAAATGATGGAGTGCAGTGATTCTTGCAGAAACAAAACGATGAAGGACAGGAAATCGCAGAAGGCGGTGAAGATCAGAGTGGAAATAAATTGGTGAAAATCAGTGAACACATAAATGAAAGAGAAAGAAGTCCCACTTGTGGAAATAAGATGGAGATGAGCAACAGTGACTGTGAAGAGGAAATGACGGAGGCTGGTGATGGATGCAGATATGAAATGACGCAGGATGACGGAGAAAGAACGAAAGCAGAAAACGGGGATGAGGAAAGAGACGGTATAACTTCCGGGCATTTTGGGCCCGATAACGAGGCTGCTATTCAATGGGTTGTCCCACATGTGGAAAAGCCAGCCAATGGCATTGAGATTTTTAAGTGAGAATGACAACATTTCCATGGCAGAGCACACGGACACTGCTGTACAACATTCCTATTGAAAAGAGGATGTTCTAAAGTACTTTTCAAGTGCAGAGGCCTGCATCGGAGACATTCTTATGGAACACCTGAGTTTCCTCTCGTCTCGAATGCATTTGTTCAATGTTGCGTACTGATTTACAATTCACGTAATTTACGTGAACCTTCCGTGAAATACGAATGATTACTGTGATTTTCATTTTTTAAATCTGTATTATAAGAGAGATGTTTGTGTATGTCTGTGTGTCTGTCTGTCACCAATTTTCTCAGAGATGGTTGAACGGATCCTCGTCAAAGTTTCAGAGGTTCATCAGTGAGTGCCAGGGAGTGTTTTAGGCAAAGAAAAAAAAAAGATTGGATATTTTGTTTTTTTTAATCGCTCTGTAGTGCCTAAACTTTTGTAGCGATGTGAAAGGTGATATTAAATGATCCCCGACTCCATTCCTTAGCAGGGGTAGTAAATGTTTTGGCCCCCACAAAAAAGAAAAAAAAACCCAAAATTTGATTTCTTCAAAATCTCAACAGGATTAGAACAGTACCGGGTAACGCCGGGTACCTCTGTTCGTGTTTCATGGAGGAAAGATCATTTTCGATAGTCAGAGATTGTCTGTGCGATTATTTTGTGTTCAATAGCAGGGTTAAAGAGGGTGGGGGAGAGTATGTTTAAGGAGATGAAATGAGGGAAAGGGAAGAAGGGTTGAGGAAATGAGGGAAAGGGAAGAAGGGTTGAGAAAATGGAGGCTCGGAGGAGTAAAAAGTAAGGGGAAGGGTGCACGAACCGGTTATGTGAGGGAAAGGAAGGTTTCATGAGCAAAATTCATGCCATTTTGAGCAGATAACAAGCATATCGCCTGCATTCACGACACGAGTCGCTACCTGGTGAACCAAAAGATGCTCACTGTTATATAATCCAGTAATTTGGGACTAAACCCATTTGCAACTAAAATTATAATAATCCGACTTGCATTTTCCAAACATATAGCCAAAATTAATTAACCTCTCAAAGCCCACACCATCAGCCATCCAGACTGAAGGTCAACCTGAGTTTGGAGCAAGTAGCTAAAGGTCAAGCGAAGGTCAGGTTCATCATAAACTGAGAGCTGCTTTATTTTCAATGCGCTCAAATAGGTACCTCACACTTTAATGTCCATTCTCGATGCCCCGCCATGGCAGAAAAGGCACAACATGAAGTTTCATCGATTGTGACTTTGGCAATTGCTTCAAGGTTACATGCTCAGTTCAGAGTGGGAATTAGCTTGAAATGGCTTACCACTTCACTGCTTATTGGTTGCACCTATTTGGGAAAAGGACAAATCTACTTTTGGCTCGAGCACATTTCGCTGTACATCCGGCTGGAGCGAACACAGCAACGGACAAAATGCATTGTGAATTGGTTTGAGTTTTTGAGCACTTTAAAAGATTTCATCCTACGTTGCCTCTACAAGGTGCTATTGGCAAGAGAATTTGCTTAGCCCAAACTAGCAGCTGACGGATGCTTCTCATGCACTTATGCTCACAGATGCGGCAATTAACTTCCATTATTGTAATGCACTCTATTATTGTCGAAACGTCCTGAGAGCACTCTGTCATCGACGTCAGCTTGTCCTAGTTGCGCTTTACAGCCTTCGCTGGAACAATGTGCACTCCAAAGGACTTGGGATTGTGAAAGGAAATGGAATGTGTATTGAGCAGCTCGAATGTAAATCGTTGTTGAGAGTGGGTCTCATCAATGCCTACTTCACGTTTTCTTTGTGAGGTCTGCCTTTGATATACAACTTTTCTGCTGCCTCACATCAGCTGTCTGATGCTCGTTTGCACATGGCAGATGGTCCTTTATCAGTGATACTGGACAAGACAACTCGATTAATGAGCTCAAAAGAAGATGGTAAATCGACAATTCAATTCATTCCATTGTTTACAGTTTCTTGACATGATTGATAAAATAAATCTGCACTGCATATATTCCTAATCCAGATATAGGAGCACATGGGGGAAGAGGCAGCAAGACAGCTATGTTGCCGGTCTTTGGTATTTATGAACAAGCCATCTGATTGTGGAATCGGCCGATGATGTACTCGGACTTGGAAGATTAATTGGTGTCTGACCAGGGGATAGTAAAAACCAGGTTGTCTTATTGAGGAGGTGTCACGCCGATTATATACCTGCAATCTAGTGGGGTGCAAATATGAGCGATGATATATTTTACAAAAATAATGAAATTAATTTCAAAACCCTGCTGAAAATTACTTGTAAGATTTGCTAGTTACGGTTTCTGTCCTTACGTTGAAGCACTGCATCTGGAGTTCACTTAGTTCTGATTCTCACTGCAGCTGATCAGATGGCAGATGGGATCATCAGTTTATTGTCCATCCGAGCTAGGGTCATAGTACGTTGTGATGCAACACCCTCTCTGTGAAGCAGCAATCCGACGGATTATTATCATCTTAGTTTGGGGATAATAAATTTAACCCAAATTATGTAGGAAGTTCAAAGGTGAGTGAGCTACCTCTGAGCTATCCTATTAAGTCGGGTCAGCCTTTTCGGACTGCAACTGGTAACACGTAACCCAGTCATACCTGCCGTATGGTCGGCTTGTCCGCGACTAAACCGACACCCCTCACTGGCTTTACTAGTGGGGAGGGTGACTTTGACACCTGTCAGGACCAAAAACAACACCTGACAAAGTACGGATGAGTCCCCTTCGGGAGCCAACGGGCATCCAGTACGGAGATGATGTCTCCGAAAAAACACCCAATGGCGGAAGGAAAATTAATTTTTCTGCCTGACCTCGTTACCCCCTCCTGCACAGCGGGTGCTGTGAAGAGGTTTCCTGGTTTCATGACGAGGTGAAGGTTTTGCCAGTTTTTCCTCTTTATTCTTTTTCTCAGTAGCCCTTCACATTTAGTGGCTCTCAGCCTTGCTTAGGGTGAAGTTCAATCATAATAATAATAAAAAATTAGATTCAAGTTGTGGATCAGTTGTGGATAGTGGAACTTGTACATCAATCACAAGGATGCAAGACTAAGATACAAAAATGCAAATTATGCAAGACTAAGATACTTCCGTTTGATACAAATACGCCTTATGATTGTGTACTTCTTCACGAGCTACAAACGTACTAACAGAAAAGGCAAACAAAAATGTTCATGCATTACACAGGATTTTGAACCTCAGCTCCCAAAACCACAATTCATGAGCTCAGATGAGAATACCAATTCATAGCCTAACCAGTTTGAAATAATAACACTGGTTTATGGACACCATGAGTAAAATTTTACTTGTTTTTCCATTCTTTTTTTCCCCCACATTTAGGGTTTTTTTGTGATTTCATAACTCTTCATCTTTTTAAGGGCTTCTTTCCAAATGTTTTGTCTAACCCATGAGGCTGGCAGGATAGTCGAGATCAGGTATGTACACTCGCCTCTGAGCTGTCTTGTCTGGGTTTGAATCTCGACCTAGCTATAAAATGTCACCCTGGTGATTCACATGCAGGACAAGGCATCAATCTGTGCGCTGTCCGTCGGATGGATGTTAAACGAGGTGTCACATCTGCCAGGATTAGGTTTTTGGACATCAAAGATCCCACGGTGTCATTTGCAAAGAGTAGGCGAGCTATCACCAATGACGAAACAAATTATAAATTCCTCTCTAACCTACAGGGGGCACGACATCAGTGGCACGGCTGTGCATCCTGCAAATGATGCTACCTGCAGGCATGTGCTGCATACACAAGAAGAATAAGAAGTCCTTCACATCTTGTCTTGCTCCTGATGCCTGGATGCAGAAGCTGTGGTTTATCATATGACCATGTATCTTAGCTTAAGTGCAGGAGTATTGCGTTGACAGGCAATTAACTTGCGTGATCATGCTCTTTGGCCTTCAAGGTGAAGTTTGTGTGTTTCGCTGTACGTCTTACTTTTTTTTTATCATCTTTTTGTATAAAAGGCGTTTCACAAAAGAAAAACAGCATTGCCCAGGGCTGCTGTTGATATGATCTTTAGCAAGTCTCTGTGTCCATTGCACAAGCTCTCTCTTACTCCTCATGTTGATTAGATGGTCAGGTCAGGTATGGGAGCATGTGCCAGAACAGCGCGTCGCTGCGTCCACTTTCCGCCGGTCCACTCCAGGGGCCTCCGTCTGGCCTTCCCCCAGGCAGATGCCAGGCCCATCCCCATGAGATGCTGGTCAAACCTGCTGCAACCACGAGGCACTGGTCGGCCCATTGGCCTCCTCCACTCACGAGACTCCCTCGCTGAGAGAATCTGGTGAGCAGGATCAGCGTCAGGAAAACGAGCACAATGTCCATACAGCCACAACTGACGTTCACGACCATGCAGGTAACAAATCTCATCCGAGTCTCTCTCAGCAACCGCTCGTTGGACACAAAATCTGACCAGCGATAGCCAAGGATTCTCCGAAGAGACCTGGTACCAAAGAATTAAGTCTCCGTCTCAGATCCTTGGTCAGAGTCCAAGTCTCGCATCCATAGAGCAAGACTGGAAGCACCAAGGACTGAAGACTCGGACTTTCGTCCTCCCGCACAGGTACCGGCAGCGCCACACCCCATGATCCAGTGAATCCATGACTCCCCAGGCCCGACCCAGACGTCTATTGACCTCTGACTCACAGCAGCAGAGACATGAATATCACTGCCAAGGTAAGTGGATCTCTCACGACACCAACTATCCTCACCACAAACAGACACAGACAGGACAGGACAGCAGCCCGTTGATTAGATGGATGCTCCAATAAATTGTAAGAATGGCGTTCAGGAACACAAAGTATCTGAAGGATGATGTTATTCCGAGAGTAAAGCCTATTCTTCCCAAAAAAATAAAATCAATTGTGTTCAGTGAACGTAACTTTGTGAAACGCAAAGTTTTAAAGGTCATCGCACAAAGCATGATCAACCTCGACTCTTAGCAATTCTTTTCCATAACATAGTGTGTCAAGCATTGTTTTTGTGGATGCTTTGCCGCAGAGATGAAAGTTTAGTAAAACTATTTATTGATTCTATTAAATATGAGTTATGTAAATGCGATGTAGACATCATGAGTTAAGGAAAGATGATAGGTAAATTGATAGACGTGGTAAAATTTATTGTGAATGCTTCGCCTGCATGAAGAAGTGAATAGCCAATTCCGATGCCTGAGCTGAATTCCAGTGTTTTTTTTTCCAAAAATAAAGGTTTCTATCTTTTTAAGCATACATGTGGTCAGTTTTCATGTACTCGTTTATAGTCACGTAATCTGATCTGCCAATATTTTCTCCGCTAAGTGATTTGGTGCTGCGTAAGCAGTTTCCGAGCTAAGAATTTTATGGGCTGTTTGGCATTGCCTTTTTTGAATGCAGGGTCAAGGCGATCGTGGAAGAGCTTAAAGACTGAATGGATCAGGACGCAACAGGCCAAAAAGAACAGCAGAGAGAGAAAGTTGGGAAACACCAACAGCAGGGTTGAAGGATAAAATATAGGGAGACTTGGACAAATAATGGGTGTGGGGAGGAATGAGGGGTAGGGGAGGACACACGGAGTGGACAAGATGGATGAAGAAGCAAATTCTTAGGAAAAACTGGAAATTTGGAAGGTGTACTGTGCTTGGTGGTATGATGGTGGGCAGGTAAGAGTGGGTAAAAAACAACATGGTTTTGGATGAGGGAGGATCTGAGATGGTGGTGAACAGCTGTCTTGAAGACTTGGAGGGAGGACTGAGATTGAAGAGAATGTGGAAGTTGGTCGCACAGGTGGGAAAGAAAGAGGAACAATTGAGTGGAGATGAGCAGTAATCCTGGATTTTGGGAGTTTCACCAGAAGGGGGATTGATGGTGGACCACGTGCACCCAGCATAAACCTGTGGGAGACAAAGCACAGAAAGAGCAGAAGGTGCAAGACCAGAAAGGAGTTGGTAGAAGACAGAGAGACCACTGACCTGTCTGTGATGGCGAATTAATAGGCCCATTGACTCGGCTTCATCTCGGGAGATTCCAATAATTATCTTTAAGGCTTTGGTTTCCACGGCGTCAAGCCGATCAAGATGTGAGGCAGTAAAGCCAGCCCATTGGGGAGGGGCAGTACTCCATCACGTTGCGGATGAAGGCTTTGTAGGTGGATGGGAGTTCAGGTGTGTCAAAAAAGGACTTTGTATGATGGAGGATGACCAGTCGGCTGCTGGCTTTGGAGACCAACTTTGAAATATGGCTTGCCCAAGATTGATGCTGGCTGATAATGAGACCTAGGAGTTTGAATGACTGAACTTCCTCTCGAGAATTGTTAAGACATTAGATGAGAGGGTTTGCCAGATGATACTTTCGGAGAGAGAGAGAGATAGTGGGAGTGGGAGATTTGTCAGGATTGAAAGACATATTCTAAGTGTTTGACCAGCTTGTGGTTTTGTCAAGGTCTGAAGAGAGGGAATAAGCTGAAGCCTCACTGTCTGAAGGATGAGGGATGTCAAGGTAGAGGGTGGATTCATCAGCAAATAGATAAAGGGGCTTTTCCAGAGATTCAGAGAGATCATTTATGAGGATCAGGAATAGGACTGGGCCCAGAACACTGCCTTGGGGGCACTCCAGCCTTGACTGGGAGAGGAGATGAAAGGATTTCATTTGTGCCACACATTGGCTACGAGAGTAGAGGAGGTCAGTCAGCCATGTATGGAGTTGGCCTTGGATGCCATAGGCAGAGAGTTTGGAGAGCAAGGCAGGATGCCAGACTGCATCAAAAGCACAAGATATGTCCAGCGAGACCACCCTGAACCCATGACTGACATTGAGGTCCATCATTTACTGTTGTATGCAGTGTGCTGAAAGTAGAATTTCCTGGTCTGAATCCGAATTGATGATCTGAGATGAGGTCATTGGAGAAAAGGAAAGATTTCATGTCAACTGTGATGATAGATTCCATGACCTTGCTGATGATTGGAAGTAAGCTAATATGTCTGTAGTTAAGGGGATAATGTTTTTCCACCTTTTTATGTGATGCAGTGACATTGGCTGATTTCTCAGCAGATGGAAGATGACATAGGGAAAATTATAGGGTGTAAATTGCAGAGAGAGGATGTGCAAGAGCAGCAGAGCAGGTTTTTAGGACACGTGAGATGAAGCCGTCCGGGCCAGTTTCAGAGTCAGAGTCCAGGTTTGAAAGAACTTTCTCCACCTTCTTCGGTGAAAGAGTCCAGGAGCAGTTTGATGTGACTGGGTAGGATGGATACAGAGAGCGAGGGGTTGAGGGACACAATCTTTTGAAGTAAACACAGAATTGAGGCATTCAGCCTTCTCACGAGCGGATTCTGCTGTGATGCTATTCGAAGAGAGGGAAGGGATGGAAGGGGAGCATACACCAGAGACAGACGTAACAAGGCACCCCCAGGTTTTAGAGGAGGGAGACAGGTTTAAAAGTTGATTCTTTGTCATCACCAAGTCCAGAAGGGATGATTTGCCATTGGGAGACATCTTGTTCAGAGAGTTCACAGGCTGATTCAGTCCCATATGTCCATTGCTGAAGTGCCATAGTTGGTGAGAGAGGTAGAGGTACCAACACCCAGCCAATTTGTTTGGTGACAAAAAGCCACATATGGGGAAGAGAGAGTTGGGATGAGTCGTTAAAAGTTAGTCCATGTTGTATGAAAGAGATGCAGATGGTGTCGTCACTGTTTGAATGATGGTACAACACAAAGACAAACAAGAGGTCGGAACGGTGGGCAAGTCGCAGCCAGAGCTACTCCTGGAGGTTGGGATGTGAAAGATCAGTCCAAGGGCAGTGAGAAATTGAGTTGTTGATGTAAAGAGCAACTTCTCCGCCGGGATGGGATCCAAGCCTATTAAATTGGAGGAGACAACAGCCGGGGAGTGATACCAATAAGTTACGAGGGCAGGCGGAGGGCGAGGCTTTGAGTTGGTGGGGTGAGGGGGAAGCATTGAGAATGTAGGGTGAGGCGGGATGCAGAAAGGGGAGTGGGGGCATGCAGCTATTGAGGTGTGGGGTGAGGGGGGAAGCGGAAAGAGGGGACATGAAGTGGAGGGATGCTGATTCCCAATTTGCAAATGGAAATAAAGATCATGGGATTGGAGGTAATAATTTTGTTGAATGTACAGAGAAAGGTGGTGCTGTAGGTGCAGGGGGAGGGTTGGTGGACCAAGGTCTTAGCTGTACACACGTAACATGCACTGTTGATTTATGAAGGCGTATGAGATTGCAAAAATGATCAATATCATTGTACGTTTCAGGAGGGAGGAAAGTCCTGTCCTTCTTGATGTAGTTAGTTGTACAAGGGATAGATCCTAAATAGACCACAAAAAGTGGAGCATGGCTATTTAGTCAAATTGAGTGTAGCCTGTAATATTTTTCAAAGCATTCCTCTCGCAATCCCATATATGGCTCTTCCACTGATGAACCAAAGCCTCATGTAGTGCTTGCAGGCCATCTTTGTATGTGCTATATATCTTCTTTATTACACACATAACGCACATTCATCTCACATACACAATTACTCAAGTACCGATCATGTACGCTTCGATCTCAGAAAACATGAAAGCTGAGGACTTTTTATTTAATTTTGGAAAATATTAACTTGCTTCTGAAGTTATTGTCATTATAAAAATAATAACACAGTGCTCACATAACCTATTTTCATTAAGTCGTCTCGGGTTGACAGGATGGCCTAGAGGTACGCACATCCCTTGGATGGACGCTAAACTGGGCGTCCTGTCTGCTAGCATTTGTTGCTGGATGTTAAAGAAAGATTCCATGGTTGGTGTCCTTCGTGAAGAGTATGTGAGATATTGATGGCACCATGGGCTGACCAAATTTCAAATTCGTGCCCGACCCTACAGAGGGCATTCCATCAGTGGCATGGCCACACCTTCAGCCGATGATGCTGCCCTGTGGCCTTGTGCACCATATGAGCAAAGAAGATTAAGTTGTCTGTACTTTTGTCTCAAAATCAAGTGCAGACATGCAGATATGGCTGGAGTATCGCAGAATGAGAGATATCATGGAAATTCGAGTTGGACACCGCACCATGTACAAGCAAACTCTCAAATTGAAAGTGAAGAGAGAGATATACACCAGCAGAATATTTTGCAGCAAGTAGTGTAAAGGAAGCCAAGAAAGGACCGATGAAAAGCAAAACGATCCCTCAGGACTCGACTCCGACAAATGAGATTCCTGGGGCAGAAGTTTGCAATGAAGACCTCAAGGCTGATGCTTTTGATTGCAAAGAAAAACGTGAAGATCACTCTCAAATAAGTTAAAAAGAAGCTCAATTTGGGAATTTGAACCTCAAAGATTTTCGTAGAGAAAGATTGCCCAGAATTTGACTTCGGATCAATATATGTACAAGATTAGAAGGGCACTCGGTAGAGCGCAAACCTCCGCCACGTAACGCCTGATCCACGAGAACATATCGGGCCCAATACATTTTTGAAATATCATGCTCTACAGGACTATATCATTTTGGGCCCGATCTCTCAATGGTGACGAATCACTTTAAAAATTAAATATAATTATTGTATCCAGATCCGGATTCAGATCTTCACCAAAATCGAATCAATTCGTCCTTGCCACACATCCAACCTGTCCACCAAGTTTCGTCCGAATCCGTCCACAACTTTTTGAAATATCATGCTATATATCGGTTTAGCACTATCTCTCAGTGGTGTAAGAATCACTTTTAAAATTCTACGAGTCTGATCCGGATCCGGATCTACACCAAAATCTAATCAGTTCGTCCTTGTCACACACCCAACCTGTCCACAAAATTTCATCCGGATCCGTCCCCAACTTTTTGAGACATCCTGTACACAACCAAACAGACAAACAAACAGACAGACAAACAGACAGAAAGAGGTGAAAACATAACCTCCTTCACCTTCGGTGGCGGAGGTAACTAGACGTAGGAAGATCAAATTTCCGTGAATATGAATATGGTATCATGTACATCTGAATCAAGTGTGAAAAACTTTAACATAAGAATTCTTGACCAAAGTGGTGTGCATGAAGATGGAGATAATAAATCAGTATTGAGGGACAAACATCCTCTCCAGGACAGATTTGGTGAAACACTTTCTAATGAAGAGGTGGTGTGCACCACTAATGGCCACACAGAAGACTTGTGTTTCGTACACGATCAATGCAAGCATAATATATGCAAAGGATGATCTACTGGAGATGTAATTTTGAAGAAAGAATGTGAAGTTTGCCAGGAAGATGTGAATCTGAAAGAGGTCTCGGTGCACAAATCACTTGAACCTTCAAACCGATAAACTTCACAATAAAAGCTCACAAAATTTCCTAGGGGCATTGGGTGACTCAATGGGTTAAGAGACTTCTGCTGAACTTGTGGAACTTTGTGGAGGATAATTATGATCACGCAGGAAAAATGGAATTCTTATTGCAGTGTCCGGTCGTAGGTGCTCAAGATACGCCTTGCCTTGTTGACTTGTCTGATGAAATAGAAAATAGCTTTCATTGGTGGGCAGCCCAACCTTGTCCTGCTAAAAACTTGTGTTTGAATCCACACCCCGATGACAGTTTGAATATTACTGAGAGGGAGACCAATGTCCATTGTCTCGATGGAGAGAATAGAATTCCGTTTGTCATTTAGGGACGCTTTGTTGCAGCCGACAATATACAGTGTCTCAAACAGATGTTGAGCAATAAAGCATTTGATGAATGCACAGATGTATCTCAAGGAAATGACAGTAACGACTGCTGTTGGTCCGTGACAAATTTTAAGCAAAATGGACATTTAATCGATGAGGGTGTTTGTAACAAAATGCATAAGAAGCAGATGTCTGGTTTCAATGATGACGTACAAGAAGAAAACCATACGCATACTGTCGAAGAATCTAGACTCTAGAGGTAGTATTGATCCATCCATCCATTGGGACCATACTCTGTGCAGAGCATTGGTGCTGCCTAAACAGTCTCCTTGGCTATTGGGCACAATCCTGGACGGGTCACCACTCCGACACAGGATACCAGCAAGCTGGCACTCATTTTGTCAACCTTGGAAGGATGACAGGCAGAGTCAACCTCACTCGGTATTAATTCAACAGCCAAGCAGGATTTGAACTCAGGACACGAGGCTACCAAGTCCACCACCTTAACCATAAAGCCAACACCAGGCATAGTATTAATATGAAGCGGTCAAGTATCTGCACGCCAAAAGGACAATGTCGACAAGATGAAGTGATCGAGGAAATTGCTGTGGAAGTTGAACATGTAATCGGTAATCTTCATTGAGGATAAGATACCGTTCGGCTGGATGATATGGGAGAGTCTAATTTTGCTACAAATACGAGAAACAAAGAGAAGTCCATTTGTAAGTCATTCTGCACTGACAACGAAACCAATGAAACTGCGATAATGGTCGACAGAGAATCATTTTTAAGCGACTTCCAAGGTGCAGTTGGAAAGAATACTCTTGAAGACCCCTGCCATGCCAGTGATGATTCTATAAATCACCGGAGAAGAAGTATACTTGGGTAAAGTTGATTGTACAGTTATGGATGGTCATTGAAGTGCAGTTCAACTTGGAAGAATTCAGGAAGATATTTCCTCCACTTGCAATCGGCAGGAAGGTCCTTGTGATACTACGGTGTATGTATCATACTCAGATGGGATCTTCACCATAACCCCTCGAGACCCGTCTTGTAACGAACATGGGGATACCAGAGTACAGCTCTAGTCTAATTCATGGCAGGGTTGGAAAGGTGGCGATGCGGAAGTCTTTCTGTTTGATTCTACCAAAATGCAAAGCTTTTCAGAATTGGATAATCAGCATGACATTGCTCAATTTTCTGAATAAATGCCAAATCATCAATTGTACAAGTAATAGAGATTATCATCACACAGGAAGCTTGAATTTTTGTGAACAAGGTTCTGATGAACTTTCAAAAGAGAAGATGAAGAGTTGCGAACTCGATGATTAATTGGTTTGTGAAGATTTGGCAACAGGAGGAGTCTTTCCGAACAATTTCAGACCAGAACAGGGTTCAAGCATAAAAACGGGTTATGAAGGATGTCATCAGCAGAGACCAAGTGAGGCACTGGAGAAACAGGACAATGAACCATCGCACGGAAACAACAATGACACTACATTATTTGGAGAAGAACTTTACTCTCAGAATTCAGCAGCAACTTTACAATATACTATGGAAGAAATTTTGTCGTCGCAAGAACATTCACAAAATCATTTAACGAGTGACTCCTCGGACGATGTGTGCGGCTCCATAGGCACGGGAGAGCTGCGATCGGCAGCAGCCACCACCAGCCTGGACTCCACCTTGGCGAGTGATGGGGAAAGGATGAATGCTAATAACACCCATACATCTCTTACGAAGCCATTGATTTGCAGTGTGAATGGGTCAATGTCAAATGTGGTGACAGATTTCTCGACCAAATGTGAAAAGAGTGACACCGGAAAGGAATCTGAAGCTCATGGAACTGCTGTAATTGATGAAGTTGTGCAGTTCAACAAGAAGAAAGTTTCTCCTGGAAAACACGAAATTAGAGTTCATGATAAAGCGATGTCTGGCAACACAGGCACACAATGTTCAGGCGATTTTGACAAAGCTTCTCGGGAATGTATGAGCAGATGGTGCAGCAATTTCAAGGCAACCAGTGCATCAAAAGCTATTTTATCCCAATTGGACGACGAACCGACTCTTATTTTAGGAAGGGAAAAGACAGATTTTAACGATGCAGTTCCATTGGACACATGTAAAATAGTTTGGGAATACAGTCATGACCATTACGAGCAAAATGGTCAAACCTGCAACATTGCAAGCACTCAAAAGTATTGTTCTCAAACTTCCCTAGGAGATGCGTACCGGCACACGAGTGATTTACACAAGATGATGCACCTTGATGTATCAGAAGGACATTTTCCACACAATGCTCATCGTGATGCAGGCAGTGGTGGTGCAATGGACATGTTGATTAAAATCTCACAATGGAGCTACAGCATGCACTGAGCCTCTGCAAGATAATTTTGCACTTAAGGGGAATATATCACCAAAGCATCAAGCACGCACTTACGAATGGCATCCACCAATCAGGACAGACACAACTAAAACCCCAGGATTAAATGTGAAGGGAATGCTGAAAAGAGAGCATTTGACTTGCATTTCAATGGGCAAGGCAGCTTCATCCGGAGCTGTCCGTCTTGAAGTTGATCATGATGATCAGGTCTCGGTGAACCATATGCGAGCTCCACTGTGTGCAGAAACAAAGTATCTGTGCTGTGCGTAATCTGTTTTGTGGTACATTTGTTTTGGACCCCACTGACGGCAGTTCGGTGTTTGAGATTGAACAGCAGGCAGTGAGAGGAATCAGCACTTACTATTAATGCCACAAAACAGAAAACCTGCTTGATGTATTTTCCACCACTCGCTGATGGATCGTGCGACTTGCCATCGTTGGTGACAGAGAGCAGCGAAGAGAATACAAACAGCAAGAAAGTCTCAACTGCTGAAACTCTTTCACAGGAAGGACAATGCTAAGATATTTGTGTGCACGGTAAGGATCTGTGTACAGGAAAGAATACAGAAGAAGAATCGTGGGACGATGGAGATGGATACGATGATGTAAAGGAAGCATTATATGCACTAGAAGCACCCGCTCCCTACGGGAGCCGTCAAGGGGGTCGTGTTATTATATTTATGCCTATTTTACTCCAAGGGGTCCCAGGATTACACACCCCCAAAAATGGTTGTGATCGGTTCAGCCGTTTTTGGGGTACCTGAGAACAGACGGATGGACAGACGGTGAATTAGAGTAAGATGTGCCTTGCCGAGCACAAGGGTGTCTGAGCCACAAGCTAAATATTTCGCAAACTATGAACTCGAACCATTCTCAACGTCTTTTGAAAGTCAACAACAGACACAGGTGTGTGCATCTGAACATTGCTCACTGAAGGTTGATATGCGTCCAGGGTTGCCTTCACCAGACGTGCAAAGTGACTCGGACGTAGGAATGACATTTGAAAGCTCATCATGTAATCATTCCAATCCATTTTGCTGTGCCTCTCAGAAAAGGGGTCGACAGAAAGGTATTCTTGGAAATGGGTCATCACCAGATCTAAGCAACAGTTTTGCTGATTCTCAACGAACATCCCACATGGGATACCTTTTAGCATTAGACCTCAGTTACAGTGTTCGGGACAACAAGAAAAAATGATGGAAAGATTCAGCTTGCAGAGTGAAGGCAAACTGAGAGGTGTTGATAACCAATTTACTATTGATCATGACAATGGTACCAATAATCCGATGACTGTGGCCACATGTGTGAATTCCGAAGGGGAGCTTGTATCTGCGCCCGAAAAGCCTTTTAATCTAACCAAAGGTACGTATAGTACATGTTCCTTGTTAAGCGTCTCTCACCAGCAAGCTGCTGTGAATGAGTCACAATCGCAAGAATCAGGTAATGCATCCCAAACAGAAATGGTGTGCTTCCCAAAAGGCAATCGCAGTCAAATAGTAAAATTACCACCCAAATCAGACTTTCTCACAGTTCCTCCATTATCCACCAGCAGTGCCATTGATGATAACAATCACGAACAACAGCATCTGGAAAAGATGGCTTTGAGTGGAGTTATTGTGAATCTGGCAAACAGGCCGGCAATGAGGGTAATCATGACTGACCGAGGCCTGAATTTAAGTTCTTTTGCTTTGCTAAGGAGACTGAAAACAACTCAAAAAGCATGCTGAATGATTTAGCATCTCGCCAACAGCCCATCGCTATCAACCTCACAGTTCCTTTTCAGAAACTTTCCGATGCAAGTCTTTTCAAGCATGTTCTGGAAGCTTCCCCAAAAGCTGTGGATCTGAAATCGGGTAGATGGGGCATTGCCCACGACTGCAGTTGCGTCGTGTGCCAGCTTCGAGAGGAACCATCCACAAAGAAGGCCCAATGAATCTGGCAAATAAATAATTTCTAGTCTTTATTGATCTCTGCTGGTCAGCAGGACTGCTGTACTCGAGTCAGATTTGAGGTTGAAGACTTGAAGGGACCAAGGACTCGAACCATTTAGACTCGTACCTTTGGACTCATTGGACGGACGGACGGAGCCGATTTGGACTCATTGGACGTTTAAACTGTACACATTAAATAATATTGAACTAAAAGGACGCATAAAAGTCAATGAAGGGAAACTAATACATTGGCATGAAAGAAATCCTGAGATACGTTCACGGCATTGCCAGATTGGTGTGCCGTTTAAGATAGTGACTCGACCCCCCGACAACTGACTCCCGCTGTGATGAGCATACTCAGAATGCTGAACCCGATTTGCTAAATCAGCGATTTCAGGAGGCATTCTTGCTCTGATTGTTGTTGAATTCTATGGGTTTGATGGGAAAAGGCCCGGACCAAGCTGGCATGGGAGAGGGAAGGATACGAGATCTCATGCATCAGCAGACAATTCAAACGATAGGTTTGACCAACTGAGGGTCGGTAATGCTGTGCTAACCACCGTGGGAAGCAAAGTCGAGTGGACGTTTCTGGCTAAAGCTCTCTGTCGGAGCAAAAGCTGATGCTTCAAGCTGATGCTGATGCCCGAAACTGCGGTTAGCATACGCTTGTCAACCTTAAGTTGACAAAACCTATCATTAGCACGGTATTGGAGAGGGTGCCTCCCTACCATGTTGGAGGCAATACATGTACATGGAGAAGAAAAACAATTCATATATTCACCAGTGATTTATTAATTAATTATATGACGTTTCCATATTCGACGATACACGATATGGAAGACATAAGTGATGTCACTGAATGCCGATGGGATTTTGAGCTTTGAGGGTTGACCGTCCAGTCCACCATAAATGTAACCCCAGGTTATACTTCCTCTCTAACCCACATGCAACCTTAAATCACTCGATGGTGTTACCATGGTCACGGCAGCTGGCAGGTCCACCTCCACCCTGTTGTAATAACCATGTGAGTGTAAGCAAAAGGGGCGTTAGAGTTCGCTTGCAGCTTTTTTTCTATGTTGTCAGAGCAACAGAGAATTGCCATGGCACGTCTACACTCTACAGCCCGTGGTCACACCCAGTGCGACAAGTGGCAGTTTAAAAACAAAATTCTAAACCTGAATATTGAACAGGTTTCCATGCACATGCATGCTGCTGCTGCTGCTGCTGCTGCTGCTGCTCGCATTTGGGAATCAAGTCATTTGTTTGTAAAGATAATGCCTTTCATCGTTACATTAATTAGCATCGTTTTGAAACTGCCCGGGCTGGTGCAATGGTGTGTGATGCAAATTGGACCAGAGTGCGGTGGAGAGATACCGGACTGTATGTGGAGGGTGACAATCGAGGTCTCCGGAACTCAAATCTGAAGTTCAAACAAAATCACTGTTGCCTATGGAAACCAAATGCCAACTGATAAATCTGAACCATTCCACTGTTTTTCAATCCAAAATAATCCATGAACATTGTGTCCTCGCGTATGCCAGCCATTTAATCATCTCCTTGAGAGCACAGCTGTTGAATCTGTGTTGTGCAGAAACTGTCACATACCTTTGACTGGATGAGAAGTGTTCATTTAACACCGTTTCTGCTTTTCATTTGGCCTTGCCTGACATTTAGGATTTAAATTGAGCACATGCTTAATGCTTCTCTCCCCTCATATCATTTCAATAGCTATCACACACACACACACGCACACCAACTTCATTTAAATTTTAAACCTCAAAACATAGTTGCGTTACCTAAAGTAACCTGTAAGCGATTGACTGGTTTCCCAATAGGACGGATCATCAGCTGGGCACCGTTCTTCCTCGAGGTTTCGATCCTTTCAGGCCAGAACCTCTCCAAACAGCGGATCCACAAACTTGGTCACAGATCCACATCAGTAGATCCACAACCTCATGCTGCGGGGCAGTCAACCCATCAATGCAACATTACTCATCAAACTTTACTCGCTGGAGGATTTAATGTATTATCACATATTTATAACTCCCATCACACATTCTATGATATAATAATACATTAAATCATGCACATCTTACCGAAAATATAACACGTCCACCAACAAACATGACCACCCCACTCACCTGTGGACAAAACTGATATTCAAATATTCCAACGGTTATTTATAAACGTTATTTCTCCATGCTGCCCTGTCTCCGAGCAACCACTGAAAATTATTTTAAATATATTTATTTTAAATAATGTATTTATATAAATATGCCCTTAACAATATTTTTTACTATATATATATTGTATTTCACTGATCCTATTTGGTGTCATTTTATGATCTTAAAGAAAACCTGTTTCAATCTTCTAACTGTACCTCCCTGTGTTAGAAACGTCTAACTAGTTATTTTAATCTATTGATAAGTTCAGTGCTGTGTGTAGTTGCTCTCACAGTCCTAATTATTTCACCTGCAACTGTACCAGAGAAAAGCTTTTGAGGAATATTGCTGTCTGAGAAAGGCATTCGTACAATGTGGAATGGAAAAGTATCTCGTTCATCAAATAATTTGGTGTGAATATTATTGATATCGATTTGTAATTCTAAAAAATAAACTGAAGTGCAAGTTTGGTTTTCCCATTTTAATTCGAGTTCTTTTGGGTACATCTCATCATGAAGCTGATCAAATACAAACCCATCATTAATTGCCAATAAATCATCAATGAATCTAAATATGTTTTCACACCTTCGTGCAGTTGTTAGTTTATTCCTGCGCATGTTCTGGACCCAGACTCGTACATGTGCAGGAATAAATTTGCATAGAAAGGGGTTGGATCTGAACCCATCAGTATCCCCACTGTCTGCTGCGTCCACTTTCCGCCGGTACTCCAGGGGCCTCTGTCTGGCCATCCCCCATGAAAACGCCTGGCCCATCCCCATCTCCTTGAGATGCTGATCAACCTGCTGCAACCACGAGGCACGTGGTCGGCCCATTGGCCTCCTCCACTCACGAGACTCTCTTGCTGAGAGAATCTGGTGAGCAGGATCAGCGTCAGGAAACACGAGCCACATGTCCATAGAGCCGCAGCTGACGCTCACGGACTATGCAGGTAACAAATCTCATTTGAGTCTCTCTCAGCAACTGCTCGTTGGACACAAAGTCTGACCAGTGATAGCCAAAGATTCTCTGAAAAGAACGAGTACCAAAGGAATTAAACCTCCATCTCAGATCCATGGTCAGAGTCCAAGTCTCACATCCATCGAGCTGTAATGGAAGCACCAAGGACCTGAAGACTCGGACCTTCATCCTGCATAGGTACCGACAGCGCAACACCCCATGATCCAGTGAATCCATGACTGCCCAGGCCCGACCCAGACGTCTATTTACCTCCGGCTCACAGTCAGCAGAGACATGAATATCACTGCCAAGGTAAGTGAATCTCTTCGTGACCTGAACATCCTCACCACAAATGGGTACAGACAAGACAGCAGCATCAAAGATGTGATTGAAAGCCTGGATCTTAGTTTTGACCCAGGAAACCCTAATAATGCCAGTGGATCAGACTCCTCATTCAGCACCTCGAGTGCCCCCAAAAGGATATCCAAAGTCTCCGCAAAGATGACTGTATCATCTGTGAAATCAAGGTCAGAGATCTTGTCATTCCCAAATGATGCACTGCAGCTTGATCTCTCTGACATCCTCCACAGAATACAGTCTATACAAGTGCTGAAAAGTGTGGGGACCAGTACACTCCCCGAATGAACTCCAGTAACAACTGAAAATAAGTCAGAGATTGTATCACCACATCTCACAGCACTCTCAGCACCAGAGTATAGTTCAGACAACAGATTGATCAGTTTTGGGGCACCCCACGAAGACCAAGAATCCTCCAGTGGACATCCTGATCAAACGCTTTGCAGAGATCAACATAGGCTGCAAGCATCCTCTGCCGAAACTCTCGTCTGTGTTCCGTGAGGACCCGAAGAGCAAGGATATGGTCAATCGTTGATCTCTTTAGTGTAAAGGCTGACTGCTCTGGATGCTGGTGCTCAAGCAGATGGTGGTGAACCCGATCAATAATTATCCGAGCAAAGACCTTGCCCGGCACTGAGAGCAGCACCACTCCTCGGCAGTTGTTGCAGTCCTGGCAATCACCCTTCCCTTGCAAGAGAGGGACAACAAGGCCCCTCTTCCAGTCCGTTGGGATGATGCCTGTGTTCCAGGCAGAGCACAGAACTGCATGCAATGATATGAGTACAGCATTTCCACCAGCCTTGAGAAGTTAAGTATGGATGCCACAGATCCCTGGAGCTTTACCCCATTTCAACCGGTTCACCAGAGCTTGTGTTTCCACAAACGAATGTGGATCACAGTTGTTTGGAGGGTCAGCAATCTGGATAGTAACACCCCTGACATCCAACTAAACAGCTGGTAGGTCAGCCTGGTACAAGGTAACCCAGAAAATAGAGGAGATGGGACAAACGATATAGACAAAAGAACGAGAGATGAACGAACAAACAAGAAAAAGACATTGTGCAGAGCACGATACTTGCAAAATGCACACCCCTCTCCAAAGGTTGCCATGGATACATCAAATTGTCCATTTCATTAAGATTAAAGTTGACAATCTTAATCAAAGCTCAGGTCAATCAGATGTAAATTGATTATTTTTCAGATTGAAATTGATGATTTTAGAAGTTTGACCTTGAGTTGACGCCTTTGACCTTTTGACCTCAAAAACAGTTGGTTTCTCAATCCAGTGATGCACTATGCAATTAATCTTGTTCAAATTTCAAGTCAATCGGATGAAAAATGACGATTTTAGAAATTTGACCTCAAAATCAATAGGCTTCTCAGTTGAGACTACCTCTACAACTTGGTAAAGTTTTGTGAAGATCTGTTTAAAATTGTGACCTGTAGGCAATTGACAGACAAACAGACAGACAGACAGAATTACAAAATCCACTGACCAATAAACTTGAAAATCTTCCAAAAAAACCAAAAAAAACCCAAAAAAACCAAAAAAAAAAAAAATGATTTTGCAAGTATCAAACAAACAGACCCAAATGCAATTCCCTCTTCTTTGGTGAGGGTAATGCTACACCATTAATATAACAAAATACAATATTACAAACACTTGTGAGGTCAACAAATATAGATGCCATTCTCACGTGACAACCAATACAGACGAATCTACCGGCGAGAAAGGACGGATACAAAATATAAATCATAATTGTATTGAAAAATTTATGAAACCTCCCACCCAACTTCGGATCAATAAAAGCGGGGTCGTTCGGGTGGAAGCTCAGAATCACAATTGTGTTGAGATATTATCAAACGAGCGAATGTTTCAACCAAACCCGTGATTGTGTTTACTTCCGGATCAGGAGCAGTTTCGTACCGATTAAAAAGTCAAATTCATAATTGCATCGAGGTATTTATGATATCTCCAACCGACCTGAGAACATCCACTGGGACCATCAAAACGTTCCACAGAAGGTTTGGCGGCGTGAGCCCCAAAACTGAGGGAGTAGTTCAGGGACGGACAGATGGATGGACGGACAGACACTCCTGCTTTATAATATAGATAACAGCTCTTCTAGACACTGATATTTCAACAACTTCTACTTCGGATAAACCTGCTTTTAAATTCATCTTGGCTTTATTATAACACTCTGTTGGTGGTCTTTGACAGTGTTTCTCAAGGTGGGGCGTGGCAATATTTTGGTGGGGCATGAGGATTCAGAATTAATGAATTAATATATGATGATCGCTTTCGAGAGAAAGAGAGAGAGAAAGCCAAGAGAAATCGACTGGAAATCACGAAGCGTGGTGATTTAAGGCTGAAACTGTCAAAATTGGTTCCTCGAATCAAACAAATCTGCAGCCAGCGTCAAGGGCAGGGCTCCCATTGAAGTGAGTAGCTATTGAATAAAATTTGCAATAAAGTTTTGATAAAGCCTTTTGAATACATATGTAGCATATACTGTAGTGTCTCCAATCATGGTGGGGCGTACGATTTTTTTGAAAATCAAAGTGGGGCGTGGGGCAAAAAAGGTTGAGAAACACTGGTCTATGACAAACTGTACCATTTTAATTAATCAAAAAGTACAAATTATTATCTTTGTCCTCTTGGTAGGGCACATTTACTGGAGGCATTTCTGCATGACCTTGTTCGAGTGCACATACGTGGCGTCAATGACTGTGTGTGCTGAGATGGGAGACACAGTAAGTCGCATATTAACAAAAATGCAACCTTCAATAGAGCCAAGAACCTTGTACTAATCAAAATTAATATTAATTTTAGTAATATGGCGAAAACTTCAAAAGAGTTTCTCCCCCTCCCCATTAAAGCGTTTACAATTGTACACATCAGGTTCACCAATTACATTTTAATCTGATCAGTGTTTACAGAGTACTGTACCTCTTCTTCTTTTAATGGCCACAATTATTTCCACGTTCTTGTGGTGTTGGCCACCGATGAATACATTGATGAATCACCATGTCTGTGAACGCCGTTTATAACAGTTTATAGTAGTGTCCAGATTCGAATGCCGACAAAAGCACAGGTTTTGCAATGAAACATTAAAAAATATTAATAATGACTATTGTTTTTGTAATGAAAACGTACCTTGTTCAGTTTTCAACACGTCGTTTCAGTTTTTAAAATAGACATAAACTCAAGAGGTGATGTTGAGTGTACGAAAGTGGACGTGTACATTTCATACATAACTTTGAAGTGTACGTGTACGTAACCTCTTTAGTGTGTACGTGCATATAATAAATATCTCTTGGGAATTTCTCTGGCCTCCTGCCTAATTAATGACGGCTTGACGACCAAGCCGATTTTCGTTTATTTACTTCACATAATATGTGAATTACATGTCCATCAGTTTGTTTATAAGCCTTGAAAAGCCGGGCGAAAACCAAAAGTTTAAAAAAAATAAATGAAAGACCTCTATTTTCTTTTTCTCTGCATTAGAGAACATACCTTCAATGGGCGGTGTATATTAAACTGCTGCCGCAATCGCTGCAAACAAAACATGCATTACCTCGTTACCCTCACTGAAGGAGAGAGAATTGCATTTGGGTCCGTTTGTTCGTTTATTTGTTTGTTTGTCTGCACAGAACTTTCGGGTTTTTCTCCGCAACCGCTTGTCGGATTGAGACAAAATTTTCACCATTTGGTGCGACGACTCATGCGGAATGTTTTAATGATAATTATGACGTCATAGGTCGCGTGGTGTAGCAGCCATGTTAGAAAAACAGAAAAACTTTGGACCTCTATCTCTGAAACCGCACCGAGGGAAAAAATTGAAACTTGGCACAGAGCAAGTACTCCACATGGGCAATGAAGGATTTTCTTTATGACGTCATAATTGCATATGTTGAATGTTACATCCGATCAGTATGAAAATTTTTGAGGGTCATCTAGGGATAAAATGGTCCACAAATTTTTCGATGACGTCATCGGTCACGTGATTCAGCAGTTCTAATTATGTCTCTTTTGAATTACATAACACACCGGCACACAAACGCCGCACAAAAACCACACAACACACCACACAAAACAAGTCCTGGCGAGGGCTTGCAATCTCTGATTGCTCTTTTTTTGTTTGAGTTGGAATCAAAATGTACCTTTGTTTCCTCAAAAACGGTACCTTTATTTAATGATAGAAGACACATCATTGTTCAGTCTTCAAATATTCACCTTGAGGCCTATGCACCTTCAGAGCTATGCGGAGCGAAAAAGATGGTGGCGATTTCTAGGCAGCTGGAGAGAAAGGTGTGGCCTGGCTAATGGGTGGTACTTGCGATTCCGGAGAAGAGAGGGGAAGGCGCGGCCTGGAGAATGGGCAGCGCTTATTACCCACAGACCCAAACTCAGCTTTTTTTTTATATCAGATGATGATAAACTTGATCCAATAATGCGATGTTGATGATGGTGACGCTAAAGACGAGTTGATGGAGATGATCGGTACATACCCATAATGGCCACCTCTTCTTTACCTCAAAAAACATGCCACACCCTCTAATGCTATGTATCGATATATAGTATTGCATATTTCTTGTAAGTATAATGAAAGCAATTTGTTTTACAGTCTTAAAGTATAAAATTCAATTTAAACAAAGGTTTCAAGAGGTTTAAAGGCATATAAATAAATTAATTCTGGGTTTTACCACCCTTTCACCCAGCAGCTATTACACCACCCTATCTAACACATTACATTAGCTGTTTGTACTTGTTTGTTTGCTTTATGACAACCTTAAAAACAGGAAGTTTCCTGTTTGGAATGACTTTCAATTTTGTTTGACTGCCCGGCAGGCAGAAAGAGTAAAAAATATTCTCGCGGGGGTGGCCAGCCCAGGTTAACCGCCCGCCCCAAATTTGTGGTAGCCAGGCGGTTAACACCGACCAACCTCCCCAGGACGGTCGAGCGGTCTATATTACTACGAGGCAGACATGCTGATCAACATAGGTTTCAACACGTGCTCGAAGGGTATGGCGGTTGGCAATAGTGGACGGCGAAGGAGTACTCGGAATGGAACGGAAGAAGGATTATGGAGAATGGACAGCACGAGTGGGTTTTGGTCCACGAACCCCACTACAAATACACCAAATGCGGTTTCTTTAAAAAGGAATACATTTAATGAAACATAAATATCTACAAGGACAATAATGACGATGAAATGAAATGAATAATAATAAATAACTTCTATGGTCAAGGCCCCACACACGGATGCAAACACAGACAAAGGGTAACAAAACGAAAATAAAACCCCCTTCTTAAATACACTGGTACTCAGCTTGGCTTTTTTTTTAAAACTCAGCCCAGGGCTGGTCCTCGTCAAACTCAAGTTGAGGGCGCTTCCTCCGTTGTGTACTCGCAAGCAAAAATGGCGCCGTCACTTTCGTAGAGCACACGTGTGCACTGCGGCGCTTCTGTAGCAGCTTTCCACTAGCAGGCTGAAGAACGTGTCAGCCTCCTCTTTCTGAACAGGTGCCACCTGCCTCGTGCGGTCCTTACACCGACCTCGCGTGCATGTCCCGCCGAACCAGACGGGAGCCCTCCACACTCCACATGCGCAATCTGGTCGGAACCTCCTCAATCTGCTCTGCTCCGATCACTCCAAAATGTGCAATGTCCCTGGAACCTCCTCAATCTGCTCTATGTGGTCCGAAGCCCCCTTGCTCTTTTTATCACCCTCTCTGTCCTACGCCCCCGGGGAGAGGCCTGCCCGCCCCCAAACCCAGGAAGGTGGGGCTCCTCGTTTGTTGCTGTTTTAGGGACTCGTTCCCAGCTTTCGGCCTGGCTTGGAGTATAAAAAAACATAGGGAAAATCACAGAGGGAAATCACGTACAGCGGAACTTATTTTTTACTCTCTAAGCTAATTAACACTGCACCACCTCTCATTTGGTGACACGTAACACTTAAGCTCATAGATTCCCTAACTTATACACATTGAGGTGCTTCTACTCATCCACAGACCATGCTCCACTATACAATCCTATCTGTACTATTAAATCATTTAATCTACCCCCAAAACCGTAACAATATCATCTCACTCGCTCCTCTCTGCACATATGCGATCGGGAAGAATTCAGAGCCAATGTCTGGTAAAATGAAAGACTCGTCTTACTATTCATGTTCCGATTTGTGTTAAAAATATAACATTCAATTTAAATAAGTTGTTCCTCGATCATAAACTGACCATCATAAACTGATAAGATGGACGGACAGATGGACAAACAGACAGACGTGAACCAATTGCTTAACCCTGTTTTTCGCTCCGCATGCGGGGGTAACAACAACCCTACTGTCAGTTTTAATATGATCCCGCTTGTTATGAATTCAAACGATTTTCGATCATTTCAGAAGAAACCAAAGAGCATCACCTTTTCAAAAATAGAAATATTTTGCAACAAAACGTTCTTTATCAACTGATCGTCGTGGATTTGATTCCTGTATTTGTTCACCCTGTGGCAAATAAGCCTGAAGACCCCTCCACATGAGTTGTTTAGGAAGAGACCTTCGTCCTGCAGTGGACTTGAATAGGTTGCTCCTTGGGTGATAGCGCGATGATGTTTTGGTGGTATCGTTTAGTATCGGCCGGAGTATCGTCTGTTAAAATTAATCGCAACAGCCCAACAGCACTGTTATGTTTTCAATCCAATTAATTGGTTGCTTTATTTTGCATTCTTGCTGTGTACCTGCAGCATATATCGAGTCATTTTGCTGTTGCCGTTTTGTGATGTCTTTTGTTTTCTACAAACCTTCAAGAAATTGTGGTTAAATTTTTTTATTTTAATTCAGGTTAATTATCATTTTAACTTCCTACAATTTGTCCCATTGCACTGTTTTCATCCATGCGAGAAAATATAAACAATCGCGTGATGGCAGCGCCTCTCGTGATGGTCAGGGAATTCCTCGCTGCGGTCATAAAAGTAGTGGATGTCTTTTGTCACACTGGTAAGGTATTTCAGTTTCAGTATTAGTTTTACTACAAATTTGAGGCTTATGGAGAAACAGTGGGTTTTGACCAATGCTGAAGCGACACAGGTGGACAGTCGATTGGCGTTCAAACTTGACCTGCAAGAAAAGGCAGGATACGGTGAGATTTGGGTGGGTGGAGCTGTAAAACAAAAGATCATAATAGAAATGGGAGACAATAAGGGTTGGCGGTGAGCTGCAACTTTGAAGCAGTGAAGAGAGGAAAATGATTGAATAGATGCAAGTAACAATTCTTTAATAAATGCTTCGACTCTTATTTGCAAGTTGACCGAGACGGAGCAGGATAGTTCAGTTACTAAATGAGATTGTTACCAATTGTCTGTTTGTTTTTGTTACTTATTGAAATTGAAGAATTTTCAAGTGTGTGGATTGGTTGTGTGGATTATTCTGTTTGTTTGTATGTCAGGTCACAAAACTTCACCACATGGTAGAGTTCGTCAGAAGTAAGAAGCCTATTGTTTTTGAGGTTAACACAGGCCAAAAGGACAACATAGGCCAAAGGTCAACAACTTAGGTGAGATTTCAAAAAATTCTCAATTTTCATCCAATTGACTTGTAATTTGAAGAGGATTTATATTTCAGGTCACTGAAATCAACAACCAGTTATTTTTGAGGTCAACATAGACCAAACCGTCAATATAGGCCAAAGGTCAACAACTTCGGTGAAATTTCTAAAATCCTCAATTTTCATCCCATTGACTGTAGTTTTAAGGTGAACACAGGCCAAAAAGGTCAACATAGGCCAAAAAGTTAACATAGGTCAATTTTCTAAAATAGTCAATTTTCATCCAATTGACTTGAAATTTGAAAAGGATTTGCACGTTTTGTCTCAAATTTCTAAAATAGTAAATTTTCATCCAATTGACTTGAAATTTGAAGAGGATTTGCATGTTTCGTCTCAATTCAACCAGCAAGTATTTTTAAGGTCAATTTTGTTTTCTGGATTTCACAAGTACCGTGCTATTCACGACATCTTTCTTCTTTGATTGTTTGTTGGGCTGTGAGCAGGATATTTCAAAAAGTTGCGAACGGATAAGGACAATATTTGGTGGATGATTTGTTTCGGTGACAAGAAAAATCCAATTAGATTTTGGTTCAGGTCTGGATCGAGATCCGGCCTACCAGTGGATACAAAACGTATAAATTGTTCAGCCTGGCATAGGTATACACTCCACCGAGTGCTGTTCTTGTTGGTCCTGGATTGTTTGTCCAGTCCAGTCAAAACTGACTCAAACTATACCATCAAGCAATGACTGTTCATGACAGCAACAGTTGAGTCCATCCTGATTTATGAAAGTGAAGCTTGGACCTTCACTGCAACCCACAAGAAGGGACTTGAAGGGAAGGTACTCGATGTCTTCATTCAGCTTTCAATGTTCCTTGATCTGAACATGGGACAAATAAAGAGCTCTATGGTTCTCTTCAAAGGTTGTCCGTTAAAATTAGAAGACATCTCAGGATTGCTGTGCACTGTACCACCACAAAAAACAAACCCGTTTCCAATCTTATAATAATATGGAAACCTAAACATGGAAGGCCAAAGTGGGGCATACCAGCTCTCAACCACATCAACATGTTGAAGAATGATATGGGCCTGGACAGAGGAACTGCACACAGAAATTATTGATCGAGAAGACTGGAAGCTGAGGATCAATGTCATCTGAGTTCAGCCTGACTGAGGAGAAAGAAGAACAACAACACTCTCCTAATACCCTCAAAGTTTGCTTCCTGAAATCTAAAACAATCCAAAGAAGGTTGATTTCTTCTTTCATGAATACTCATCCAGTTGGGTTGGTGGAGGTGGTTGGTTTGCTCTGTAATGACGATTTACCCATCTGGATCCAAAACGATGATTGCAGCCTCAGGCGTTGAGCTGGTTAATCGTTTTCGCTTTGCACCCCACCAAGTAAAACTGGTTAGGCAGCTTTTGCAGTAATGAATGGAGTTCCCTACTGCATCTCAGAGTTGATTACCTCTCAGCTTCTGCAGGGTAAGATCTTCATGAAAAACCATCATTCGGATGGGACAACATTGTGCTATGATCTCATCTAGTACAGCAAACATAAATGAAGACAAATTATTTGACAGTAATAGATGTACATGTCGATATAAAACGTTACAAAATAAATAATTAAATCGCACAATGGAGGCAGCTCCACATTATTACTTGTCACTGAAGGTGGAAAGAGGTTATGTTTTCACCTCTATCTGTCTGTCTGTTACTTGCAAAAAATTTTTTTTTAACAAGTATGTTGATCACCTCTGTTTGTTACTTTGCAAAAAAAAAAATTTTTGTTTCTGACCAAAGGCCAAAAGGTCAACATAGGCCAGATTTTTAAATCCTCAATTAAAAATCTGATTAACATAAAATTTGAAGAGCATTTGCATATCAGGTCAATTAATTCAACCACCTATTAATTTTGAGAAAAACATCGACCAAAAGGTCAAATTAGGTCAAAAGGCCAAAGTGGCCCAAATTTTCTAAAATACTCAATTTTCATCTGATTGACTTGAAATTTGAACAGGATTTTCATATCAGCTCACTGAATACAGCCACCAATTATTTTTGAGGTCAGTACATGTCAAAAGCTCAACAAAGGCCAAATGGTCAACAACATAGGATCACTTTCTAAAATCCTCCAATTACATGAAATTGACTTGAAATTTGAACAGGATTTGCATATTAGGTCAATGAATTCAACCATCAATTCATTTAAAGTTCATAAGGTCAAAGTATCCACCGTGGCGCATGCGCGCGCGTATGTGGAATGGAGTTCTCCAAGGGTGGGCTCAAAGTATCCACCTTCATTTTGGTAAGGGGGTCACGATTCATGGACCAAGTTGTGAAGTTTTCTGTTTTCAAAGTTTTGTGCCGAGGGCTCTCTTCAGGATCGTTACTGAGTCCAGGACGGCTTCCAACTGTAGTTTGTTTGTAGTGATATTCCCAAGGATGGTTTTTAATATATCTGTGAGGTTCTTCCTCATCATTCCCATGAGGTTCTTTGTCATCACTGGTACAACTTTGGCATTCTTCAGCTTCCAGGATCTTTTCACTTCATGCTTTGAAGTCTTGGTATTCGGTCATTTTCTTGATTTCTGCATAGTTCGTCCAAAATCACTGGTATTAACACCTCAATTAGCAATGCCTTCTTCTCTACAGGACGAGAGACTCAACAGCACACCATCACGGCGCCAACAGTTAACCCAAGTGTCAATTTCTAAAATAGTCAATTTTCATCCAATTGACTTGAAATTGTGAAAAGGATTTGCACGTTTTGTCTCAAATTTCTAAAATAGTAAATTTTCATCCAATTGACTTGAAATTGAAGAGGATTTGCATGTTTCGTCCTCAATTCAACCAGCAAGTATTTTTAAGGTCAATTTTGTTTTCTGGATTACAAGTACCGTGCTATTCACGAGATCTTTCTTCTTTGATTGTTTGTTGGGCTGTGAGCAGGAATATTTCAAAAAGTTGCGAACGGATAAGGACAATATTTGGTGATGATTTGTTTCGGTGACAAGAAAAATCCAATTAGATTTTGGTTCAGGTCTGGATCGAGATCCGGCCTACCAGTGGATACAAAACGTATAAATTGTTCAGCCTGGCATAGGTATACACTCCACCGAGTGCTGTTCTTGTTGGTCCTGATTGTTTTGTCCAGTCCAGTCAAAACTGACTCAAACTTAACCATCAAGCAATGACTGTTCATGACAGCAACAGTTGAGTCCATCCTGATTTATGAAAGTGAAGCTTGGACCTTCACTGCAACCCACAAGAAGGGACTTGAAGGGAAGGTACTCGATGTCTTCATTCAGCTTTCAATGTTCCTTGATCTGAACATGGGACAAAATAAGAGCTCTATGGTTCTCTTCAAAGGTTGTCCGTTAAAATTAGAAGAACATCTCAGATTGCTGTGCACTGTCCACCACAAAAACAAACCCGTTTCCAATCTTAAATATGGAAACCTAAACATGGAAGGCCAAAGTGGGGCATACCAGCTCTCAACACCACATCAACATGTTGAAGAATGATATGGCCTGGACAGAGGAACTGCACACAGAATATTGATCGAGAAGACTGGAAGCTGAGGATCAATGTCATCTGAGTTCAGCCTGACTGAGGAGAAAGAAGAACAACAACCATCTCCTAATACCCTCAAAGTTTGCTTCCTGAAATCTAAAACAATCCAAAGAAGGTTGATTCTTCTTTCATGAATACTCATCCAGTTGGGTTGGTGGAGGTGGTTGGTTTGCTCTGTAATGACGATTTACCCATCTGGATCCAAAACGATGATTGCAGCCTCAGGCGTTGAGCTGGTTAATCGTTTTCGCTTTGCACCCCACCAAGTAAAACTGGTTAGGCAGCTTTTGCAGTAATGAATGGAGTTCCCTACTGCATCTCAGAGTTGATTACCTCTCAGCTTCTGCAGGGTAAGATCTTCATGAAAAACCATCATTCGGATGGGACAACATTGTGCTATGATCTCATCTAGTACAGCAAACATAAATGAAGACAAATTATTTGACAGTAATAGATGTACATGTCGATATAAAACGTTACAAAATAAATAATTAAATCGCACAATGGAGGCAGCTCCACATTATTACTTGTCACTGAAGGTGGAAAGAGGTTATGTTTTCACCTCTATCTGTCTGTCTGTTACTTGCAAAAAATTTTTTTTAACAAGTATGTTGATCACCCTCTGTTTGTTACTTTGCAAAAAAAAAATTTTTTGTCACCAGAAGGCCAAAAGGTCAACATAGAGGTCAACAGAAGATTTTTTAAATCCTCAATTAAAATCTGATTAACATAAAATTTGAAGAGCATTTGCATATCAGGTCAATTAATTCAACCACCTATTAATTTTGAGAAAAACATCGACCAAAAGGTCAAATTAGGTCAAAAGGCCAAAGTGGCCCAAATTTTCTAAAATACTCAATTTTCATCCTGATTGACTTGAAATTTGAACAGGATTTTCATATCAGCTCACGAATACAGCCACCAATTATTTTTGAGGTCAGTACATGTCAAAAGCTCACAAAGGCCAATGGTCAACAACAATAGGATCACTTTCTAAAATCCTCCAATTACATGAAATTGACTTGAAATTTGAACAGGATTTGCATATAGGATCAAGGAATTCAACCCATCAACTTCATTTAAAGTTCGTAAGGTCAGACAGCGGGCTAATATTCCTAAGTAGAGAGGGCCAAAAACTCAATATATTTTTTGCGGGCCGGGGACCCGTGGCTGAGAACAGCCGCAACGGTGGGGAAGTTACATCGTCTCCCCCAGAGCCCTGGAATTGTAGGCCGTCCCTCCGATACCACTCCGTGAGGCGGCGGGTTGCTTCAACGACGCCAGCGTGACGGCCAATACCTCCACCCGCGCCGCTAGCAAGGGCTCTGTTTGCTAGAACCGAACTACCTAATTAACCACGCGTCGTCGTCTACGCCGGGGAAAGCCACCGCCCTCGAGTCTTGGCTCGAAACCGGGTCCACTTCTACCGGCTGCGTAAGAGTTCCACACAACCGACTACCAACTCGTTACGGGTGCAAGGTCGAGCGGAACGCCAAAACAACGTAGCCGCTTAGGATTGAGAAGATTAAACTGGGAACAAAAGACCCCAGCTAAAACTTCAGATCCGAACCAATACTGGACAATGAAAGAAAGGACGAAACGAACTGGGAACATTTTTACAATTGGTTTTTATTATACAGCAAGAGGACACAAGCAAGCTTATCAACGGATATACAGGAGATTTACAATGATCGAAAACATTATGGCAATTCGTACTTTCTAGGCAGACGGTGCCCACACCACACACAGACGAAAATAAAAAGCCGCAGGCTGAATTCCAAGGAACCTTGCACCCAGGGAGAGAAGCAGCTGGGGTCACGGTCTGGCTGGGTACCTCACGTTGGAGGGGGGGGTGCTCCATGGTGGCGGCACTGCCAAAATGGTGTGCAGCTCGCACGCAGTAACACGCGTGAGGCTGCATGTCGCGGAGGAACCCGAGCGATGCAGAGCGGAAGTCCCAGGGCGGGGATCAGGGTCTGGCGAAACAGGGAGCCAGCAGAGGACCCGGTCACAGTCGGGTGTCCTCGGCGTTATTGGAATCGACCAGACGATCGCTCCACCAACGAAGAACGGCCATGCAACACGCAATGCGGTACAGACTCGTGAGAAAAAGCTGTCAGGGTCTGTCATCCTCGCCTATCACACCAACAACTCAAGACTCCAGCAAAACTCCAAACGAAACGCCCCGCAAGCGAATGCCAGAAATGAACTGAGCTTTTGACTGAACCTCCAACGAACGCGCGTCTCAAGAGGGTCGCTTCGTAGTCCAGTCGACCTCTCTCAGCGCGGGGTGGGGCCTTGCGTCAAAGACTGACGTCCATAGGCAGACCGTGTTCCATAAGAGGGAAATAAATGATTTATCAACCTAACTAAAAAAACTCGCATGCACACGCTTACGACTTTTCCCACTAACTGAGGAGGGTTCTGTCTACACAATATACTTAAACGGATATAGACATTAACTTCGGGGCACCTGCTAATGTTTGAATGCATACGGATTCTAGAACCGTAACAATATGTGTATACTATATAATATATATAAATAATATATATATATATAATATAGTATAATATACTTGTACTAATAACAAAGCAATTGTATATGTGTGTGTGTGTGTGTTGGTGTCATGTGTGATCTCTTCCATAACTCCAAAACTATAAAACCATAAGCAGCCTGCTAACTTTGCATGCATACCAAAGAAAACTCAAAGGAAAGTGCTGGAGTGAAAGTTGGGTGTTTGGGTAATTAAAATCACTCCTTTTGAAGATAATTTAGCGGGTGCTCAACAAAAACACAAAATAAGCCTTACCAAGATGGCAAGACGCCATCTATACTTTTTATAACTTATTAAAGCAAAGCTTTAAACTTAACTTTTTCTGCTGTTTGGCGATTATATGAGTGAAGAAAAAATTATGGAATGTGCAGAAAGTGCAAAATTATTGAGTGAAACACGCGTGCTTCATAACTGCTTTTGCAATCCATGACGGCACAGTCCAAGGGATCCTTTTCCCCACAATTAACATACGCAGTTTGCTCTTTCCGTTTTGGGCGATTTGCTAACATGAAAAATCTCCATATGCGGGTTTCAGAAGGCAACGGATCCCTCCCAGGTCTCGAAGATATCCCGGTGTGTGTGTGTGGTGTGTGTGTGTGTGTGTTTCGGTTGTTGTTATCGTCACATGCAGTTTCAGAAGGTACACTGGATCCCTCCGAAGTCTCAAAGTATCCACCGTGGCGCATGCGCGCGCGTATGTGGAATGGAGTTCTCACAAGGGTGGGCTCAAAGTATCCACCTTCATTTTGGTAAGGGGGTCACGATTCATGGACCAAGTTGTGAAGTTTTCTGTTTTCAAAGTTTGTGCCGAGGGCTCTCTTCAGGATCGTTACTGAGTCCAGGACGGCTTCCAACTGTAGTTTGTTTGTAGTGATATTCCCAAGGATGGTTTTTAATATATCTGTGAGGTTCTTCCTCATCATCCCATGAGGTTCTTTGTCATCACTGGTACAACTTTGGCATTCTTCAGCTTCCAGGATCTTTTCACTTCATGCTTTGAAGTCTTGGTATTCGGTCATTTTCTTGATTTCTGCATAGTTCGTCCAAAATCACTGGTATTAACACCTCAATTAGCAATGCCTTCTTCTCTTTTTTGTACCCAAGTATGGTATCTGGTCACAATGCTTTGTTTTCGATGTTCACGCTGATGGATCATAAGGCGTACATGAGCGATTCTTCAATGTTTTCAGTGATTGCCTTTTGGTTCATTTTCCCACAAATTTTCTGGAACTGGAATATGAAGGTTTTTGCAGATGTGCCAGCAGATTACTTTACAAACTCTGATGTGTCGTTGGTGTACAGCTGTTCTAACATGAGTTTTTTTTTCTTCGTGTTCAGTCATTAAGCGTCACATATCATTCTCTTTGCTAACCCCACCTCCAGCCCTCACCTGTCTTTCTTTTTTTTTTTTTCCTCCTCTCCCCAACCTTTTTTCTCTCACTATCCCCTCATAAAATGCAGCACTTCTCCCACACCTCTCTCGCTGTGTGTGTTGTCTCTCTCTCTCTCTCTCTCTCTCTCTCTCTCTCTCTCTCTCTTCTCTCATGCACCCCTCCCCCACAGTGAATAGCAACGTTGGTAAGGTATCGCTCTCCCACCTTCCCCCGAACTCCCTTCCTCATCCTCTCTGCCTCCCCTTCCCCCTTCACCTACACCTGCCTCCTCTCTCTCCCTCCTTCCCCCCCCCCCAACCTTATTGACCCGTCAGCAAAGTGACGGATTGCATTTGCTAGTGTACATATAATATATACAGTTACGGTTCGAGGAACCGTATGCATTCAAACATACAGGTGCCCCGAAGTTAGTTTTGCCTTAAGTATATGTGTAGACAGGATCCCTCCTTGTGTGTGAGTGGGAAA
>CM068954.1:171326809-171346435 GCA_035128595.1 Eptatretus atami | reverse complement strand
TCTTTGTACCCAAGTATGGTATCTGGTCACAATGCTTTGTTTTCGATGTTCACGCCTGATGGGATCATAAGGTCGTACATGAGCGATTCTTCATGTTTTCAGTGATTGCCTTTGGTTCATTTTCCCACAAATTTTCTGGAACTGGAATATGAAGGTTTTTGCAGATGTGCCAGCAGATTACTTTACAAACTCTGATGTGTCGTTGTGTGTACAGCTGTTCTAACATGAGTTTTTTTTTCTTCGTGTTCAGTCATTAAGCGTCACATATCATTCTCTTTGCTAACCCCACCTCCAGCCCTCACCTGTCTTTCTTTTTTTTTTTTCTCCTCTCCCCAACCTTTTTCTCTCACTATCCCTCATAAAATGCAGCACTCTCCTCCCACACTCTCTCGCTGTGTGTGTCTGTCTCTCTCTCTCTCTCTCTCCTCTCTCCTCTCTCTCTCTCTCTCTCTCTCTCTCTCTCTCTCTCTCTCTTCATGCACGCCCTCCCCTCCACAGTGAATAGCAACGTTTGGTAAGGTATCGCTCTCCCACCTTCCCGAACTCCCCTTTCCTCATCCTCTCTGCTCCCCTTCCCCCTTCACCTACACCTGCCTCCTCTCTCTCCCTCCTTCCCCCCCCCCCCCCAACCTTATTGACCGTCAGCAAAGTGACGGATTGCATTTGCTAGTGTACATATATATTACAGTTACGGTTCGAGGAACCGTATGCATTCAAACATACAGGTCCCCCGAAGTTAGTTTTGCCGTTAAGTATATGTGTAGACAGGATCCCTCCTTGTGTGTAGTGGGAAATTGAAGGGGTGCGTTGCGATGTTTTTTTTAGTTAGGGTAATAAATCTTTATTTCCCCTCTTATTTGAACCATAGTACCTTTTTCTCGCTTTCCGCAGGGAAATCTTTTGTGAGGTACCTCTTTTTTTTGGCGAGTGCAGTCACGCGTAGAGGGGGCAGGGTTCGGCCATGCCGGCGGGTTTCGGCCATTTCGGCCACGCACGCGTGCAGCCCATCAGTGGGATATAAACCGTGAACTGTTCAACCTGGCAGAGGTATGCACTCCACGAGTGCCGTTCTACTTCGTGCTGTTTTGCCATGTGTCGCTCTTCGAGTGATTTTTATCTTGCCAAAACGAAGTTTTTGCAAGATATGTTAGTCAGTCTGTATGTTTTTTTATTATTTTTTTTTTTTTGTTTGTTTGTTTGTCTGTAATCACGAAAAAAAAATTCTGCAGACCACAGTTTTCATTGGAAATTTTTGTAACTTCACATATCAGAGCCTATGGAGGTCCCTTTCAGGCCATAAAATTTTGAAGGTCAAGGTCAAAGGTCAAGGTCACTTTTTCGCAAATCAGGGTAATCGACAAAACCTTATTTTTTGAGTAATTTTGATCGGATCGTCTTCAAACTTCATGGAATATAGTTCATGGTCTGGCGCTCAGCTGATTAATTTTTGGTGGCGATTGGCCTTGACCTTCATGTGTTTTATTTTGTTGTTGTTTTTTTATTTTTTTTCTGTAATCACGTATAAATCACTCTGCAGAGCACAGTTTTTCATTGGAAATTTTTGTAACTTCGCATATCAGAGGCCTATAGAGGTCCCTTTCAGCGCATAAAATTTTGAAGGTCAAGGTCAAAGGTCAAGGTCACTTTGTCGCAAATCAGGGGAGTCGACGAACCCTTATTTTTTGAGTAATTTTGATCGGATCGTCTTCAAACTTCATGGGAATATAGTTCATGGTCTGGCATACAGCTGATTAATTTTTGGTGGCGATTGGCCTTGACCTTCATGGTTTAACGCTCAGGTCAAACATATTTGACCCCAAGGTCAAATTTTCAAGTTTTAGGAACCATATCGTGTAGTACCTCAAATTGAACACCTCGATGAGTGCTTTCTAGATATGTCAAGCTTGAGACATTATGACGTCATTTGGTGACGTTATGAGGCAAACGCATATTTTTCATGGTTACTCTTGTAGAACGATTCTCATCGGAATCTCTCGTAGGCAGATATTCTCAAGGAGTCGCTCCTGGTGGATAGCAGCTCTGTTCACCTCAGTGTGACCTTAAAGAAGTCACACGTGGTCACCTTTTGGCAAGATACGGATACCCTACGGGTGACATTGGTTTATTTTTATTCATTTGTTAATTATGAAATCGCAGATTTTTCAAGTATATTGGTTGGTCTTGTGCGTTATTCTGTATTTGTTTGTTTGTCTGTCTGTCTGTTTGTTTGTTCGCTTGTATGCTTATCACCTACAGGTCACAATTTTAAATCGATCTTCATGAAACCTCACCACATGGTAGAGTTCGTCATAAGCAAGAAGCCTATTGTTTTTGAGATCAACATCGGCCAAAAGTGTCAAAGGTCAACTACTTAGGTGGGATTTCTAAAATCCTCAATTTTCATCCGTTGACTTGAAATTTGAAGAGGAGTTGCATGTTTGGTCATTGAATTCAACTACTTATTATTTTTGAGGTAAACATAGACCAAAAGTTCAATACAGGCCAAGGCAACAAACTTCGGTGGGATTTCTAAGATCTCAATTTTCATCCTATCGACTTGAAATTTGAAGAGGATTTGCATATTTGGTCAATGAATTCAACCACCAATATTATTTTTGAGGTCAATTTCGGCCAAAGGTCATCAACTTGGGTGAGGTTTGTAAAATCCTCAATTTTCATCCCATTGACTTGAAATTTGAAGAGGATTTGCATATCATGTTAATGAATTCAATGAACAAGTATTTTTGAGGTCAACATAGGCCAAAAAGCAAAATCGGCCAAAAAGTCGACATCAGCCGAATATCTGAAATTGTCAATTTTCATCGATAGACCTGAAATTGAAGAGTATTTGTATATTTGGTCAGTGAATTCAACACCAATTATTTTTTATGGTCAAATTTGTTTTATGGATTTCGCAAGTATCCTTCCTGCTTTGCACATCTTCCTTGTTTGTTACTTACGAAATCTAAAGATTTCGTAAGTATATTGACGACTTCCGTCTCTGTTTGTGTGTTTGTTACCTCGCAACTTTGTTGCGAAGGTTATGTTTTGATCGCTGTGTATTTATTTATTTATTTATTTGTGAATATGGTGTTTGTTTGTTATTCGCATAACTCCAAAAGTATTGAACTGAATCGCAGAAAATTTGGTGGGATGATTGGTTATTATCCGAGGACCATTTGATTAGATTTTGGGAGCGATCGGGTCAAAGGTCAAGGTCAAGGTCATGAAAAGGTCAAAATCGTCTTTTTACCATAGTGCGGTCAATTTGTATCCAATTTGCATGTAACTAATGCCAAAATGTTCAGAATTCAATGCCCATCTTGTGATATGTGACATGACACAATGACGTAATAACCCTTATTAGCGGTTGGGAGTCAAAGGTCCGGGGGGGTCACGACATTGCAAAATGTGCGGTTTTAGTCATAACACGGTCAATTCTTATCCGATTTGCATGAAACCAACACCAAATGTTGACTGTTCTGTTCCCCACACTCTAATACCAATTACAAAATTAAGAGTACAAAGGTCAAGGTCGAGGTCATGAAAAGGTCAAAATCGTCATTTTGCCATAGTGCGGTCGATTTTTATCCAATTTGCATGCAACCAATGCCAAAATGTTGTGAATTCAATGCCCAATCTTGTGATATACGATATGACACAATGACGTCATTACCTTTGTTAGCGGTTTGGGTCAAAGGTCAGGGGGGTCAACGACCTTTATTATCATAATGCGGTCAATTCTTATACAATTTGCATGTAAGTAGATTAAAAATGTTTAGAATTCAATTCCCTATCCTGTGATGTGTAATATTTGATTTCTTATAATGTGACCAGTTGTCATCAGATTGACTTGACACCGACACCAAAAGGTCAGGGAGTTCATACAGAAATTGTACAATGTACGTGAATCAGTGTCAAACAGCAGCAAATTTAATGTTTTTAAGCCATCATAACAATATGAGTGGCAGATGTGGTATGGATTAAATACCCTCACAATCAACGGTTTCTGGGGGGGGGGGGCAAAATGTAGCGTTGGCGAAGGTATGCGCTCTACTGAGTGCCCGTTCTAGTTTGTGTGTGTGTTTGTTTGTAGGCACGATAACTCGAGAACGGAAGAAGCTACCAATGTCAAAATTACACCACGTGATTCAGGAGGGTGATGGCTAGTGTGATTAGATTTTGGTCAAAATCGGTCAAAGGTCAAGGTCACAGTGAGGTCAAACATTCGATTTTTGATGGTTTGGTACAGAATCATCGTAGAAACTTCTGGTTTGCGTCGCTACTTCTCTAGAGACAGCTTTTATTAGACAAGGTCAGAGGTCAAGTTGACGATTTCGTAAGTACCAGTCTATGACTGCTTGTTTGTTCGTTGTTTGTGTGCAGGATATCTCAAAAAGTTATGGATGGATTCGGATGAAACTTGGTGGACATGTGGGTGTGTGACAAGGAAGAATTGATTCAATTTTGGTGAAGGTACGAATCCATATCCGGATCCGATAATTTTTTAAGTGATTCTTCACCATTGAGAGATCAGGCTAAAATGATATAGAGAATGATATCTCAAAAGGTTATGGATGGATTCGGATGAAACTTCGTGGATGAGTTGGGTGTGTGACAAGGACGAACTGATTTGATTTTGATGAAGATCCAAATCCAGATCCAGATACGAGGTTTTTTTTTTTTAATTTCAAAAGCGATTCTTCACCATTGAGATATTGGTCCAAAAACGATGTATAGTGTGGCATGATATCTCAAAAAATGTATTGGGCCTCATGTTCTCGTGGATCAGGCATTGCGTGGTGGAGGTATGCGCTCTACCTCGTGTACTTCTAGTTTTTGGATGAATGCCTTGATTCTTGTAGATGCTGTATAATGTAATATCTGGCAGGAAAGATAGCTTCGTGGTATGCATACTTACATTTTAGCTGTCTAGCCTGGGTTCCAAACGCGTTCCAGCTCTAAAATGTCATCCCAATGCTTCACAGGCAGACCGTCCATTGGATGGACGTTAAGCGGGTGTGCTGGTAATAGTAGGTGAATGTTAAAGATCCCATGTAGTCCTTCACAAAGTGTAGGGGTTATTACCGGCACCCTGAACAAATTAACAATTCCTACACTGACAACCATTGGTAAGGCAAAGGCAAACCACCCAGTGTTTGTTTTGCTGTGGGGCTTCTTTGGCAACATGGACCTTTATTCAGGCCCTAACAATACATGGGAACTACATCTGTGAGGTTGTGGACTCAAATCTGGCTCAAGGCTGCAGGATGTATTGAGGATTATAATTTTAAGCTTCTTGAAGAAAGCTTCAGTCTCAGAAGAATTAGGATGTCACTATTTGATTGTCAGTAAAATTCAGCTGGCTGATCAATGGCCTTCAGGGAAGGAGGTACTACTACTCTTCCTGCCTTACCTGATCTGCTCTACACATGATGCCAATCCACACTTTTGATTGATCCTGAAAACTGTTGTGGCCGGGTATCGGCTGCGAGCATGACCGCTAGATGGAGCAGTAGAGTCGGTTCCACCGAACACCCGGAATCAGATTGTCACTCTCGGATAACGCCGAAGGTACGGGTCCCTTACAGGACCGTGAATCGTCAATAAATCAACCGCGTGGTACAGGGTTATTTGCCAAACTTCAAAATACCTAGAGGCATACGTGGCGAGCTACCAGATTCACACCCTCGACGGAGCTCGAACGGACGAGCCGTAACCGTGCTCGACCGTGCGTAACCCGGCAGATGGTTACAAAGGTCCAGTCGGTCCAAATGCACACAACTACGGAAACAACGGCCTTTTTAATTCCCCAATACGCACCGTGAAAAGCCAATGAAGGAAAGGACGAGGACGAGCTGAAACATCCAACAAATGGATATTTATTTACAATAGTGTGGGAGGGGAACACATAAAGGGTAGAGTTAAACCGACTATAAAGGATGTAAATAATGTACAGCAAAGCACTTAACCAGTTGCTACTTCAGACGGGCCCACAGGACACACACACGCACACACAAATACCCCAAAAAATGGACCTCGAGGTCTTTATTATTCCTTCAGCTCGGAGGGAAGTCGAGCTGAAGGGACGAGAACGTGGCTGGCTACCTGGCCACGAGCGCGTGGCTGGACGTCCACCCCTTCCCGGAGCTCCGCGTCGCCAAAGACGGACCAGCGCAGCCAAGACGCAGACCAGTGACCAGACCAGCGCCAGCGACGACACGAGGCCAGACCAGCGCCAGCGAGATGAGACCAGACCAGCGTCGAGCAAGATGCGACCAGACAGCGTCGAGCAGACCAAGAACCAAAAACCAGTGCTCGAGCAGACAGAGAACCAAAACCCAGCGCTCGAGCAGACAGAGCGCAATTATTTGTCCTCCGTTCCTTTGTCGTCCTTCTCGGGTGCGGTCCGCTCGTCGCCATTGGCCGACAGGGGGCACCAAGTCCGCCGATTGGACCAGGGGGCGTGACGGCCATCGCGGCCGACCGCCCTCTCAAACAAGGAGAGAATATGGTCCTGCGTGGCTACGCCTATTGGCCGACACGTCGGCAACTTGCTCGCATCTCCCTGATTGGGCGAGAGAGATGTCAGGTCCTTGCGAACTCCGCCCACGTACGTGCTGACACGCACGCGTGCAATGGTGCCGGTGGAGGGTGGTGGAAGGAAGCGAAAGCAGATGTCTTGTAGTTATTGTTGATGTAAAAATAAAAGAAAACCATGACTATCAAAATAACTCGCAGCGCGCATGAACATCCAATTCCCACTAGACTAGGGACGGGACCCTAACTAGAAACACACATTTACCGATATAACTGAGCTATAGGGACGGCTGTCTGTCTGTGTGCACAAGGCTTCCAAATTCGTAACAATACACCTGTAAATGACACCTACACCCAAATCTCCTGTAAAAGTAAAAATTGTCGTTTCAAAGTACTTGTTCTCACAATAGCACAATGTGGTATTGGTTTGAGAAAGCATTCAAATGAAACATGCGTACTAACCGAGTTAACTTGCTTATAGTACACAAGTTGCTGCTCAGACAGTACCACCACTCTAACATACCAAGCAGTGTACCTGGTGTGAAAGGATATCCAAGAAGACCAGACCTTTTTGCGTACCGCAGTCGAGGCAGGAATTTACAATTTGTTCAGAGTGCTGGAGTAACTCACCTACTACTCTTCGTGAAGGCCACCGTGAGATATTTTGCATCCAATACCTATTGCTTGCAGAACAGGTCCTCCGGCTTAATGTCCTCACGATGGACGGCACACACATTGATGGCTCGCCTGTCTGCGAAACACCAGGATGACAGTTTATAGCTAGAAGTCGAGATTGAAACCCAAGCGAGACAGCTCAGAGGCGAGTGTGTGCACCTCTCGGGCCTTGGCTATATATTGCCAGCCTATAGCACAACAATCACAAAACAAACCCTTTAGGAATAACAGACAAATGTTAAAGCCTGTATGTACACAAATTTATCCCACTCGGTGTTGAATATACAATAACTTTTATCCCGATTAGTAAATATACTATTCCTCCAAAAAGTATGTAAACAAGGTAGGGATGGTCACAAGAAAATGATCATGTGCAAACCATCCCGACATCTTTCTTTGAATAATGGTTTCCCACACAATACACAAAATGTGTGTGTTGTTGTGTTCAATTTAACCTTACGCGCAACACGCATGCACATGCACACACTTAGTGTCTTGTGTAGGGAACAACCATTATTCAAAGAAAGATGGTTTCAACTGAATCATTTCTTGTGACCATCCCTACATTGTTTAAGCCTGTTCTCACTGGCTGCGACAGCTCACGACAAAATGCGAACGGGATTCTCTCAAAATGTCTCGAAACGTTCCTGGTGGTTGTAATTTCCTCGCGTGAGTCGCAGGACGTCGCTCTGGTGTCGCTTGAATTTTGAACATGTTCAAAAAAATTAGTGCGACAAATTCTCTCAAAATAGTCGCAGAGTCGTCGCGGTGTCTCGAACCCTTCTCAATTTAGTTTCCGGAGTCAGAGGTGGACAAATGTGAGACAACTTTGTGAGGGATTGGCGACCTATGAAACTAAATTGTGACTGATTGGAGAAAAAAATGATAATTCTGTCTGGGACCCTGAGAGTTTCGTAATCAATCGCAATTTTTCTCAATGCACGTGAGAACGTACGCAAATGTGAGATATTGTGAGACATACGCCGAAATAAATTCAGTGTATTCCAAGTGAAAATTATCGCTATTTTATCGCAATTTTTGTCTCCAACTAGTCGCGAGCTGTCGCAGCCCAGTGAGAATACAGGTTTACATACTTTTGGGAGGAACATCTCGACATCCTTTTGCATTTTAAAAATGTTTTTACTCTGGAACTTGTTTCTTTACTTTTTTTAGGAATGTGTTTACATGCTGAGAATTTCATGAATTTTTTTTCTTTCTTCTTTCGAATTTGGTGTGTGTTAAACATGAGCAATCCGCCCCCCGCCCCAAATCGTATGTTCCAATATTAGTTTAGTGTTGAAGGGGACAAAAGGTCTAATCTCTCAAGCATGTAAAAAGGGATCTAAAAAGTCAAGTGGTCGAAGCCTCTCATGGCAAGAGTCCAAGCTGTCTGAAGGGTGTAAAGGTCGAAAGGTTCTTGGGGTCTAAAGGGTATAAAAGGTCGAAGTGTGAAGGATCTAAAGGTGTCTAAAGTATCGAAAAGGGTGTTAAAGGGTCTTGAGGTCTTGTGGGTCTTAAGGGGTTGAGGTGTGTCAAGGGTCTTTAATCATTGTCTTGGGGTATTAGGGTCTTCTGGTCTTAATAGTCCTTCAAGGGCCTTATGGGTATTAGAAATCTTATGGGTCTATAAAAAGGTCACCGGGTCTTAGAGTTAGGTATTTGGGGTCTTCAAGGATCTTAGGGGTCTAACAGTCTTAGGGGTCTTTGGGGTTTTTAAAGGGTCTTTGGAGTTTTTGCGGTCTCAAGGGTCTTCGGGTCTTGGGCATTTTAAAGGGTCTTCAAAGATCAAAGGAGTCTCAGCAGTCTAAAGGTACATTCCAATAGTACGCAATTCTTCTCTTCTTGCGTATGGCAGCTTAGCTGCTGGGGTAGCTATCATGTCTTGGAAGAGCGACTGTGTCGCTGAATGCAGTGCCCTACCAGTACACACTGCTACTCATTTGGCGACCTCGGAAGGATACAACAAGCTGAGTCAACTCCTGGTGTATTAATTCAGAGCCAAAGGGGCTTGAACTCAGGACCCTAAGGAATCCCAAAGTGGCCACCCTAACCACCAAAGCCAAACCAGGCTATATAGTACGTAATTAATAGATGTACTTGCAGTCAGTGTGCAACTGACGTTCAAATAGACATCTTGTGACATGCAGACATGAATTGAGCAATATATATTGTCACGGATCACCCGGGGGTTTGATGCTTGCCATGAGGGAACGACTCGGGTTCCTTCCAAAATGCCCGGTCCTGAGGCCGCTGGGCAAGCAGATCATCCACACACTGGAAGATTGCCAGGCAACCACAAACTCCGGTCAATCTGGGCAGGGTTACACTACTTACGTGTACATTACGTCTGTGGACGGCTGGCGCATTGGAATCGGTGCCTCAGCGCATACTTGGGTTACGACTGATCATTACAGTGAGTGTGCGCTGGCTGCAAAGCAAATTATTGGGGTAGAACATCCACGTCTAAACCTCACTTGTGCACTGCATCGGACCAACAAAGGAAAAGACAACTGAGAAGGTTGGATAACAACAAAATAATATTTATTACAAACACACAAAGCAAATCATTTTAAAACAAGAAGCGAATACTTCGATATCTGCGCGGCTGGGGAGATAAAAGTCTAGGTGTTAAGAATGATGAAAACAATTTTGCAGTTATGTAAAATTATTCTAAATGTGAAACGGTGAAATTGCATGCAGTGGGAGAGTTGTGAGTTGGACAATTTTCTATTTATAGCCCTAGATAAGAGACGTAACGCGGCCATAAGTGTGAACAGAAGACGTGACAGAAGACACAGGACAGAATAGCCATTATATAACAGCGCGATGTCGCCGCCTGTATAACCTTTCTGTCACCAAAAAAAAAGAGGAAGAAATCCCTCCACAAGAATTGTTTTTAAAAACACTTCTGATGAAAACATGAAGAAACGAGAGTTTAGCAGACGCTGTGCGTCAACACTAACGGAAACAGGAAAGATTATCACTTCCTGTCAGAAAATCAAGCGTTTCGGCGTCACAGCAGATAATGGATTCAGCACAAAAAAGTCGCTCTTCCAACATTAACCCGCCACAATTACTCCGGCAAATCTCGCCGCAATCTCCGCCCACAATCCACCCGCAATCTCCGGCCACAATTCCACCCGGCGAATTCTCCGCCCAAAATCACGCGGACAATCTCCGCCACATCACGATCTCTCAAACCCACGCCGGCAAATCCCATTCCTCCCACATCCACCCGGCATTCTCCGCCACATCCACCGGCAATCTCTCCGACAATCTACCCGGCAATCCCGCCCACAATCCACCGGCAATCTCCCGCATCCCCGATCACCCACATCCGGCATCCCACAATCCACCGGAAATCTCCGCCCACACGCATCCCGACCCGGCAATCTCCTCCCAAATCCACCGGAATCTCCGCCACAATCACGGCAATCTCCGCGACCACAATCTACCACAACCAAGCGGCAATCTCCGCCACACATCCACCGGCAATCTCTCCCACAATCCACCCGCAATCTCGTCCCACAATCCTCCCGGCAAATCCGCGATCCACGGAATCTCCGCCCACAATCACGCGGCAATCTCGCCACCATCCACCCGGCAATCTCTCCCACAATCACCGGCAATCTCCTCCATCAATTCTCCAATCCACCCGGCAATCTCCGCCCAACACGCGGATCTCACCCAATCACCCGACTCCACATCACATTCCTAAAAAAACCTCCTCATCCGATTCCGCACTCACCCTTGTGGAGCCGAAGACAGGACAGAAGAGCCATTATATAACAGCGGATGTCGCCAGCGCTGTAACAAGTATTTATAAGCAAGAAAAAAAAAGGCACATATAAAAGAGCATTTAACCATAAGCAGTATTTTATATCAATCTTACTTTAACAAAAGACTTGTCCACGCATTCACTAGGGGAGAAGAATAAAAACAAGGACTTTGAAAATAAAAGTAATGAATGGAGAAGGAAGCAGTTTTCCTTCTCTGCTCACCTCACACAAAATATAAGCAGAGAATGTGGAGGAAAAGGATGGGGTAGATGGGCAGTGGTGATGTTGAAGTGATGGGGCACCGGGACACGCAGCCGCGTCCCTGAGTGCCTGGACCCAGTAGGCGGTCCTCTCTGGCGTCACAGATAATACCAGCTAGATGTTGCCGACATGCCTCCTCTGCTCAGATTCTTCCTCCCCAGCAACCCGTCGATGAGGTGCCGCCGTCACCTGTGGTCGCTTCGTGGTCTGACAGGATCGAGAGGGCAGATGACCTCGTAGAAGGAGTGTTCTTTTTCCCATCAGAAGCTGCACCAACTGCTCGTTAAACTTTTCCTTTCCTTTTCCCTCACAGATTTTTTTTTTTTGTTCCTTCCCTCGAGCTTTTCTAGCCTGTCAGTCCTTCTGCTTCCTGCGGGCTTGTCCTCGTTTCTCCTTTCCTGCATTTCTTCTAACTTCTTGCGGCTTGCTTTCTTCCCCTTTCTGCTTCTGAAGCCGCGTCTTCTCGGAGCGGCTTTTCATCGCTTCGCCGCGAGCCGGGACCGTGGGCCTCTCTCACATCTGCTTTCTTCTCTTCAACCACAAAGCCTTCCCCCCTCCATTTGGGTCCCGCGCGCGATGGGGGCGGGGGTCCGACGTCACTTGTGGAAATACCACACCGTCTGAGGGAACTTTCATCGCCGCCCCGCTTCTACCTTCCGTGCCCAAGCGACGACGAGATAACCCTGAGCTCCTCCTTCCTGTGGCGCGCAAAACACCCACCACACTGCACCCATCCCGCAAGAAGCGGCCGCGCCTCACAGGCCATGACGAGCACCAAGCGCGATGCGCGGGTCGAGGGAACAGAAAGGAGTCGTATGATTAGAGGGAAAGACGCGAACTGGCGTGGGATTGAAGGTAAGACTGATGGGGTTGAAGCCTGAGGAGGGACTGTTGAAGGCTGTTTGATGGAGGGAGATTATTGATGGACGTTGAACGGGCCGATGGTGGTATGGAGGAAGATTGAAGTAACAGAAGGGGGGGGGGAGAGTGGGGGGAGATTATAACGGAAAAAACAACCTTGCCAACACATGAAAAAAATACAATAATACAGCCTTGCATTTTTCATTTATTTTTTTTCCATTTATTTATATTTTTCCATTTACTTTTTTTCTATTTGTGGATGTTAGTCTGACGATTCTGTGAAATTTTCGCGGTGTACCGGGCTTCAATGTGGATCAGCATGCAAAATTTTCATCTTTCTACGTTCCAGAAGGTACTGATTCTTTATACCAGTCAGTGAGTCAGTCAGTGAAGTGATCATTCAGTGTGTGAGTGCAGTCAGGTACATTAGTTATCAAAGAGCTTCTTGTACATATATATATATTATATTCTATATATTATATATTATATATAATAATATATTATATACTATATTATATATGTAATATAATATTTTTTTGATGTTTTACTATGAATTTTACAAATGTGGTAGTAACAAACTTTATCAACGTGCTCATCATTTTATTGGCATGTACATACTTTATAGACTATTAACATTTCCAATAGTACATACTTTATAGGACTACTAACATTCCAGATAGTAATACTTTGATAGACTACTAACATTCCAATAGTACATACTTTATAGACTATTGTTCTTCTTCTTCTTTCGCGGGTGCTCCAGTTAGGGGTGCCACAGCGGATCAACCGTCTCCATTTCGCTCATCCTCCACATCTTCCATTGACACTCTCAACCACGCATGTCGCCTCACCAGTATCCATGGAACCTCTTCTTTGGCTTCTCTTAGAATCCTCTCTCTGGCGGCTCATCTTCAACATCCTTCTCCGATATACTCCGCTTTCCTCTTTGCACATGTCCAAACCACTTAATCTGCCTCTTCACTTTGTCTCGAAACCATCCTACTGTGCTGTCCTCCGAATAATAACTCATTTCTTATCCTATCCATTGAAGGGGTGCGTTGCGATGTTTTTTTAGTTAGGGTAATAAATCTTTATTTCCCCTCTTATTTGAACCATAGTACCTTTTTCTCGCTTTCCGAGGCGAAATCTTTGTGAGGTACCTCTTTTTTTGGCGAGTGCAGTCACGCGTAGAGGGGGCAGGGTTTCGGCCATGCCGGGCGGGGTTTCGGCCATTTCGGCCACGCACGCGTGCAGCCCATCAGTGGGATATAAACCGTGAACTGTTCAACCTGGCAGAGGTATGCACTCCACGAGTGCCGTTCTACTTCGTGCTGTTTTGCCATGTGTCGCTCTTCGAGTGATTTTTCATTTGTTAATTATGAAAATCGTAGATTTTTCAAGTATATTGGTTGGTCTTGTGCGTTATTCTGTATTTGTTTGTTTGTCTGTCTGTCTGTTTGTTTGTTCGCTTGTATGCTTATCACCTACAGGTCACAATTTTAAATCGATCTTCATGAAACCTCACCACATGGTAGAGTTCGTCATAAGCAAGAAGCCTATTGTTTTTGAGATCAACATCGGCCAAAAGGTCAAAGGTCAACTACTTAGGTGGGATTTCTAAAATCCTCAATTTTCATCCGGTTGACTTGAAATTTGAAGAGGAGTTGCATGTTTGGTCATTGAATTCAACTACTTATTATTTTTGAGGTAAACATAGACCAAAAGTTCAATACAGGCCAAAGGCCAACAACTTCGGTGGGATTTCTAAGATCCTCAATTTTCATCCTATCGACTTGAAATTTGAAGAGGATTTGCATATTTGGTCAATGAATTCAACCACCAATATTATTTTTGAGGTCAATTTCGGCCAAAGGTCATCAACTTGGGTGAGGTTTGTAAAATCCTCAATTTTCATCCCATTGACTTGAAATTTGAAGAGGATTTGCATATCATGTTAATGAATTCAATGAACAAGTATTTTTGAGGTCAACATAGGCCAAAAAGCAAAATCGGCCAAAAAGTCGACATCAGCCGAATATCTGAAATTGTCAATTTTCATCCGATAGACCTGAAATTTGAAGAGTATTTGTATATTTGGTCAGTGAATTCAACCACCAATTATTTTTTATGGTCAAATTTGTTTTATGGATTTCGCAAGTATCCTTCCTGCTTTGCACATCTTCCTTGTTTGTTACTTACGAAATCTAAAGATTTCGTAAAGTTATATGTAACGACTTCCGTCCTCTGTTTGTGTGTTTGTTACCTTCGCAAACTTGTTGCGAAGTTATGTTTTGATCGCTGTGTATTTATTTATTTATTTATTTGTGAATATGTGTTTGTTTGTTATTCGCATAACTCCAAAAGTATTGAACTGAATCGCAGAAAATTTGTGGGATGATTGGTTATTATCCGAGGACCATTTTGATTAGATTTTGGAGCGATCGGGTCAAAGGTCAAGGTCAAGGTCATGAAAAGGTCAAAATCGTCTTTTACCATAGGCGGTCAATTTGTATCCAATTTGCATGTAACTAATGCCAAAATGTTCAGAATTCAATGCCCCATCTTGTGATATGTGACATGACACAATGACGTAATAACCCTTATTAGCGGTTGGGGTCAAAGGTCCGGGGGGGTCACGACATTGCAAAATGTGCGGTTTTAGTCATAACACGGTCAATTCTTATCCGATTTGCATGAAACCAACACCAAAATGTTGACTGTTCTGTTCCCCACACTCTAATACCAATTACAAAATTAAGAGTACAAAGGTCAAGGTCGAGGTCATGAAAAGGTCAAAATCGTCATTTTGCCATAGTGCGGTCGATTTTTATCCAATTTGCATGCAACCAATGCCAAAAGTTGTGAATTCAATGCCCAATCTTGTGATATACGATATGACACAATGACGTCATTACCTTTGTTAGCGGTTTGGGTCAAAGGTCAGGGGGGTCAACGACCTTTATTATCATAATGCGGTCAATTCTTATACAATTTGCATGTAAGTAGATTAAAAATGTTTAGAATTCAATTCCCTATCCTGTGATGTGTAATATTTTGATTTCTTATAATGTGACCAGTTGTCATCAGATTGACTTGACACCGACACCCAAAAGTCAGGGAGTTCATACAGAAATTGTACAATGTACGTGAATCAGTGTCAAACAGCAGCAAATTTAATGTTTTTAAGCCATCATAACATATGAGATGGCAGATGTGGTATGGATTAAATACCCTCACAATCAACGGTTTCTGGGGGGGGGGGGCAAAATGTAGCGTTGGCGAAGGTATGCGCTCTACTGAGTGCCCGTTCTAGTTGTGTGTGTGTTTGTTTGTAGGCACGATAACTCGAGAACGGAAGAAGCTACCAATGTCAAATTACACCACGTGATTCAGGAGGTGATGGCTAGTGCTGATTAGATTTTGGTCAAAATCGGTCAAAGGTCAAGGTCACAGTGAGGTCAAACATTCGATTTTTGATGGTTTGGTACAGAATCATCGTAGAAACTTCTGGTTTGCGTCGCTACCTTCTCTAGAGACCTTTTATTAGACAAGGTCAGAGGTCAAGTTGACGATTTCTAAGTACCAGTCTATGACTGCTTGTTTGTTCGTTTGTTTGTGTGCAGGATATCTCAAAAAGTTATGGATGGATTCGGATGAAACTTGGTGGCATGTTGGTGTGTGACAAGGAAGAATTGATTCAATTTTGGTGAAGGTACGAATCCATATCCGGATCCGATAATTTTTTAAGTGATTCTTCACCATTGAGAAGATCAGGCTAAAATGATATAGAGCATGATATCTCAAAAGGTTATGGATGGATTCGGATGAAACTTCGTGGATGAGTTGGGTGTGTGACAAGGACGAACTGATTGATTTTGATGAAGATCCAAATCCAGATCCAGATACGAGGTTTTTTTTTTTAAATTTCAAAAGCGATTCTTCACCATTGAGATATTGGTCCAAAAACGATGTATAGTGTGGCATGATATCTCAAAAAATGTATTGGGCCTCATGTTCTCGTGGATCAGGCATTGCGTGGTGGAGGTATGCGCTCTACCTCGTGTACTTCTAGTTTTTGGATGAAATGCCTTGATTCTTGTAGATGCTGTATAATGTAATATCTGGCAGGAAAGATAGCTTCGTGGTATGCATACTTACATTTTAGCTGTCTAGCCTGGGTTCCAAACGCGTTCCAGCTCTAAAATGTCATCCCAATGCTTCACAGGCAGACCGTCCATTGGATGGACGTTAAAGCGGGTGTGCTGGTAATAGTAGGTGAATGTTAAAGATCCCATGTAGTCCTTCACAAAGTGTAGGCGGGTTATTACCGGCACCCTGAACAAATTACAAATTCCTACACTGACAACCATTGGTAAGGCAAAGGCAAACCACCCAGTGTTTGTTTTGCTGTGGGGCTTCTTTGGCAACATGGACCTTTATTCAGGCCCTAACAATACATGGGCTAACATCTGTGAGGTTGTGGATTCAAATCTGGCTCAAGGCTGCAGGATGTATTGAGGATTATAATTTTAAGCTTCTTGAAGAAAGCTTCAGTCTCAGAAGAATTAGGATGTCACTATTTGATTGTCAGTAAAATTCAGCTGGCTGATCAATGGCCTTCAGGGAAGGAGGTACTACTACTCTTCCTGCCTTACCTGATCTGCTCTACACATGATGCCAATCCACACTTTTGATTGACTCCTGAAATACTGTTGTGGGCCGGGTATCGGCTGCGAGCATGACCGCTAGATGGAGCAGTAGAGTCGGTTCCACCGAACACCCGGAATTCAGATTGTCACTCTCGGATAACGCCGAAGGTACGGGTCCCTTACAGGACCGTGAATCGTCAATAAATCAACCGCGTGGTACAGGGTTATTTGCCAAACTTCAAAATACCTAGAGGCATACGTGGCGAGCTACCGAGTATTCACACCCTCGACGGAGCTCGAACGGGACGAGCCGTAACCGTGCTCGACCCGTGCGTAACCCGGGCAGATGGTTACAAAGGTCCAGTCGGTCCAAATGCACACAACTACGGAAACAACGGCCTTTTTAATTCCCCAATACGCACCGTGAAAAGCCAATGAAGGAAAGGACGAGGACGAGCTGAAACATCCAACAAATGGATATTTATTTACAATAGTGTGGGAGGGGAACACATAAAGGGTAGAGTTAAACCGACTATAAAGGATGTAAATAATGTACAGCAAAGCACTTAACCAGTTGCTACTTCAAGACGGGCCCACAGGACACACACACGCACACACAAATACCCCAAAAAAAGATGGACCTCGAGGTCTTTATTATTCCTTCAGCTCGGAGGGAAGTCGAGCTGAGGGACGAGAACGTGGCTGGCTACCTGGCCACGAGCGCGTGGCTGGACGTCCACCCCTTCCCGGAGCTCCGGTCGCCAAAGACGGACCAGCGCAGCCAGACGCAGACCAGTGGACCAGACCAGCGCCAGCGACGACACGAGGCCAGACCAGCGCCAGCGAGATGAGACCAGACCAGCGTCGAGCAAGATGCGACCAGACCAGCGTCGAGCAGACCAGAGAACCAAAAACCAGTGCTCGAGCAGACAGAGAACCAAAACCCAGCGCTCGAGCAGACAGAGCGCAATTATTTGTCCTCCGTTCCTTTGTCGTCCTTCTCGGGTGCGGTCCGCTCGTCGCCCATTGGCCGACAGGGGCACCAAGTCCGCCGATTGGACCAGGGGGGCGTGACGGCCATCGCGGCCGACCGCCCCTCAAACAAGGAGAGAATATGGTCCTGCGTGGGCTACGCCTATTGGCCGACCGTCGGCAACCTTGCTCGCATCTCCCTGATTGGGCGAGAGAGATGTCAGGTCCTTGCGAACTCCGCCCACGTACGTGCTGACACGCACGCGTGCAATGGTGCCGGTGGAGGGTGGTGGAAGGAAGCGAAAGCAGATGTCGTTGTAGTTATTGTTGATGTAAAAATAAAAGAAAACCATGACTATCAAAATAACTCCGCAGCGCATGAACATCCAATTCCCACTAGACTAGGGACGGGACCCTAACTAGAAACACACATTTACCGATATAACTGAGCTATAGGGGACGGCTGTCTGTCTGTGTGCACAAGGCTTCCAAATTCGTAACAATACCACCTGTAAATGACACCTACACCCAAATCTCCTGTAAAAGTAAAAATTGTCGTTTCAAATGTACTTGTTCTCACAATAGCACAATGTGTGTATTGGTTTGAAGAAAGCATTCAAATGAAACATGCGTACTACCGAGTTAACTTGCTTATAGTACACAAGTTGCTGCTCAGACAGTAACCACACTCTAACATACCAAGCAGTGTAACCTGGTGTGAAAGGATATCCAAGAAGACCAGACCTTTTGCGTACCGCAGTCGAGGCAGGAATTTACAATTTGTTCAGAGTGCTGGAGATAACTCACCTACTACTCTTCGTGAAGGCACCGTGAGATATTTTGCATCCAATACCTATTGCTTGCAGACAGGTCCTCCGGCTTAATGTCCTCACGATGGACGGCACACACATTGATGGCTCGTCCTGTCTGCGAAACACCAGGATGACAGTTTATAGCTAGAACGAGATTGAAACCCAAGCGAGACAGCTCAGAGGCGAGTGTGTGCACCTCTCGGGCCTTGGCTATATATTGCCAGCCTATAGCACAACAATCACAAAGAACAAACCCTTTAGGAATAACAGACAAATGTTAAAGCCTGTATGTACAACAATTTATCCCACTCGGTGTTGAATATACAATAACTTTTATCCCGATTAGTAAAATATACTATTCCTCCAAAAAGTATGTAAACAAGGTAGGGATGGTCACAAGAAATGATCATGTGAAACCATCCCGACATCTTTCTTTGAATAATGGTTTTCCCACACAATACACAAAATGTGTGTGTGTTGTGTTCAATTTAACCTTACGCGCACACGCATGCACATGCACACACTTAGTGTCTTGTGTAGGGACAACCATTATTCAAAGAAAGATGGTTTCACATGATCATTTCTTGGACCATCCCTACATTGTTTAAGCCTGTATCTCACTGGCTGCGACAGCTCACGACAAAATGCGAACGGGATTCCTCAAAATGTCTCGAAACGTTCGCGGTGGTTCTCAATTTCCTCGCGTGAGTCGCAGGACGTCGCTCTGGTGTCGCTTGAATTTTGAACATGTTCAAAAAAATTAGTGCGACAAATTTTCTCTCAAAATAGTCGCAGAGTCGTCGCGGTTGTCTCGAACCCTTCTCAATTTAGTTTCCGCGAGTCAGAAGGTGCGACAAATGTGAGACAACTTTGTGAGGGATTGGCGACTTATGAAACTAAATTGTGACTGATTGGAGAAAAAAATGATAATCTGTCCTGGGACCCCTGAGAGTTTCGTAATCATATCGCAATTTGTTCTCAATGACGTGAGACGTACGCAAATGTGAGATATTCGTGAGACATACGCCGAAATAAATTCAGTGTGATTCCAAGTGAAAATTATCGCTATTTTATCGC
>CM068954.1:171301822-171313802 GCA_035128595.1 Eptatretus atami | reverse complement strand
TCTATAACATGGCTAGGTATTCCGATGTGGCTAACACGGCGCTGGAAGGATTCTATAACATGGGCTAGGTATTCCGTGTCTAACACGGCGCTGGAAGGGCTATACATGGGCTAGGTATTCCGATGTGGCTAAACGGCGCTGGAAGGTTCTATAACATGGGCTAGGTATTCCGATGTGGCTAACACGGTGCTGGAAGGTTCTATAACACGGGCTAGTATTCCGATGTGGCTACACGGCGCTGAAGGTTCTATAACACGGGCTAGGTATTCCGATGTGGCTAACACGGTGCTGGAAGGTTCTATAACACGGGCTAGGTATTCCGATGTGGCTAACACGGCGCTGGAAGGTTCTATAACATGGGCTAGGTATCCGATGTGGCTAACACGGCGCTGGAAGGATTCTATAAGATCACGGGCTAGGTATTCCGATGTGGCTAACACGGCGCTGGAAGGGTTCTATAACACGGGCTAGGTATTCCGCACCTCCAGAACACCTTGAATATTAATGACCTTCCGAAGAGCATAAGTATACCGCTTTCCTGGCAATCCCCGAGGATTTAGCGAATGGATTTTGTGACGTTCCATGGATGCCCGACCCTTGTCTACAACACAGCCAATGGTGAGCTTGAGCAATCGGAGAAAGACGGATAATCTCGGGCGGGGGCAAAGAGATAAGAAGAGATAAGGAGAGAGACAGAGAGAACGGAAGGAGGTGTGTATAAAAAAACGAGGACGTGAGGAAGGGCTTGTGTCCATAGATGGGGGATTGAAATGGGATGGGGGCTGTAACGAAGTACAGTGGTCGATAAAGAGTGAAAATGTGCAAGGAATCACTGGACAATGTGCATCGAGGAAGCGTTTTTGTGATTCCCCGATGAATCTTGTGAGAGGAGGGTCGGGTGCGGAGGGACGACGTCGTCGGTGAGGAAACGGGGGAGGGGTTAACCCGGGCACCGAGCCGCCGCTCCTCTGCCTGCCCTTGCTGCAGGTGCGAGATCGTGTTCTGCCATCGCTGCCGCCGTGCCCCCCACATCGCCTCGTGCGGCTCGCGGCCCGCCGGCACTCCTGCTTCGCCTTCTCTCCGCACTGACTGCACAGTAAGAACCCGCCGAGTCCATATTCCCGCCTTTTGTGCCGTATCGCGACTCGCTGTTGCCGCTGCTGCTGATGTTTTATCCGCATTTCGAACCACGACCGTGTTTCCATGGTATTAAAAGGGACTTTCATCTGTGAGTGCTTCAAATGCTCATTGTCTGTACTTCTTGCAGAGATAATAAAAACGGCGGGATGCGGTGATGACCCGGTGCCGTTAAAACGCACTTGTTCTGTTTCGTCTCTGACACGATGACGTCACGCCGGACGTGCTGACGGAGGAGGTTTTAAAAAAAAAAAAATTATTTTATTTTCACAAACGGAGTCGTTTAATTACCGCCAAATCGTGCGATTTTTGGGGTGCGCCGGATGAAGTTGCACGCGATGGAGGAGTATTCTTCAAAGTTGCAGCAGTTATCACCGAGTCGTGATCCGATCGATGCTTTAATCGATGTGTCGTTCTTGCTTATTGGCTTTGTGTCATAAATGTTTATATAATCCCTGCTTTGCTTGTTCAAAACATTTGTGACAGTACAAAAGGACAAAACCTTTCTGTTATTAACGGTCGTTAAACTGGGTGTCCCATCTGCTGACGTTAGTTGGTGGACGTTAAAGATCCCAGGCGAAGAGTAGGCGAGCTATCGCCGACACCATGACCAAATTACTAACTGTTTCCCAAATTGGATCCGGTCGAATGGTCAGGCGTGGCCAAGCTGGTTCCTCAAAGACTTGGGTCAAAAAAGTTCCCCAATTGAATCCACAAGAAGATGAGACTAATCGGGGCTGTAGTTAGTGGTGGTGGTAGCGGTAGTATCGTGATTTATCGTACTGTACAATAAGTGATCAGCAAGTTGATTGTCTTTCATAAAAAATCAATAAAATCAAACAATTGTCTCAATACACAGTCCTCTTATGGAAGCTATCTAGTTATCTTGGAACTGATCCACCAGTCATGTTTTTTTTGGGGTTTTTTTTTCCAAAAATAGGGGCAATACCCCTGGGCGCTCACCTGGTAGAATAATGATACTGAGGAAGTTAACGTCGGAGGAAATCAGGAAAATGTACCAATGAACCAATGTTATAGCAAATACCTATTTTGGGGGGCAACCCACCACCTGTACAACCCCTTAGACCCAGACTTTAAAAATATTGTGACCAAACTTTGGTACATCGCAGGTGATGAAGGTGGTGATCAACTTTCATCAGAATTGTGTGTGTAGTTTTGGAGAAGAAAGTAAATGCATATTTTGGGGGGCAACCCCCACGTAAACTCCCTCCATAGACCCAGATTTTCTTTGTTTATTTTTTTTTAATGCCATGAAAAACTTTGGGTGATGAAACATCATGAGTGATGAAAGTTGTGGTCAAGTTTCATAAAAATTAGTTAGAAATTGTGTTGTAGTTTCTGAGAAGAAAGCAAATACATATTTTGGGGGGCAACCCCTGACGTTCCCCAATTTTTCTGACGTTCTGACGTTCCCAGACCTCCAGGGTCTGATTTTTTTTCTTTTCTTGCTGTTAACAAACTTTGGTACATACCGGGTGATGAAGGTTGTGATCAAGTTTCATCGAAATTGTTGTTGTAGTTTCAGAGAAGAAGTTGCAAGTGTTTATGGACAGACAGACGGATTGACGGACAATGTGACATCCCATATGTTCCCCAGAACTATGTTCCAGGTGAGATAAAAACTAGTACACACACTAGTGTGTGTGTACTAGTACAGTACACTAGTGTGTGACTAGATAAAAACTAGTACACACCAATTTTTCTGACGTTGCTGACGTTCCCAGACCTCCAGGGTCTGATTTTTTTTTTCTTTTCTTGCTGTTAACAAACTTTGTACATACCGGGTGATGAAGGTTGTGATCAAGTTTCATCGAAATTGTGTGTGTAGTTTCAGAGAAGAAGTTGCAAGTGTTTATGGACAGACAGACGGATTGGCGGACAATGTGACATCCCATATGTTCCCCAGAACTATGTTCCAGGTGAGATAAAAACTAGTACACCACACTAGTGTGTGTACTAGTACAGTTACACTAGTGTGTGGTACTAGATAAAAAAGTACCACACACAATTCTTCTGATTGCCTGACGTTCCCAGACCTCCAGGGTCTGATTTTTTTTTTCTTTTCTTGCTGTTAACAAACTTTGGTACATACCGGGTGATGAAGGTTGTGATCAAGTTTCATCGAAATTGTGTGTGTAGTTTCAGAGAAGAAGTTGCAAGTGTTTATGGACAGACAGACGGATTGACGGACAATGTGACATCCCATATGTTCCCCAGAACTATGTTCCAGGTGAGATAAAAACTAGTACACACACCCTACGGGAGCGGCAGGAAGGGTATTTTTATTAATCCTTTCTGGGCGTATGTTTACAGTAGATTTAGGGTCGGGCCTCAAGAACGTCGGAGCGTGTGTTCAGTTACCAAGTTGCTTGTAGATACTTGCTGAGTGGCTTAAGCACTCAAGCAAGCACTCCATTCACAACCGTTGATAAGGAAGGTCTAGCTTGGCAAGGGCTAGCTAGCTAGCTGCTTGGTAAACGAACACACCCCAGATTTCCTCCTGTTCATTTTAGCGTTAAACAGTGGTAGCAACTGTTTAGAAAGGTGTTTGTGGTTTATAATATCTTTTTTACTTCCGGGAAGGGTTTTTTCCACGAAATGCTGTGACAAGCTATTTATTGATATTGTTAGTAAGTATTAATATTGTTTTGTAATAACATTAATATTACTAGTGCGTGGCTGTACGTGCAAAAAAATAAAATAAAGAACTTTCAAACCGCGTGCCACAAACAACAACCACACAGGCCGATCCTTCGCTCTCGCGTGCCCATACGTGCGTGGCCGTATGTGCGTGGCCGTACGTGCAAAAAAAAAAAAAACTTTCAAACAACCACACAGGCCGTTCCTTCGCTCTCGTAAAGAACGACTGGATTGGGGGCATTGTGTTTATCTATAAATGCGCATAAGAAATCGAGAAATTATTAGAATACAGTAAGTCATCACTATCCGGAAGTCCGTACGTTGTAACCCGTAATGGGGAACGCGGCTAAGGATCTCTTCCCCAACGGCCACGCCTACGCAGCAACGTGTCCTGTCATTGGTAACTAAAGGGCGCCCTTTCCCCATCGGCCACGCCTATGCAGCAACGTGTCCTGTCATTGGTTTGGTAAATAAATGGCCATAACTTGAATCGCTACAACCTCCATCGTGTGACCCTTAGTCCTTCTGTCAAGTTTGGTTAAGATTGGACAAGTAACGACTGAATGTATTGCGGTCAAAAAAAGTCAGACAAATAGACAGACACCGAATTGTGTATTTTAGTATGATGAGTGGTTATTGTGTTACAGACTTGTTCAACATCATATGCAGCCGACCTAACTACACTGGCAGTCAGATTCACGTAATCCGTGATTAAAGCAGACTAGAAATACAACACTATAATCAGAAGGTAGTCAGGGGTCAACATTGACTTTCAACCGATTTGAAATTCTGAAAATCACTCATTCAAACCTGCTTTGATCATCAAATCCAACCAGTAAGTGAGAAGTTTTATCCACCTGATCGTTGATAGTGGTGAAGGTAAATTTGTGGAAACTCGCAGGGGTACCCGGCATTGCCCGATGCTGTTCTAATCCTGTTGGCATTTTGAAGAAATCTTTTTCATTTTTTTTCCAATTTTTGTAAGGGCCGAAAACACTTCCCTACACCCACTAAGGAATGTGGTCTGGGATCATTTAATATTACCTTTCATGTAGCTACAAAGGCTTAGACACTAATATTTTTTTAAATCGACCTTTTTTTTTCAAATTTTTCAAAAATGTTTTTTCCCCAAAACACTTCCTTCCACACACACTCACTGATGAAGCTCTGAAAGTTTGACGGAGATCTGCTCAGCCATCTCTGAGAAAAATGGTGACAGACAGACAGACAGACAGACAAATGGCTCTCTGAGAGTATTGATTGTATATTTCATTCTAATAATACACTGTATGGTATTAAAGCATCCAGGACTATTAAAATCACTGTTCATTATGCATTTCTCAATGACATCTCTGTCAAAATATCACTATATGCCTCTGTGATATAACTATAATACACGATACATATGGTAAGAATAATAAAACTAGAGAGTTCATAGAACACCTTACCCCACACAGTCTTGAGAACAAAGGACATGGGCTGGGTCTGTGAGCAGCAAATTTGATTGGTCGAGATGATGTAAAATGCCGTAATATTTTGTCACAGTGCTGCTAAACAAAAGGTTTTTGAAAGTGCTCAAAAGGTGATTTGTGTTCCACAGTGAAGTATACAATTTTCCAGAAGTTTACTGCTGTTGAAGCAGTGTCTTACAACACCTTATTTAACACGTTACTTTAGTTCTTCGTGCCTGTTTGTGTCCTTGATGACGTCTTTAAAAACAGTAAGTTTCATGTTTCGAATGATTTTCAATGTTGTTTGACTGCCACACTGGCAGACAGAGTTAAAAAAACAAAAAAAAAAACTTAGCTCACTCTCTGTGCATGCGTGATCGGGACAAATTCAGAGCCAAAGTACTGATAAACGGCAAACTTGTCTCCTTGTTAATGTTTAGATTCATGTTTTGATTCGTTTTCAAAATATAACATTCAATTGAAATTAAGTTGTTCCTCAATCATAAGCTGATGTTTGTAGACAGACAGACAGACAGACAGACAGACAAAGTGAACCAATTACTTAACCCCATTTTTTCTCTTGACGTGTGTGGGATAACAACACGATTATTTAACATTGAGGAAATCTTGCTCAGGATTCTTAATGACTTCTCATTCGGAGTGTGAAAACGAAATAATGAGTGTACTGAATGTAAGGCTGGCAGGATGGCCGAGAGGTACACACACTTGCTTCTAAGCCATCGAGGCTGATTTCCAATTTCGACCCAGCTATAAACTGTCATCGCGGGGTTTCACAGGCAGTCCCATCTGTTGCTGGGCGTAAAAGATCCCACGGTGTCCTTCCCGAAGAGTAGGCAAGCTATCGCCGGCACCATGATCTGCAAACCACCCAGTATAATCCTTGCCAGGAAACTGCTTCGGCAGCACCGACGCTCTGTAACAGAGTATGGTATATCAGAATCATAATAGCCTGCAAGTATTTATCATTTTTGTGTGATAAAATGTGAAAGACGATAATTATTAGCAATGAATTTAAGGATTAAGCTCAAACAAAATACTCACCTTGAACCATGTTGCTTGGGATGATCACTATCATGTAACAAAATATACTTTCGGTTATCGGGTTGTATAGTTCTGTGACTAATACACACTTAGTACAGTTAACAGGAAAAACGACAAAGGGTGAAAGCATAATTTTGCTTTATTTCTACTCATAAAACATTTAAGTTCTGAATCGATGAAACTGTGTGGGTACCGGTGACGCCATCTTTGTGGCTCTGCTTTTATCTTCACATTCAGTAGGAGAATTAAAGAGAAAATGTATCTCCACAGAAGAAATAATGAAAACAGACTCTTCCTTTTAACATGACTCTGCATTGTGTCGTATTGTACCCCATCCCACTGACCAGCAGATATCAGCTCATTTGGAAATGACCAGACATTCGTCTGACAATGGAACACATCCTTCACTCCTGGCAAATTTCTGAGTCTCACTTTGTTGCTCCAGAAGGAATCTTCTTCGTTAACGGCCACAATTATTCCCACTTTTGGGGTTGGCAGGGGGAAGCTTGGCCCAAGTTTTTCACAAACCAGCTGGCCTGGCCTGACGTTAAACTAAGTAGTTGGGGCAGGAATTTGGAATTTGTTCATGGTGCCGGCAATAGCTCACCTACGCTTCGCAAAGGACACAGAGGGATCTTTAGCATCCACCAACTTATGCTGGCAGACAGGACGCCCGTTTAACGTCCATCCGAGGGATGGCACTCCCATTGATGAATCAGTCTGCCTGTGAAACAATGAGATGACAGTTTATAGCTGGGTCTGGATTTAAATGCAGGCTAGACAGCATAGAGGTGAGTGTGTGTACCTCTAGGCCATCCTGTCAGCCCCTCCAGAAGGAATATAAAACAAAACAAGAAAAAGAGCAATCAGAGATTGCAGACCCTTGCCAGGACTTGTTTTGTGTGGTGTGTTGTGTGGTGTTCGTGTCGTTTTGCGTTGTGTATTTTGTGACTTTTGTGTACTGGTGTGTTACGTATACGAGACATAATTATAACTACCACTTTATAAGAGACATAATTAGAACTACCACTTTATAAATGCTGGCAGTGATGACTGATTCAGCCATTTCGGAGATTTTTGAAGGTTTTGTTTTAAAAACAATATGGCTGCCGAATCATGTGACCGATGACGTCATAATTATCATTAAACATTCTGCATGAGTAGTAGCACCAATGGTGAAAATTTTGTCTCGATCCGACAAGCGGTTGCAGAGAAAAACATGAAAGTTCAGTGCGGACAAACAAACAGACAAACAAACAAACAAACGGACCCAAATACAATACCCTCTCCTTCGGCGAGGGTAAAAATCACCTGTAGACCCATTTCCATGATCACCTACTGTAAGAGGTGCAGCAGTCTCTTGAATTTCAAGGCCTTTGCATTCAGCGATGACCTCTCCTGAGCTAACAATTTAGCAAAGTTGGCATAAAATCCAGCTGCAGACCGGACGTCCTCCATCATTCCTTAAAAAAGAGGAAAAAAATCACGACTACTCACAGCCGACAAGCCCTTTTTACATCGCTCAATGGAATATTACTCTCCCCTTTTTGGCTGAAGGCCCAGCAACAGATCTGTTTCTCCTGGATTCTGTGGAATGTAAATATCTCAAAATTATTGGAATCTCTGGTGATGAGGCCGAAGCGCTGGGTCTGTTGCTCTCACACCACATGTAGATCCATGGTCTCTGTTTTTTACTGCCTCTCCTCCACCCTGACTTAATCTGCTCTCTCAGCCCTCTGACCCTCTCCAATTCCACCCATCCTGGTTAAACTCCCAAGACCCAGTCTTTCCGACAATCTTCCTGAGACAGTTCAATACGACCCTTCCCTCCAGGGATGCAAGCGAGCAAGTGGTGCACTCCCATCCCTAACCGCAACATTTTTTACCTCCATTAACCCTACCTAACACAACTTGCACGCTGCTGTGTTTTATACACCTCCTCTCCCTCTCTCTCCACTACGTTCTTGTTCATTATTCTCTTGCCTGTTGTGTCCATCTGGTTTCTCCACCGCCCCACTGTCAGTGTGTTGCCATTTAACCCTGTCACCAAGGTCTTCCATGAGCCTCCAATTTGAATACAAGAGAAAGAGCGAATTGAATCTTTCTGCCACACATTCTGGGTGCTCAATGCTGTTATTTACAATCTCAAAATAAAACTAATAGCATGAGAAGCGTTAAATTTACCAGACATATCAGGCAATATTAAGACAGTCAGCATATACTTTTATTATCACCTTAGCTTTTCAATGAAGAACAAGTTGACTGTGGCAACAGAACCTTTTTAGATGACCTAAGTTTGATGATTATTGTCATGAGTGGGCACCCCCCCCCCCCCCAGCTCGTATCCTGCTCGGCCCACCTAAGGTTGGCAACGTGCTGCGGCACGGTCTTGGAAATGCACTTTGTAAATTTTTGTCATTATTGAAAGAAATTTTATTCATCACAACATCTCATACTCCATATCACCAGATAAGGGAAGATGATTTGTAATACCGGATACCAACAAAGATGGCGCTATTTCCACCTCATGTCAATTTTGGAGTTTTGATGACGTCCACATTTGCTCCATTATAGTAAGATTATATTTTTCTTGGTGGGATTGACAAGGAAACGACTTGTGTTTTTATTTATCAACTGTCATTTGAGTTATATAGTTTGGATTAAATTCCAGCAAAAATAGGATCTGACAAGAGATGGTACATTAGGATCTGACAAAAATAGGATCTGACAAGAGAGGACCTTGTGTGCTGGTATATTAGTTGGTTTGCAAACTCGTCTCCGAATGTATGTGACTCACAACCTCAGCAGCATCATCGCACCCCAGTATTAATGCATCCAGTGGACACGATGTTGACAACGTGGATGAACACAATAGGGCAGTCAGCCAATTTCTGCCACCTTCATGGGATGGCAGATGTGTTATATTCAATAAATGGATTAATTACTTTTCACAATTATGCGGACACAAAACTTTTGGGTTAAGGCACACGGTGTTATTTTTATATAAGAGAGAACTCTTGCAGAAGCGAAGCCGTCCTTCCACTAAATGGTGGTATGTCAACATATTGATGCAGAGTGTGTGGTGGGGCATCTAGTACTGCTCTTGGATTGAGCTCAATGAAATGGCATCACTGCACACCATATGGAGGGAGAGGAAACCGATACCCTGATTAATCCAAATTCCAGTTGTAAGCTTCCATTTTTCCTGAAGTATTTCTGGCTTGAGCTCTGCACCATCTTGCTTTATTATATTTTCAGATGATCCCCTTTGATGTTGTGACCTCTTTCTTTTAAACCAAAACTTCCTGAATATATATGTATATATATATCCTGAAAACTATATATATGTATATATATCGATATATTACTAAAACTCTCATCTTGTATGTATGTATGTATGTTAGGGTGGTCCAAAAAAGTCGAAAAAAATAGAATGTTGCTCCACAAGCTTAAAATTATTCTAATATGATCCAATAACGCGCATAAATTTTTTTAGCTTGATCGGAGGTGATTTAGAGGTCGCTCCATATGACGACTTTTAGTCTCATGACTTGAATAAATTAGGGTATGGTCAGGTACGATATCGGCCTCTGGATGTCCGAGGTGGAAATGGAGTGCATTTTCGAACTCTATGGGGTCGATTTACTCTAAGAAATGACTGCACCGACATTGAATTCACTACCATTTCGAAATATGACCTAAAACAAGATTTATCATTACTGGAGTTGAGTAACTAATCCTACTCATTTCGATATTTTCTAATCGATAATTAATTTGTTGTCCGTCTAAACATTTCTTAGAGTAAATCGACCCCACTGAGTTCGAAAATGCAGTCCATTTTCACCTAGGAAGTTCAGAAGTGTATGGATTCGAATCTCACCATACCCTAACTTAATATAATAATAACTAAATAAATAACTAACATATTTTTCGTGAATCATTGAATCTAAAACACTGGATGTTGGGCCGGCTAGAAATAAGTTCAGCGCGGAGTGGAGACAGCAATAGAGGTGGAGATGATAGTGGTATTTGGTAAATGAGACGAAATATTCTAATAGTTTGTAATTCCATTGATTGAAAATTAGGTATGGTGAGATGCGACACTTCTGAACTTCCTAGGTGAAAATGGACTGCATTTTCGAACTCAGTGGGTCGATTTACTCTAAGAAATGTTTAGACGGACAACAAATAATTATCGATTAGAAAATATCGAAATGAGTAGGATTAGTTACTCAACTCCAGTAATGATAAATCTTGTTTTAGGTCATATTTTCGAAATGGTAGTGAATTCAATGTCGGTGCAGTCATTTCTTAGAGTAAATCGACCCCATAGAGTTCGAAAATGCACTCCATTTCCACCTCGGACATCCAGAAGTACCCGTAATCGTACCTGACCATACCCTAATTTAACCAACTCATGAAACAAAGTCGTCATATGGAGCGACCTCTAAATCACCTCCGATCAACTTAAATTTTTTTTTATGCGCGTTATTGAATCATAGTGGAATAATTTAAGGCTTGTGGAGACAACATCTGAATTTTTTATTTTTGCTGTTTTTAGACCACCCTAATGTATGTATGTATGTATGTATGTGTATGTATGTTCCGAAAATACAGCCAAAACGGTACACGAGAGCGCAAACATTTTCGTCCCACCTTACTCACCATTCTGCGGTGTGCAGTGTCAAGTTTTGTTCAAATTGGGCAATGAAAAAATTATTAAAAAATCAATTCCCGATTCAGTCAAGTACTCTTCGGGAGGATTTGATCAATGCAAACAACCTCAGCGGTATAGTTCGCTGGAGTTATCTTTTTTTCTCTCTCTCTTGAAATGATTTTTTTTCATCAACCGCTGTCACAACGGGAACCCAACGGGTTCACGGGTCGTCTAGTAAATATATATATATATATATATATATATATATATATATATATATATATATATGCACACACATACATACATACAGACACTGGTGGGGTATGCTTACATATTGTAAGCAATAATGAACCATGCTTCCCCGTTTTCTCAGGTGTGCTCACCTGCACTTGTTTTTTCCATTTATATATTTTTTACTTATCTATGTTTTCATTTACAGAAGCTTTTCGATGGTTCTGTGATTTTCCTTCCTGGTGTACCAGCTTCGATGCCTGTCGGCACACAAAATTACCGTACTTCCCCATTGTCTCGGGCCACTCACCTGCAATATTTTCATTTATTTTCATTTATTTATATTTTCTTTGATGGATGCTTTCCGTCAGTTCTGTAATGTTTCCTGGTGTACCGGCTTTGATGTCCGTTGGTACGCAAAAGTTCAGCTTTCTACATCACCCAGAAGGTACCGATTTTTAATATCAGTCAGTCAGTGAATCAGTGAGTCAGTGGTTAGAATGAGCCTTATATATTAGATACTAGCAAATACCACCCGTCACTTTGCTGACGGTAATACTAAAGGGGGGAGGGAGAAAAAGAGGGGGGAAGAAGGAGAAAGGGGCGAGAGAGTGGGGAGAGTGAAGAGGAGGGCAAAGGAGAGGAGGGAGGAGGAGTGGGGGAAGGGAAGACTGTGAGGTGAGAGGAAGGGAAGGCAAGGCAGACGTGAGGAGGAGCGTTAATTATGATTCATATTGTCTCATCAAAATGATTCTGCATAGAATAACAGTGAATATAGAAA
>CM068954.1:171285331-171299406 GCA_035128595.1 Eptatretus atami | reverse complement strand
GTCTCAATGGAATGGTAGAGGGGCACAGCATCAGCAGCACCTCCGTGTTTCCAAGAATAGATAGCTACCCTGGCAGCTAAGCTATCATATGCAAGAACATGTTGTTGCGGTTCTACAAAACCGCATGCCTCTAAGGCAATGGCACCCAACATACAGTGATCCCAAGGCAGTTATTTTGTTCGTCTTCGTGCAGTCAGAACTTCCCCTCATGTCTAATGGGTTAACGGGACGAAGTGCGTTGCGTAGGTCTTATAGCTCAGTCTAACTATATCTCTATCTTCCATTCAATCCTGATTTTCATTCCAACCCTTTCCTTTTATCTATGATACAAATCGAAGCAGGCACCGCACCAAGGCGGCCACCCTATGAGAGACTCACCACCAACACTGTACAGTATGTGCATGGCGTGCCCTTTCATTCGAATATGCGCGCCAATTTACAATGGCATCTCACCTTGCTCCACCTTCGCTCACCAGAGCTCACACCTCGACCACCGTCAACATCTCCCACACACAGGAAAAATCACCTGCGCCTCCACGCACCTCTGCATACAATGCAATTTGCCACTAAACGGGTGTGCTGCGTGGCCCAGGCCACTCGGACCACGTGGCATAGGACGGGCCAAGCACGTTAACAGCCCAACGCGGTTCGTTGGGGGTGCCCCGAACGGACATGCGGGACCGACACGACCCTCGTCCAGTCGCCAGAACACGGCCCGGGATTACGGTGCAGGGCAGTGGGGAATGTCACACCGGATGTGCAAATAGGCCGCTTCCAGCCCCAGGAGTCTGGCAGATCCAATGGAAGGGCACGATTCGGATGACGGCGCGTCGCTTCGTGTCGTTGCCCCAACCTTCGCCCGGGGCTTATAAAGGGTGGATCATGAAGCCGTCCACCCTCCCTCCTCCCTCTCGCCTGCCTGCCTTGCACTGCCTCTGCCTGTTTGCCACAACCACTTCTCTGCCTCTCTGCTCCGCCCTCGCTTCACTGCACCACGTCTGCCTGTCACTGCATCTGCACTCGGGGTTGGTGTGCGACAGACGTTCTTCTGGACCAGTACGGAACACACATTTCCACGAGCCCCGGCAAAGTGATCAAGCAAGAGATAAGACGCCGACTATTAATGTGGGATCGCTCAAGCGGAGCATCCCCCAAAGTTTACTGGGTTGCGCGGTCGGCCGTCCGCGCCAGGTATCGAGAGGCCGTTAGTTCTCATTTGCTCTCCTTCCTTCTGGCTAACTAATCTTCATCGTGTGTGTGTGTGTGTGTGTGTGTGTGTGTGTGTGTGTGTGTGTGTGTGATGGCACCTGTCATAGCCTATGTTAAGATTGTAGAAGATATAACGGGATAACTCTGCTCTGTGTCTCTTTTTGTAAGATTGCTTGCCTTTTGTTGCACCCCACAAATTCCTTGCTCTCCTTGCTGAAGAAAATAATAAATCCCATTCACTGTGCCACCTACCTTTCCTCGCTAATTGTAAATAAATGTTTGTGTAGAAATGTTCCCAGCTCGTTTTCATCTTTTCCTTCATTGGTCCAGCATGGTCTGTAGGTATCCTAGCTTAGCCAGGACGTTATCCTGCAACGATCTGTTTTCTAGCTGGTACGTCCTTAGCATCTGATCCGGTAAGGTGATTCGGTTTGATCAAGGCATACCGAGGGCGTGCCCCCCGGTAATTGGATCACATGACCATTTTAGGTAACCGGTGCCATTAGACGGAGGATCCTAAGTCACGTGGTTGAGTTATTCGCGTTCACAGTCGATTAGCGACCCGTCGTGCCACTTAGTTATCCGTGTGCGACGGCACATTATACAGTCGGGCCCAAAAGTTTGCATACGCTTGAGCAGAATACAGTTGACTTCCATTTATACCTCTTTTCTCCACAATAATCATTCTTTCCATTCCTAGAACAATTTCAACCATTCTCCCTTATTTCTATCAAAGGTTTCTGCAACTTTTGTACTTTCGATGATTTTATTCACAGTTTAATTCATGATGTGACAAAAATAGCAGGTCAAAAGTTTCCATACAGCACACTCTAATATTGTCTAATACTTTGTTGTATGGCCTTTAACCTTTGGAACTTCAGTCAGTCTTGCAGGATAACCATCAATCAGCTTCTTACAATTCTCTGAAGGTATTTTAACCCATTCTTCTTGACTGTGTTGGTAGAGTTCAGTCAAATTGGTGGGTTTCCTCTTTTGCACTCTTTTTCAATTCCGTCCACAAATTCTCCATTGGATTTAAGTGCGGCCTTTGAGCTGGCCATTCCAAAACATCCACCTTGTTCTGCTGAAGCCATCCAGCAACCAACTTGGAAGTATGTATGCTTTGGGTCGTTGTCATGTTGGAAGGTGCAGCGACGCCCAAGGTTTAGCTTTCGAGCGGACTGCTCCAGGCTCCCTTGGAGAATTTCCAAGTAGTCTTCCTTCTTCATGGTGCCATCAATCTTATACAGTGCTCCTGGACCACAAGCAGCAAAACATCCCCATAGCATGATGCTGCCACCACCATGCTTCACCGTGGGTATTGTGTTCTTCGGTAAGGCCCTCTCCCTTCTCTTCGCCAGACGTACTGTGTCATTGTGGCTTGAAAAGTTCCATCCTGTTTCATCAGACCAAAGGACACTCCACCAGAAGCCTCTATCTTTGTCCTTGTGCTTTCTTGCATATTTCAGCCTGGATTCGCAGTGGCGTTTTTGAAAGAGACTTCCTTCGTGCTCTGCAGACTCTTAGTCCATTTCGGTGCAGGACCCTCTGGACGGTGGACAGTGACACCTTCGTCCCTCGAACGCTCCATTTGCACAGTGGTTTTTCTTGGTAGTCTTGGGGTTGAAGCGCACCTTTCTGACAAGCTCTCTCATCGGTTGGTGTCAACTTGGACTTCCGGCCTGATCTTGAAGGATCTGGTTGTCCCTAGATCCTCTACTTCGCACAATCGTCTGGACAGATGACTGGCATACTCTAGTTGCCTAGATATGGCCCCTAGAGAAGTCCCTGACTTGTGCAACTGGATATGCTCTTCCTCAGGTCTTGAAGTATTCTTTTGCCTTCCCCATGGTGGCTCAAAGTGGAAATAGGGCCTGAATAGGAAACCTAGGCCCTTTACAGCCATGGGAGCCATAGCTGACTAATTAATAACAATTAATCAGCAGAGAGTGGGGGACACAAATACAAGTGATACAAGGCCATTTCAGAACACTCGAGGCCTTTTCAAAGCCAAATCAGCAGGCAGTCACCATGGTGTATGTAAACTTTTGACCCACTATTTTGTCACATCAATGATTAAACTGTGAATAAATCATCCAAAGTACAAAAGTTGCAGAAACCTTGATAGAAATAAGGGAGATAGGTTGAATTGTTGCTACGGACAATGGAGAATTATGATTATTGTGGAGAAAAGAGGTATAAATGGAAGTCAACTGTATTCTGCTCAAGTGTAAGCAAACTTTTGGGCCCGACTGTATGCACTAAGAAGCACCCGCTCCCTACGGGAGCCATCAAGAGGGTCAAGTTAATGCCTATTTTACTCAAAGGGGTCCCAGGATTACACACCCAAAAAATGGTTGCGATCGGTTCAGCTGTTTTTGTAGTATCTGGGAACAGACGGACGGTGAATTATAGTAAGATGTATGGGAAAAATTACTCACCCAGTTGGGGAATCAAACCTAGGTCCTCTGGTGAACTATAACAGTGCTCTTGTACCAGTGATCTGCCATCTGAGCGATCTGGGTGACCCACAAGCTGAGCACACAATTCTCCCACAAATAGAATTGCCACTCCTTTTCTGCCGCTGCTTCCGGGACACTCGCTGCCAACCATAGGAGCAGCGACAGCTTGTCCACGAGAGGGTTTTCGCCTGGGTTCAATTCCCCATCTGGGTGTGTAACTTTCTATATATATATATATATACATACACTGTATATTCCTCTGTGTGATGGGAAAAGGAAACAAAGACAAGTGTGATTGTTGTCACTGAATAGACTGATCATCTTTACAAAGAGTTTGAAAAAGAACTTTACTTTTGTCCAAAATGACTGTGATCTTCAAACGTGTGCAAAACATGACATTCCTTGAGGAATGAAATACAATAATACTTCATTTCTTTACTTTCTTTAAGCTATTGTTGGGTTCCTGTTTCAACAAATGGCATTGTAAATCCTCCAGTAATACTTTATCATCTTTAATTATAATTTGGAGTTATTTTTCCATTTTGATTTCATCTTCATACGTCTCACTTCCCCCATCCCTGTCACTCCCACCTCCTCTTCTCACCGCTAACTGTTTTCTGAAACGGTGATCGAGAATCTTTGATGGTGTAATAAAATGAATATAAATCGGAGGAAAGGGGTGGTGGTGGAATAACAGAAGATGGACGGATATTTCAATGTTTGGCTGAAAGGAATCGACGAAAAGGGAGGATGGAAGCTGCTTCCCAATGCAGGGCTGGAAAATGCGATTGGAGCAAATGAGTAAGAGAATACTTTGGAGAATGTCAAAGACTGACTATTTGGAACCATGGACTGATTTGGGATTGTTAGAGTAAAGGATAGGAGAAACAATTGCAATATATCGATCTATAGATGAGAAAGAGACCAGCCCATATTCTACTCGGAACCAAAAGGAGGCCGAGGGACTATCGTAGGTTGGAAGATGCTTTGATCGAAAGTGGCATTCGTCTTGACTCATTCAATAATAGATGGGTTGAAATGCCAGCACCAGCACATGCATATTCTGTAGCCCTGTTTCATTGAGAATTTCTGGGATCAATAAATTAAAAAAAACCAAGCATCATTTTGAACTTCATTGCCATCTTACATCTTACAACCTTGCCCACCTCTAGCCCTTTTTTGGTCGCAGACAGGATGAGCAGGATAGCTTCATGATAACCTAGTGCCATTTGAGTTGTCAAAGCTGGGTTCTATTGCAAACAAAATGTACAATCTGCCAAACCTTTGTCTTGTTGCTTTTCAAGAGGAGCGTCGCATCATAGAATATTACATCCTTTCCTTGGGCTGTTAAGCTTGCTTTCACTTCTGCAAGTGCTCATTTGTATACACCACACCGTTCAAAAGGAGTGGGCCATTGTGTACTGGCACGTTAGCTAGTTTCCAAGGGGGGTAGAAGTAGGGGTGGGGGACTACTTCAGCAGGACCCAAGTAATGATTCAACCAGAGGACACTATGCTCGCATGTGGAGGATCATGATCGGACAGCCAACTTTTTTGCCCAATTCATAGTGTGGCAGATATGGTATATTTGATAAGTTTATTACTTTTAACTTCTTCTTTCATATGCAGCACAAGGCTGCGGAGTAGCATGTGCATTGGCTGAGGGTGTGGCCATGCCACTGATGGAATGTCCTCTGGAGGTTAGGGCAGGAATTTGGAACTTAACCTTTGTACCGGTGATAGCTAGCTCACTCTTTGTGAAAGACCCTTTGATGGGACCTTCAACATCCATCAACTAATGCCGGCAGAAGGAACGCTCGTTTAACACCCATCCAAGAGACGGCACATATATTGATGAATCATCTTATCTGTGAAACACCGGGATGACAGTTTGTATCTGGGTCGAAATTTGAATGCAGGCGAGACAGCTCAGAGGCAAGTGTGCATATCTCTAGACTACCCAATCATCTGACTACTTTTAACAATTAATGGCCACATAAAACTTTTTGGTGAAAGCACACGGTGTTATTTTTATATCAGAGCGAACTCTTGCAGAGGCGAAGGCGTCCTTCCACAAATGGTGGTGATTCATCATGGATGCGGGGTGTGGGAGATCGAGTACTGCTCTTGGACTGAGTTAAATGTATTTACGCATATATATATATATATATTCCTTCTTGTGAGCGGAAAAAGGAATAGGGCCTCTAGACAGGTGCATTTGTGGTCACCTATTTGAATGATCATCTTTTTGTCAAAAATGACTGTGATCTTCAAATGTGTGCAAAACATGAGTAACTAGAAGGGCACTCGGTAGAGCGCATACCTCCACCACGTAATTCCTGATCCACAAGAACATATCAGGCCCAATACATTTTTGAAATAGCATGCTATGTATCATTTTTGGCCCTATCTCTCAATGGTGAAGAATCACTTAAAAAAAATATTGGATCCGGATCTGGATTCGGATCTTCACCAAAACTGAATCCATTCTTCCTTGTCATACACCCAATGTGTCCACTAAGTTTCGTCCGAATTAGTTCACATCTTTTTGAGATATCGTTCTATAATACATCATTTTTGGCCCTCTCTCTCAATGGTGAAGAATCACTTAAACAATTAAATAATTCTCGTGTCCAAATCCGGATCTTCACCAAAAATCTATTGAATTTGTCCTTGTCACACACCCAACCTGTCCACCAAGTTTCATCCGAATGCGTCCACAACTTTTTGAGATATCGTGCATATATTAGTTTAGCCCCATCTCTCAATGGTGAAGAATCACTTAAAAATTATCGGATCCGGATTCGGACCTTCACCAAAATTGAATCCATTCTTCCTTGTCGCACACCCAACGTGTCCACCAAGTTTCGTCCGAATCCGTGCACAACATTTGAATATCGTGCTATATATTAGTTTAGCCCCATCTCTCAATGGTGAAGAATCACTTAAAAATTATCGGATCCGGATTCGGACCTTCACCAAAATTGAATCCATTCTTCCTTGTCGCACACCCAACGTGTCCACCAAGTTTCGTCCGAATCCGTGCACAACATTTTGAGATATCGTGCTATAATATACAATTTTTGGCCCTATCTCTAATTGGTGAAGAATCACTTAAAAATTATCGGACCCGGATTCGACCTTCACCAAAATTGAATCCATTCTTCCTTGTCGCACACCCAACGTGTCCACCAAGTTTCGTCCGAATCCGTGCACAACATTTTGAGATATCGTGCTATAATATACAATTTTTGGCCCTATCTCTAATTGGTGAAGAATCACTTAAAAATTATCGGATCATTCGGATCTTCACCAAAATCTAATCAGTTCATCGTTGTCACACACCAAACTTGTCCACCAAATTTCATCCATATCCTCCACAACTTTTTGAGATATCCTGTACTCAGACAGACAGACAGACAGACAAACAGACAACAACAGGCGATGTTATGCAGAGCTCGACACTTGCAAAATCCATAAAACAAATTTGACCTCAAAAAATAATTGATGGTTGAATTCAATGACCAAATATGCAACTCCTCTTCAAATTTCAAGTCCATCGGATGAAAATTAAGGATTTTAGAAATCTCACCCAAGTTGTTGACCTTTTGTCTATTTTTGACCCTCAAAAACAATAAGCTTGTTCCTTATGACAAACTCTACCATGCGGTGAAGTTTCGTGAAGATCGGTTTAAAATTGTGACCTGTAGGTGATAAACAAACAGACAGACAGAAATATAAATTGACTGACCAATAGACTTTGAAAAATCTTCGATTTTGGGTGAAAACATAACCTCCTTCACCTTTGGTGGTGGAGGTAATAACATTCCTTGAGTAATAAATCCAATAATTCTTCATTTCTTTAAATTAGGTCACCACTGGATTCTTGTTACAACGAAATACCATCGTAATTCCCCCATAACAAGCACCTTATCATCCTTAATTATAATTTGGAGTTATTTCTCCCTTTTGATTTCACCTCAATGCGTCGCACTTCCCCCAATCTTGTCACTCCCACCTCTTCTTCCCACTGCTGACAGTTTTCTTTTTTCATTTAACCTTTGATCGAGGACCTTGGTAGAGCGAATAAAATTATGTTTAGACGCTGAAGGGAGTGGTGGGGAGGCATGCAAAAAAAAAAAAAGATGGATGGATCCTTAAAATCTTGGCTGAAAGCAATAGCCAAGATGCAGGATGCAGGGAGGCTGCTTACTAACGCAGGATGATGGAAGGGATTGGAGCTAATGTGTCAGGGAAGACTTTGTAAGATGTCGAAGACTGATTTCGAACTGTTAGAATGTTGAACAGGAGCAATATATTGATCAATTAATGAACTAGAGTGTTCTCGAGAGGATTTGATCCTGATCAATCCTGAACTAGAGAAGACACCTTACCCCATGTATTCTTTAGAAGCAAGGACGTGCAAGCAGCAAATTTGATTGGTCTTGATGACGTAAAAATGCCGTAATATTTTGTCTAAGTACTGATAAACGGAGGGGTTTTTAAAATGCTAAAAAGGTGATTTGTGTTCTGTAGTGTTCACATATATGATTCAATTTAAATAAAATGGAGTCTTTTTGGGGTTGTAGGAAATTTTTTTAATGAAAAATAACAACACGTTCGCACTGGCCCAGGTTCCAGCCCCAGAGATCAAGCAGATCTGCAGCTCTACTTCAAAGGATGCACCGGTTTTATCCCATTAATACAGGTGTTGAGGCTTTGAGGATGCAGATGATGTATAGAACCTGAAATGTACCCTCGAGTAATTGAATAACATTTTTATGTTGTTGATCTTTGCTTCTCTGCAGGAGATGTACAGTATGTTAAAAAAAAAGGACCATGTGATGTGACATTGCACTGCTGGTTTATGATCATGTGCATCCACACAAATCTGTTTTTCTTCCTCTCGTATCATCAAGGAATATCCAGCCACACATGAAATATATTCTAACCTCTTAAAGAATAGGTTATGAGGAATCGGATCTTGAAAGGCCTAGTGGCATACCGAGGTGTGTAGCTCGGGTAAAGGTGTGTTTCTTTTCTTTAAATCCAGAACTTTGTTTGATGTTGGGTCAATCATTCTTTTACTCCGTTTTTGAAATGCATAGACGACGAGACGTATTCGACAACGTGTCGTTGATACCATTTTATTGACTTGTATTCCACGAATCTCAAGGCTGATGTCATCCATCTCTCTGTGTGAGCAGTGGAGCTATATTAATCGATTTTCCACACAGGCCTTCGTATAATTGACTTTAATGTTTGGAGAATCACATACCAGTGTTTATAGACATCCACAAATCAGAGCAAAAAAATTCCTTTATCATTCACTGGTAGGCATTTTCTCTTTCCCAATGTTGTGTATCCTTTCCCAACGTCCACAGGGTGATCGACCAAATTCTCCCTGTAGAAAGCTGCCGGACATGGGTAAGACTTGTATCCTCGTGTTTGTTAAGTTATGGTGCACAGATTGTACACCTGAACACTATTTTTGTTGAGAGAGTTGCACAGCTTCAGAAACAGATACGAGGCAAGTACTACATTGAAACGTCAAATATGAGGCAATTCAAAAGAACTAAGGTGCAATTATTCGCTCCAGTTGTAAACCTGATATGTTCATATTTTCAGTGAATAATTTCACACAAATGCCAACAAATGATACTTTCATAGTCTTTGGGTACAATGTTACATGATTTATGTGAACACAGATGGCTCTATAATGGGGGCTGGAAGGATAGCCTAGAGGTGTCTGCACTCACCTTTGAGCTGTCTAGCCTGGGTTGGAATCTCGACCCAGCTATAAACTGTCAGCTTGGTGTTTTGCCTGCTGGTTGGTTCTATCATTGTGTGCGCCATCCACCGGATGGACGTTAAACTGGGTGTCCGACTGTAGGCACCGGTTGTTCGTGGATGTTAAAGATCAATAGTGTCACTCGCGAAGAGTATGAGAGTTATCCCTGGCACCCTGAACAAATTCAAAATTCCTACTACTTTCGGTCGATCGTCAGGCCTGGCCAGCCGGATCATGAGAGACTTGGGCCAAAAATGTTCCTGGCCGACCCCACAAGGTGGGAATAATTAGGGTGGTTATAGTCGTAGTAGTAGTAGTATTAGTAGTAGTAGTAGTAGTAGTAGTATTAGTCAAAGTAGGAGTGGTGAAGGATCGATAACAGGGCTGTGACTTTTGTTTTTGAGATGTCACCAGATAATGCAGGATTTACAAGGGGTTTTGGCCTCTTGTAGATCATCGTGGAAAAAGAATGAGTCCTCCACTATTAGCAGTGGTGATCGAGTAGTGGAAATATTTTTAAAATTTAATTGTGGCAGGCAGCCAAGTTGACCACAACAGCCAAAAGGCTTTAAGGAATTGCTTGCAAGATGACCTTTGTCATGTAAAAGTGATGAGTTGTAAAAAAGTAGTCGTACAGTTGGGAAAAACTAAATTCAAAATTGAAGGCATAGTTTTTACTGAGTTAAAAACTATGCCTTCATTTATCCCTTACACCCTGGGGTGCCTTCATTTTTAACAACATGATGATGTTTGGGCATTGTGTTCATCAAAGATGTCAACCAGAATCCATCCATTGGGACCAGACGCTATACAGAGCGTCAATGCTGCCAAAGCAGTCTCCGAGGCTATTGGGCACAATCCTGGAAGGGTCACCACTCCAACACAGGATACTCAAATCACTCAATCATCCCAGCAAGCTGGTACTCATTTTGCCAACCTCAGAAGGATGACAGGCTGAGTCAACCCCACCTGGTATTAATTCAACATCCAAGCAGGATTTCAACTCAGGATCCTCAGATCCCAAGCCTGCCATCCTAACCATGAAGCCAACACCAGGCATATCAACCAGAATGCAAGCCCAAATATTTGCCACCAGAAGGATTACTCCTTGTCCAGTCAATCCAGTGGGATGGACGTGCGAAAGGAACCAGTGTGAACCTACATGTGACCATGAGGCATGAGGGTCAATCTACATATTACATACACAAAGGGGTGGAAATGCGAGTGGGAGAATGAAGCAGAAAAGAAAATTGGCAAAAGGAAGGGAAGGAGTCAAAATTTGGACATTTGTGCCTATATAATAAGTAGTTAACCCTTTAAGAGGAATTTAAACGTGTCAGTATGGGTGAGTCGACATTTTGTATTGAGTTAATTTTGTTTTCTTTTGAAGGAGGTTACAATGTTTAATATCCCATTCAGTGAGGCCTACATCCTATTTTATTTGCTCGAGCTGCTTTATTAATTTGTACGCAAACAACATGCATGCCTGACACTGCAGTTATCACCAGAAGGATTTAGCCAGACAGGGACATATGTTTTTCAATTATGTTCATCTTAGATAAGATACAAGCTTTGCAGTTGGAATTCTAACCTGTTGCTTGAGTAGTTAGTTTGCTCATGTCGAGAAATAATGCAGGGAAATTTGGGCAGAAAAATGAAACCGTTTGGCTAATCATGCTAAATAGAAACAGCAGAATGTCATTTAGTTGGGAGTTGAGCCATCGTGTGCATCTCGGACGGCATGGACACGACGAGGCATGGAGTCAACTAGGGTCTGGAACTGTTCTGGAGGAATGCGATACCATTCCTCCACAAGGAAGTCCTCCAATTCACGTTGGTTTTATGGAGGCAGAAAATGCTGTCTTCGGCGCCTCTCCAGACAGTCCCACAAATGTTCTATGCTGTTGAGGTCTGGTAATTGGGAGGGCCATGGCACATGGGTAACTTCGTCCTCGTGCTTCTCGAACCACCTGGTGACAACACGTGCCTTGTCGACTGGAGCATTGTCGTCCTGAAAGACACCCCTCCCAGCAGGGAAGAAATTCTGCATCACGGGATGCAGATGATCGCTCAGGATGGTAAAGTAGCTCGGGACTTTTTTTTCCCCCCAAAGCTGACATCACCTAACTTTGAGAAAGTTCCTCGTGACATGTTAGCAATTTCCGCAGCCTTTGTCACCGAAGTGCCTGCCAAACAGGCACAAACAATTACACTCCGTTCAAAGTCAATGAGGTCTCCTCTTGTGGCCATTTAACACCGGACTCGAGCCATAACCCACTTATATATACACGACAAGAAGATTGCCAAGAAGAGATTTGCATATTTCACGGACTGGTCACATACAGGTGGCAGTCCATACTTTGCATATATGTTGTACAACCTGTGTACCCTGGTGCTTCCATTTTTGGTCCACTATGTCTTCCTCCAAATCCCTTTATATGGGGTGAGGCTAACTGGAACATAGCTACTGCTCTGATTTGTGCACAACACTGCTCTCGTGCTCTCTATCACCAGCGAACTCTCTCCACTCTCCATCTACCTCCACCTATCTGACATCTCTCTTCACACAATCCCCCGATATCAACCCTAATTTAACGCTTTTTCCCCTGCCTCGCTCTTTCAACTCATCTGCTCCCTTTGAAAGTCCATCTTATCAATACTAGCAGAGTACCTGCCCGACGGGCAATCTTGTTCCAAGCATGCAACACGTTCTTCTGACGTGTACCTTTATTTGGGCGGTGTATAGGCAACTAACAGCTCTGTATAGGCAACATTAAAAAAAAATTCCCGGGTTCATGCATGAAGCAAAAACAAACCCACTGCTCAGTCGTTATGTTTTTATTTCATGCACATAACCATGCTTCTTTTGCCTACACAGCAACCAAAACACGCAAAAGACCCCGAGTACCGAAAAAACCCCGAGGATCCTGAAGACCTAAAATACCTAAGAGATCCAGAGGACCCAAAAGACTTCAAGGACCCAAACCCAGGGGATCCAAATGACCCGGAACACAAAAGACCTAGAGGGCACAAAAAGACCCCAAAGACTCAAAAGAACCAGGGCATCCAAAAGACCCTGTGGACCTAAAAGTTCACGGGGACAAAACCGAGAACCCAAAATACTTGAGGACCCAAAAGACACAATGGACTATCACGGACCCATGGAAATTCTGCATCATGAAATGTGAATTCAGGTCCTGAACCCCATCCCTACACCACACAATAATGCCATGTCCTTAACCCCCCTCCCACCACACCCAAACTCTGTGCTCCCCTCCCACTTCTTCAAATCCTCAACCCCTTGATCCCAATTCTGTGCCCTCCCTGCCTCCCTCCCCAAGCCAACTCTGTCATCCCCTCCCCTTTCTTCTTCAAGTACTCAATCCCCTTCCACCAAGTCCACCCCCCTTCCCAACGTCTCAATTCCCTCTTCCATTTCCATGCACCCTCACCCCCCAACTCTCTGTCCTTCCTCCCATTTCTTCCTGTTCTTACAATGGTACCAAATAACACAGGAATTTTGGCGCATGAGAAGGCCATTTGCCAACATGCCTGGTGTTGTTCCTGTTCCGTTTGTTAAGAACAATGTTAAAAGTAAATATAGATGGAACATTAAATTCACAATCACTTCCCCTTTCTTCCCTTATCGACACTAATAAAAGGAGTGTGTGTGTGTGTGTGTGTGTGTGTGTGTGTGTGTGTGTGTGTGTTGTCCGTGTCTGTGTCCTCCAAAGCAGCCTGAAACTGCATGCAGACTAAGAAACTCCAAAGGAAGTACATGAGTGAAAATGGGTGTTGGGTTAATTAAAACACCCTTTTGTTGCAACACCCTTTTTGAAGATAATTAACGGCTTATTTAATTGTCGCCTTCATCAGGCATCCTCAGCACCTCGCTGTCTGGGTTTTAAGGCGTTTCCTGGTACACCTCGTGAGTGAAGTGCCATGTTTTGGCCTGGATGTAAGCGCCAGATTTGAAAGTATCATCAGTCTCGGACTCCCCCAAAAAGTGTTGATTTGTCCAATTCGGACATTGCACGAGCATTTCCGGGTGCATCGTTGTATCGAGGGCAATTGGTAATCGCTTGCCAAGCCAAGCGTTCCGTTGGAGTGCTTAAGCCACTTACCGAGCTGTACAGTACAGTTTGTATCCTGATCGGGATGTCCAGTTGACAGTTACTACGAGGTAGAGGTACGTGTAGAGCACACATGCACGTGGTACATATGGATAATTTGGATCTGTATACGGACTCTCCGCGGGTGTGTGGACATGCCGTGCTTGTTTACAGGCGCCGTGGTGGCAAAGTTTCATCCCGTATCTTCTGGAGGTTCTTTCAGGTTTTCCTTTGTCCTCACGCCTGTTTATGAAGCATTTGGTTTTCGGATTTGCTTTACAAAGGTTATATGTTTCTCTTTGTGAGTTTCATTGCAAAATATATTTGATAATAACGCCCGATTTCCAAGACGTTTGCCGTGTTGACGAGTTTTCTAAATTACCGAGCCAATTTTTTTCCACCCATCACACACAGCTGTTTATAAAGAACGAGACGACCCGTGAACCCGTTGGGTTCCCGTTGTGACAGTGGTTGATAAAAAAATCATTTCAAGAAAAAAAAA
>CM068954.1:171272329-171285306 GCA_035128595.1 Eptatretus atami | reverse complement strand
AAGATAGTTCCAGCGAACTATAACCGCTGAGGTTGTTTGCATCAATCCAAATAATCCCGAAAGAGTACTTCACTGAACGGAATTGATTTTTGAATATAATTTTTTTCGTTTGCCGATATTGACGAAACTTGATACTGCATACCGAAGGAGGAATGTTGAGAAGTGCGCCGAAAATTTTTGCGCTATCGGTGTACCGTTGGCTGTAATTCCTGGGAACATACATATGTAATACATACATGCATACATCATACATACACCGCAGGAGAATGTTGAGTAAGGTGCGGCCAAAATTTTTGCGCTATCTGTACTTTTGCCTGTATTTTGGCGAACATACATACATACAACAACATACATACACTGGCAGGAGAATGTTGGAGTAAGGTGGGCCAAAAATTTTTTGCGCTATCGGTGTACCGTTTTGCTGTATTTCGGGGAACATATATACATACATAACATACATAGCATACATACATACATACATACATATATATAATAATAAGGATAATATTGTAAAATCTCCTGAAACAACTAAATAAATGTGACGTTTTGGGTAAGCATACTCAAGTTTCTGGGTTTTCAATACAGCACGCTACTGTAAGTTGGAATGCAAACTGACTCCAACGCTACCAATTTCCCGAAAACATTTGACCGATATCGGCCAAGCGTGTGTGCGGTGCGGCATATGGGAAGTGTGCTGTCCTACTATCTCCACGATGTAGGGGTTCATTCAGAGAGTGAAACAGAGACATACTCGTCTCACAGAGTGTGAGGTGGTGTTGTGTGTGTGTGTGGTTTTGTGTGTGTGTGTGTGTGTGTTGTGTGTAATTGATTGTATCTGCATGGGCGCGGTTCAGATGTGGAATGGAGTTCTTCCCAGGGCAGGCTAAAAAGTATCCACCTTTCGACCCCCCCCCCCCCCCACCCCCCCCCCCCACCCCTTTTCCCCCCCCCCCCCCCCCTTTTGATAACGGGACACGATTCATGGACCAAGTTGTGAAAGTTTCTGTTCCAAAGTTTTGTGCGAGGGCTCTCTTCAGGATCGTCACTGTGCCCGACAGCTCCAATGTAGTTCATTGTAATAATATTCCCACGGATGGTTTTTAGCTCCCCTGATAAAGTAGTTTGGGAAGCTTATGGGATGCACCGTCCCGGACCATCGACAAAATCTTGCCAACTTCTTCTCAGAAAACTACATATATCATTTCAATGAAATTTGACCACAACCTTCATACACCCGTAATGGCAAAAAAGGGGGTCTGAAGGGGTCCACAGAGGGAGTTTACGGCTTGGGGGAGGGGGGCTCCTCAAATAGGTATTTTGCTTTCTTCTCATAATGATACACACAATTTCCGATGAAACTTCACGACAACCTTCATCACCATGACGTACAAAGTTTGTTATGACATTAAAAAATTCTGCTCTAAAGGGATTTAAGGGGTTGCCCCCCAAAAATAAGTATTCCTTTCTTCTCCAAAACACACGTACAATTTCCGCATGAAACATGACCACCATCTTCATCACCCATGATGTACTAAAGTTGTTCACGACAGAAAAAAATTGGGTCAAGGGGTTCTACGGGGGGGGGGGCGTTGCCCCCCAGAATTATGTATTTGCTTTCTTCTCAAACTGCCAGCAATTCCAATGAAACTTGACCACAATCTTTATCACCCGTGATGTACCAAGGTTTTTTCATGGCATTTAAAAAAATCCATTGGTATTTATTTTCTTCCCATTATTATTTTGGCATTATGCCTACCAGTGGTTACCTCATTATCTTAAATCCAGCCACTACCAGTGAGCACCCAGGGGTACTTCCCAATGTTAAATCTCGTGAGGTTCTTTGTCATCATTCCTGTAGTCCAGCTACACTGGTACCACTTTTCATTCCAGCTTCCAGGATCTTCTTACTTCATTTGAGGTCTTGGTGTTTGGTCATTTCTTTAATTTCTGCCCATCGTTAGTCCAAAATCCTGCAACTAACATTCTCAATAAAGCAATGCCTTCTTCTCTTTTTTTGCTACCCAAGTGGATTCGGTCGCAACATTTGTTTTGATCTTTCACGCTCCGATGGATCATTAGTTCGTGCATGAGCGGTAAGGTACTTCCCATGTTCTCAGTGATTACTTTGCGTTCATGCTTCCCACAAATTTTCTGGAACTTGGACATCAAAGTTTTTGCGAGAGTGTGCCAGCAGATTGCATTATAAACTCTGTTGTGTCATTGCGTGTAACCGCTGTTCTTGACATGATGTTGTTTTTGTGTGTGTGTTCAGTCATTAAGCCAAAAACATATTCTTCTTCTTTCCTAACTCCCCCTCACCTTCTCTCTTCTTTTCTTTTTTCAATCTCTCTCTCTCTCTCTCTGTCTGTTCTCTCTCTCTCTCATGTCTCTGCGTACCTCTCTCTCTCTAGCACCGTACTACTCTGCTACGTCTCTCGTCGTATCTCTCTCTGTACCACTCCTCGCATCCCTCCCCCCGCGAGTGAGAAGATGATGAGAAGAAAGATATAGAGCGAGCGAATTGGTAAAGGCCATAGCTCCCGCCCACTCCCCCCGTCACCTATCCGATCGCTCTACCCCGCCCTTCCTAGCTTCCCCTCCCTTACCGGCCCCTCTCGCTTCCCCTCCCTCTCACTCTCTTCCTGGCTCCCGTTCCTCCTCCTCTCTCAAAACCCCCCCTTCTTAATACCCCCCCATCACCGAAGCGACGCGATGTATTGCTAGGTAACCTACTATAATTTCAGGACCGGTTGTTTGGTGTTTCTTTGTTTGTCATGCTACTCCCTCCTGCCAGTTGTGGGCCGATTCCAGCCATTACTTGCTACATAGGATTGGCATGACCCCAATTAATTGTCGGGAAGTTTTTTTTAAAAATCTTGCAGGGGTCTTGCGGGGTGGGGGTGGGAGTGGAGCGATGCAATTCTCTATGTAAATGTTTTTGTGTAGCACCACCTACAAGTGCAGGGAGGGTAATTACAACGTCTCCACATTTACAGTGCAGTATTCTATCGCTACGTTTCCAGTGCTGAATGCTTTTTAATATAAGCAACAGGTATGTTTTTGCTTAATGCACATAACCCGGTTATTATTAATTTTTGCCTATACAGGAGCTGTCAGTGGCCGTTAATCTTCTTCATCTATATATTACTAAAACTCTATCTTGTATATATGTATGTAGTATGTTCCCGAAATACAGCCAAAACGCGTACACGAAGCGCCAAAATTTTATTGGCCCACCTGACTACACCATTCTACTGCCGGTGTGCAGTATCAAGTTTCGTTCAAATCTTGGCAGGAAAAATTATTTAAAAAAATGCAATTCCCGATTTCAGTCAAGACTCTTCGGAGAATTTGATCAATTCAAACAACCTCAGCGGTATTAGTGTGTGGGAAGCTACTCTTTTTTTTCTTTTTTTGAAATGATTTTTTATCAAACCGATGTTCACAACGGGAACCCAACGGGTTCACGGGTTTGTCGAGTACAGCACCAAATCAAGGTTATGTGTCCAGAAGAACGTGTGCATGCTTAAAACAAAGATCACCCCATAGGGGCGCGAACTGCTAGTTCAACAATTCATCAACTACCCATGGGAAATATGGTTCGATAAAGATGATGTCATCAGTCACCGATGGTTGGCCAGCCATATTGGATCAAAGAAAAAGAAACTTAAAAAAACAAAAAATTGGCTCGCACCAAGTCCTTCTCAAGACTGCACGGGATGTGTATTCAAGTGAAGACCCAGTAGTGTTCTCTGCAAACCGCTTATCATTTGACATGAAATTTTCACCATAGGTGCGACTCCTCATGGTGGATTGTTTTAATCATAATTATGATGTCATTAGGTCAGTCACATGGTGTCGTGTGCAGCCAGGTGGGAATAAAGGAAAAACTTTGGACATCTTATCTCCAAAACCACTTGCAATTAAAAAATGAAACTTGGCACAGGCAAGTAGTACTCCTCATGGGGAATGTTGTTGATTTTTTTTGATGATGTCATCCATAGGTGACTTTGTTATGATGTCATGCATACGTCGGACGCTTTATCCGCATCAGTATGAAAAAATTTTGAGGTCATCTGGTCGAAATTGTATGGGGGCGGGGGGGAAATTGATGACACATCGAGACAATGTGGGTTTGCAAGCCAGTATTCTTTTTAACATAAAAACCTTCTAAAAATCTTCTCCAAAACGCTGAACAGATTGAACCGAAATTTACAGGTATGATCACGTATCCAGGAGGAACAAAAAAGTTCTCAACCTATAATGTCATAGGTCACATGTTTGGCAGCTCTGACTTTGAATAATAAAAACCTTAAAATCGTCTTCTCCAGAACGGCTGAGAGATGAGGAGAACTTCACTCATATGTTCCCCAAGCCTTGGGGATACCAGGGTGTTGCACGAATATAATTATAGGTTACATGGTCTGGCAGCCATATTGGATGAACGAAAAATCTTAAAAAAATTATTTTCGCTTTGAACTCCTTCAGTCAATTGACATTGAAACTTCACAGTTATGATCTAGTAGTTATGGGGAATATTTATTTTAAATCAACCCTGATCAGATGCATGGTCTGGCAGCCCCAGAATTATTAATATTTTGAAATCGGGTTCAGGATGAAGTCAAACTTGGTTACCAAGTATGTTATAATGATGTAATAAGTGGGCGGCAGGCTATGGCATCATCACAATGTTGAAGAGTTGCCCTTGGAGTGGGTATGAGTGTTAGGCTATGTCTGTCTCTGGCGTGCTTTGCCCAAAGGCAACTCCAGTGCGCCAAACGTATCACGGCACGGAGATGCTGGTTTAGACTTACCTTCCCAGCGGTAATCAGAGCAGAAATTGTTGATTTGCTCAGGGTTGTTGTTGGTCTTCTTTCGGCTGCCCCCCGTTAGGGGTCGCCACAGCGGATCATTCCGTTAGATCCGCATACTGATGGCACAGGTTGACGCCGGATGCCTCCTGACGCAACCCTGGTCGCCTCTTACGACCACAGCGGAAAGGATTTGGGCTTTCGCCATGATTCGGCTGACCCTACATCCTCTCCAAGCGTGCCCAGCAACAGAGCCCCCGTCGGTCAAGCGATCCTCCAACCTAAGCCGCCAGGTAGCCGGATACAGGCGCATGTCCACTACACCACGTGTGATTTGCTCAGGTGTTGGCACTAATTCACCTACTCTTTACAAAACGCCAACGTGAGATCTTTAACTGTCTACCAACAAATGCTATCAGCCAGGGTGCCCAGCTAACATCCATCTGAAGATGCGGGAACTTTGTATACAATCCCTGCTTACGAAGCACTAATCTGATAGTTCCATAAGCCGGGTCGGGAAATTAAACCCAGGCTAGATAGCATAAAGGTAAGTGTGCCTACCTTGACTACGCTGTTGACGAGTATTACAATTACTGTATTTTAAATGATGCTCATTGCAAACCATTTTCTGAAATATGTCAGAAAGAATATAAAATCCACTTGTGACTGAATTTCCCAAAAAAGTCACCGAATATAAAGTTTCCTCCCCCCCGCTTTTTGCTGGCCTAATTAACAAAGGCTTACCCAAAGGGAATTGACTAGGATACAAGCAAAATAAACTTCCGATGCAAAAACTTTTTTAAAGCAGCTGACTTATTACACTGCGACAACAAAGATTTTTGCTGACTGGGGTTTGAAACATATTCTAGAACTAAATCGAGTGTGCCGACGAATTGAAGTTCAGAATTTTCTCAGCATGTCAGATTGAGTTTATACATATGGAACCTGGTGGGTGATTTTGAGTGATCATTTAATTATTTTTTTGTGTATTTTTTGTTTCAATACAGCCAATACAAATGTTGTAGAATAATTATTTCTCCTAAAAAGAGCTTTAGAATGCACTTTAAATATTAAAATGGAGGAAAACGAATTTAAAGTAAAATTCCACGTGCATTACAATTTTTAACTTGGCCTTAACCAAATGAAAACTTTGTAAAGCATTGCGATCGTGATGTAACGGCTTCCAATATCTCAGAGAGAAGTTTGCGCGGCAGAGAAAACTGAGCTTAAACTCAAAGCAGGAATTTCGTTGGGCCCCCAGATCTGAGAACTGATGTGGTGATCCCGAGTCAAAAAGAAATTAACCCACTCGAAGTTGTACAGCATGGGAAGCATTTGTTTGCGTTGTGGAGATACTTCTTGGGAAACCATAGAGCTGACAGTATGTGGAATTTATGCTGGACAAACAGCTAAATGCTTATCCGGCAATGGGCTGTAGGATGTCTCTTTAAAATGCACTTCTGCATTCTCGTCTTTGATTTCTTCCCACCTAATCTGGTGAGGTAAGCGATGAGCATGGCGAAGTCCACCAAGACATTTTCGTTCATGGAAACAGGTATCAAGCCGTTCAACCCAAACATGATTGGGTGATATTGCTGGTTCCGTACAACGGAATCAATCACACACAAAGGCGCAAGAGCAGTGTCTCACACACTTCTGAAACACCTGCTGAACAGTGCCACGCTGACTATTTGAACGGAAGAGAGTAAACTTGAAATGTTGTTCTGAATCACTCACAATGGACAGATTCCCTTTCAAGTTACACCCTTCTGATATACCCATGTTCCAATTTTTATTTAACTTTTTTTTCTGCAACTTGTTTATGCTCTTGGTTGTATACTACACATTACAACACAGAGATCAATCATTGTATCTAAAATATGCTGTGAAAGTAATTACTAAGACTAATGATATTAGATGTAAACAATTGAGCGATCTGCAATAATAAAGATCTAATGTGGGGTATCATTATACGTACACATATTTTGAAAACCTGACGTGCGGCTAAATCTGACTACAGAGATTTGAAATCAGTTGCCCAGATTTAGTCAAGAACACCTGCATTTCCCTTAGTAGCTGACGAAAAGTTATTTTTTTGATTTGCCCAGTGTATCTTTGAAGGATACTTTTAGGATCTGTCGTGCTACAACGTAAAAACTATTCTGAAATATTTGTGCAGGGAAGCACTTTCTATTGTAACAATTCACCTCGGGTAAAGCTGTTATAATTTGCTTCATATAGGACCATATAGTTGTGGTACTTCACTCTTAAGAGTGAATGCTCCAAAGTACAAAATGTTTTTGTAAAGATACTCTGGGACTATATCAGCTTTACATCCCCATCCTTTACATGGAAATATAGAATTCTCGAACATTCATCCACCGACTGGCCATCGCATGGCAGTGCCAGTTTTAGTTAAAACTTGCCCCATCAGAAGATCGATCCCAAGTGAACAGCTCAGTGGCAAGCATGATCATAACTGCACTACCCTGGCATCCTTTAACATCGATCCAAACATATGCGGCATGGGGTTGCTGGTTCCTCATTTCTCGGGGGCGCGGTGTGCGACTGACGCAGTGTCTTCTTGTAGAGTCGGCAGGAAACTTGTAATTTGGCCAGGTGATGACTTGCCTTGTCTTCATCGAAACACACCAACCACTGAAATACTTTGGCAATACTGCAGATGGGTCCTCAGCTTACAAAGCTTCCCTAATGATGAATGGAATATGTTTATAATCCTTCTCAATATATTCTGAAATACTTCATAAAAACGAACTTTTCCATTTCACCTTTGTTTTAAAGAAATGCGAAACCAACATCACAGATCCTTTAGGCAAGGTTGCACTATTCATCCTTCTCACATCCACGAGGTCTTCAAACACATATGATGAATGCACACAATATACTACACATATGTTAAACCATTGGAAGATGGTGTGTTGAGAGTTTTTGAGAGCTGGGGGTTTTGGCGGATAATATTGGATTTAAAATATTATGATCATTCGTTGTTGACTTAACAGTGGTGTTTTGAACTTGTTTTGTTGTTTTTTATTGCCTCTTGCCACTGAAAGTGGACGGATGGATGTATTTATTCACCCATTGTCTGGTTGTGTTGTCCATTTGTCTGTCTGTGAGCGGATATCTTACAAAGTATGGACAGATATGGACGAAATTTGGAGATAAGTTGGTGTGTTGACAAGGATGAATATTAGATTTTTGATTGCAGTCCAGATGCTGATCTAGTACTATAATTTTAAAAGCGTTTCTTCACTATTAGAGATGGGCCAAAAACCAATATACGGTTATAGCACCACAACATCTCAAAAAAGATATCGAGGATTCAGATGAAACTTGGGACACGGATTGGGTTTTTTGGTGATGAGGACAAATTGATTCCATTTTCTGAAGATCCTCCCCCCATGATCCGGATGCTGCGATACGAGAAATGAGAGAAAGGCCTCAAAGGTAAATGCCAAAGCCAAGCCTCAAAATTAACTTCAATCAAATTTTGAAAGTATAGTCATTTAACAGTCAGGCTAAGATGAGACCTTGAAAAACCTGTTGGGATTTATGATTTTAACATTCAACCTCCATGATGTGGAACAACACAGCAGCATAGTAGCAGCTGTATTGGGAGGAAGAGACATGTCAAGCTCTTTTATAGACAGTCGCAGCATGATATGGCTTTTACAAAAAATAAATCGCTCAAAACGGACAGGTTGCACCATATTAACAGCACCCATCCCGGAGTTCAAAAAGAAACTCTTGACCGTGAATTTCATAATTTAATCAAACTGCTTAACAAGGATCTTTTAGGAAGTTACTTTTCACTTTTGCAAAAAAATATAAAAGCAATAAGTGCAGACAGAAGGTTGTACACATAATGCAGAAATGATGACAATTGAGTAGGCAGATTAATGCAGAAAATAATATTACAGCTTGTCTCCATCTTGCTGAAAGAGCAATGTTTAAGCGATTGGGCTATCGAAGGCGACACACTCATATGATTGATATAAGCCTTCACGAAGAAAAACATTCCTTTTGAAAATGGTAATAGCAGTCCTGGTAGCCTTAGTTGCACACTTTCTTTCTTGTCAGAGCCAAGCCAGTATTAGATTCTGTGACTTGCTACAGGTACCATGTGAAATGTACTAACCTTTCATGTTTTGGGTTGTCCGGCAACTAACCGTCTCACCCACCAGGTTCTCTGGTGAGAGGATGTATAGATATGGACACCCAGCAGGATTAAAAACAAAAACCTGTCAAAGGCAGACTAGCTCCTTGTGAGCCACACGGCCATCCATTTCTTAAAACCCAACTGTGCTGCGGACGCCTCCTGCAGGCGTTAGTTTTTTTTAGGAGTTGTGGCAGGATGCATGGCCACCGTTAAAACACTTCATTCCACAAAAACACAAATGTAAGGAAAGCTTGCAACCCACTCCGTGGGAGTACCTCCTGTGCTGCTGCCCTCTGCAGGGCAGCTTACCAATGACCGGATTGGCGCCAGCTTTTAGAACCCTTCCTTTGATAGGAAGAAGAACCACGGAAAAACCTACCAGGGTCAATTGCGTCCGGTGTCGCGGAGTGGTGCTGAGGTGTCGTCCACCAAATGCGGTCTCCGGGTTAACCTGAGGCGGTCCTTTGGTGGGTGCCGGAATGTCTGATCCGAAGAGAGGATTGATCACCTGTCTGTTATCATCTGAGCTCAAACATTTGAATCATCGGCGTATTGCAAGCAACTCCTGAGGTTTGGAGACCGGATAGTGGTGAGTGAGAACAGGCAGGTAGTACATCTACTAATTGGTCTTGGTCGCTCTGATGGTTACCATGCCCAAGGAAGATTACTTTGTCCAATAAGCTGACTCCAATGATAATTAAGATAAACACCGCCGTCAACGAAGCGATTATGAGATATATACAGGATTTGTCACCCTGTGCGCGGGTGGCAAGTTGTCCAGATTGTGCCCAATAGCAAGGAAAGGAGACTGCTTCGGCAGCAACCAAGGCTCTGCACAGAGTGTGGTCCCAATGGATGGATATCGTCGCTCCTTGGGTTGTCGTTTCCCTAGTCTTGTATATGATCCAACTGAGGTGAGATATCCTCACCGCTGAAAAGAAATGCATTTCTATGCCTGTGCTCGACGTCTGTGCGCTGATAAGTGCCCCAGGCAGATACGCCTTCTATCTTGGGGGATTTAAAGCATCGACCGGAACTGATAGGCATGGTATGAGACATGTGTTGGTCCCCATGGGCTTGGAACTGTGAACCAGAATAGCACCAGTCCTTGACTTGGCAAAAAGAAGTCATGGACTTAGTTGGCTGGTTCAGAGTTTCAACACCACAGGCTCATCGCGACTTGGTATTCCACACTGCGGTTGTGCAAAGGAGATGACCATGTGCTCGTTGGATGGTCGCTGGAGATGCATCCAGAACTGCAGGGCTCTCGGAGGGCTCCGCTCCTCAATACCGACCACAGCTTCTGTAGCGACTCTGAAGTTGGCCTTAAAATCGGAGAACGTTACCATCCCAGCCTAGCTGGGATGTGGCAAGCCTCAAGGAGAGAGCGGGGCTGAGGGAGTTTACGAACGGCTGAGTGCGACAATGGGGCTGGGCTTTGGAATCCTGAAGAGTGTGGAGTCTTCAAGCCCCCACCGTCATTGGATGTTGCGGGTGATGTCTTGGAACTCATTGTGCGGGTTGAAGAAGAATTTTGTCTCTCAAGGGACACTGGACCCATTGACAGATCGCAGGTCAGCTGAATGCAGAGCTGAGCTGTTCAGGAGCTGCAGCCGTAAAGCTGTACGTGCACTAAGGTGGACAAGAGCCTAGTGCGAGAATCTGTGAGGGCCAGAAGCATCACCGTTGTTCAAGTGATTCTCCTGCTTGCCAGAGAATTGTGCATTCGTTCCTCCACGCCTGTCCCTCGGTGTCCTGCAGTTAGAGCGGAGGGTGGTGGGCTCTTGACCAGAGGAGTCCGAACGGGAAGGCCCGCTGGGCGTTACTTTGAGGCGGCATGTTACCGGCCTGATCCACCAGTGTGGAGTTGGATGGCAGGGATGTTACTATTTGCATTGGCTGACCCTCCAAATCAACTGTGATTCACCTTCGTTTGTTGAAACACAGGCTGTGTGAACTGTTTGAAATTGGTAAAGCTCCTGGATCTGTGGCATAACCATGCTGAACTGTCTCAAGGCTGATGGAAATGCTAACTTGTGTCGTTGGCAGCAGTTCTGTGATCTGCCTGAACAGAGGCATCATCCCAACTGACTGGAAAAGGAGCCTTGTTTGTCCCTTTTGGAAAGAAGGGTAATCTCTAGACTGCCAACAACTACTGAGGTGACGCGTTCTCATGCAGCAAGGTCTTTGCCGGATAAACCTTGCTAACGGTTTGCCACCATGCTGCTTGAGCACCAGGTCCGAGCAGTCAGGCTTTTACACCAAAGAGGTCCAACGGATTGACCGTATCCTTGCTCTTCGGGTCTCTCACCAACGCAGGAAGAGTTTCGGAGAGGGCTGTTTGCAGCCTATTTGTTCTGCAAAGCCATCGAGTCAGTGAATCAGGATTGCCCTCTGGAGGATTCCTTGGTCTTCATGGGGTGCCAACAAACGCATCAATCTGATGTTTGGCGGACACTCTGGTACTGAGAGTGCTGAGATGTAGTATACCATCTCCAACTTATTTCCAGTTGTTACTGGAGTTCATCAGGGTTGTGCACTGCCCCCCCACAATTTTCCGCACTTGTATGGACTGGATTCTTGCGAGGATGTTAGAAAGATCAAAGCTGCGTGCATCGTTTTGGAATGTCAATATCTCTGACCTTATTTAGGGAAATGATCAGTCATCTTTGCGGAGACTCTGATATTCTTGGGGGGGGCCCTCGGTACTGAAGACGAGTCGAGATGCTGGAATTATGGGTTTCCAAGGTCAAAAACTAAGATCCCAGGCTTTCAATGGACTCTGGGATGCTGCCTATCTTGTGTGTCTTTTGTGGTGAGTTGTGAGGTCACGGAGGATTCACTTTCCTTGGCAGTGATATCATTCTCTGCTGACTGTAGCCAGAGGCAATAGACGTCTTGTCGGGCCGGGATTCGGATTATCACGGATCATGGGTGTGTTGGCGCTCTGTACCTTGCAGAGCGACAAAGAGTATGGATTTTAGGTCCTTGTGCTTCAAGTCTTGCTTACGGATGTGAGGACTTGGATTTGACCAGGAATCTGAGATGGAGGCTTAATTCCTTTGTACCAGTCTCTTTGGAGAATCGTTGGCTCTCTTTGGTTGACTTGTTGTCCAACAACCAGGTTACTGAAAGCGAATCAAATGAGATTTGCTACCTTGCACAGTCCAGAAGCGCCAGCTGCGCTGCTACGGACATGTGGCTCTTTTCCTGAGCGCTGATCCTGCTACCGGATTCGCTCAGACGAGGGAGCCTCGTGAGTGGAGAGGCCAATGCCAACCACATGCCTCGTGGTTGCAGTAGGTTGATCAGCCGGCTCAAGGAAGGATGGGGATGCGGTCAGGCATCTCCTGGTGATGGCCAAAGACGAGGCCGCGTGTGAGTACCGACAGAAAGTGGACGCAGCGAGCACTGTGCCGGTGCTGCTCATACCTGCGACCTGACGCTGATTTCACACTTATCATGAGAATGGGCTTATAGGATCACCTCGAGGTATGTGCACTTGCCTGCTTAGCTTTGAAGCCTGGTTGAATCTAGTCCCACATAAACCTCATATTTTGTGGACAGGGCGATACACAGTTGTGTGCCGTTCCGGTAGGATGACGTTATATCGGATGTCTTCGATGTTAAAATGCCACGGCGTCCTTAAAGAAGAGTAGGCAAGTGGGGGTATCGCTCGCACGCTGACAAATAACAAATCTCTGGCTCGACTGCCGTTAATCGCAAATTGGTACGGTCTTCTTGGAGGTTTCCTGACACCAGTTTACACCACTTTTGTTATCTCAGAGTGTGGTTGATTTCTTCGCCTATATATATATAAGATAATATTTGTGAAAATCTCCCTGAAACAACTAAATAAATGTGACGTTTTTGGGTGAAAGCTACTCAAGGTTTCTGGGTTGCATACAGTACGTACTGTAGTTGGTAATCAAACTGACTCCAACCTACCAATTCCCGAAACATTGCCGATATCGGCCAAGCGTGTGTGC
>CM068954.1:171255322-171268820 GCA_035128595.1 Eptatretus atami | reverse complement strand
TCATCAACCCGTAATGGTCAAAAAAGGGGGTCTGAAGGGGTCCACAGAGGGAGTTTACGGTTGGGGGCTGAGGGGGGCTCCTCAAATAGTATTTGCTTTCTTCTCAAATGATAGCACATGCGAATTTCCGATGAAACTTCACGACAACCTTCATCAACCCATGACGTACAAAGTTTGTTATGACATTAAAAAATTCTGTCTCTAAAGGGATATTAAGGGGTTGCCCCCAAAAATAGTATTTCGCTTTCTTCTCCAAAACTACACGTACAATTCCGATGAAACATGACCACCATCTTCATCACCCATGAATGTACTAAAGTTTGTTCACGACATGAAAAAAAAATTGAGTCTAAGGGGTTCTACGCGGGGGGGGGGCGTTGCCCCCCAGAATTATGTATTTGCTTTCTTCTCCAAACTGCCAGCAATTTCCAATGAAAACTTGACCACAGAACTTTATCACCCGTGATGTACCAAGGTTTTTTGCATAGGCATTAAAAAAATCCATTGGTATTTATTTTCTTCTCCATAATGTATTTTTTGGTCATTATGCCTACGCAGTGGTTACCTCATTATCTTAAATCCAGCACTACCAGTGAGCACCCAGGGGTACTTCCCAATGTTAAATCTCGTGAGGTTCTTTGTCATCATTTCCTGTAGGTCCAGCTATCACTGGTACCACTTTTCATTCCAGTTCCAGGATCTTCTTACTTCATTCTGAGGTCTTGGTGTTTGTGTCATTTTTTAATTTCTGCCATCGTTGTCAAAATCCTGCAACTAACATTCTCATAAGCAATGCCTTCTTCTCTTTTTTTTGTACCCAAGTGGATATCGGTCGCAACATTTGTTTTTGATTTTCACGGCTCTCGATGGATCATTAGTTCGTGCATGGCGGTAGGTACTTCCATGTTCTCGGTGATTACTTTGCGTTCATGTTCCCACAATTTTCTGGAACTTGGACATCAAAGTTTTTGCGAGAGTGTGCCAGCAGATTGCATTATAAACTCTGTTGTGTCATTGCGTGTAACCGCTGTTCTGACATGATGTTGTTTTTGTGTGTGTGTTCAGTCATTAAGCCAAAAACATATATCATTCTCTTTCCTAACTCCCCCTCACCTTCTCTCTTCTTTTCTTTTTTCATATCTCTCTCTCTCTCTCTCTGTCTGTTTCTCTCTCTCTTCATTCTCTCTCTCTGTCGACTCTGAACTCGTCTCTCTCTACTCTCTCTTCGTATCTCTCTCCGTACACTCCTCGCTCCCTCCCCCGCGAGTGAGATCCATGAGAAGGATATAGAGACGTTGGTGAGGCATAGCTCCCGCCCACCTCCCCCCGTCACCTTCCATCGCTCTACCCCGCCTTCTAGCTTCCCCTCCCTTCCTGCCCCTCTCAGCTCCCCTCCCTCTCTCTCTCTCTCCTGGCTCCTTCCTTCCTCCTCTCCTCAAACCCCCCTTTCTTAATACCCCCCCATCACCGAAGCGACGGATGTATTGCTAGGTCCTACTATAATTCAGGGACCGGTGTTTGTGTGTTTTCTTTGTTTGTCATGCTACTCTCCTCCTGCAGTTGTGGGCCGATTCATCCATATACTTGCTACAAAATAGGATTGCATACCCCAATTAATTGTCGGGATGTTTTTTTTTAAAATTTGCAGGGTCTTGCGGGGGGGGGTGGGGAGTGGAGGGATGCAATTCTCTATGTAAATGTGTTTTGTGTAGCACCACGCTACAAGTGAGGGAGGGTAATTACATCACGTCTCCACCATTTACAGTGCAGTATTCCTATCGCTAACGTTTTCCAGTGCTGATGAATTTAATTATAACAACAGGTATGTTTTTGCTTAATGCACGCGTATAACCCGGTTATTATAATTTTTGCCTATACAGGAGCTGTCAGTGGCCGTATATCTTCTTCATCTATATATTACTAAAAACTCTCATCTTGTATATATGTATGTAAGTATGTTCCCGAAATACAGCCAAAACGCGTAGCACGATAGCGCCAAAATTTTACTTGGCCCACCTGACTCACACCATTCTACTGCGGTGTGGCAGTATCAAAGTTTCGTTCAATCTTGGCAAGGAAACAAATTATTTAAAAAAATCAATTCCCGATTCAGTCAAGTACTCTTCGGAGAATTTGATCAATTCAAACAACCTCAGCGGTATAGTGTGTGGGAGCTATCTTTTTTTTCTTTTTTTGAAAGATTTTTTATCGAACCGATGTTCACAACGGAACCCAACGGGTTCAACGGGTTTGTCAGTACAGCCACCAAATCAAGGTATGTGTCAGAAGACGTGTGCAAGCTTAAAACAAGATCACCCCATAGGGCGCGAACTGCTAGTTCAACTAATTCATCAACTACCCATGGGAAATATGGTTCGATAAAGATGATGTCATCAGTCACAATCGATGGTTGGCAGCCATATTGGATCAAAGAAAAAGAAACTTATAAAAAACAAAGAAATTGGCTCGCACCAAGTCCTTCTCAAGAACTGCACGGGATTGTATTCAAGTGAATACCAGTAGTTTTCTCTGCAACCGCTTATCCGATTTGACATGAATATTTTCACCATAGGTGGCGACTCCCTCATGGTGGATGTTTTAATGTCATAATTAATGATGTCATTGGTCAGTCACATGGTGTGTGTGCAGCCAGGTGTGGAATAGAGGAAAAACTTTGGACATCTTATCTCCAAAACCACTTGCAATTAAAAAATGAAACTTGGCACAGGGCAAGTAGTACTCCTCATGGGGAATGTTGTTGATTTTTTTGATGATGTCATCCATAGGTGACTGTTGTTATGATGTCATGCATACGTCGGACCGCTTTATCCGCATCAGTATGAAAAATTTTGAGGGTCATCTGGTCGAAATTGTATGGGGGGGGGGGGAGGGAATTGATGACACATCGAGACATGTGGTTTGCAAGCCAGTATTCTTTTTAACATAAAACCTTCTAAAAATCTTCTCCAAAAACGCTGAATCAGATTGAACCGAAACTTTACAGGTTATGATCACGTATCCAGAGGAACAAAAAGTTCTCCCACCTATAATGTCATAGGTCACATGTTTGGAGCTCTGACTTTGAATGAATAAAACCTTAAAATCAGTCTTCTCCAGAACGGCTTTGAGAGATTGAGGAGGAACTTCACTCATATGTTTTCCCCAAAGCCTGGGATACCAGGGTGTTGCAGAATAAATTATAGGTTACATGGTCTGGCAGCCATATTGGATGAACGAAAATCTTAAAAAAAATTATTTTCGCTTGAACTTCCTTCATCAATTGTACATGAAACTTCACAGTTATGATCTAGTAGTTATGGGGAATATTTATTTTAAATTCAACCTGATCAGATGCATGGTCTGGCAGCCAGAATTATTAATATTTTGATAATCTGGGTTCAGGATTGAAGTCAACTTGGTTACAAGTATGTTATAATGATGTAATAAGTGGGCGGCAGGCTATGGCATCATCACAAATGTTAAGAGTGCCCTTGTAGTGTGTATTGAGTGTTAGGGCATGTCTGTCTCTGGGTGCTTTGCGCCAAAGGCAACTCAGTGCGCCAAATCGTATCACGGCAGGAGATGCTGGGTTTTAGACTTTACCTTCCCAGCGGTAATCAGAGCAGAAAATTTGTGATTTGCTCAGGGTTGTTGTTGGTTCTTCTTTCGGTCTGCCCCCGTTAGGGGTCGCCACAGCGGATCATTCCGTTATGATCCGCATACTGATTTGGCACAGGTTACGCCGGATGCCTCCTGACGCACCCTGGTCGCTCTTACGACCACAGGGAATAAGGATTGGCTTTCGCCATGATTCTGGGCTGCCCTACCATCCTCTCCATAGCGTGCCCAGCACAGAGCCCTCCGTCGGTCAAGCGATCACTCCAACCTAAGCCGCGCAGGTAGCCGGATTACAGGCGCATGCCACTACACCACGGTGTGATTTGCTCAGGTGTTGGCACTAATTCACCTAACATTCTTTACAAACGCCAACGTGAGATCTTTAAACTGTCTACCAACAAATGCTAATCAGCCAGGGTGCCCAGCTAACATCCATCTGAAAGATGCGGGACTTTGTGATACAATGCCCTGCTTACGAAGCACTAATCTGATAGTTCATAGCCGGGTCGGGAAATTAAATCCCAGGCTAGATAGCATAAAGGTAAGTGTGCTACACTTGCACTACGCTGTTGACGAGTATTACATACTGTAATTTTAAATGATGCTATTGCAAACCATTTTCTGAAATATTCAGAAGAATAATAAAATCCACTTGTGACTGAATTTCCAAAAAGTCACCGAATATAAAGTTTCCCTTCCCCCGTCTTTTTGCTGGCCTAATTAAACAGCAACCACAAACACACACAACACCCAACAACAACAAATCTCAGAAACCCCAACACCCAGCCACAACCACACAACCGAAACAGACACAGCTCCACACACCCAACAACTACTCACTACAACCCCACAAGCATAAAACACACCTACACAAACAGAGTAATCCACAAACAAAAAACAACACATACATCGCCACCCCTACACAACGCACCCAATCAACACTATATACGCACATAACACACCCAACACACCAAAGCAACCAATTTATAGGATAACAGAAATAAACTTCCGATGCAAAAACTTTTTTAAAGCAGCTGACTTATTACACTGGACAACAAAGATTTTTGCTACTGGGGTTGGAAACATATTTCTAAACTAAAATGAGTGTGCCGACAATCTGAAGTTCAGAAATTTTCTCAGCAATGTCAGATTTGAGTTTATACATATGGACGCTGGTGGGTGATTTTGAGTGATCATTTAATTATTTTTTTGTGTATTTTTGGTTTCAATTACAGTGCAATACAAATGTTGTAGAATATTATTTCTCCTAAAAAGAGCTTTAGAATGCACTTTAAATTATTAAAAATGGAGTGAAAACGAAATTTAAAAGTAAAATTCCACGTGGCATTACAATTTTTAACTTGGCCTTAACCCAAAATGAAAACTTTGTAAAGGCATTGCGATCGTAGATGTAACGGCTTCCAATATCTTCAGAGAGAAGTTTTGCGCGCAGAGAAAACTGAGCTAAACTCAAAGCAGGAATTTTCGTTGGGCCCCAGATCTGAGAACTGATGTGTGATCCCGAGTCAAAAAGAAATTGAAGCCCACTCGAGTGTTACATGCATGGGAAAGCTATTTGTTTGCGTTGTGGAGAACTTTCTTGGGAAACCATAGAGCTGACAGTATGTGGAATTTAGTGGCAAACATGCTAAAGCTTATCCGGCAATGGGCCTGTAAGGAATGTCTCTCTTAAAATGCACTTCTGGCATTCTCGTCTTGATTTCTTCCCACCTAATCTGGTGAGGTTAAGCGATTGAGCATGGCGAAGTTCCCACCAAGACATTTTCGTTCATGGAAACCAGGTATCAAGCCGGTTCAACCCAAACATGTTGGGTGATTATTGCTGGTTCCTACAACGGGAGATCAATTCCACGCACAAAGGCGCAAGAGCAAGTGTCTCACACAACTTCTGAAACACTGCTGAACAGTGCCTACGCTGACTATATTGATACGGAAGAGAGTAAACTGTGAAATGTTTGTTCTGAATCACTCACAATGGAGCAGATTTCCCTTTCAAGTTTAACACCCTTACTGAATTACCCATGTTCCAATGTTTTATTTAACTTTTTTTTCTGGCAACTTGTTTATGCTCTTGGTTGTATACTACACATTACACCACAGAGAATCAATCATTGTATCTAAATATGCTGTGAAAGTAATTACTAAGTAACTGATATTAGATGTAACAATTGTGCGATCTGCAATAATAAAGTATCTTAATGTTGGGTATGCATTATACGTACACATATTTTGAAAACCTGACGTGCTGGCTAAATTCTGACTACAGAGATTTGAAAATCAAGTTGCCCAGATTTAGTCAAGAACACCTGCATTTCCCTTAGTAGCCTGACGAAAAGTTATTTTTTTGATTTGCCGCAGTGTATCTTTGAAGGATATCTTTTACTTAGGATCTGTCGTGCTACAAACGTAAAACTATTCTGAAATTATTTGTGAGGGGAAGCAACTTATCTATTGTTAACAATTCACCTCGGGTAAAGCTGTTATAATTTGCTTCATATAGGACATTTATAGTTGTGTACTTTCACTCTTAAGAGTGAATCTCCAAAGTACAAAAATGTTTTTGTAAAGATACTCTGGGACTATAATCAGCTTTACATCCCCATCTTTGCTGGAAATATAAGAATTCTGTTAACACTTCATCATCCCGACTAGCCATCGCATGGCAGTGCCAGTTTAGTTAAAAACATTGGCCCCGATCAGAGATCGATCACCCAAGTGAACAGCTCAGTGGCAAGCATGATCATAACTGCACTACCCTGGGCATCCTTTAACGATCGATCCAAAGCATATGCGGCATGGGGTTGCTGGTTCCTTCATTTTCTCGGGGCGCGGTTGTGCGACTGACGCAAGTTCTTCTGTAGAGTTCGGGCAAGGAAACTTGTATTTGGCCAGGTGATGACTTGCCTTGTCTTCATCGAAACACACCAACCACTGAAATACTTTTGGCAATACTGCAGATGGTCCTCAAGCTTTACAAAGCTTCCCTAATGATGAATGGAATAATGGTTGTATAATCCTTTGCAATATATTCTGAAAATACTTCATAAAAACGAATCTTTTCCATTTCACCTTTGTTTTAAAGAAATGCGAAACCAACATCACAGATCCTTTAGCAAGGTTGCACTATTCATCCTTCTCACAGTCCACGTAGTCTTCAACACATATGATGAATGCACAACAATATACTACACATATGTTAAACCATTTGAAGATGGTTGTGTTGAGAGTTTTTTGAGAGCTGGGGTGTTTTGGCGGATAATATTTGGATTTAAAATATTATGATCATTTCGTTGTTGACTTTAACAGTGGTGTTTGAACTTTTTTTTTTGTTGTTTTTATTGCCTCTCTGCCACTGAAAGTGGACGGATGGATGTTAATGTATTCACCCATTGTCTGGTTGTGTGTCTTTGTCTGTCTGTGAGCGGATATCTACAAAGTATGGAACAGATATGGACGAAATTTGGTAGATAAGTTGGTGTGTTGACAAGGATGAATTATTAGATTTTTGATGCAGTCCAGTATGCTGATCTAGATACTATAATTTAAAAGCGTTTCTTCACTATTGAGAGTGGGCCAAAACCAATATACGGTATAGCACCACAACATTCAAAAAAGATATCGAGGATTCAGAATGAAACTTGGTGGACAGGATTGGGTTGGTGATGAGGAACAAATTGATTCCATTTTCTGGAAGATCCTCCCAGATCCGGATCTGCGAATACGAGAAATTGAGGAGAAAGGGCTCAAAGGTAAATGCAAAAGCAAAGCTCAAAATTAATTCAATCAAATTTTGAAAAGTAATAGTCATTTCAACAGTTCAGGCTAAGATTGAGACTTGAAAAACCTGTTGGGATTTATGTATGTTTAACATTCACCTCCATGATGTGGAACAACACATGCAGCATAGTAGCAGCTGTAATTGGGAGGAAGAGACATGTCAAGTCTTTTTTAGACAGTCGCAGCATGATTATGGCTTTTACAAAAAATAAATCGGCTCAAAACGACAGTGGTTGCACCATATTTAACAGCACCCATCCCGAGTTTCAAAAGAAACTCTTGACACAGTGAATTTTCGATAATTTAATCACACTGCTTAACAAGGATCTTTTTGGAAGTTACTTTCACTTTTTGCAAAAAAAATAAAAGGCAATAGTGCAGACAGAAGGTTTGTACGACATATGCAGAATGATGACAATTGAGTAGGCAGATTAATGCAGAAAATAATATTACAGCTTTCTCCATCTTGCTGAAAGAGCAAATGTTTAAAGCGATTGCTATCGAAGGCACACACTCATATGATTGATATAAGCCTTCACGAAGAAAAACATTCCTCTTTGTAAATGTGTAAATAGCAGTCCTGGTGCCTTAGTTTGCACACTTTCTCTTGTCAGGCGCAAGCCAGTTAGATTCTGTGACTTGCTACAGGTACCAATGTGAAATTGTAACTAAGCCTTTCATGTTTTGGTTGTCCGGCAACTAAACCGTCTCACCCACCAGGTTCTCTGGTGAGAGGATGTATAGATATGGACACAGCCCAGCAGGATTAAAAACAAAAACCTGTCAAAGGCAGACAGCTCCTTGTGAGCCAACGGCCATCGCATTTCTTAAAAAACGCCGAACTGTGTCTGCGGACGCATCTCCTGCAGTTGCGTTAGTTTTTTTTAGGAGTTTGTGGAGGATTTGGCACTGGCCACCGTCAAAAAACACTTCATTCCACAAAAACCACAATGTAAGGAAAGCTGGCAACCCACTCCGTGGAGTAAACCTCCTGTTGCTAGCTGCCTCTGCAGGGGCAGCTTACCAGATGACAGGATTTGGGCCAAAGCTTTTAGAACCCCTTCCTTGATAGGAAGAAGAACCAACGGAAAAACCTCCAGGGTCCAATTGCGTCCGGTGTTGTGCGGAGTGGTGCTGAGGTGGTCGTCCACCAAAATGCGGTCTCCTGGGTTAACCTGAGGCGGTCCTTTGGTGGGTGCCTGGAATGTCTGATCTCGAAGAGAGGATGATCACGCTGTCTGTTATCATCTGAGCTAACATTTGAACATCGGCGTATTGCAAGCAACTCCTGAGGTTTTGGAGACCGGAATGTGAGTGAGAACAGGCAGGTATACATCTACATATTGGTCTTGGTCGCTCTGATGGTATACCATGCCCAAGGAATGATTGTACTTTGTCCAATAAGCTGACTCCAAATGATAATTAAGATAAACACCGGTCAACGAAGCGATTATGAGATATAACAGGATTTGTCACCTCCTGTGCGCGGGTGGCAAGTGTCCAGATTTGTGCCCAATAGGTCAAGGAAAGGAGACTGCTTCGGCGCAAGCACAAGGCTCTGCACAGAGTGTGGTCCCAATGGATGGATTCGTCGCCTCCTTGGGTTGTTCGTTTCCTAAGTCTTTGTATATGATCCAACGAGGTGAGATATCTCACCCTGAAAGAAATGCATTATCTATGCCTGTGCTCAAGAGTCTGTGCGTTGATAAGTGCCCGCAGGCGAGATACGCCTTCTAGTCTTGGGAGAATTTAAAGATCGACCGGAACTGATAGGCATGGTGATGAGACATGTGTGGTGCCCCATGGGCTTGGAACTGTGAACTCAGAATAGCACCAAGTCCTTGACTTGGCAAAGAAGTCATGGACTTAGTGTGGCTGGTTCCAGAGTTTCAAACACCACAGGCTCATCGCGGACTTGGTATTCCAACACTGCGGTTGTGAAAGGAGATTGACCATGTGTCGTTGGATGGTCGCTGGAGGATGCAATCCAGAACTGCAGGGTCTCTCGGAGTGCTCCGCTCCTCAATACCGACCAAGCTTCTGTAGCGACTCTGAAGTTGTTGCCTTAAAATCCGGGAGAATGGTAACCATCCCAGCCTAGGCTGGGATGTGGCAAGCTCAAGGAAGGAGAGCGGGGCTGAGGAGTTTACGAACGGGCTGAGTGCGACACTGGGGGTCTGGGCTTTGGAGATCCTGAAGAGTGTGGAGTGCCTTCAAGCCCCACCGTCATTGGATGTTGCGCGGTGGAATGTCTTGGAACTCATTGTGCGGTGAGAAGAATTTTGTCTCTCAAGGGACACTGGACACCATTTGAACCAGATCGGCAGGTCAGGCTGAATGCAGAGCTGAGCTGTTCAGGGAGCTGAGCCGTAAAGCTTACGTGCACGTAAGGGTGGAGCAAGAGCCTATGTGCGGAGGAATCTGTGAGGGCGCAGAAGCATCACCGTTGTGTCAAGTGATTCTCCTTGCTTGCCAGGAGATTTGTGCATTGCGTTCCTCCACGCTCTGTCCCTCGGTGTCCTGCAGTTAGAGCGGAGGGTGGTGGGCTCTTGACAGAGGAGTCCGAACGGTGAAGGCCCGCTGGGCCGGTTACTTTGAGGCGGCATGTACCGGCCTTGATCCACCAGTGTGGAGTTGGATGGCAGGGATGTTACTATTTGCATTGCTGACCCTCCAAATCAACTGTGATTTCACGCTTCGTTTGTTGGAAACACAGGCTGTGGTGAACTGTTTGAAATTGGTAAAGCTCCTGGATCTGTGGCATACCATGCTGACTTCTCAAAGGCTGTGGAAATGCTAACTTGTGATCGTTGCATGCAGTTCTGTGGATCTGCCTGAACAGAGGCATCATCCCAACTGACTGAAAAGGAGCCTTGTTTGTCCCTTTTGGAAAGAAGGGTAATCTCTAGGACTGCCAACAACTACTGAGGGGTGACGCTGTTCTCAGTGCATGCAAGGTCTTTGCTGCGGATAAACCTGCTACGGTTTTGCCACCATGTGCTTTGAGCACCAGTGTCCGAGCAGTCAGGCTTTTACACCAAAGAGGTCAACGGATTGACCGTATCTTGCTCTTCGGGTCCTCACCAGCGCAGAGAAGAGTTTCGGAGGGGCCTGTTTGGCAGCCTATTTGTGTCTGCAAAGCCATCGATTCAAGTGAATCAGGATTGCCCTCTGGAGGATTCTTTGGTCTTCATGGGGTGGCCAAACAAAACTGCATCAATCCTGGATGTTTGGACGGACACTCTGGTACTGAGAGTGCTGTAGATGTAGTGATACCTATCTCCAACTTATTTCCAGTTGTTACTGGAGTTCAATCAGGGTGTGCACTGCCCCCCCAATTTTCCGCACTTGTATGGACTGGATTCTGCGGAGGATGTTAAAAGATCAAAGCTGCGGTGCATCGTTTGGAATGTCAATATCTCTGACCTTTATTTAGGAAATGATGCAGTCATCTTTGCGGAGACTCTGATATTCTTGGGGGGGGCCCTCGGGTACTGAAGACGAGTCGAGATGCTGGATTATGGGTTTCCAAGGTCAAAAACTAAAGATCCCAGGCTTTCAATGACATCTGGGATGCTGCCTATCTGTGTGTACCTGTTTGTGGTGAGTTGTTTGAGGTCACGGAGAGATTCACTTTCCTTGGCAGTGATATCATGCTCTGGCTGACTGTAGCCAGAGGTCAATAGACGTCTGTGTCGGGCCTGGGGAATGTGGATTCACGGATCATGGGTGTGTTGGCGGCTTTCCTGTACCTTGCAGGAGCGACAAAAGTAATGAGTTTTTAGGTCCTTGTGCTTCAAGTCTTGCTTAGCGGATGTGGGACTTGGATTTGACCAGGAATGTGAAGATGGTAGGCTTAATTCCTTTGGTACCAGATCTCTTTGGAGAATCTTTGGCTCTCTTTGGTTGGACTTTGTGTCCAACAACAGTTAGTGAAAGCGAATCAAATGAGGAATTTGCTACCTTGCACAAGTCCAGAGAGCGCCAGCTGCGGCTGCTACGGACATGTGGCCTTTTCCTGACGCTGATCCTGCTTCACCGGATTCGTCTCAGCGAGGGAGCCTCGTGAGTGGAGAGGCCAATGGGCCAACCACATGCCTCGTGGTTGCAGTAGGTTTGATCAGCCGTCTCAAGGAAGGATGGGGATGCGGTCAGGCATCTCGCTGGGTGAGTGCAAGACGAGGCCCGCTGTGAGTAACCGACAGAAAGTGGACGCAGCGAAGCACGTGCCGGTGCGTGCTCCATCACCTGGACCTGACCTGGTTTTTGCACACTTATCATGAGAATGGGCTAATAGGAATCACCTGCGAGGTATGTGGCACTTGCCTCTTAGCTTTGGAAGCTGGGTTTGAATCTAGTCCCACATAAACCTCAATATTTTTGTGGACAGGGCATACATCAGTTGTGTGCCGTTCCGGATATAGATGACGTTAATCGGATGTCTTGCGATGTTAAAATGCCACGGCGTCCTTTAAAGAAGAGTAGCAAGTGGGTATCGCTCGCACGCTGACAAATAACAAATCTCTGGCTTCGACTGCCGTATGCGCAAATTGGTACGTGTTCTTCTTGGAGGTTTTCCTGACACCAAGTTTACACCACTTTGTTATCTCAGAGTGTGGTTGATTTCTTCGCAGCAGCTTCTGCACAGATACAAATTGACCAGGTAGTTTCGCGCTGTTTCATTGATCCGGCTTTATACAAAAACGGATACAAAGGCAAACCTACTCATTCAACATATCGTCAAAAATGGACTGCAACAGAAGATTGGTAAAATCAGGAACACTCATTTTCTTTGAAATTCTCCATACTCCTAAAATAGCTTTTCATATTACTTTGTTTTGAAGTGCTGGCAACTGTACAAAATGTCAAAAAAAGAGAAATTGTCAACAAAAGGAAGTTGAACATAATGATGGCAAAATATTGAATTGGATTGGGGAAAAAATGTGTGGATGAATTTTTTTTCTAAAACCCTATTTATAGCATCTTATTTGAATGGAGTATCACATCCCTCGAGTTTCAACTGGGCTTTGGTCTGCTTCATTTTAAATTTTCAATTTTAAGAGCTTCTCTCTGGTCTCAACAAAATTCGGTTTTTCCCTTCATGCACGCATCAACAGCTTAATACATATGGCGTATTTTGTACATTATCGATTCTTTAAATGTCCGTTTAGTTCCACGAGTTCATGCAATTCCCAACCTTATGTTTCATTCCTTCAATGTAGCCTGCCCGCTGTCTTAACCACAGCCTCTTCATGTCTCTGGTCTTTCTAATCTTTTGTGGACATTGTTTCTTGACTTGTATATTTAGCGTTTTGAAATAGTGCTGCCACAAACTGACTGGATATCTTTCATCCCATCCTTAGCCACGATGTGGGGAATAATTGTAGCGTGGATTGAACAAATGCTTTAACATTTGTAATTACGTGATCATTGGTATGCTATAAGATCATAATCAAGAAGATATGTGTTTGCCCTGCCTTTATTGCAAGATTTATCAATGTGTGTTCATGGTCCTTCATCAAGACTAGTCTATACTAATAAAAGGCAATGTGTGGTGTGTGTGTGTATGTGTCAGTGTGTCTCCTCCATAACTTCTCAAAACCACTGAAACCTATCAGCCTGAAACTTTGCGTGCATACTAAGAAACGCTCCAAGGAAGTGTGAAGAGTGAAATTGGGTGTTGGGGTTAATTAAAACACACCCTTTTGAAGATAATTAACGGCCTTATTTAATTATATCCTTCATCAGGCATCCGAGGCCACCTCACTCCTCTGGGTCTCAAGGCGTTTCCTGGGGTAACCTCGCTGGGGTCCTGCCAGTGGCCATGTTTTCGGGCCTGCTCAACCAAATTCCGATGAAACTTCACGACAACCTTCATCACCCATGACGTACCAAAGTTTGTTCATGACATTAGAAATTCTGCTCTAAAGGGATTTAAGGGGGTTGCCCCCAAAATATGTATTTCCTTTCTTCTCCAAAACTACACGTACAATTCCGATGAAACTTGACCACCATCTTCATCACCCATGATGTACTAAAGTTTGTTCACGACATTGAAAAAAATTGGCGTCTAAGGGGTTCT
>CM068954.1:171243041-171255312 GCA_035128595.1 Eptatretus atami | reverse complement strand
GGGGCGTTGCCCCCCAGAATATGTATTTGCTTTCTTCTCCAAAACTGCATGCAATTCCAATGAAACTTGACCACAATCTTTATCACCCGTGATGTACCAAGGTTTGTTCATGGCATTAAAAAAAATCCATTGGTATTTATTTTCTTCTCCATTATGTATTTTTGGGTCATTCATGCCTACCAGTGGTTACCTCATTATCTTATCCAGCCACTACCAGGTGAGCACCCAGGGGTACTTCCCCAATGTTTAATATCTCTGTGAGGTTCTTTGTCATCATTCCTGTAGGTCCAGCTATCACTGGTACCACTTTGGCATTCTTCAGCTTCCAGGATCTTCTTACTTCATTCTTGAGGTCTTGGTGTTTGGTCATTTTTAATTTCTGCATCGTCTTAGTCCAAAATCACATGGCCAAACTAACACCTCCAATAAGCAATCTCTTTTTTTTTTGTACCCAAGTGTGATATCCGGTCGCAACATTTTGTTTTTGATGTTCACGCTCGATGGGATCATTAGTTCGTGCATGAGCGGTAGGTACTTCCATGTTCTCAGTGATTACTTTTGGTTCATGTTCCCACAAATTTTCTGGAACTTGGACATCAAAGTTTTTGGAGATGTGCCAGCAGATTGCATTATAAACTCTGTTGTGTCATTGCGTGTACCGCTGTTCTGACATGAGTTTGTTTTTGTGTGTGTGTTCAGTCATTAAGCAAAACATATCATTCTCTTTCCTAACTCCACCCCTCACCTTTCTCTCTTCTTTTCTTTTTTCATATCTCTCTCTCTCTCTCTCTGTCCTGTTTCTCTCTCTCTTCTTCTCTCTTCTTCGCTTGCTCTCTCTCTCTCTCTCTCTCTCTCTTCTCTCTCTCTCTCGTCTCCTCTCTCTCTCTCTCCTCCTCTGCTCCCTCCCTCCCGCGGTATAGCAACGTTTGGTGAGGCATAGCTCCCCCACCTCCCCCCTCACCTTCCTCGCTCTCCCCCCTTCCTAGCTTCCCCTCCCTCCTGCCTCCTCTCGCTCCCCTCCCTCTCTCTCTCTCTTCCTTGCTCCTTCCTTCCCTCCTCTCTCAACCCCCCCTTCTTAATACCCCCATCACCGAAGCGACGGGATGTATTGCTAGTCCTTACTATAATTCAGGGACCGGTGTTTGTGTGTTTTCTTTGTTTGTCATGCTACTCCTCCTGCAGTTGTGGGCCGATTCCATCCATATACTTGCTACATAGGATTGGCATGACCCCAATTAATGTGTCGGGTGTTTTTTTTTAAATCTTTGCCAGTGTCTTGGGGGGGGGGGTGGGGAGTGGGAGGGATGCAAATTCTCTATGTAAATGTGTTTTGTGTAGCACCACCTACAAGTGAGGGAGGGTATTACAAGTCTCCACCATTTACAGTGCAGTATTCCTATCGCTACGTTTTCCAGTGCTGTGAGATGTTTTTAATTATAAGCAACAGGTATGTTTTTGCTTAATGCACATAACCCGGGTTATTATAATTTTTGCCTATACAGAGCTGTCAGTTGCCTATATCTTCTATCTATCTATATATTACTAAAACTCTCATCTTGTATATATGTATGTATGTATGTTCCCGAAATACAGCCAAAACGGTACACGATAGCGCAAAATTTTTTGGCCCACCTGACTCACCATTCTACTGCGGTGTGCAGTATCAAGTTTCGTTCAAATCTGGCAAGGAAAAAATTATTTAAAAAATCAATTCCCGATTCAGTCAAGTACTCTTCGGGAGAATTTGATCAATTCAAACAACCTCAGCGGTATAGTTTGTGGGAGCTATCTTTTTTTTCTTTTTTTTGAAATGATTTTTTTTATCAACCGATGTCACTACGGGAACCCAACGGGTTCACGGGTAGTCTAGTACACCACCAAAATCAAGGTATGCGTCAGAAGAACGTGTTGCATGCTTGGAACAAGATCACCCATAGGGTGGGTACTGTGCTAGTTCAACTAATTCATCAACTACCCATGGGAAATATGGTTCGATAAAGATGATGTCATCAGTCACATGGTCTGGCAGCCATATTGGATCAAAGAAAAAGAAACTTAAAAAAACAAAGAAATTGGCTCGCACCAAGTCCTTCTCAAGACTGCACGGGATGTGTATTCAATGAATACCATGTAGTTTTCTCTGCAACCGCTTATCCGATTGACATGAAATTTTCACCATAGGTGCGACTCCTCATGTGGAATGTTTTAATCATAATTATGATGTCATAGGTCAGTCACATGGTGTGTGTGGCAGCCAGGTTGGAAGAAAGGAAAAACTTTGGACATCTGTTCTCCAAAACCACTGCAATTAAAAAATTGAAACTTGGCACATGGCAAGTAGTACTCCTCATGGGGAATGTGATTTTTTTTGATGATGTCATAGGTGACTTTGTTATGATGTCATTGCATACGTCGGACGCTTTATCCGATCATATGAAAATTTTGAGGGTCATCTAGGTCGAAATTGTATGGGGGGGGGGGGGGGAAATTGATGACATCATCAGACATTGGTTTGGCAGCCATATTCTTTTTAACATAAAAACCTTCAAAAATCTTCTCCAAAACGCTGAACAGATTGAACCGAAACTTTACAGGTATGATCACGTATCCAGGAGGAACAAAAAGTTCTCCACCTATAATGTCATAGGTCACATGGTTTGGCAGCTCTGACTTTTTGAAGAATAAACCTTTAAAATCGTCTTCTCCAGAACGGCTTGAGAGATTGAGGAGGAACTTCACTCATATGTTCCCCAAGCCTTGGGGATACCAGGGTGTGCACGAATAATTAATAGGTTACATGGTCTGGCAGCCATATTGGATTGAACGAAAATCTTAAAAAAAAATTATTTCGCTTGAACTCCTTCATCAATTGACATGAAACTTCACAGTTATGATCTAGTAGTTATGGGGAATATTTATTTTAAATTTCAACCTGATCAGATGCATGGTCTGGCAGCCAGAATTATTTAATATTTTTGAATCTGGGTTCAGGGATTGAAGTCAAACTTGGTACAAGTATGTATAATGATGTAATAATGTGGGCGGAGGCTTATTTGGCATCATCACAATGTTGAAGAGTGCCCTTGTAGTTGATGTATTGAGTGTTAGGCTATGTCTGTCTCTGGGTGCTTTGCCCAAAGGCAAGTCCAGTGCTGCCAAATCAGTATCACGGCACGGAGATTGCTGGGTTGTTAGACTTTACCTTCCCAGCGGTAATCAGAGCAGAAATTTGTGATTTGCTCAGGGTTGTTGTTGTTCTTCTTTCGGCTGCCCCCGTTAGGGGTCGCCACAGCGGATCATCCGTTATGATCCGCATACTGATTTGGCACAGGTTTTACGCCGGATGCCCTTCCTGACGCAACCCTGGTCGCCTCTTACGACACAGGGATAAGGATTGGGTTTCGCCATGATTCTGGGCTGCCCTACATCCTCTCATAGCGTGGCCCAGCACAGAGCCCCCGTCGTCAAGCGATCCTCCAACCTAAGCCGCCGAGTAGCCGGATTACAGGCGCATGCCACTACGCCCGGTGTGATTTGCTCAGGGTGTTGGCACTAATTCACCTACTCTTTACAAAACGCAACGTGAGATCTTTAACTTCTACCAACAAATGCTATCAGCCAGGGTGCCCAGCTTAACATCCATCTGAATGATGGCGGACTTTGTGATACAATGCCCTGCTTACGAAGCACTAATCTGATAGTTCATAGCCGGGTCGGGAATTAAACCCAGGCTAGATAGCATAAAGGTAAGTGTGCTACCTCTGCACTACGCTGTTGGACGAGTATTACAATACTGTATTTTAAATGATGCTCTTGCAACCATTTTCTGAAATATTCAGAAGAATATAAAATCCACTTGTGACTGAATTTCCAAAAAGTCACCGAATATAAAGTTTCCCTCCCCCTCTTTTTTGTGGCCTAATTACAAAGGCTAACCCAAAGGGAATTTGACTAGGATACAAGCACAATAAACTTCCGATGCAAAACTTTTTTAAAGCACTGACTTATTACACTGGACAACAAAGATTTTGCTACTGGGGTGGAAACATATGTTCAAGACTAAATCGAGTGTGCCGACTGAATCTGAAGTCAGAATTTTCTCAGCATGTCAGGATTTTGAGTTATACATATTATGGTCCCTGGTGGGTGATTTTGAGTGATCATTTAATTATTTTTTGTTGTTGTATTTTTGGTTTCAATTACAGCAATACAACTGTTGTAGAATATTATTTCTCCTAAAAAGAGCTTTAGAATGCACTTTAAATTATTAAAAATGGATGAAAACTGAATTTTTAAGTAAAATTTTCCACGTGGCATTACAATTTCTAACTTACCTTAACCCAAATGAAAAACTTTGTGAAGGCATTGGATCGTGATGGTAACGGCTTCCAATATCTCAGAGAGAAGTTTGGCGCAGAGAAAACTGATGCTAAACTCAAAGCAGGAATTTTCGTTGGGCCCCAGATCCGAGAACTGATGTGTGATCCCGAGTTCAAAAAGAAATTGAACTCACTCGAGTTTACAGCATGGGAAGCATTTGTGTTGGTTGTGGAGAACTTTCTTGGGAACCATAGAGCTGAACAGTATGTGGAATTAGTGGACAACATGCTAAAGGCTTATCGGCGAATGGGCTGTAGGATGTCTCTTAAAATGCACTTCTTGCATTCTCGTCTTGATTTCTTCCCACCTAATCTGGGTGAGGTAAGCGATGAGCATGGCAAAAGGTTCCACCAAGACATTTCGTTCATGGAAACCAGGTATCAAGGCCGGTTCAACCCAAACATGATGGGTGATTATTGCTGGTTCCTACAACGGGAGATCAATTCCACACACAAGCGCAAGAGCAAGTGTCTCACACACTTCTGAACACGTCTGAACAGTGCCTGCGCTGACTATATTGAAAGGAAGAGAGTAAACTTGAAATGTTGTTTCTGAATCACTCACAATGGAGCAGATTTCCCTTTCAAGTTTACACCCTTCCTGAGATTACCATGTTCCAATGTTTTATTAACTTTTTTTTCTGCAACTTGTTTATGCTCTTGGTTTGTATACTACACATTACACACAGAGATCAATCATTGTTATCTAAATATGCTGTGAAAGTAATTACTAAGCACTGATATTAGATGTACAATGTGGCGATCTGCAATAATAAAGTATCTAATGTTGGGTATCATTAATACGTACACATATTTTGAAAACCTGACGTGCTGGCTAAATTCTGACTACAGATTTGAAATCAGTTGCCCAGATTTAGTCAAGAACACCTGCATTTCCCTTAGTAGCTGACGAAAAGTTATTTTTTGATTGCCCAGTGTTATCTTTGAAGGATACTTTAGGATCTGTCGTGCTACAACGTAAAACTATTCTGAAATATTTGTGAGGGGAAGCACTATCTATTGTAACAATCACCTCGGGTAAAGCTGTTATAATTTGCTTCATATGGACCATTATAGTTGGTGGTACTTTCACTCTTAAGAGTGAATTCTCCAAAGTACAAAATGTTTTTTGTAGATACTCTGGGATCTATATCAGCTTTACATCCCCATCCTTTACATGGAAATATAGAATTCTCGAACATTCATCATCCCGACTGGCATCGCATGGCAGTGCCAGTTTAGTTTAAACTTGCCCCATCAGAGATCGATCCCAAGTGAGACAGCTCAGTGGCAAGCATGATCATAACTGCACTACCCTGGCATCTTTAACGATCCGATCCAAACATATGCGGCATGGGGTTGCTGGTTCCGTCATTTCTCGGGGCGCGGTTGTGCGACTGACGCAGTGTCTTCTGTAGATTCGGGCAGGAACTTGTAATTTGGCCAGGTGATGACTTGCCTTGTCTTCATCGAAACACACCAACACTGATATCTTTGGCAATACTGGCAGATGGGTCCTCAGCTTTACAAACTTCCCTAATGATGAATGGAATATGTTGTTATAATCCTTTGCAATATATTCTGAAATACTTCATAAAAACGAACTTTTCCATTCACCTTTGTTTAAAGGAAATGGAACCAACATCACAGATCCTTACGCAAGGTTGCACTATTCATTCCTTCTCACAGTCCACGTAGTCTTTCAAACACATATGATGAATGCACAGCAATATACTACACAGTATGTTAAACCATTTGAAGATGGTTGTGTTGAGAATTTTTTGAGAGCGTGGGTGTTTTGGCGGATAAATATTTGGATTTAAAATATTTATGATCATTCGTTTGTTGACTTTAACAGTGGTGTTTGAACTTTTTTTTTGTTGTTTTTTATTGCCTCTGCCACTGAAAGTGGACGGATGGATGTTATGTATTCACCCATGTCTGGTTGTGTGTCCATTTGTCTGTCTGTGAGCAGGATATCTTACAAAGTATGTGACAGATATGGACGAAATTTGGTAGATAAGTTGGGTGTGTGACAAGGATGAATTGATTAGATTTTGATGCAGTTCCAGATGCTGATCTAGATACTATAATTTTTAAAGCGTTTCTTCACTATTGAGAGATGGGGCCAAAAACAATATACGGTATAGCACCACAACATCTCAAAAAAGATATCGATGGATTCAGATGAAACTTGGTGGACAGGTTGGGTGTGTGATGAGGACAAATTGATTCCATTTTGGTGAAGATCCTGATCCGGATCTGGATACGAGAAATTGAGTGAGAAAGGGCATCAATGGTAAATGCCAAAGCAAACGCCTCAAAATTTTCAAATCAAATTTTTGAAAGTATAGTCATTTCAACAGTCAGGCTAAGATTGAGACCTTGAAAACCTGTTGGGATTTTATGCTTTAACAGTTCACCACCATGATGTAGAACCAACACAGCAGCTATAGTATGCAGCTTTATGTGGGAGGAAGAGGACATGTCAAGCTCTTTTTATAGACAGTCGCACATGATTATGGCTTTTACAAAAAATAAATCGCTCAAAACGACAGTGTTGCACCATATTAACAGCACCCATCCCCGAGTTCAAAAGAACTCTTGACTGTGAATTTTCATACATTTAATCAACCGCTTTAAACAAGGATCTTTTGGAAGTTACTTTTCACTTTTTTGCAAAAAAATATAAAAGGCAATTAAGTGCAGACAGAAGGTTGTACACATAATGCAGAAATGATGACAATTGAGTAGACAGATTAATGCAGAAAATAATATTACAGCTTTCTCCATCTTGCTGAAAGAGCAATGTTAAAGCGATTTGTCTATCGAAGGCACACACTCATATGATTGATATAAGCCTTTCACGAAGAAAACATTCCCTTTTGTAAATTGTAATAGCCAGTCCTGGTGCCTTAGTTGCACACTTTCTCTTGTCAGGCCAAGCCAGATTAGATCTGTGACTTGCTTACAGGTACCATGTGAAATTGTACTAACCTGTTTCATGGTTTGGGTTGTCGGCAACTAAACCGTCTCACCCACCAGGTTCTCTGGTGAGGAGGATGTATAGATATGGACACCCAGCAGGATTAAAAACAAAACCTGTCAAAGGGCAGACGAGCTCCTTGTGAGCCAACGGCCATCCATTTCTAAAACCCAACTGTGTCTGCGGACGTCCTCCTGCAGTTGGGTTAGTTTTTTTTAGGAGGTTGGTGGCAGGATTTGCACTGGCCACCGTAAAACACTTCATTCCACAAAACCACAAATGTAAGGAAAGCTGCAAACCCACTCCGTGGGAGTACCTCCTGTGCTGCTGCCCTCTGCAGGGCAGCTTACCAGATGACAGGATTGGGGCAAAGCTTTTGGGAACCCCATTCCTTGATAGGAAGAAAACCACGGGAAAAACCTCCAGGGTCAGATTGCGGTGGTGTGTGGCGGAGTGGTGCTGAGGTGTCGTCCACCAAATGGCGGTCTCCTTGGGTTAACCTGAGGCGGTTCCTTTGGGTGGGTGCCTGGAATGTCTGATCTCGAAGAGAGGATGATCACCTGTCTGTTATCATCTGAGCTCAAACATTTGAACATCGGTATTGCAGCACTCTCTGAGGTTTGGAGACCGGATAGTGGTGAGAACATGGCAGGTAGTTACATCTACTATTGGTCTGGTCGCTCTGATGGTTACCATGCCCAAGGAATTGATGTAGCTTTGTCCAATAAGCTGACTCCAATGATAATTAAGATAACACCGGTCAACGAGCGTATTATGAGATTAAGGATTTGTCACTCCTGTGGCGGAGTGGCAAGTTGTCCAGGATTGTGCCCAATAGCCAAGGAAGGAGACTGCTTCGGCAGCACCAATGCTCTGCACAGAGTGTGGTCCCAATGGATGGATTCGTCGCTCCTTGGGTGTCGTTTCCCTAGTCTTTGTATATGATCCAACTGAGGTGAGATATCTCACCGTGAAGAAATGCATTCTATGCCGTGCTCGAGTCTGTGGTTGATAAGTGCCCCAGGCGAGATACTCTTCTAGTCTTGGGGGATTTAAATGCATCGACCGGAACTGATAGGCATGGTGATGAGACATGTGTTGGTCCCCATGGGCTTGGAACTGTGAACCAGAATAGCACCAAGTTCCTTGACTTTGCAAGAAGTCATGGACTTAGTGTGGCTGGTTCAGAGTTTCAACACCCACAGGCTCATCGCTGGACTTGGTATTCCAACACTGGCGGTGTGGCAAAGGAGATTGACCATGTGCTCGTTGATGGTCGCTGGAGGATGATCCAGAACTGCAGGGTCTCTCGGAGTGCTCCGCTCCTCAATACCGACCACAGGCTTCTTGTAGCGACTCTGAAGTTGTTGCTTAAATCCGGGAGAATGGTACCATCCCAGCCTAGGCTGGATGTTGGCAAGCTCAAGGAGGAGAGGGTGGCTGAGGAGTTTACGAACAGGCTTTGGGGAATCCTGAAGAGTTGTGGAGTGCCTTCAAGCCCACCGTCATTGATGTTGCCGGTGGATGTCTTGGAACTCATTGTGCGGTGAAGAAGAATTTTGTCTCTCAAGGGACACTGGACACCATTGACCAGAGTCGCAGGGTCAGGCTGAATGGCAGAGCTGAGCTGTTCAGGGAGCTGAGGCGTAAAGCTGTACGTGCACTAAGGGTGGACAAGGAGGCCTATGTGCGAGGAATCTGTGAGGGGGCAGAGCATCACCTGTGGTCAAGTGATTCTCCTGCTTGCAGGAGAATTTGTGCATTGCGTTCCTCCACGCCTGTCCCTCGGTGTCCTGCAGTTAGAGCGGAGGGTGGTGGGCTCTTGACAGAGGAGTCCGAAGTGAAGGCCCGCTGGGCCGGTTACTTTGAGCGGCTGTACCGGCCTGATCCACCAGTTGTGGAGTTGGATGGCAGGGATGTTACTATTTGCATTGCTGACCCTCCAATCAACTGTGATTCACCTTCGTTTGTGGAAACACAGGCTGTGGTGAACTGTTTGAAATATGGTAAAGCTCCTGGGATCTGTGGCATCCATGCTGAACTTCTCAAGGCTGATGGAAATGCTACACTTGTGTCGTTGCATGCAGTTCTGTGATCTGCCTGGAACAGAGGCATCATCCCAACTGACTGGAAAAGGAGCCTTGTTGTCCCTTTCTGGAAAGGGAAGGGTAATCTCTAGGACTGCAACAACTACTGAGGGGTGACGCTGTTCTCAGTGCCATGCAAGGTCTTTGCTCGGATAAACCTTGCTACGGTTTGCCACCATGTGCTTGAGCACCAGTGTCCAGAGCAGTCAGGCTTTACACCAAAGAGGTCAACGATTGACCGTATCCTTGCTCTTCGGGTCCTCACCGAACGCAGAGAAGAGTTTCGGCAGGGGCTGTTTGCAGCCTATGTTGTCTCTGCAAAGCGTTCGATTCAGTGAATCAGGATGCCCTCTGGAGGATTCTTGGTCTTCATGGGGTGCCAACAAAACTGATCAATCTGATGTTTGGACGACACTCTGGTACTGAGAGTGCTGTGAGATGTAGTGATACCATCTGCAACTTATTTCCAGTTGTTACTGGAGTTCATCAGGGGTGTGCACTGCCCCCACAATTTCCCGCACTTGTATGGACTGGATTCTGCGGAGGATGTTAGAAAGATCAAGCTGCGGTGCATCGTTTGGGAATGTCAATATCTCTGACCTTGATTTAGGAAATGATGCAGTCGTCTTTGCGGAGACTCTGGATATTCTTGGGGGGGCCCTCAGGGTACTTAATGAGGAGTCGGAGATGCTGGGATTATGGGTTTCCAGGGTCAAAACTAAGATCCAGGCTTTCAATGACATCTTGGATGCTGCTATCTTGTCTGTACCTGTTTGTGGTGAGGTTGTTGAGGTCACAGAGAGATTCACTTTCCTTGGCAGTGATATTCATGTCTCTGCTGACTGTGAGCCAGAGGTCAATAGACGTCTGTGTCGGGCCTGGGGATTTGTGGATTCACTGGATCATGGGTTGTGGCGCTTTCCTGTACCTGTGCAGGAGGACAAAAGTATGAGTTTTTAGGTCCTTGGTGCTTCAAGTCTTGCTCTACAGATGTGAGACTTGGATTTTGACCAGGAATCTGAGATGGAGGCTTAATTCCTTTGGTACCAGATCTCTTTGGAGAATCTTTGGCTCTCTTTGGTTGGACTTTGTGTCCAACAACCAGTTACTGAAAGCGAATCAAATGAGATTTGCTACCTGCACAGTCCGAGAGCGCCAGCTGCGGCTCTACGGACATGTGGCTCGTTTTCCTGACGCTGATCCTGCTCACCGGATTCTCTCAGCGAGGGAGCCTCGTGAGTGGAGGAGGCCAATGGGCCAACCACATGCCTCGTGGTTGCAGTAGGTTGATCAGCCTCTCAAGGAGATGGGGATGGGTCAGGCATCTGCCTGGGTGATGGCAAGACGGAGGCCCCTGGAGTACCGACAGAAAGTGGACGCAGCGACGCACTGTGCCGGTGCGTGCTCCCATACCTGACCTGACCTGAGTTGCACACTTATCATGAGAATGGGCTTATAGGATCACCTCGAGGTATGTGCACTTGCCTCTTAGCTTTGAAGCCTGGGTTTGAATCTTGTCCCAGCTATAAACCTCATATTTTGTGGACAGGGCGGTACATCAGTGTGTGTGCCGTTCCTCGGATGGACGTTAATCTGGATGTCCTTCGATGTTAAAATGCCACGGCGTCCTTAAAGAAGAGTAGGCAAGTTATCGCTGGCACGCTGAACAAATTACAAATCTCTGGCTCGACTGCGGATCGCAAATTGGTCTGGTCTTCTTGGAGGTTTCCTGACACCAGTTTACACCACTTTGTTATCTCAGAGTGTGGTTGATTTCTTCACAGCAGCTTCTGCACAGTACAAATTGACCAGGTAGTTCGCCTGTTTCATGTGATCGGCTTTATACGGATACAAAGGCAACCTACTCATTCACATATCGTCAAAATGGACTGCAATCAGAAGATTGGTAAAATCAGGAACACTCATTTTCTTTGAATTCTCCATACTCCTAAAATAGCTTTCATATTACTTTGTTTGAAGTGCTGGCAACTGTACAAAATGTCAAAAAAAGAGAAATTGTCAACAAGGCAAGTTGAACATATGATCGCAATATTGAATTGGATTTGGGGAAAAAATTGTGAGGATAATTTTTTTTTCTACCCTATTTATAGCATCTTATTTTGAATGGAGTTTCACATCCCTCGAGTTTCAACTGGCCTTTGTCTGCTTTCATTTTCAAATTTTCATTTTAAGAGCTTCTCTCTGGTCTCACAAATTCGGTTATTTCCTTCATCCACCAATCAACAGCTTATACATATGGCTGTATTTGTACATTATCGCTTCTTTATGTCCGTTTAGTTCCACGAGTTCATGCAATTCCCACCTTATGTTTCATTCCTTCAATGTAGCTGCCGCTGTCTTACCACAGCCTCCTCATGTCTCTGGTCTTTCTAATCTTGTGGACATTGTTTCTTGACTTGTATATTTAGGCGTTTGAAATAGTGCTCCACAACTGGATATCTTTCATCATCCTTCACGATGTGGGGATAATTGTAGCGTGGATTGAAACAATGCTTTACATTGTATTACGTGATCATTGGTATGCTATAAGATCATAATCAAGAAGATATGTGTTTGCCCTGCCTTTATTGCAAATTTATCAATGTGTGTTCATTCCCTTGCATTCAAGACTAGTCTATACTAATAAAAGGCAATGTGTGTGTGTGTGTGTATGTGTCAGTGTGTCTCCTCCATAACTCCAAAACCATGAAACCTATCAGCCTGAAACTTTGCGTGCATACTAAGAAAGCTCCAAGGAAGTGTGAGAGTGAAAATTGGGTGTTTGGGTTAATTAAAACACCCCTTTTGAAGATAATTAA
>CM068954.1:171212095-171224363 GCA_035128595.1 Eptatretus atami | reverse complement strand
AAATCAACTTTAATAACACACACGATACAACGTGCCCGGCTAGGCAAACTTTTCCACGATACAGCACCCCTGCACGGGTAAGCCCGTCACTCACGCTCGCACGACGGATAAACCACGTACTCTACTGGCGTAACTACTTTTTTTTTTACGAGTCATTTATCTACTATCATGCTTGGTGTTATAAATTAAGAAAGTAGGTGACAGTACTTGACTTCAAATACTGAGGCAGAGTACACAAAGTTAAACAAGGATAATGGTCACTTAACTGAGGAGGTCACATAAATCATGTACCAGTCAGTCAGATATACTGAGACCATCACCGGGTAGACTGCCCTCCGATCTCGGGGATTATTCTGCCCCAATGACAGTTTCTGCAAGCATTGGTGACACAATATAGACTCTAAGCATCCAAAAAGATCTTGAAGTGTTTGGGCTGGTAACGTACACGGTTGGAGCGTCTTGGTGTCCAGACGGTTGGGGACACCGTTGGATGTTCCCTCAAGGTGTCGCCGATGGATTTGGAGTAACCAGGACTACAGGTGTCAAGCCTCGGGGATGCATCAGAACCTACTCTGATACCTGGCTACTAGGGATTGGGAAGGATTCAGCATGTCGGCAGGTGAAGACAGCTCATAGGCGTGAATGGGGGGTCTGTGGTGGTTTTGTTGCTGGTTGGAGGCATACGTCCTCGGTTTGTTGTGCAACACCATATCCCCGATTGCGAGGGAGTGGGAGCGTATCCTTCCAGTAGTCTGGGACTTTGTAGCATTCAGACTTTTTCACACCCGATAAGCTGCACTCTCAATTGGGACCCACAAATTTACGTATGTTGCACCAGGTCCATCGTGGCAGAGACGAGGTAGCGGTTTCTTGCGCATGACTTGTTACGGATCAGAGTACAAATAGCTAATCAATCACCGACTTCCACTGACACTTGGGCTTGACGGACCATGTGCTCGACTTCTCAACTATGGGGGTGGTTAATGAACGAAGATGGTGTTGGGCTTGTATCATATTCTGTAAGTCCGAGAAAGGGATTTGTTGATTGGTGAACTGATCCCGCTGGCACCACATCTCTCGGGCCGAGAGTCCCGTGCAGAACTCGTGAGTTCATACTGGCGGTGGGCCAGTGCGAGGGTTAGTGGAGTTACTGGTCCTCCATAGGCTCCTGTCGTAGAAGTTCGTCTTCACATTCACGATGCCTTCTCGGCGATGGGATTCTTGTTGGGATTTTTTAATGCGACCAATTCGTGCACATCCGGTGATGTTTAGAAGCTTATCGTGGACAGAGACGTGTGAACTGGGAGCCGGATCGGTGCGGATGATAGCAAGTGGTCCATTCCAATGGCCGGAGCTCTATGCATAACGCGATCAAGTTGTGCGCGGAGAGTGATGTGTTGTTCATTCTCCCACAATGCACGATGTAGTGTAGGAAGTGGAACATTGTCGCAATATGAGAACAGCTGGTGATTGTGCTTGATGATATGCTGCGAAGGATACACCACAGCACCAAGGGGGTTCTCCAGTGGACCTGCTTGGTAATGGTATGAGGAATGTTGCACAAATGCGGGCACACTGGTGACAACCCCCTCGAGGTTACCTGATCGATTGCTCTGTTCCAAGTCAAGAGCATAAAATAGCGGTGAATCACAGAACTGAGTTGATGAACGACTCGGGTGATCAATTGATGTGTAATGCTGTTAGTAAGGCCATTGACTACCTGACGTGGGACAATATGCACTCACATGCCGGAGGACAGGGCTTTGTCCGACGGACTACAAACTAGGCCATCTTTGGAAAGTGACGCAACCCTGGGAGGTAACGTTTGACATCCTTGATGTTTGGTTGTTTTCTTGAAATCAACTTTAATACACAACAATATACAACGTGCCCGGCTAGGCCAACCTTCCACGATGCAGCCACCCTGCACGGTAACCCGTACACCACGTCGGTAACGAACGGATTAACTCCCACGTACTCTACTGGCGCAGGATGTATAAACAAACTGTATTCACATTTGAATTGACATCTAATTTCACATATTGTTTGAAGTAAATAAACATACGTGGCAAGATGGAGACGATGAAAGCAGTTGGTAGGAATTGAAAGTGGGTTTTGTTTTCTTTACTTTATTTTATTTTTTACCAAAACGTGGTAAAGAACACTATTTGAGAGATTGTCAGTGACACAAAATACACCAGAACACTGAGATAAGCCAATTTTTTGTAACGAGTAATTGACAAGGAGGATTCCAAGTAAGACAACTTCAAAGTTGTGATTGTGGTGCATGTTATTAAATATGTAATTGATTGACATAAGAATGCCTTTTTTTCCTTTTACAGTATGAGGAGGAGTTGGGGTTCGGGGAGGGGGGAGCAAAGTTGGGACAGTTTGGGTGGGGGGAGGTTGAAGCTTGGGGGAAGGGGGGGGATGGGTTATGAGTTGTGTTGAGGTGGGGGTTTGTGGAGTTGTGGTGGGGAGAGGGTTTGAAGGCCTTGGAGTGGGGAGGGGATTGAAGCCTTGGGTGGGAGTTTGAAGGTTTTGTTTGAGGACTTTTGGCGAGGAGTTGGGGTTTGCGAGGGTGGGTTGATGACTTGGGGTTTGCGAGAGGGAGGGGGAGGGGGGTTGGAGTTTGGGGACATGAAGTCACATTTTTACATTGTGTGGATGTTCTGCGGGTCCTGCTATTATCTATATACCCTATATATAAGTTATATTTTCTGTCTGTCTGTCTGTCTGTCCATCGATAGATATGACCTCCCCGGTAGTAACCGCCATCATATTGCATACCATTAGAATCCTCTTGGCAAATGGATATTTTCAAACCTACAAGGTAGGGTTTCAGTGTGGGGGAAGACCCAATTCTCTCTATGTAAATGTGTATCATACACACACCCTGTGGTAGGCAGTATACAAATCATCATCTTGTCTATAATTGCCAAGCATCACAATTCTGACACCAACACCAAGACTTGAATGTTGTCTATCTAGAGGCACAGCAGCAGCCATTACTGTGTAGTATTGCTTATTGTATCATATTAATGCCTGTTTGCCCTGTTATTGTATTTTAAAATATTGTATAATTATTGTATTAATCATTACATTATCATTATAGTATTGCCTGCAAAATTATTTGTGATGAATTAATTGGAATTGTACAGAGTACCTGGTTCTCATTTTGCAAACTCGAAATTCCTTCTGCACAAGTACTCTGCACATCTACACACATATTATATATATATATTATTATATATATTATATATATATATATTATATATTATATATTATTAATAATATTATATATTGCATGCTTATATCATAAGAAGACTAAAACTAGAAAAATGTTTTCTTTTCTTGGTGGGGTTATTTGTGAACATTGTACTTTCTCTAAAGTATCTCTGAAGACATGTTCTTTATAATACGGACATTGTTGGAGTCGATTGAAGAATGGATAAAGGGCATCCTCCTCCATCGTGTTGGACGATGGTTCAACTGTTCCCTCTCGATCACCCTATAGCATGCTGCACGCTTTTCAAGCATCCTGGAGGATATACTGCAATGGCTTTAACTGCCCCACAACTGTAACCCAGCTGCGTGAAGCAATGACTGACATGGTCAATGCCAGTGAAAACTCTGAAACCAGAAAAAATGCACAACCGTGCCTGATAGCAGCTGGACAGGGCTTTGGACCAGAGCTGGAGAATGAACTGGAAACAGGTTAGTGTTTTAAACTGAAGTTATCTAAGTCAAAATACACTGTTAATTCCTTTTTTGTATGTAGCACAAGGGCTGTGAGCAGCATCATTGGCTGAGGGCATGGTGAGCCACGATACAAGCCTCTGGAAGGTAGGAATTAACCATCATGCCAGCTTATGGCTCACACTACTTTCACGAAGGACAACCATGGGATATTTTAATGTCCGCCAACAAAATTCTGGGCAGATGGGATGTGCGATTAACATCCATCCGAAGGATGGTACACACACTGATGAATCACCCTACCTATGAAACACCAGGATGAAAGTTTATAGCTGCATTCGGGATTCAAAACCGCAGGTTTAGAACAGCATAGAGGCAAGTCTAGAGTACCTCTCAGCTTTCTTGCCAGTCTGTAGAAACATACGAGTATGAACATGCAACAAAAACACATGTAACCAATATATATATATATATAATTAATATATTTCCTATATATATATATATATATTATGTATACATTTTATATATATCACACACCGTGCCCTCGAGAAAGTCTACACCCCCATGCCTAAAGATTTCAACACTTCTTTGCCTTATAGCCTGGAATGAAATTGGCATTAACTCAGAGCTTTTTAACACCTTTCACTTACGCATACGTAACCCGACAACTTCAAAGTGAAAACAAATTCTAATAAACTGCAGAAAATGAATTAAAAATACAAAATGGAAGAATATCTTAGTTGGATGTGTCCAACTCCCCTTATAATAGCAATTGTAAATTTAGCTTCAGATTAACCCAAATCACCTTGCAAAATACAACATCAAGTTAATTGGCTCCACCTGTGTTAATTGTAGTGATTCTGATTATTTCAGAATAAAAATCAGCTGTTTTCATTAGTGTTCCTGCTGGGTAGTGCAATTCAAGCAAAAGACTCAACCGTGAGGCAAAGGAGCTTTCAACAGCCTCATCTCCAGGGTTAAAGAATGTGGAAAGGCACAGATCAGGGGATGGTATAAAAATATTTAAAAGGCCTTGGAATATCCCTTGGGCACAGCAAAAACAATTAAGGAAGTGAAAGGCGTATGGCACCAAAGACCCTGAATATATCAGGCTGTCCCTCCAACTTGATGACCATGCAATGAGGAGACTGATTCAGAGAGGCCACAAAGATGCCAATGGCAACTTTGAAGAGCTACATGCCTTTATGGTAAAGACTGTCACTGTGTGCATGTGAAACGATATCAACAAGCATCCACAAGTCGGCCTGCATGGAAATGATGGCAAGAAGGAAGCCATAACTCAAAAATGTCCATTTTGAGTCCCATTTGAAGGGATGCAAAAAAAACAACTCCCTCCACAGAATTCTGAAGCCAGTTGTAAAAGTTTTTGTGGTTCTGACGAAACCAGATGGAACTTTTTGGGCCTATGGGAAATGATATGTTTGGCACAAAACCAACAAGCACATACCCTTAAAAAAGAAAAACACCATCCAACTGTGAATAATCTGGTGGCAGCATCATATTATGGGGATGTTTCTCATCAATGGGGGCTGGGCACTTGTCAGGAATAGAAGGGAAATGGTATGGAGCAAAATACATAAAATCCTCGAGGAAAACTTGCTGCCCTCTGCAAGAAAGCGAAATTGGGACGGAAGCTCATCTTTCAGCATGACAATGACCCGAAAGTGGAACAGCCAAAGCTAACACTGGAGTGGCTAATGAAACAAAAGATAAATGTCCTCGAGTGGCCAGTTAAGCCCTGACCTAAATCCAATCGAAAATCTTTGGCATGACTTCAAGATTGCTGTCCATCAGCGCTCCCCATGCAACTTGACCGAGCTCGAACAGTTTTGTGCAGAAGAATGAGGCCAAATATTGCCCAATGAAGGTGTGTAAAGTTGGTGGGGAACCTATCCCAACAGCCTGCCTAGCTGAAATTGCTGTGAAAGGCACTTCCACCAAGTATTAACGTCAGGGGGGGGGGGTGGGACACTAATCCAACCAAATATTCCAGTTATGTAATTTTTAGAAATTAATTTTACTGAATTTGTATAATTTGTTTTTCGAATTGAAAGTTGTGGGTTTACGATACAGGTTGGAAAAAAAGTCTGGTTTAATGCAATTTATTCCAGGTTACAAGGCCAAACAAAAGGTGAAAATTTTGAAAAGGGGGTGTAGACTTTCGATTGGCAACTGGTATATGTATATATATATGTTATATATATGTATATATAGTATATATAATATTTATATATGTATATTATATTATATATATTATAGCATATATATGTTACGGCCCCGGTACCTTGAGTTATTAATGAGGGGGGTTTATCCCCGTTTGTCCCCTTTTCCTCGGAAGAGCCGGACTGGAACCACCGCTCACAATTAACTTTGTGGTAGGTGGGTTGCTTTAGAACCACGAACGCCACTCAGTTTTAACCACGAGTTCCAGTGTCCACCGTCTAATTATGCCGTTTTAACTAGAGGTCATGTGTTTTCCCTGAACGGGAGCGTGCCCTCGCAAAGGCACCATCTTATCCTGATTATATCTCATTAGGGCGGACGAGTGTTTAATAAACCGCTGGTGCGTGCCGAACTATTATTGGTAATTTGTGTGGTTAATTACCTACCAGTCTAATCTAGGTTCACCGAACCTACGACGCCATGCCTGTGGTGGCTGGACGAACAGCAGAAAGAGCAGCCATTTGTTAGAATTCCGAGCGAAACATGAAGCACATCATAAACGCGTCAACAATATCACCAGCTCAATGTGAGCTTGACATGAAAAAGAGCCAGTTAATGTCCATAGGCTGCTGAAAAACGGGGTGTCAAAGCGATGTCGATGGCAAAGGCGGGTGTCGGCGTCGGTGGAAAGAAGGGTGTCAATGTGCCGATGGAAAAATGCGGGTGTCGAGCCATATCATCGTCGGGCTTAAACGCTATTTCACGTACATGATGTGTCTGTCCGTAAAAGAGAAAAAGGAGATTTTTCAGAAGAGAGGGAATCTTATTCTTCCCCTTCTCAACGCATGACTTTAGAATACCATCAGACATGGGGATAGGTCTATCCTTGGACCATGCATTAGGGCAAATAAGCTGTCTGAGGACTTAGATGTGTGTATGCATTCGTCGGAATCGGATTCTGAAATCCGTCAATAATATATATACACACACACTGATGAGCCCACATTAATGACGCACCTGCCTAATATGGCTGTTGCTCCTCCGTGTGCCGCCAAAACAGCGACGACCCGCCGAGGCATGGACTCTCCAAGACCATGAAGGTATCCCTAGTGGTATCCTGGCACAAAAACATTAGCAGCAGATCCTTCAAGTCCTGTAAGTTGCGAGGTGGAGCTGCTGTACATCGGACTTGTTCTGTCCAGTACATCCATCAGATGCTCAATCAAGATCTGGAGAATTTGGAGGCCAGGGCAAACACTGTTGAACACTTTCATCATGTTCCTCAAACCATTCCTGAACAATGTGTGCAGTGTGTCAGGGCGCATTATCGCTGCCTGGAAAGAGGCCAACTGCCATCAAGGAATACCATTGCTATGAAGGGGTGTACCCTGGTTCTGCAACGATGTTTTAGGTAGGTGACACGTGTCAAATTGACGGTCCGCACATGAATGGCCGGACCTGGGGTTCCCAGCAGAACATTGCCCAGAGCATCACTCTCGCCTCCAAGGCTTGTCATCCATTACCACAGTGCAATCCGGTGCAATCACTTCCCGGTAAACGGCGCACACAGGTAAATGGCCATTCCACTTTGAATCTAAAAGAAAACGGGACTCATCGGAGGTCCCGACTCATTGGAGTCCCGTGGACCCATCCGGAGTCCCGTGGACCCGGAACATCGGAGTCCAGGGCCATACAACGTGATCTAAAAGAAAAACGCGACCTCTTCTACTGCTTCCAAGGTCCAGTTCAAGATGCTCGGTGCCCATTGTAAGCGCTTTTCGACGGTGGACAGGGGTCATTATGGGCATTCTGACAGGTCTGTGGCTTCGCAGCCCCATACGCAGCAGGGTGCGGATGCCTGTGGATTGTGACACATTCCTCCGCTGTTCACCATTAAATTTTCTGTGACTTGTGCGACAGTAGACCTTCAATCGGTTCGACCAGACGGGATAGCCTTCGTTGCCTATGCAATGCGATGAGCCTTGTGCGCCAACACCCTGTCACCGTTTTTTTTGGGTTTGGTCGCTCCTGGACCACTGTCGTAGATACTCACCACTGCTGACCGGGAGCACCCACAAGCCTTGCCGTTTCGAGGATGCTATGACCCAGTCGTCTGGCCATAACAATTTGGCCCCTTGTCAAAGTCGCTCAGGTCTTTACCTCCTCCCATTTCTCCTGCAATCCAACACATCACTTCAAGAACTGACTGTTCACTTGCTGCCTAATGTATCCACCCTTGAAACAGATGCCAATTGTAAAAGATAATAATGTTATTCACTTCACCTGTCCAAATTGGTCATAATATTTTGGCTTCATCAGTGGTGGTGTGTGTGTGTGTGTGTGTGTATATATATGGTGTGGTATGTATGTACTTCACCTAGTCAACAGTTTTGAACACCCCATTTTTCATTTTTCCTGAAATTTAAGCAGTTCAAGTCCAGTGAATAACCTGAAAATGGTACAAGGCTAAGTGGTTAAACTGCCAGAGGTTAAAAAAAAAGAAGTTTAGTTAAACAAAAACTGAAAAATTGTAAAATTAGAGTTGTTAAAAAAGCCCTTTACAGGGAACCAGTAATGGGTTAGCAATGCAGCTGTTCTGCAGCAATGGAAGGAAATAAGCCTTGAAAGTTGATGCAAACAATTTCCTACTGGTGTCCCTACTTTTGTTGATTAGTTACAAAGCTCTGTTTGTATAAAGGCAGTGTTGGAAACAGACTGTGTTGCTACACCCTCTGAACATTAAATTGGACAATATTGCCTTGGCAGGAAGTAGTATATTGCCATCATAATGGTGAGAAAAAAGACAATTAACAAAGGAAGACCAAAAGAACCATTATAACCCTTAAAAGGGTCGGTCTTTCCTTTGGAGAAATTGCAAAGAAGCCAAGGTGTCCAGTGAGTACAGTTTCTACACCATAAAAGGCACTTGTAAACTGGAGGAAACTCTGACGAGGAAGGTCTGGCAGACCCAAGCCACAACACAATCAGAAGACAAGTTTCTGCAGAGTCAAAGCTTGTGTGATAGGCGGCTCACATGAAGTAGCTTCAAGCACAGCTAGCACCTGGTCGAACAGTCTTCAGTTTCAACTGTGAAGAGAAGACTTCGAGCTTCAGGTTTTGACAGGTCGATGGCAGTAAAGAAAGCCATTGGCGGAGATTGAAAAATAAAAGAGGCTTGCCTGGGCCATGTAGCACCAACGCAGTGGACTACTGTACAACTGGAGAAGGTCTTATGGGCTCAGGGCGACGGAGCGGAGGCGTCGCGTCAGGGCGACGGAGCGTGAGGAAGTCGCTTTCAGTTATAAGACTCGTTATTTCTTTGAAGTATGAGATTTCACAAAGATTTGACACTTCTTTAGTCAGGATGAATATCCGATCCCTCAAATCGAAATAATATTTCAATGATATACTTTGATGAGTCAATGAGAGTCGATCGTGGAAAATCGTATCATATAATGCATGAAATCGCTCAAGTTTCCTCATTTGAAAACTAATAATTTGTAACTTTTTTCTTACTTACAAAAGTGATGCATGCAGCGATTCACAGCTATTCAATATGAGTGAGGAAAGTGAAAAACAAAAAACCGAAAAAAAACCAAAACTGAAAAAAAAGCGCTGTTCAGAACATTTGTTGCACTTCTAAACCTTTGCATGCAGCAGTGTGATACGTAATTGTTTAATTCACACTGGAATGAGCAAAACTTATGACCACTGACAGGTGAAGTGAATAACATTTGATTATCTTGTTACAATGGCACCTGTCAAGGGGTGGGATATATTAAGGCAGAGCAAAGTGAAAGCAGTCAGTTCTTGAAGTTGATTGTTTGGATCAGGAAAAATGGGCAGGAGTAAAGACCTGAGGCGACTTTGAAAAGGGCAAATTGGTATGGCCAGACGAACTGGGTTCAGAGCATCTCTGAAACGGAAGGCTTGTGGGGTGCTCCCGGTCGCAGGTTGAGTACCTACCGACAGTGGTCCAAGGAGAGACAAACGCACAAACCGGGCGACAGGGTGTTGGGGCGCCCAGGCTCAAGCGAGCGCGAGGCAACGAAAGGCTATCCCGTGCTGTCCGCGAACCGACAGAAGGTCTTACTGTGGCACAGTCACAGAAAAATTTTAATGGTGGTCATGGCAGGAATGTTGTCAACAATCCACAGTGCATCACACCTGCTGAGCGTATGGGGCTGCGTTAGCCGCAGAGCCGGTTCAGAGTGCAGAATTACCCTGTCCACCGTCGAAAGCGCCTACAATGGGCATGCGAACGTCGGAACTGGACCACGGAGCAGTGGAAGAAGTCCCGCCCCCCCGCGCTGGTTCCGATGAGTCCCGTTTCCCTTCCTTTTTAAGATCACGTGGATGGCCATGGGTACGTGTGTGCCCGTTTACCTGGGGAAGTGATTGGCACCAGGATGTACTGTGGGAAGATGACAGCGGTGGAGGGAGTGTGATGTTCTGGGCCATGTTTTTGCTGGGAAACCCTGGGTCCGGCCATTCATGTGGAGTCAATTTGACACGTGTCACTACTAAAACATCAGTGCAGACCAGATAACCCTTAATGGAATGGTATTCCCTGAGGGCAGTGTGCCTCATTTCAGCAGATAATGCGCCTTGCCACACTGCACATTGTTCGGGAATGGTTTGCGAACATGAATGAAGTGTTCACCAGTTGTTTGCCTCTGGCCTCCAATATTCCAAGATCTCATTCCGATTGGCACTGTGGGATGTGGCTGGACCGACAGTCCGATCCACACATTGGCTCACCTCTCACTTACAGGACTTGAAGGATCTGTATTATGTTTTTGGTGCCAGATACCAGCAGGAGCCTTCAGGGGTCTTGTAGAGTCCCATGCCGTCGCGGGTGAGTTTCTTTTTGGCAGTCACACGAGGACAACAGCATAATTAAGGCAGGTGGTGATAATGTTTTTTGGCTCATCGGTGGGTAGTTCATCACTTTTATTCATCACTAAGTTGTAAACGTGCTGGTTTTGGAGGTGAAATTGGAATGTGATATGAGAATGGCATTGTGTTGGTCGTGCTGTTGAATGTTGGTCGACAAGACTAGGTTCGCCTCCAACAACGCGTACGTACAATTTATAAAAATGCAGAACAAATTGTTAAGTGCTGAATGTGCCACAACCATTAACCATCCAAGTTGATTACGAAGCAAAGGAGTTCTTGCAGGAATAAGATGGAACATAGCAGGCCACGTGGATGGTGGAGAATGACATTGTGACGAATTTCTCCTCACCGCCCTTCCCCTTTCTGTCTCACCCATTTCTGTCTCTGTTTCCTCCTTTTTCTGTCTCTACCGTGTTTGTTTGTTTGTCTGTTTGTGTAATCAGGATATCTCAAAGTTGTGGACCGGATTCGAAGGAAAACTTGGGGACATGTTGGGTGTGTGAAAGGAAGAATTGATCAATTTTGGTGAACAATTCGGATCGGGATCTGACAAAATTTTAAAAAATGATTCTCCACCATTGAGAGATTGGGCTCTGTGTTATATTGCGATATCTCAAAAAGTTGTTACGGATTTCGGATGAACTTGGTGGACAGGTTGCGTTTGTGGCAAGGGAACGAATTTGATTTTGATTTTGGTGAATGATCCGAATTCGATCCGAACGACTAGAATGTTTTCACGTGATTCTTCACATTGAGAGATAGGACTCAAAACGATATATTTGCATGATATCTCAAAAACGTATTGGGTCCAGATATGTTGTCGTGGATCAGGGCATTAAGGGCGGAGGGATGCGTCTCCAAAGGCTCTTCTTTGTTTACAACAAGTTTTACTTTACTGGACAGGGTAGCCACAATGCCTTGTCAAACCCCTAATAATTTGGTGACATTTGGCTTTAGGGCTCATAAAGAAGAAATTGTTGCACAGGGCAGCAATTACAAACCACCGATGACATTAAACAAGGCGTGAGACTCTTTAATTGGGCAACCCCACAAATGCTTCGGAAATGTCCCACCCAGAACATGGCGCAAACTTATTCTTGTAATGACAATGAATGGAGCACATAGCAGATCCACTGGACAACTTAAGGCTTGTGAATATGTTTGTAAAATTGGTAATAACTTAAGAGTAACTGCAGATGTATGTGGAATTAAACTTTGTTAGAACCTTGCGGTGTTGTGCTATATTATGATAAATATGCAATGTCACAATTTTTAAAAGAGGTGGAAGACATTGTCACAAAGCGCCTCTGGTACTTTCCAATAAATAATTTCGTTAATTTTTTTTAAATCGGTTGGAGCGTCTTGGTGTCCAGACGGTTGGGGACACCGTTGGATGTTCCTCACAGGTGTCGCCGATGGATTTGGAGTAACCAGGACTACAGGTGTCAAGCCTCGGGGATGCATCAGAACCTACATCTGATACCTG
>CM068954.1:171186159-171206029 GCA_035128595.1 Eptatretus atami | reverse complement strand
ATGGCCATCCACGTGATCTAAAAGAAAACGGGACTCATCGGAGTCCCGACTCATTGGAGTCCCGTGGACCCATCGGAGTCCCGTGGACCCATCGGAGTCCAGGGCCATACACGTGATCTAAAAGAAAACGCGACCTTCTTCTACTGCTCCAAGGTCCAGTTCCGATGCTCGCGTGCCCATTGTAAGCGCTTTCGACGGTGGACAGGGGTCATTATGGGCATTCTGACAGGTCTGTGGCTTCGCAGCCCCATACGCAGCAGGGTGCGATGCACTGTGGATTGTGACACATTCCTCCCGTGTTCACCATTAAAATTTTCTGTGACTTGTGCGACAGTAGACCTTCAATCGGTTCGGACCAGACGGGATAGCCTTCGTTGCCCTCATGCATCGATGAGCCTTGTGTGCCCAACACCCTTCACCGTTTTTTTGGGTTTGTCCCTCCTGAGAGCACTTGTCGGTAGTAATACTCACCACTGGCTGACGGGAGCACCCCACAGCCTTGCCGTTTCAGAGATGCTCTGACCCCAGTCGTCTGGCCATAACAATTTGCGCCTTTGTCAAGTCGCTCAGGTCTTTACTCCCTGCCGCATTTCTCCTGCATCCAACACATCAACTTCAAGAACTGACTGTTCACTTGCTGCCGAATGTACCACCCCTTGACAGATGCCATTGTAACAAGATAATCAATGTTATTCACTTCACCTGTCATTGGTCATAATATATTTTGCTCATCAGTGTGTGGTTGTTGTGGTGTGTGTGTGTTGTGTGTTGTGTGTGTGTGATTGTGTGTGTTGTTATGTATGTACTTCACCAGTCAACAGTTTTTAGAACACCCCCATTTTTTCAGTTTTTCCTGAAATTTAAGCAGTTCAAGTCCAGTGAATAACCTGAAATGGTTATAGGCTAAGTGGTTAAACTGCCAGAATGTTAAAAAAAAAGTTTAGGTTACCAAAAACTGAAAAAATTGTAAATTTCAGAGTTATTAAAAAAGCCTTTTCAGGGAACAGTAAGGTTAGCAACTGCAGCTGTTTCTGCAGCAATGGAAGGAATTAAGCCTTGAAAGTTGATGCAAACATTCCTATGGTGTCCTACTTTTGGTGATTAGTTTACAAACCCTGCGTGTTTTGTATAAAAGCAGTGTTGGAACAGACTGTGTTTGCTAACCCCTCTGAAGCATTATTTGACAATATTGCACTTCAGGAAGTAGTATATTGCTATCATAATGGCGAGAAAAAGACAATTAACAAAGGAAGACAGACAGACCATTAGAACCCTTAAAAGGGTCGGTCTTTCCTTTGGAGAATTGCAAAGAAAGCCAAGGTGTCAGTGAGTACAGTTTCCCACACCATCAAAAGGCACTTGTAAACTGAGGAAACTCTGACAGGAAGAGGTCTGGAAGACCCAAAGCCACAACACAATCAGAAGACAAGTTTCTGAGAGTCAACAGCTTGTGTGATAGGCGGCTTCACATGACAGTAGCTTCAAGCACAGCTTTACACTGGTCAGTGTCAGTTTCAACTGTGAAGAGAAGACTTCGAGCTCAGGTTTGAGCAGGTCGAGTGGCAGTAAGAAGCCATTGCGAGATGGAACAAATAAAAAAGAGGCTTGCCTGGGCCATGTAGCACCACCAGTGGACTACTGACAACTGGAAGAAGGTCTTATGGGCTCAGGGCGACGGAGCGCGAGGCAGTCGCTCAGGGCGACGGAGCGTGAGGCAGTCGCTAAGTTATAAGACTCGTTATTTCTTTGAAGTATGAGATTTCACAACAGATTTCGACACTTCTTTAGTCAGGATGATATCCGATCCTCAAAACCGAAATAATATTTCAATGATATACTTTGATGAGTCAATGAGAGTCGATCGTGGAAAATCGTATCATATAATGCATGAAATCGCTCAAAGTTCCTCATTTGAAAACTCCTAATTTGTAAACTTTCTTACTTACAAAAGTGATGCATGCAGCGATTCACAGCTATTCAATATGAGTGAGGAAAGTGAAAAACAAAAAAACCCCGAAAAAAACCAAAACTGAAAAAAAAGCGCTGTTCAGACATTCTGTTGCACTTCTAAAACCTTTGCATGCAGCAGTGTGATACGTATTGTTAACATAACACTGATGAGCTAAAACATTATGACCACTGACAGGTGAGTGAATAACATTGATTATCTTGTTCACATGGCACCTGTCAAGGGGTGGGAATATATTAGGCAGCAAGTAAACAGTCAGTTCTTGAAGTTGATGTGTTGGATGCAGAAAAATGGGCAGGAGTAAAGACCTGAGCGAATTTGATAAGGGCAAATTGATATGGCCAGACGACTGTGTCAGAGCATCTCTGAAAACGAGAAAGGCTTGTGGGGTGCTCCCGGTCAGCAGTGGTGAGTACCTACCGACAGTGGTCCAAGGAAAGACAAACCACAAACTGGTGACAGGGTGTTGGGCGCCCAAGGCTCAACGATGCGCGAGGGCAACGAAGGCTATCCCGTCTGGTCCGAACCGACAGAAGGTCTACTGTGGCACAAGTCACAGAAAATTTAAATGGTGGTCATGGCAGGAATGTGTCACAATCCACAGTGCATCACACCCTGCTGCGTATGGGGCTGCGTAGCCGCAGACCGGTCAGAGTGCCCATGATTACCCTGTCCACCGTCGAAAGCACCTACAATGGGCATGCGAACGTCGGAACTGGACACGGAGCAGTGGAAGAAGGTCGCCTGGTCCGATGAGTCGCCGTTTTCTTTTAGATCACTGTGGATGGCCATGTACGGTTGTGCCGTTTACCTGGGGAAGTGATGGCACCAGGATGTACTGTGGGAAGATGACAAGCCGGTGGAGGGAGTGTGATGTTCTGGGCAATGTTTTGCTGGGAAACCCTGGGTCCGGCCATTCATGTGGACGTCAATTTGACACGTGTCACCTACCTAAAACATCGTTGCAGACCAGATACACCCCTTAATGGCAATGGTATTCCCTGAGGGCAGTGGCCTCTTTCAGCAGGATAATGCGCCTTGCCACACTGCACACATTGTTCGGGAATGGTTTGCGGAACATGATGAAGTGTTCACAGTGTTGCTCTGGCCTCCAAATTCCCAAGATCTCATTCCGATTGAGCATCTGTGGGATGTGCTGGACCGACAAGTCCGATCCACATTGGCTCCACCTCTCAACTTACAGGACTTGAAGGATCTGCTACTTATGTTTTGGTGCCAGATACCACAGGACGCCTTCAGGGGTCTTGTAGAGTCCATGCCTCGGCGGGTCAGAGTTCTTTTGGCGTCACACAGAGGACCAACAGCATATTAGGCAGGTGGTCATAATGTTTTGGCTCATCGGTGTAGTCATCACAAGTTGTAAACGTGCTGGTTTGGAGGTGAAATTGGATGTGATATGCAGAATGGCATGTGTTGGTCGTGCTGTCGATGTTGGTCGACACTTAGGTTCGCCTCCAACAACCGTACGTACAATTTATAAAAATGCAGAACAAATTGGTAAAAGTGCTGAATGTGCCACACCATTAACATCCAAGTTGATTACGAAGCAAAGGAGTTCTTGCAAGGAAAAGATGGAACATATGCAGGCCACGTGGATGGTGAGAATGACATGTGACGAATTTCCTCCTCCACCGCCCCCTTCCCCCTTTCTGTCTCACCCATTTCTGTCTGTTTTCACCCTTTTCTGTCTCTACCTGTTTGTTTGTTTGTCTGTTTGTGTACAGGATATCTCAAAAAGTTGTGGACGGATTCGGAGGAAACTTGGTGGACATGTTGGGTGTGTGAAAAGGAAGAATTGATTCAATTTTGGTGACAATCCGGATCCGGATCTGATAACTTTTTATAAATGATTCTCCACCATTGAGAGATTGGGCTAAACTGTTATATTGCACGATATCTCAAAAAGTTGTTGACGGATTCGGATGAAACTTGGTGGACAGGTTGCGTTTGTGGCAAGGACGATTTGATTTGATTTTGGTGAAGATCCGAATTCGGATCCGACGACTAGAATGTTTCAAGTGATTCTTCACCATTGAGAGATAGGGCTCAAAAACGATATATTGCATGATATCTCAAAAATGTATTGGGCCAGATATCTTGTCGTGGATCAGGCATTACAGGGCGGAGGGATGCGCTCTCCAAAGTGCTCTTCTTGTTTACACAGTTTTACTTTACTGGACAGGGTAGCCACAATGTCTTGTCACCAAGCTGTTAGGGTTAGGGTCACAATTTTTAAAAGAGGTGGCAAGACATTGTCACACCTTGTACTTTAATAAAATAATTTCGTTTAATTTTTTTTTAATGTGAAAATGTGTGTTAAGAATGAGTGTTTATATTATCTCTGTTTAAGCCAATAAGTTAATATCGTAGGTGAAAATTCCGACATTCCCTTCCCCATCCCCCACCTAGCCTTATTCCATTACTATATTTATGAGAAAAATTGATTCAATTTCAGTCGTTTCGATTCAGTTGCACTTTTCACGAACATATCCTTGACGTAAATCGAGGTATCCTTGTATTACATGTGCAAAAATGGATTTATTATTATTATTATTATTCTCTCTCCCACATTATGCCCGACATATCCCTCTCCCTTCGCCTTGCTCCTATATTCTCCAAACCTCCTTTATGATTTCTCCATAAGCAGGCAGTTACGATTTGTTTTCAGATAATGGTCCTGAAAATGTTACAATACCATGCAAATCTTTGGAAGTACCGGTCCATGTGCAGATAAATTACATATGCAGAGAGTTGTATGTATGTCAAGGAGAAATCAACACTATTATTGGCAGAACTTCACCCCTATTCTCCCGATTGTGGAATTGTCTCCGTATCCGTTGCTTCATCCTCATTTCATTCTTTCAGGTGTGCTTGCCATCACTCCCCGCGCTCACCTGTGCCCGTCCATGATCACTTCTAAACACGCTGATTCTCTCCCATTCTGTTCCTCTCTGGGCCAATGTTACTCGTTTTTGTGTCATTCATCCTTTCCTCATTGTGTATCCCCACCTACATACTCTTTGGTAGTTTGTAAACCCGATGCCTTTTGTAGTTCAGCTCCTCAATGAGCCTAGACCGGGGGTCGGCAACCTGCGGCTCTTTAAGGACTTAAGCGTGGCTCCCAAGCCTGATCGATAAAATCCCATTTTTCTCATTATAAATTAATTTTCAGAAAAATCTTTGTGAGTGTCGTGAAAAAGATAAGAGAATACTTGAGAACTTTGGCAGTGATAAAAAGGAAAATACATCCGATTACCGGCGAATTCTGCAAGCAAGATTTACACAGTGTGCCCCACGCACATTGTGCTCTCCATTACGCGGTTATTTTCGCCATCTTGTCGGCAATATTATTACTTCAACCTGTTTCGCAGCCTCCGTTTACCATTCGAATCCCCCTTCGAAAAAGCTAGCGACGCCCTGATCCTCACTGGGCAGGGAAGCGAAAATCCCGTCATGCATGACTTGTATATAAATAACAAACGAGATGTTTTATAACTCCCCCTTCAATAGAGGGTGCAGGTGCATGTGACGTCACCACATTTGCTGTCCGCCATCTTGGAGTACCAACAAACAAAACCAAACTACACGTGCACTGCATCATTGTATTTACATCTGTTAAAATAGGAGTTAAAATGGTTAATTTTTGCTCATTATTTTGTTGTGGCAATTGTGCCGACAGGAAGGATTGCTTGTCATATCATAGACTGCCTACGGCACGACAGTCCAAGGACTTTGACTTGGAGGCTTGACTTGTGAGTTATGAGAGATGTTCAAGAGGGATTCGGAATGAGATTCTCACGTCCAAGAAATGGTGTGTGTGTGTGTGTGTGTGTGTGTGTGTGTGTGTGTGTATTGTTGTTCCATATCTGAACTGTATTGATACTGATAATGCATCAGCGTTTTGAGTCTAAATTATTTTCAGGAAACAGAAGTTTGCAACATTCATCAGTGGTACTGTGAAGGTCAACTGTGAAATGGCTTCAAAGAAGAGGAAGATCAAAGAGGAAAACAGAGAATTTCAAAACGAATGGACTGAATCCTTCGCGTTCATATCAAGTTTGGCTGGGCTCCCTTTATGTCTCATTTCCCATGAGAAATTCGCCAACAACAAAAAAATCCAATCTCCAGAGGCATTTTATAAAAACACACACGTTTGCTGAAAAGTATCCAGTTGGAGATACCAGAAAGAGAGCCACAGAGGAGCTGAAGCACAAAACAGACCAAAGTAAGAACACATTCACTAAATGGATGAAATCACTGAGGAGCACAACTACCGCCAGTTATGTGGCAACTAAAGAGATTGTGAAACACAAGGAAAGCCGTTCACAGGATGGCGAATATATAAAAAGAGTGCTTTTATCAAGTATCAGAGCAGCTGTACAGTGATTCAAAAACAAAAACGAAATTGTTCAAAAAATTAGAGACATGCCATTGTCTGCAAAGACGGTGAGGGAGAGAACAGTAAAAATGGCAAAAGACATTACCAGTAGCAGATGAAAGACATTAATTCAGCTCTGGGCTTCTCTATCGCTTGTGACGAGTCGTGTGATGTTGACATTGCACAGGTTTGCTCTTCTCGACAGGTACGCGAATTCCAAAGGACCCCGAGAGGAGCTGATTGAATTGCTGCCCCTCAAAGGCCAAACAAGGGGAGAAGATATTTTGTCAACTATTGTTGACTGCCTGAAAGAAATAAGCACCGGCGATATCATCTCAGTCACGAAGACACAGATCTACCCTGGCACTTCAACACAGATGGCCTGAAATGCATGATCTTAAAAAAGACAAGACCAAATTGTGTTTGAAGTTTGGAATTCTTTACGGCAAACCTACAGTAATGTGAAGAGATATGCATTTGGCATTCTGTCCATCTTCGGATCGACTTACCTGTGCGAGCAAGTGTTTTCAAGTATGAATTTCATAAAAAAACAAACTGAGAAACCAATTGAACGAGGCGAGTTTGAAGTCCTGCTTGAAAATGAAAACGACAGCATACTCTCCAAACATCGAACGACTCTCCGAAGAAACTCTATAGCAGAAATCGCACGAAACTAGAAGGGCACTCGGTAGAGCGCATACATCCGCCACGCAATGCCTGATCCAGTAGAACATATCGGGCCCAAGATATTTTCGAATTATCATTATATATGTGTATATATATATATATATATCATTTTTGGCCCTATTTCTCAATGGTGAAGAATCACTGAAAAAGTCTAGTAGCTGGATCCAGATACGGATCTTCACCAAAATCTAATCAGTTCATCATTGTCACACACCTAACCTGCTCACCAACTTTCCTCCGAATCTGTCCACAATTTTTTTTGAGATATCCTGCACACAAAAAGACAAACAAACAAACAGACACACAGGGGTGAAAACATAACCTCCTTCCACCTTTGATGGCAGAGGTAAATGTGGGTAGGCTGACTCAACGTACTGATGAAAATTTGATGGCCCCTTTCATTGATACCAACTCAATAAACATGTTTTGCATTACAAATCAAAGTGTGTGTCTTTGTCCTGTTATTCAATTACTGAAATGGGGTTTACCTGCATTGTGGCTCTTTAGATGTCGCGTTTTTGACCAAATTTGAAAAAATGGCTCTTCTTGCTATTTGGGTTGCCGACCACTGGACTTGACCCCTGTATCAAAAACTGAAATGGTACAGTGTTACCATATAAATAGTTTCCCCCCAGTGGAATGCAATTAAGGCTAAATCTTCATTTATTTTATTATGAATTACATTATAATGCAATATTATTATAAATGCAATTGATCATTATTGCAATATAATATGTAGTTGACTGTAAAATATGAATACGTACTTATAAATTCTCAAATCACATCGCTTGGTGTAAAATGTCCAGAACATTGCTGTTTTAGCGATGCAGAATAATAGTTTGTCTGTTGAATCTTGAGAAAGAAAAGGCCTTTTGTTCTGTTAAGGGTTAATCCCGAAATGTCAGCGTCTCAATGCTTCCCACGGCGGTTAGCATACCTCAATCAACGTCCTGGTGATTCATCCATTGTTCTACCTGTTCGCCGATGCAGATCGACACTCTCCTTCACCAGCAAGATGAGTTTTCCATTCTGCTTTTTCATAGGTTGCATTTTCTTGCTCATCCTAAGTTGTACTGAGAGCATTAAGAGTCCGCCACAATGTGTGGGCTGCCATCACTTTTAATCCAGAGCAGACATGGCAGGCAGATTAAGCCCTCCCTAATAATCATTAACGAGCCAACTGGGTTTTTACTTACAATCTTATAATGACAAGCTGATTTGGTTGAGACTAGTTATATTTGAATAAGCTTCTTTTTTTTTGTTTTAAATCGAAACACATTCGTGTTTTCTTTTCTTTTTTCTTTTTCTTTTTCCATGATCTGTCTTCAATTATAGTTTAGGGCTGGCAGGATAGCATGAAGTTATGCACAAACACCTCTAAGCTGTTGAGTCTGGATTTGAATCCGAACCCAGCTATAAACTGTCATCCCCGATGTTTCATAAGCAGGGTGATTCATCAATGTTTGTGATGTCCCTCGGACGCAACGTTAAAATGAGCGTCCTGTCTGCCGGCATTAGTTGGTGGACGTTAAAGATCTCACGGTGTCCTTCACGAAGAGTAGGCGACCTATTGCTGGCACCATGAACAAATCCCAAGTTTCTGCTCTAACCTGCAGGGGGCACTGCAAAAGTGACACCGCCATGCCCCTGCAAGAACCGATGCAAACCCGAAGAGACATGCTGCATACGAATGAATGAATGGAAGTTTCAAGTCCTGAGCCAAATTCATTATAATTGATCCTTGTTGAATATAAACATGTAACTTGTCCTTTTAAAGCTTACACAAAATGGGGGCTATATTCTTTCTCACTGTTTAAAAATGAAATGTGTAACTGAATGCATTGTAAATACCTCTCTTTTTTTGATATCGTAACGATAGAAGGCTGACCTATTTCCCTATGACTATAAATAAAGTTGGATATTTTTACCTCCACCACCGAAGGTGGATGGAGGTTATGTTTTCACCCCTGTTTGTCTGTTTGTTTGTTTGTTTGTCTGTGAGCAGGATATCTGAAAAAGTTATGGGCGGATTTGGCCAATACTTGATGGACAGGTTGGATGTGTGACACGGGCCAATTGATTAGATTTTGGTGAAGATCCGGATCTGGATACAATAATTTTTCAAGTGATGCTTCACAATTGAGAGATGGAGCCATAAACAATATACTGTATAGCATGAAAAAATCTCAAAAAGTTGTGGATGAGTTATGATAAAACTTGGTGGATGAGTTGGGTAGGTGACAAGAACACGTCGATTCGATTTTTGTTCAGGTCCGGATCCAGATCTGGCCTATCAATGGGATACAAATCGTAAACAGTTCAGCCTGGCGGAGGTATGCGCTCTACCGAGTGCCGTTCTAGTTTGTCAGTGTTTTGTACTGATATGTAATGCATTTTGAATCACAAGAGAGGGTTTACTTTCTTTAGTTGGCGTTGGTATAAAAACACATCACCCGTCATTTAGTACTTCGTTTTGATGTTTTTTTTGTTTTTTTTTGATGGTTTAGTTTTTTGTGGAAACGCCACTGTGCCTGTGTGAGGAGGAAAAAAAAAATCCTTGAGGTTGGATGTTTGACTCGGATTCCTGGAGTAATTAAGTTTTATTTACTTGCTTAACGGAATGATGGTGCTGCCTTATTGTAGGGAAATTTGATTGCCCATCTGAACTTGCCCTGAGATGTTGGAGTCAACCACCTCGTTTGGACTGGCACCAAGTACATACCATACTGATCACATTCCCCTCTCGTTTCATGCAAGTCATGAGAAGTAGTGAGCCAGCTGGGCTGTATTTAACAACCTAATAGCCATATTGTGACTCTCCTGAGATAAGCTTTGAATCCAAATCCCTCATACTGTTGGCATCAGCAGGATTTTAGAATCCACTCTGGGATGCCAGTCCATTTTCCTCATCAACAGGCCACTATTATACCCACAAGGCTTATTATTAGTAAGTTTAATGAAGTACATACCAAGAACGGCAGAGGCGTGAACTTGCCCACCTCATTGAGGATTGAGGGTGCTTTTCTGATAGTGAGCTAAACACAGCATGCCATACTTTGTTTTGATTTGTTACAGAATGGTTGAATTCTTCATGGCAACTGAATATATACTGACTTGTAGAGGTAAAAAAGAAGATTCTCATATTCTCCCTTCATTCTAACCTTCCACCTGCCCCTTTCATACGTGTGGGCGCAGGCAGAGCATGAGTCAATACGCCTGCGAGCAAGACAGCATGAGTTGGATGAAGAGGAGCGTCTCTTGGATGCACGACTGCACAGCCTGGAGCAGGGCATGCGGCGCAGGCGTGAGGCTCTCTTCCAAGAACGGCAGAGGCGTGAACTTGCCCACCTCATTGAGGATCGAGGGTGCTTTTCTGATAGTGAGCTAACCACAGCACACCATGTTCATCACCAAGAACAGAAACGGATACCTGGGATGGCATGTTTAAGTCCAGAGAGGGAAGTATGGGATGGAATGTCGATGCAATCAAATGGGAATGCTCTGCCGAAATCAAATTCATCCCTTCCATCAGACTGCTGGACGCCCTGTTCTTCTCGTTATCATGCAATGCAGCACATTACGGACCCAAACGGCCCACCGTCAATTCCAATGGTGCAGACTGTTTGTGTAAACAATGGTCCTACGAACAGCAGTAGTGAGTTTGTTAAATCACAAATGACTCACAGGCCTTTTTCACCCACAAAAAAGGACTTGGGATCCGATGAAGTTGGATATACGTCGTATACTACAAATTCTCTGTCCAGTCCATCCTCGGATCCTTCAATTAGCAGTGTCACAGGTGTGGCCATCCAGTCTGGTTCAAGCAAAAGCTCTCAGTACGAATTTTGCAATCATCATTCTCATCCTGAGGTCAAGTCATTGATACAAACTAATACTGATACTGAAGTGCAAACACAGTATGAAGTCATGGACAGCCCCAATCCTTCGCTCGATTCACCTACATCCAGGGAAGGTCTCTGCGACTACGTGGACCTTCAACCAAGCCGCGACAAACCGAGCAGTTTTCGGGAAAGCCCACAGTCCAGCCTCACAGGAGACTCACTTTATCGAGAACTGCCACGGAACTACATTGTAATTGATGATATCAGTGAGTTAACAACAAACAGTTCCCTTGTAGAAATGTTTGAAGGGCAAAAACCAGAAGACCATGACAACAACATATTTGATAAGAACTTCGGAGTTGCAAACGACTTAAATAGCAGGGAGGCGTCACAGAGCACAGGTGCTTGTGTTGAAAAGAAAGAAGAAGGAATGAGCAATTTCTTCCAGGAATCAACATCAACAGAACCCCATCAAAAGCACAGGGCACTTTCTGATAATGCTGTGCATGAGACTATCAGGCTAAGACAGATGTGTCAGCACACCAACCAAAGAACCCCGAGAGTAGTATCTGACATGGATCATGCAACATCCTTAGACATCCAGGACTTTAGCGAAAATCGAAACAGAAGTTCATGCAAAGCTGAAAGATTTAGCATGGGTCGACTAACACTGGAGAAGGAAGCAGCGAAGCAGTTACACACTGCTTTCTCAAATGGTGTTCACAATAGAAAACAAGAAACTGAAGAGAACAATTTCAAATTTGTATTTCCAGGTGGTACTCCTGTTGATGAAGGGTTTCTGGAAAATGCTCCTGCCATTGAACATGATGCAGAGAAGATTGCTGTCCTGAGAGATAAGGTCTTTTCCAAAACCTTCAAACGTCAGCATAGCTTTCTCGGAGGCTCAGTTGTATCAACAAAAGGAGAATCATTTGCTTCTGACAAAGTTGCCTTGAGGCCGAGGTCATCATCTGTCTCAGGCCTTGAAGCAATAAGCGCAGCACTTGCTGTGCCAAGTGAGTTGCTCAACAAAAGGTCACAGTCACCTAGCTTTGGAAGAGACCTCAACAGGCCTGGATCACCTCTCTTTCGGCACAAAATGAGAACCAGACCTACTTCATTCTATGACGTCAATGAAACGTTGCCTGGCGAGGTTTTCACAACTGGATTTTCAGGATGTCGATCTCGTTCATTTTCAGTTGGTGGAATAGTGAACAAAACAGAGCCACTCCAATCTTTTCTTGGACATGAGGGGGGCAGAAACCGACCAGCATCAGTATATGGAATTTTAGACGGCAAGACCCAGAATTCTTTAACAAGTGAGATGACTCCCAGTAGATCTTGCATCTCTATTCCTGGAGAGGAAGGGAGCAAATCTCACTCTTCTTCCTCTTTCTTTTCTAATTCTGGTAAACCTCGTCCTTCTAAGCCTCGTCCTTCTTCGGTTTATGGAGTTGACTTGGCTTCTTGGACACAAGATTATATTACCAAAGGTAATAATTCATCTGATGGACCAAGCTCAGCTGTAAAATTACGGGTGAAGCCCTCTAGCTTGCCCGTAGGCTTGGGCAGCCGTAGACTTTCTTTGACAGAGCAACACTGGGAGGATGAAGAAGAAAGCCCATTGAGTCCTGTAGTGCAGCCTATGGGCATGGCTCGTGCTTCAGCTGGGCCACTGCCACCAATTTCTGCTGAAAACCGAGAGCACCTGGGCCTCAATGCTGCAGACTCGCCACTACTGTCCAAGGCAGTACGTCGACTCAGCGCTGACTGCCAGCTTTTGCAAAGCAGTACAACTGGCTTTAAAAGTAAGTAGCAAGAAAACTGATCTTTACCCCTTGTGAAGTATGTGGCTCAGGCATTTGCATGCACATGTAAAGGAAAACAGCATCTTGTTATTCGGTTTCTGTTTCCAAAAATTTCCTCGACAATGACATATCTGGTCAAAATTGTGACAGCACTACTAGGACATCAGGATGTGCATCATTGCATGGTAAAAAGTGTAGTTTTTCGCAAAGTATTCATCACAATGGGGTCACGGTGTGCAATATTTTGTTCAGGCTGACATTTATTAGTGGGTGGTCTAATTCAGAACAGGAAATTACAGTAGGACAACATCCAGTCCTCCCAGTGTGGCTCGGGAATTTTGGCAGAAATCGTGCTTTACAAACTGGACAGATGCCTGCCTAGTGGTTTGATTACCACATTCAAGCACTGCACGGCTTCAGTAACAGCTGACACACCATTAACAGAGCTCCTGCTGTGTGACCGCATGCTAACACCACACTGGAATATGTCGGCGTTGCCCCTTAATTTCTGACAATAATTTTCACAATGACTCACCCCACAATTACCTCCTCTGCTGACTGATATGCATTCATCAAGGCATTGAAGGAAATTATACATAGCACTTTCAATATCTGATATCAAAAGTCTCAAGATGAGCAGGTGCCGTGAGAATTAAAAGAAAGAAACTGCAACTCGTTTGTGTGAGCCACTGGTGGAACAAAAACATTCACGGTGCTGCTATAATGTTACACAGATAATGATGCTTGTACTGATGGTACAATAGATCAGGATGGGGAGGAGGATAAATTGAGGAAAGGAAGTAAAAATATTACGGTAGTGTCCAAGAAATGGGTAGGGGAGTTGTGGAGGTGGCAGATAAGAGCAGAAGAATGTTGGGAGGAAGTGAAGTCGAGGGGAGAGATGTGAAAATCCATGAAACAAAGGGCACGTGGTAGAGGGTTGCTAAGGAGTTAAAAATTATTTGTCATCGCTTTTTGTAAATATATACAATTTAATCAAGAAAAATAGCTCGCAAAACAGCTCAGTACGTGCACACGCCTCTGAGCTGTTTAGTCTGCGTTTGATCTTCGACATAACTAAACTGTCGCACTGGTGGTTTCCAGGAAAGATGTTGAATCAACTGTCATATGGGATATTAAGCTGGGTACCTGGCTGCTTTCATTAGCTCGTGGACATTAATGATCCCACGCTGTCTTTCGATGACAAGAGGGCAAGTTATTGCTGGAAAATGCCTGACTGAATTCCAAAATGCCTGCCCTGATTTATGGGGGCACCACAGCAGCGGCTCAGCCGTATCCCCAGCCGTATCCCCAGAAAAGATGCAATCAGCAGACATCTGCTGCATACACTTTGAACGGAAACAAATAAAACAATTTGCAACACGAGGAAAGAAGCTTATGGATCGTACAAACTTTATACATATACGAGTTCCCTTGTAATAAATAAATAAAAATACAACTTTATTCAACTCTACAGAAGTTTGTAAAACTCTGCAGGAAAGTTTGGGAAAAAAAGTTTTACTAACTTCCATAGAGTTTGAGAGCAAGTCTTCATGGCTGGGTTGATCAAAGCCAACAAAGGACAATGTCAATATCAAAGGCCTTCCAAGCATTTGTGATGAACTATTAACTTTGATGCTTAAAGAACTTAAACAGTACTTTTAAAAAGGCACAAAAATTTTAATGGAGAATTATAAGTGAGAGTTTAAATGGTGGTGTGTGTGTGTGTGTTTGTGTGTGTGTATATATGTATGTATATAAAAAAGAAAGCTAGTTATTGAATGGCACTGTTGAACATACAGCTGTGTTCCTGAGTTTTCTTTTGTTTAACTTGTCATAAAAGGCAACATTTTGCTTTTACATTTTGATGCTATAAACACCTGATATGTCGATTTTCAACATTTAGTGACAGGTTAGGCTGAAATGTACATTTGATGAGTGCATAATTAACCTGTTTCCAAGTTCATGGAAAATTATTACCATCAAGAGGTAAAGCGTGGAAAAAAAAAAGAATCCTAAGTGTCTCCATACGCACCATAAATTGTGATAACCACTAATATTATTGTTGTAAAGCAAATTGTCATTCAGACATTTTTATAGTTGTTAAAAAAAATTTTTTTTTCTTACCTTTCATTTAGAACAAGATAAGGACAAACATTTTGAAGATCCAAAGGATTGTGGAGATTTAAGCAAAAAAGAACATAAAAAGGTATGTATGATACTGTAGAATGAATAACTAGCCTTGCTGGTGAAGGCTTGTGTCGATCTGCATCAGCGGACAAGTAGGATAAGGGATAGACTCAATAGAACGTTGATTGAGGGATGTTACCTACCGTATGAAGCAAGGATAGGCCGATGTTTTGGGCGTTCATCCTTTGTCGTTCTTTTCCTCCGATGAAGGGTTAACGACTGAAACATCTTCTCATTGCTTCCCACGATGGGTGCTTCCCACTAACTTCCACCCATTATATGTATAATGCTGTCTTTTCGAAACGTAAATGGATGCAAACTTCTGTTTTCTTTCACCGTAAAGGACATTTCATCGTCCAACATTAAGCCAACCAACCTGTCCACACACCTCAAATATCCCTTGGTGCCTTTTCAAAGAACTAAGCTGTTGTGTCAGTATTATAGCCCAAAAGATAAGTCGGACAGTCAACGAAATTTGCCTTTAGCTAATTAGTCTCATCTAATCTTTTAACACATGACCTAGCAATAAAGCCGTCTCACAAGCATAGGTGAATCAATGTGTCAGGAAGACATGCAATACGGATGAAAGAACTTAACTAACCGAGAAGATAAATTCCTCCCATTGTTCCAAGCCAAAAACTCAGCTTGATCACCGTGTGCACCAGTTTCAGTTATGCGGAAGATCACATTCCCACATGAGTGTTGACAGCATTGGCAAAAACAAGCTTAAGTTTTCTTTCATGGTCGGAATTAAGCGAAGATTTTGTGTGTGCGTTCGATGGTGCTCTAGCATGCACCCTGCCCAACCTGTAATGTGATACACTGGTGTCAATTTACACTTGGACTTGGCTTCAGAAATCTGCTTTTTCACTGTGATTCTGCTGTCACAGTACACGCATAACTTCTTTGTCGTTATTCGGACGCTGTGTATTAGAGGATCATCATAGATGAGTTACATAATCCATGGATGCTACAAGACTGCTTACTGAACATTTGAGTTGCTGAGATTATCACTGCGTGGACTTCATTTGGAATTTTGACCTCAACAGATAAAAAATTTTTTGAAATTATTGGTTTTTAAAATTTATTTCTGGGCAAAACTGTTGCTTCACCATCCTTTACAATTAAAAAATTTGAAATTGGATTTTGATGGAAATTGGTATGTCGCTATTTATTACTCGCCGTTAACTTTCCCATTTCTTCCTTATTTTATCAGACCCCACCCCTTCCCCCAAACCTTCCACTCATTTTTCATTTCCTGTTAACCATTCAATGGATCTTATGTACTACAAGTTGATGAGGATGTTCACTGTCATGGAAAATGAGATGTAGACTGGCATTTCAAGCATTAGCCCTTTGTCAGAATGAACATGAAAAGGAGGTTGACCGATTGATGTTCCCATTTGAACCCCTGGCTCATGATGTGAGGAGCCCAGGTTAAAATCTGTTGTATTTCACTGTGTGGATTTACCCATTATCTAACAATGTCCTTATGATTCACGTAAAAGAACGATGATGTCTCTCATGTCTTTGTCCTGCATTTGATATACAGTATGTACAAGCTGCTCTATTAGCCTGAGAGCACAGTAAAGAAAAAATACATTTCTTAAGGAGATGTGGCTGGAGGGAAGAGTATAAAGAAAGGGGTGTAGTCAAAAATCAAAAAAGAGGGGTAAAAGATCAAAGGTCAAAGACAAAATGGAGTTGCAACATTGATGAAGGCATTATAAGAATAGGATAAAGAGAAGAGAGAAAAAATTTCTGAAATTTGTAGAATTTATTTTTAATTTGGAAGTTGTGGGTTACGATGTGGGAAAAGTCTGATTTAATGCAATTTAATTCCAGGCTCTCAGGAAACAAAAGGTGAAAAATTTGAAAGGGGGTGTTGACTTCCTATAGGCACTGTGTATCATTTTTACAAACTGATTCATTTTTTACAGCAGATTCGATCATCCGGTTTAGCGTAGCGCCAACCACAGATGAAGCGTCTCCTCAAGGTTTTGTGATTTATGAAAATGACACTCAGCACGCTCTGATGAACTTGAACGTCCGGGAAGTGACTGGTCCTGATGGTATCAGCCCCGGCCTGCTGCGGTCTCGTGCTGATGAACCGTCGCCAATTCTAACTTTACTTTTCAATTTGTCACTTCAGCTTTGTAAAATTCCCCGTTTTAAAAAAAAAAGTCCATTATTTTCCCTGTGCCAAAGTGTTCCCCAGTGAGTTGCGTAAATGATTACAGACCTGTCGCGCTCACATCCATCATTAATGAAATCTTTTGAACGTCTAGTCTGCACTTCCTGAAATCTGCTTTCCTGCTTCCCTTGACCCTTATCAGTTTGCCTCTCGCTGTTATCGATCAGTTGATGATGCTGTTTCACACTCTCCATCACGTGTTAAACCATCTAGATAAACGAATGCCTACCTATTCTAAGTTACTTTTCTTAGATTTTAGTTCTGCTTTTAATACCATTTCACCTCACAAACTTCATTTTAAACTCAATGCACTTGGTCTTGATGGTTGATTGTAACTGGATTTTGGATTTTCATTTAGATAGACCACAGGTTAGTCAAAATTGGTTCGAAAATTTCTCAGACGAACACCTTGAACAATGCTACCTCAGGGCTGTGTTTTATCCCTGATGTTAGTTAGATTCATGTTCGCTCATGATTGTGTCGCATCATCTGATAGCTCACTGCTGTGAAATTTGCAGAACGACACGACCGTGCTGGCTGCTGATTCTCACATTATGAAAGTGATTACTGTAATCAAGTCAAAAAACTTGTGGAATGATGTTCTCTAAACAATCTCAAACTCAACGTCGTGAAGACGAAGGAAGTTATTGTTGACTTCCGGAAAAACAAAACTCCCATTCAACCCTTGATTATTCACGATACTGAAGTTGAGATTGTCACTTCTTTTTAATTTTTAGGGATACATATTTCCAATGATCTTAAATGGGAAATAAACACCAATCAATACGTGAAAAAAGCCTCAGCAACAGATTGTTACATTAAACACCAATCAATGTGTGAAAAAGGCTCAGCAACAGTTGTTCATAAACACCTATCAATGAGTGGAAAAAGGCTCAGCAACAGTTGTTCATAAACACCTATCAATGTGTGAAAAAGGCTCAGCAACAGTTGTTCTTTCTTAGAAGGTTGAAAAGTTTCGGTGTTGACCATCCTGTGTTGATCAAGTTCTATCGGGCAGTGATAGAGTGTCCTGACACTGTTTTTCACTGTTTGGTATGGCAGCTTGATGCAGGACGATCGATCCCAACTCAACATGAGAGTAAAGACACGACATTTTTGAACTTCTCCGTTCGGGTAAACGTTGTCGTTCCATCAAGACCAAATGTAATCGCTTGCATGACAGCTTTTACCCAACTGCAATCCGCACCCTCATTGAATCTGTCTAAAGTTTTGTGAGCATCTGGAGAATGGTTATGGATATTTTCGACCATGTCACTCATTTCATTTCCTCATTTCATTTCAACACTAAAATGTTGTTTATGGCTCTCTATTCACAATGAATCTATCTCTATCTATCTGAATCTATTTCTTATTCGTTGTAATGTTTAAGCATAACCAGAAACTGTCCAAAGTACTTCTCATTGCATGTGCATCACGTATATATGACAGTAAAAATATTGGATGCCTAGCTAACGCCAGAGGTCTGATAACGCCAGAGTCTGAATGACCAAAAAGATGTTTGAACTGCACTATACTGTGTTCAGAATCACCAATTACGATCCCAAGGATTGATCAAATAGAGCCTGGGCTAGCAGTTACTCGCACATGGGAAGGCAAAAGGTGGGAAGATGTTCGTTTGAATGAAATTGGTTTATTAAAATGTATACGGAATAAGGATGGACAGGACGATGTCCATCCTTATCCCGTATACATTTGAAGGGAACACAGTGAGGATGAGGCAGGCATGAGCTGTCTTGGCTGTAGGACGATGTATGCCGTGCAGGTTTGCATGCACAGGGCAAAGTGCGCTTGGGTCGGAGAGGAGAGAATGGCACGAATGGTCGAGAGATGGCATCTGTCTCTCGGGAGCCCTTCTTGGATGAGTACAAAACGAATAGAAAGGGTTCATCTAAGCAGAAGTCCAAGTCCGATCACAACTGGAATCTGCCGAATGCTCCACGAATGGTTAATTACACCACAAGTACCGCTCTCTCAGCACGCTGGCTCGTCCCATTTCATAATCCACCTGTGAGTGTGCCATCTTCCGGGCCGTGCTGCCCTGTGTAGGGCGACCCTCGTAAAATGTTCTGCCACTCTCCAAGGCTCCACAGCTCGCGATTGACGCCATGCATTTTCTGACCAAACAGCCCATGGCCTTGCCCATTTATAGTGTTGTGTGAAATACCACAAATCATCCACCTGCCTCGCCTGTGCAGAGGTTTTACACCATATGACATCACACATATTCTGCTCTATTAACAAATATTCATTGCCCTTTTGTGCACATATTACGTCTGACTTAACCCTGGCAGATCCCTGACCATTATTGTTAGCTTGTGTATTGTCTAAATTATTTTTTCTCCTATTTTATCTCATTTTCTTTTTTTTTTTTTTTTTTTGTTGTACCTTTGATATCAATTTTTCTTGGATTTTGTTTTTTTTTTTGTTTTTGTTTTTTTTTTAGGAGTAATTCTAACCCATTCAAACACATAGACCAGAGCTCCCCATGCTACAAAACTACACAGTACTATGGTCAATCTCCCCACCCATTGCTGTCCGAGTTGGGTTTGTGCATTGTATTTTTAAACAAGAGAGATCACTTCCAAGTTGCAGTGCGCTGTTTGGCTGCTTCTGGTAGGCTTGTGATACTAGTTTAGACCTATACTCTACCGTTACAGTTTACCATACTCTTTACAGAGTTTGGTGCTAGTCAGCACTCGATAGCCTCGATGGATTCGCTCCATGATAAGCACAATCTACTGCTCGAGATCTCTCCCTCTG
>CM068954.1:171174125-171186134 GCA_035128595.1 Eptatretus atami | reverse complement strand
TATGCGGAAGATCACATTCCCACATGAGTGTTGACAGCATTGGCAAAAACAAGCTTAAGTTTTCTTTCATGGTCGGAATTAAGCGAAGATTTGTGTGTGCGTTCGATGGTGCTCTAGCATGCACCCTGCCCAACCTGTAATGTGATACATGGTGTCAATTTACACTTGGACTTGGCTTCAGAAATCTGCTTTTTCACTGTGATTCTGCTGTCACAGTACACGCATAACTTCTTTGTCGTTATTCGGACGCTGTGTATTAGAGGATCATCATAGATGAGTTACATAATCCATGGATGCTACAAGAATGCTTACTGAACATTTGAGTTGTGAGAGATTATCACTGCGTGGACTTCATTTGGATTTTGACCTCAACAGATAAAAAATTTTTTGAAATTATTGGTTTTTTAAAATTTATTTCTGGGCAAAACTGTTGCTTCACCATCCTTTACAATTAAAAAATTTGAAATTGGATTTTGATTGAAATTGGTATGTCGCTATTTATTACTCGCCGTTAACTTTCCCATTTTTCCTTATTTTATCAGACCCCACCCCTTCCCCCAAACCTTCCACTCATTTTTCATTTCCTGTTAACCATTCAATGGATCTTATGTACTACAAGTTGATGAGGATGTTTCACTGTCATGGAAAATGAGATGTAGACTGCATTTCAGCATTTAGCCCTTTGTCAGAATGAACATGAAAGGAGGTTGACCGATTGATGTTCCCATTTGAACCCCTGGGTCATGATGTGAGGAGCCCACGGTTAAATCTGTTGTATTTCACTGTGTGGATTTACCCATTATCTAACAATGTCCTTATGATTCACGTAAGAACGATGATGTCTCTCATGTCTTTGTCCTGCATTTGATTACAGTATGTACAAGCTGCTCTATAGCCTGAGAGCACAGTAAAGAAAAAATACATTTCTTAAGGAGATGTGGCTGGAGGAAGATATAAAGAAAGGGGTGTAGTCAAAAATCAAAAAAGAGGGGAAAAGATCAAAGGTCAAAGACAAATGGAGTTGCAACATTTGATGAAGGCATATATAAGAATAGGAATAAGAGAAAGAGAGAAAAATTTCTGAAATTTGTGAATTTATTTTTAATTGAAGTTGTGGGTTACGTGTGGGAAAAGTCTGATTTAATGCAATTTAATTCCAGGCTCTCAGGAAAAAAAGGTGAAAAAATTTGAAAGGGGTGTTGACTTCCTATAGGCACTGTGTATCATTTTTACAAACTGATTCATTTTACAGCAGATTCGATTCATCCGGTTTAGCGTAGCGCCAACCACAGATGAAGCGTCTCCTCAAGGTTTTGTGATTTATGAAAATGACACTCAGCACGCTCTGATGAACTTGAACGTCCGGGAAGGACTGGTCCTAGTGGTATCAGCCCCGGCCTGCTGCCGTCTGTGCTGTGAACGTCGCCAATTCTAACTTTATTTCAATTTGTCACTTCAGCTTTGTAAAATTCCCCGTTTTAAAAAAAAAAGTCCATTATTTTCCCTGTGCCAAAGTGTTCCCCAGTGAGTTGCGTAAATGATTACAGACCTGTCGCGCTCACATCCCATCATTATGAAATCTTTTGAACGTCTAGTTCTGCACTTCCTGAAATCTGCTTTTCCTGCTTCCTTGACCCTTATCAGTTTGCCTCTCGCTTTTATCGATCAGTTGATGATGCTGTTTCACACTCTCCATCACGTGTTAAACCATCTAGATAAACGAATGCCTACCTTTCTAAGTTACTTTTCTTAGATTTTAGTTCTGCTTTTATACCATTTCACCTCAAAAACTTCATTTTTAAACTCAATGCACTTGGTCTTGATGGTTGATTTGTAACTGGATTTTGGATTTTCATTTAGATAGACCACAGGTAGTCAAAATTGGTTCGAAAATTTCTCAGACGAACCTTGAACAATGCCACTCAGGCTGTTGTTTTATCCCTGATGTTAGTTAGATTCATTGTTCGCTCATGATTGTGTCGCATCATCTGATAGCTCACTGCTTGTGAAATTTGCAGACGACACGACCGTTGCTGGCCTGATTCTCAATCTATAAAGTGATATGCTTATCAATCAAAACTTGTGAATGATGTTCTCTAAACAATCTCAAACTCAACGTCGTGAAGACGAAGGAAGTTATTGTTGACTTCGGAAAAAACAAAACTCCCATTCAACCCTTGATTATTCACGATACTGAAGTTGAGATTGTCACTTCTTTTTAATTTTTAGGGATACATATTTCCAATGATCTTAAATGGGAAATAAACACCAATCAATGAGTGAAAAAGCTCAGACAACAGTTGTTCTAAACACCAATCAATGTGTGAAAAAGGCTCAGCAACAGTTGTTCATAAAACACTATCAATGTGATGAAAAAGGCTCAGCAACAGTTGTTCATAAAACACCTTCAATGTGTGGAAAAAGGCTCAGCAACAGTTGTTCTTTCTTAGAAGGTTGAAAAGTTTCGGTTGACCATCCTGGTGTTGATCAAGTTCTTGGCAGTGATAGAGTGTCCTGACACTGTTTTTCACTGTTTGGTATGGCAGCTTGATGCAGGACGATCGATCCCAACTCAACATGAGAGTAAAGACACGACATTTTTGAACTTCTCCGTTCGGGTAAACGTTGTCGTTCCATCAAGACCAAATGTAATCGCTTGCATGACAGCTTTTACCCAACTGCAATCCGCACCCTCATTGAATCTGTCTAAAGTTTGTGAGCATCTGGAGAATGGTTATGGATATTTTCGACCATGTCACTCATTTCATTTCCTCATTTCATTTCAACACTAAAATGTTGTTTTATGGCTCTCTATTCACAATGAATCTATCTCTATCTTCTGAATCTATTTCTTATTCGTTGTAATGTTTAAGCATGAACTGTCAAAGTACTTCTCATTGCATGTGCATCACGATATATGACAGTAAACATATTGGATGCCTAGCTAACAGAGAGTCTATAACGCCAGAGGTCTGAATGACCAAAAAGATGTTTGAACTTGCACTATCTGTGTTCAGAATCACCAATTACGATCCCCAAGGATTGATCAAATAGGCCTGGGCTAGCAGTTACTCGCACATGGGAAGGCAAAAGGTGGGAAGATGTTCGTTTGAATGAATATGGTTTATTAAAATGTATACGGGAATAAGGATGGACAGGACGATGTCCATCCTTATCCCCGTATACATTTGAGGGGAACACAGTGAGGTTTGAGGCAGGCATGAGCTGGTCTTGGCTGTTAGGACGATGTATGCCGTGCAGGTTTGCATGCACACGGGCAAAGTGCGGCTTGGTCGGAGAGGAGAGAATGGCACGATGGTCGAGAGATGGCATCTGTCTCTCGGGAGGCCCTTTTGGAGAGCTACAAACGAATAGAAAGGGTTCATCTAAGCAGAAGTCCAAGTCCATCACAACTACGGTATCTGCCGCAATGCATCCACGGACATGGTTAATTACACCACAAGTACCGCTCTCTCAGCACGTTGGCTCGTCCCATTCAAATCACCTGTGAGTGGTGCCTCTTCGGGCCGTGCTGCCCTGATGGGCACCCTGTAAATGTTCTGCCACTCTCAAGGCTTCCACAGCTCGCGATTGACGCCATGGCCACTGTCTCTGACCAAACAGCCCATGGCCTTGCCCCATTTATAGTGTTTGTGTGAAATACCACAAATCATCCACCTGGCCTCGCCTGTGCAGAGGTTTTACACCATATGACATCACACATATTCTGCTCTATAACAAATATTCATTGCCCCTTTTGTGCACATATTACGTCTGACTTTAACCCTGGCAGATCCCTGATTAGCAGTATTCTAACCCATTCAAACACATAGACCAAGCTCTTCTTATAGTGATGGATCCCTTACCCACTTCATGTAACAAGTAACAACTGTAATGTATTTATTCTATCTTATTTACATACTCTCTTACAGAGTGTGGTGCTGCCTGTACAATCGGCATGGCGACTACAAGAACACTGCAAAGGAAAAGCAGATGGCAAAGGTTATGCAGACAATGTGCAAAGCGCAACACTAGCAGCAAACGGTCGGCAGGCATCGCTGCCGAGCCTCTCCGTTGCCTGGAAAGGAGATGGTATGAGTGTATAACAAGTCAGCGCGGTAGGCATCTGGCGTCTACAACCTACCCCTGCCCACTAATCCCCCCCCGGCTATTCCTTCCCTTCTCCCCTTGTCTATGCCATAACACTGCCCTAGCCTTGCCCCTGTAACCCATGCTAAACAAATCTATCCTGCCCCTTCTGTCTACCTCCGAGCATTGCCCTGTCCTTACCCCTCTAGTCCCTTTTTACTAATCTGAATTGCCCCTCCAGTCTCCAAACCATATCTTGCTAATCGATCCTCTAACTAGTTCTGCGAATCCCTTCTAAACAGGCTAATCTAATTTCCCACTAGGCTACCTCCCATTGGTCCCTCTAGTCTAAGAATCTCAGGAGGAAGTCAGGTCCTGCAATAAAATCTTAGCAAAAGGTTCAACATCCATTTTCAGGCACCCTGCCTCCCCGTATGGAGTAGAAATGTGTGGTCACTCCAGGAAGGGGGGTGGGGGGCGAGAAAGTTCAAAAATGTATGGTGTGAAAGAGGAACACTCTAACTACCCTAACATTTCAATTTTCAACAAATCCTTTTATTCTTACTCTTAAAAACAAAACACCTTCACTAAGGCAGTTCTAAGTAATCAATTTCACCCACCATTCCACATGTTGGCGTCTCTCCATCACGATAATGAAGTTGAGATTGTCACTTCTTTTTAATTTTTAGGGATACATATTTCCAATGACCTTAAATGGGAAATGGCCCTTTATTTTTCCACCTGTACCTTTGTACAATCTTGTGGCTGGGCGGTGTGGCTTCCCTGGCAGGACCTTTCCGCTTCGCTCTATCTCGAAATCCCAGCCAATGGTGTTAACCCCGCCTGAGCTGTCTCGTAAACTAATGGGGGGTTGCTTCTCCTCGCCTTCCCCCCTTCGGGTGCCCTCTCTGGCATGTGACGGTGGACCCCTCTTCTGGGGTGTCCGGTTCACCTCACTAAACTTCCCGGCCTCTCGATGTCCAGCGCCGGGATACCCTCTTATTTCCTTAACCTACTCTCCAATAGCCACACCCCCAGCCTGCCAATGAACTTGTGTACCCTTTTATAAATAAATAATTTCTTATTTCACACCAACACGTGAACGGTATCCATTCCAAAACAGCTGGATCCCCGCTATCTAACCTCCCGGGTTTCCTTGGTGGGAAGAGGAAGATACAAGAAGAAAAAAGGAAGAATGGCAGGAAGATAAAGAGGGAATATAGAAGTAGAAAAATAATATGAAAAACAAAAACAAAAACAAGGAATAACAAAAATCCAGAGCAGCAGAAACTCCCCAACATCAAGAAGCAAGACGAGAAGCAAACAAAGCAGCAATGACTGCTTCCAGAGCAATTGAAACTCCTCAACATCAAGAAGCAAACACAGCAGCAATGACTGCATTCTGCCCTCCCGTACCTGTGCGATCTCTTCTCCCGTGATCCTAGTGAGAGGTGAGGAGGGCGAGAACAGATTGCGGTTAGTTAGGTGTGGGTAGGGGTAGAACAAAAGCATAGGACAGAGTGGTTGAGGACTTTCGGTTTGAGGGGGGGGGGTGTGGTGGAAGATTGAGGAGTTGTAGCAGGGGTGAGTTGGAGATGGAGAGGAGGGTTGGAAGGCTTGAGTGCGGGAGGGGATTTGATACCTTAGAGTTGGGAGGTGAGGGGTGAGAACTGGTTGGGGGGCGGGGGTGAGAAAAGATGGGACAGAGTTTGCGGAGGGGAGGTTTTGAGGCTGGGGGGAGGGGTGGTAAGGCTTTGAGTGGGGTGAGGGAATTAAACACCTTAAGGTTGGGAGGGAGGGTGAGATCTTGAGGTTGGGAGGTGGAGGTTCAGGGCCTTGAGGTTTGTGGGGGTGGGGTGGGGGTGGGGAGGTTGATGAGCTTTAAGGTTTGAGGATGAGCAGTTTGAGGAGTTTGAAGTCATTTTACATTGTGCAGGTTCGTTGCTTGGTATTATTGTTTTCGCGTCATGAGTGGCCTCTCGGACCTGTTTCCTGACCTTGACCTAAAGCTTCTGCGAGCCTTGGATAAGCTCCATTGACACGACGGGTTGCTAAGAACCAGGATACCGTTTGAGGTGGACTAAATCTGGCAGGTGCTCCCGTGGCAAATGGCTCCGTTACCTTTACGGCTGATGTAATATTCCAGATTGGGAACCATGCTCTCGATGCTCTACCTTTGTCTATTAATTACTGTCATTCGGGGTCTGAGCAGATACTGCAGGGTACCTCGGCCGTTATGGCGTGTGTGGATCGCCATCAGTGTGGTCATTTCCCATCTACTCTTGACTAGTGTCGAACCAAATGGAGAATATATGCACTGAGTAGGTTTGGAAATACCAAAGTCTTGTGTTGATTTTTAAAGAAAAGGCATGTATTTTACAAAGATGAAAAGTATTGTTACGAATTATGCAATTTCGGATTGAACACAACATTTACAGGTTCCTTTAGTCAGCTATGTCGATAAGTGCTTGTTTCCCTAGATAGCTCACCTTTCATTGTTTAATTGTTTTAGAAATCGATTAGATGCGCTGCGGGATCGATTTAATAGTTAGGAACGAAACAATGAACGTCCCTCCCCTCTTCTGCGAAGAGGAAGGAAGAGCCCTTCCGTCCCCATGATTCATGACCGTCAACAACTCCCTCCCACCCGTGGTTGAGCGGGATGGATCACGAGGGCATGAGATCACGCCGGGCGCTGGGGGAGGGGCCGAGAAGTGATAAAGAGGAGTATCCTTTCTTTTGTCGTGTTCGGCAGTTGAGGGGAGTCGTTCAGCATTACCTTCGGGTCCTGTTATGGCTTGGGTTAGGGCTGAGGCCTTCGGAAGCTTTTTGCTTCTGCAGAGTTGGTAGTTCACAGACCTTCGGGTTCCTGCTTGACTCTGGTTTAGGTTTGGGAGGCTTTTGAAGCGTTTTTGGAGAGCTGCCTTGTTGGAAGAAGAGTTGAGCTGGTTCGCTCGCCTCGAGCTGCGAGTGGTGGCTTCTTCTTCTTCTTGGTTCATTGGAGCTCTCTTGTTCTCCATTTTTGGTTCCCGGCTTTGGCTGGGGACCTCATCTGACCTCTTTCTGGAGGTGGTGCCTCGGGGAAGCGACGCTATTGACTGGGAAGATCGCGCCTCGTCTCACCTGCACGTGTGAGAAGCGCAGGAGGATTCGCGGGAGCTCGGGGAAGGATCGCGGCTCACGGCGATTGGGTCCAGTCGCTCTTCGCTGGAGCCCGGGCTGCGAACACTTGAAGACACAGAGGTGGAGAGGTTCGAGATAGGTTCTGGGGTTTCAGCTCACCTGTCCTCCGAGCTAGAGGCCCTGTTATTAAAGCCGTCAGCACCATTACTGGGGTGTGTGTGTGATGCGTACGTGTGTCCGTGGGCCTGTCTAATAAGTAGGAAATTGTTTAAGTGCTGTTGGTGTGCTTGTAAATCTGTTGCATTGCATTTCATTAGTCGGAAATAGTCTGCTCTTACGTCTTCCTAGTTCCCCATTATTATTAATAAACACCCAATTGTTTTTAAATGTTTTAGCTCGTCACGTCGTTCTTTCATTGACTGAAACATTTCGTGTGGTTGGGAGTTAGAAAAGCCGTTGATTTGCCGTAAAAGGGGGACATTTGGACCGACGGTTCTCGGCCGTTAGCCCGCTCGAATCGCGCACGTGACAGGCCTCCCTCGGCGGTTTTTGTTCGTTACAAGGTTGCCGTCGAGGATTTGGAAGTACCCCTGGTAGTTGGATCACGTGGCGTATTTAGGTACTTGAAGATCTGGGCATTCGACCTACCGCACGTGGATGTGCCCATGGCGTATTTCGGTCTGTACCAAGGACCCGTCGACTCGGGACTTTAATCCAGGCGGCGATCTGTATCTTCCGGGGGCGATACGGTCGGCCGACTCGGACTTGCTGGCTCCATCAGAGCGTTCGAGTTGGCGGGGCCGCAGACCCCCGGCGCCGTACAGTATTTACAGAAATGCGTTCACTCGGGTTGAAACAAACACAAATACACGTCTTCCCTTCTGCACCTCGAGATAAGATCCCTTATGCATTCACCTATATCCACAAACGCACAACCATAATGACACATACAACAGGGGGATTAGACAGAAAAGGGGACAGAAAGAAGAAGTCTGCATGTTTGGAGACCTTTCCTCGCCCTTACGTAAACGTGGCTTGGCCCCATGGGTCCCAACGGATGGTTGTTGATGCTGTGGCATGAGACATGTAGGTGGGAGATTGCGCTTCGTGCGGGTAGCATGAGTGCTTAGCTCTTGAAGAATAACTCTTGTTGTGGGTTTTGTTGTTGTTTATTGATGCTCTGTCCAACAGCGAGCCCTGAGTATATACACTGAAAAGATTGAATGTTATATGGTGTGTGTCCGAAATGATTATGTAAGAAGTGCTAGTTTCTACCGGCTTGGTCAGTGTTCGTTTTTCTGGCCCTGTGGCAGTTTGTGTGGAGCACCGCATTGTGGTGCCTTTTGCGTCACCCAGGATGTGAGAACGCCCGTTCCACCTCGGTGTTTTGGGTGAGCGCCCTGCTTATATAGTGCCCTCATGCTCTGCTTCGTAGCATTGGGGGAGTGCCATAGTGTTGGATGCTTCTGCACATTCCGGCTTAGGTAGGCGCCTCGCCTAGTTTTTGCCGCTTTTGCTTTCTGCTAGTAGGATGCTCAATCCACTTGGCAACCTTCTTGTTCCCGCCTGATGCTCCGGGAAGCCCAGTCACCCCGCCAGGACTCCTTTCCTCAGGATTCTTGACTCGCTCTGCCACGGATTCGGACTGCTCCAGATCTGCACTACGAAACCTTCCTTACGCATCACTCCGTCCATGGTTTTTATTGTCCCCTCATGGTGCATCATCATCACGGTGCCACTTTTTGTGCATACCGTACTATTTCTGAGCATGCTGCGATGTTCAGCGGCTGGGATTTGGTTTACCGCATTTCTAGGATTAGTGCCTTTTTTTTGATTCGTATTTGCACTGGGATCCTTGAAGATGGCAATGGAACCACGAACCATGTATAACGCTAAAGTGGTTGATTATTCATTTGAAATGCGTGCGGTGAGGTGATTGTGGTTGTGGATGGGGTGTTGGAGAGTATGGAAGCATGAGAATGGGTTGTGTCGGTCTTGTGTGCCTGGAATTAAGGTTTAGAATTGCAGTGTTCATAAGTACGTCGTTAGTGTCTAGAAGTGAGGGTTTGGGAATGAGGTTAATATGGAGTTGTGAAATGAAGTTTGGAATAGGTTTGAGGAGAGTGAAGGTTGGGAATGAGGAAGAGAACAAGGTGGGTTGTGACACAGATCATTACCGCTATGATTCTGGCACCAACATGTTTGTATATTTTCCACATACAAAACCTATCTGTGGTCTTAACGCAATCGCTTCAAGTCACCTACCTGGACAATAAGGAATATTTTTTTAAACTTCACAGGCTAGTATGACTGGGTGGGTTAACAGTCGCAGAATGCCCACTGTTGCCTCCTCATGGGATATCTGCAGCGTATGGCCTATACTTGGATGACCGCCCTCAATTTTTGGGGCTGCTCACCTGGGATAGTATCACTCTTTGCACAAGTTCTTCTCTTGGGTTCCCTAGTGCCTTTGATCAGCATGGAGCTAGATGCGGTCCATCCTCTTAGTGAGCTGACGTCCAATCCTTGAGGCTTGTGTTCCATGAGTTAATGCCTCCACTTGAAGAGATTGGCATCATAGGTGCAATACCTTCATTGCTGCTTTGATTCTGACTGTAGTACCTGCCATATACAATTCCAAAGGTGTTTTGTCCACCCAAAGACAATTCGGAATTGAAAAGTTGGAGTTTTTCAGGATAATTTTCCGACCCTCGCTGTAGTACTGTGTCGCTGCTTGAAAATAAATACTGTACTTTGTTTGGCCGAAGCTTTAACAATTGCAAGGATTCTCTGGTATGTTGTATGCCTACTTATCAGTGGAGTGGGGGGGGGAGGTGGAAGGGGGAGAGTGGAGAAAGGGGCTTTGCGTAGGTTCAGACTTACTGCATTCAATGCTACATGAGTGAGAGGTGGTGTTATGGCGAAACAAAATATTTTCTGCGCCAATTTGTGTACATAATAATAAGGTGGTGCCCTTGTCAGTTCTTGTGTAACTGGCTAATTTACTGTTACTTGGAACTTTACTGACAGATGATAGTATATACCTGATCAAACTCATGATGAAGATTTTTCTTCCCACAGACATTGGAGTACCTCAAAGCCGGGTATGACTTTCCCACACAGCCGCATCAGGCTATGTCGTGACGGGCAAGGGACCGATGCATTTGCTGCGTCAGCCCTCCTCTGAGACATGTGAAACTACCCAACACCTTTAGCAAAAAATAACTCTAAGCCCTGCATAATAGCTCTGAAAAATCAAATGCTAACATTTTGATCAGCAATAACTGTATTCTCCGGAAAAGCTTTTGCAATGTACGAGTATAATTTTGGATCACACCAATCCCAAGCACGATACTTGCATCACACACTTTACCCCATCATCCCTTTCCAATTCTACTGCATGCTCAGGCCGATCTGTTTTCTTAGGTGCATCTGCGTGCAACATGTTGTCCCTTCTGGGCGAACGTTCCCATGCACTTTTGTACTCAGTAAATCTGATGCAGCACTGCGTGTTGCAACTTCATTTGACCCATATGGTGGCCTAATAGGATAACCACTTCTCGGGCATTCTGGCCCACAGGACGTGACTGCACATTAATGCATTAATATATTTTTGTGATGCTAGGTTCATCAGTGTCGTTTGGCTTGGTTTATTGGGGTGCTACTAATAAAGTGACCCTCGTGTTGTGTGAAAGGGTTCGCCTCAGACAAATACCCCAGTTAGGCTCTGGCGGTCGTGTTAACTGCCCGTCTTGGTTTTTTTCATTGCAACGATCACTTTTTTTGTCAAACTTTTTTGAACCAATAATATAATAGAAGCATTATAATAATATTAAAGCTCTTGCACTAGCCTTAATGGTGCAGGACAAAACGAGATCGAGTGTTTTGAAGTCATCATACGCAGTAGGATTTGATGTCGATGGCTGCATTGTGCCAATTGGTTGTTTAGCCTATGAATTTCATGTTTGAATAGTCCAAAATCTCTTTTGCTGAATAAAGAAAGTTAGCTGCAGATAATTTTTTATACAACAAAGACCCCAATTTTTTTAAGAGCTGATAAATTAATTTTTACATTACAGGTATTTAAGAGCTGACTAAAATGGCGGGTGAGTTGGATGGAAGGAGGGAGTGATAAGAGACGTAGTATGGTAGTGAAGCAGATCGTCTGACCTATGTATGTATTAATTTAGGATATTATATCCTATATTGTTTGAGAACAACACATTATAACAACTTCTCATAATTTATAATAGAGCAGTGGTTTTCAAACTTTTTTTAGTTGGCGACTCCAATTTCAGAACCTCTCTACATCGCGGCCGACCCAAAAGATTACAGAAAACGCCAATTCATTAATATATAAGATAAGATTCATGTTGACACAAGAACATTTACTGGTTACTTTTATTCACCATCGTTCATGTGTTTCATTAGACGAGTAACGGGAGAATAAGCCGATAGTATCCAAATAGTACAGTGAATGGTTTCAGTAGAGTTTAAGTCCGATGGACATTTATAGTATATATACGTGAGAAGGATGAGCCTGTTTTTTCAGAGGGAATACCAAGCTTTCCTATTCGTGGCAGAAGTAGATGACTATGCCGAGGATCATATCATGTCGTCCATTCTTGAGGCTGATTCTCGCTTATATCACTACTCATGGGGTCTGTAGGAGATGACGATTCTGCTCACATAGAAAGTATTGATGGAAGATTTATGTTATGAGAATCCTTATGGCGCTCGCCGTGAGCAGGGTGCGTGATTGACATTTGGATGGCGTCAGATATAGCAATCTCTCTA
>CM068954.1:171148204-171172422 GCA_035128595.1 Eptatretus atami | reverse complement strand
GGTGACCAGAACCGCATTTCGATTTTGTTCAGGTCCAGATCCAGATCTGCCTATAGTGGGATACAAATTCATAAACATGTTCAGTCCTGCGGAGGTATCACCTTCTACCAGTAGCCGTGTCTCGGTTATGTCGTTCGTGTTCGTGTAACTGATACCTGTAATGCATTCTTTGATTCACAAAGAGTGGTTTACTTTCTTTATTGCGTTGGTATAAAAACACATCACCCGTCATTTAGTACTTGTTTGATTGTTTTGTTTTTCTTTTGTGTTTATGTTTTTTTGTGGAAACGCCACATGTGCCTGCTGTGAGGGAGGGGAAGAAGAAAAAATCCTTGAGGTTTGTATGTTTTACTCGGATTCCTTGGAGAAATTAAGTTTTTATTTACTTGCTTTAACGGAATGATGGTGCTGCCTTATTGTAGGGAAAATTTGATTGCCCATCTGAACTTGCCTTGAGATGTTGGAGTCAACCACCAGTTTGGACTGGCACCAATTTACATACCATACTGATCACATTCCCCTCTCGTTTCATGGCAAGTCATGAGAAGTAGTGGAGGCCAGCTGGGCTGTAATTTAAACAACTATAGCCCATATTGTGACTCTCCTGAGATAAGCTTTGATTTCCAAAATCCCTCTATTACTGTTTGGCATCAGCGGATTTGTAGATCCACTCTGGATGCCCCAGGGGGTTTTTTTCCAATTTTTCCTCATCAACAGTGGCCACTATTATATCCCACAAGCTTATTATTAGGTAAGTTTTAATGAAGTAGTATACCAAGAACGCAAGCGTGAACTTGCCCACCTCATTGAGGACTTGAGGAGTGCTTTCTGATAGTGAGCTAAACACAAGATGCCATACTTTGTTTTGATTTGTTACAGAATGGGTTGAATTCTTCATGGCAACTGAATTATAACTGACTTGTGAGGTAAAAAAGAAGATTTCTCATATTTCTCCCTTTCATTCTTAACCTGTCCCACCTGCCCCTTTCATACGTTCGTGGGCGCAAAAAGGCAGAGCATGAGTCAATACGCCTGCGAGCAAGACAGGCATGAGTTGGATTGAAGAGGAGCGTCTGCTTTGATGGCACACTTGGCACAGCTGGAAGCAGGGCATGCGGCGCAGGCGTGAGGCTCTTTCCAAGGAACGGCAGATAGGCGGAACTTGCCCACCTCATTGAGGGATCGAGGGTGCTTTTTCTGATAGTAGCTAACCACAGCACACCATGGTTCATCACCAAGAACAGAAACGGATACCTGGGATGGGCCATGTTTAAGTCCAGAGTAAGGGATAGTAGATGAGGTATGGTCGATGCAATCAAATGGGAATGCTCTGCCGGAAATTCAAAATTCATCCCTTCCATTCAGTCTGCTGGACGCCTGTTCTTCTCTGTTATCATGCAATGCAGCACATTACGGACCGCCAAACGGTTCCCACCGTCAATTCCAATGGTGCAGACTGTTATGTGTAAATACGATTATGTTCCTAGCTGAACAAGCTGTTAGTAGTTGAGTTTGTTAAATCATCAATTTATGATCTCATCAGGCCTTTGTTCACCCACAAAATAAGGACTGGGATTCTCGATGATGAGTTGGATTATTTACGTCGTATACTTACAATTCTCTGTCCAGTCCATCCTCGGATACCTTCTTCCTTCTCTTTTTTTCCTTCAATTAGCAGTGTCACAGGTGTGGCCATCCGCAGTCTGGTTCAGCAAAAGCTCTCAGTACGTAATTGCAATCATGCATTCTCATCCTGAGGTTCAAGTCATTGATACAAACTAATAAACTGATACGTGAAGGTGCAAACACAGTATGAAGTCGGAGACAGCCCCGAATCCTGTCGCTCGATTTTCAACCTACCATCCAGGGAAAGGTCTCTGCGACTTGACGTGGACCTTCATCCAAGCCGCCGACAAACGAGCAGTTCGGGAAAAGCCACGAGGTTCCGAGCCTCACAGGAGACGTCAGCTTTTATCGAAAACGCACGAACTAGCATTGTATTTGATGATATCAGGTGAGTTAACAACAAGAACAGTGTCCCTTGTAGAAATGTTTGAAGGCAAAAATCAGGAAGACCATGACGAACAACATATTTGATTTAAAAGCTTCGGAGTTGCAAACGACTAAATAGCAGGGAGCGTCACAGAGCCAAGGGTGCTGTGTGAAAAGAGTAGAAGGAATGAGTAATTTTCTTGCAGGAATCAACGCATCAACAAGAACCCCATCAAAAGCACAGGGCACTTTCTGAAATGCTGTTGCATGAGAACTATCAGGCTAAGCAGATGTGTCAGCAGCACCAACCAAGAACCCAGAGTAGTATCTGACATGGTCATGCAACATCCTTGACAGTCTCAGGATCTTGCAGCGAAAAAGTTCGATAACTCAGGAAGTCATGGCAAAGCTGAAAAGATTTAGCATGTGGTCGACTAACACTGGAGAAGGAAGGCAGCGAAGGCAGTTACACACTGCTTTCTTCAAATTCGGTGTTCACAAGATAGAAAACAAGGAAACTGAAGAGAACAATTTTCAAATTTGGTATTTCCAGGTTGGTACTCCTTGGTTGATGAAGGGTTTCTGGAAAATGCTCCTGCCATTGAACATGTTGCAGAGAAGATTTACTCTCCTGAGAGACAGGTCTTTTCCAAAAACCTTCAACGTCAGCATACTTTTCCGGAGTGCTCAGTTTGTATCAAGAATAAGGAGAATCTATTGCGTTCTGTACAAAGTTGCCTGAGGGGCCGGGATGTGGGTCTCATTCTGTCTCAGGCCTTGAATGCAATAAGCGCAGCACTTGCTGTGCCAAATGAGTTGCTCAACAAAGTCCAGTCACCTAGCTTTGGAAGAGACCGTCAACAGGCCTGGATCACCTCTCGTCGGCACAAAATGAGAACCAGACCTACTTCATTTCGTATTGACGTCAATGAAACTTGCCTGGTCAGGTTTTCACAACTGGATTTGCAGGTGATTGTCCGATCTCGTTTCATTTTCAGTTGGTTGGAGATTAGTGGAACAAAACAGAGCCACTTCAATCTTTTCTTGACGATGAGTGGGTCGGCAGAAAACCGAACCGCGATCCAGTATTATGGAATTATTTAGACGGGCAGACGACCCAGAATTTCTTTACAAGTGAGATGACTCCCAGTAGATTTTTGCATCTCTTATTCCTGGAGAGGAAGGAGCAATGTCTCACTCTTCCCTCCTTCTTTCTTTTCTAATTTTGGTAAAACCTTCGTCCTTCTAAGGCCTCGTCCTTCTCGTTTATGGTGACTTGGCTCTTGGACACGAAGATTATATGGTACCCAAGGTACATATAATTCATCTGATGGACCTAGCGTCAAGCTGTAAGAATTACGGTTGAAGCCCTCAATGGCTTCCTGGCCCGTAGGTCTTGGGCAGCCGCTTAGACTTTCTTGACAGAGCAACACGGAAGAGGATTGAGAAGAAAGGCCCATTGAGTCCCTGTGTGCACGCCTAGGGCATGGCCGTGCTTCAGCTGGGCCACTGCCACCAATTTCTGCTGAAAACCGAGAGCACCTGGGCCTCAATGCTGCAGACTCGCCACTTACTGTCCAAGGCAGTTACGTCGACTCAGCGCTGACTGCCAGCTTTTGCAAAGCAGTAAACTGGCTTTGAGTGAGAATGATATCAGCAAGAAACTGATCTTCTTACTTCCGCTTTATAAGTATGTGGGCTCTAGCAATTGCATGCACCATGTAAGGAAAACAGCATCTTGTTATTCGGTTTCCGTTTCCAAGTAAATTTCCTCGAACAGATGTCATTATCTGGTCAAAATCGTGATCAGCACTACTAGACATCAGGATGGTTTCCATCATTGCATGGTAAAAAAGTGTGGTTTTTTCGCAACAGCTATTCATCACAATGGGTACGGCTGTGCAAATATTTTGTTCAGGCTTGGACATTTATTAGTGGGTGGTCTTAATTCAGAACATGAAATGTACAGGGTAGGACAACATGCAGTGCCTCCCAGTGTGGGCTCAGGGGTAATTTTTGGCAGAATCGTGCTTTACAAGAACTGGACAGATGCCTGCCTAGGTTTGTTACCACATTTCAGCACTGCACGGCTTCAGTTAACAGCTGAGCCACCACCAGTTTAACATAAGAGCTTCCTGCTGTGTGACCGGCATCTCGCTAGACACACACTGAGATATGTCAGGGCGTTGGCCGCTTAATTTCATGACAAATAATTTTCACAATGACTCACCCCACATTACCTTCCTCTGGCTGACTTTGATATGCATTCATTCAACGGCATTAAGGAAATTTATACATAGCACTTTCAATATCTGATTATCAAAAAAGTCCTTCAGATGAGCAGGTCCGTGGAGAATTAAAAAAGAAAGAAACTGCAACTCGTTTGTGTGAGGCCACTGGTGGCGAACAAAAACATTCACTCGGTGCTCGCTATAATGTTACACAGATAATGCATGCTTTGTACTGATGCTTACAATAGGATCAGGATGGGGAGGAGGATAAATTGAGGAAAGGAAGTCAAAAGTTTCTTACCCGGTAGTGTCAAGAAATGGTAGGGGAGTGTGTGGTAGGTCGGCAGAGATAAGAGCAGAAGAATGTTGGAGGAAGTGAATCGAGGGGAGAGATGGGAAAATCCAGGGAGAAACAAAGGGCACGTGGTAAAGGTTGCTAAGGAGTTTAAAATATTTGCATCGCTTTTTGAAATATATACAATTTAATCAAAAGAAAAATAGCTCGCAAAACAGCCTCGTACGTGCACCTACGCCTCTGAGCTGTTTAGTCTGCGTTTGATCTCGACATAAACTAAAAACTGTCGCCACTGTGTGCTGTTCCAGGGAAAAGATGTTGAATCAACTTCATTTTATGGGATATTAAGCTGCAAGGTACCTGCGGGCTGCTTTCATAGCTCGTCGGACTTAATTTGATCCCACGCTGTCTTTCGATGACAGAGCAATTCATTGCTGGAAAATGCCATGAGGCGAACATTCACGAAAATGCTCTGCCCTATTTTATGGGGGCACCACAGCACGGCGGCTCAGCCGCTATCCCCATGAAAAGATGCAATCAAGCAGACATCTGCTGCATACACGTTTGAATACGGAACAACTAACATATTAAAACCAAACAATATTATGATGAACAACACCGAGAGCACAATAAGAAGCCATTCATGGCGATACGCTACCTAACACAACTTTATCACCTATTACGAGGCGTCTCCCTCATGTAATAAATAAATCTCAAACAACTACAACTTGATACTTCAATCTACAAAGTGTACAAACTCTGCAAGGACAAGTGAGGAAAAAAAGGTCATTACTAACCCATAGAGGTTTGAGAGCAAAGTCTTCATGGCTTGGTGATCAAGCCAACAAAGGACAATGTCAATATCAAAAGGCCTTTCCAAGCATTTGTGATGAAACTATTTAACTCCTTTGCGATGCTTAAAGAACTTTAAACAGTTACTTTAAAAAGGCCACAAAAATTTTAATTGGAGGAATTATAAGGAGGTTAAATCGGTGGTGTGTGTGTGTGTTTGTGGTGTATATTAGTATGTATATAAAAAAGAAAGCTAGTTTATTGAATGGCGACTGTGAACATACTAGCTGTGTTTCCTGAGTGTTCTTCTCTTGTTACTTGTCATAAAAGGCAACCATTTTGCTTTACATTTTGATGCATATAAACACCTGATATGTCGATTTTTCAACATTTATGACAGGTTAGGGCTTTAAATGTACATTTGATGGTGCATAATTAACCTGTTTCAAGTTCATGGAAATTATTACCATCAAGGAGGTAAAGAACGTTGAAAAAAAAAAGGAATCCTACAGTGTCTCCATACGCACCATAAAATTTGTTGATAACCACTAATATTATTGTTGTAAAGGCAAATTGTCATTCTGCATTTTGATTATAAAGAAAAATTTTTTTCTTACCTTCATTTTAGAACAGATAAGGACAAACATATTTTGAAGATCCAAAGGATTGGTGGAGATTTTAAGCAAAAAAGAAACATAACAAAAGGTATGTATGATACTGTAGAATGAATAACTAGCCTTGCTGGTGAAAGCTGTGTGGTCGAATTCTGCTCATGCGGACAAGTAAGGATAAGGGATAGACTCATAGAACGTTGATTGAGGCGCATGTTAACCTATCCGTATGAAGCAAGGATAGGCCGATGTTTTTGGCGTTCATCCTTTGTCGTTCTTTTCCTCCGATGAAGGGTTAACGACTGAAACATCTTCTCATTGCTTCCCACGTATGGTGCTTCCCACAACTTCCACCCATTATATGATATAATGCTGTTTCTTTCGAAAACGTAAAATGGATGCAAAACTGTCTGTTTTCTGTTCACCGTAAAAAGGACATTTTCAATCGTCACAACATTAAGCCCAACCAACCTGTCCACCACACCTCAAATATCCCTTGGTGCCTTTTACAAGAACACTAAGCTGTTGTGTCAGTATTATAGCCAAAGATAAAGTCGGACAGTTTCAACGAAATGTTTGCCTTTAGCTAATTAGTCTCATCTAATCTTTTTAAAACACATGACCTTAGCAATAAAGCCGTCTCACAAGCATTAGGGATCAGATGTGTCAGGAAGACATGCAAATCGGATGATAAGAACTTAACTAACTCGAGAGATTAAATTCCTCCCATTGTTTCCAAGCCAAAACATCAGCTTGATCACCGTGTGCCAACAGTTTTCCAAGTTAGTGCGGAGATCACATTCCCAATAGTGTTGACAGCATTGGCAAAAACCAGCTTAAGTTTTTCTTTCATGGTTCGGAATTAAGCGAAGATTTTGTTGTGTGCGTCATGGTGCTCTAGCATGCACCCTGCCCAACCTGTTAATGTGATACACTGGTTGTAATTTTACACTTGGACTTGCTTCAGAAATCTGCTTTTTCACTGTGGATTCTGCTGTCCACAGTACACGCGATAACTTCCTTGTTCGTTATTCGGGGGACGCTGCTGTATTCGAGGATCATCATAGATGGAGTTACATAATCCATGGATGCTACAAGACTGCTTACTGAACATTTGAGTTGCTGAGATTATCACTGCGTGGACTTTCATTTGGAATTTTGACCTCACAGATAAAAAATTTTTTGAATTATTGGTTTTTAAAATTTATTTCTGCGGCAAACTGTTGCTTCCCATCCTTTACAATTAAGAAAATTTGGAAAATTGGATTTTGGATGGAAAATTTGGTATGTCGCTATTTATTTACTCGCCCGTTAACTTTCCCAATTTCTTCCTTATTTTATCAGACCCCACCCGCTTCCCCAACCTTCCCTCATTTTCATTTCCTGTTAACCCACTTCAATGGATCTTATTGTACTACAAGTTGATGAGGATGTTTTCACTGTTCATGAAGAGATGTAGGACTGGCATTTCAAGCATTTAGCCCTTGTTCAGAATGAACATGAAAAGGAAGTTGACCGATGATGTTCCCATTTGAACGAACCCCTGGCTCATGATGTTGAGGACCAAGGGTTAAAATCTGTATGTTGTATTTACTGTGTGGGATTTTACCCATTATCTAACCAATGTCCTTTAGTGAGTTCACGTAAAAGAAACGATGATGTCTCTGCATGTCTTTGTCTGCATTTGATATACAGTATGTACAAGCTGCTCTATAGCCTTGAGAGCACAGTTAAAGAAAAAATACATTTCTTAAGGAGATGTGGAGTGGAGGAAGATATAAAGAAAGGGGTAGTCAAAAATCAATAAAAGAGGGGTAAAAAGATTAAAGGTCAAGACAAATGGACTCGTGCAACATTGATGAAGGCATTATTAAGAATAGGATAAAGAGAAGAGAGAAAAAATTTCTTGAAATTTGTAGAAGTTTATTTTTAATTTGGAATTTGTGGGTTACGGATGTGGGAAAAGGTCTGATTTAGTATGCAATTTAATTCCAGGGCTCTCAGGAAACAAAAGATGAAAAATTTGAAGATTGGATGTTGACTTTCTATAGGCACTGTGGTTATCTTTTTACAGAACTGATTCATTTTTTACAGCAGATCGCATTCATTCCGGTTTTTAGCGTAGCGCCAACCACAGATGAAGCGTCTCCTTCAAGGTTTGTTTGATTTTCTGAAAATGACACTTCAGCACGCTCTGATGAACTTGAACGTCAGGGAAGTGGACTGCGTTCCTGATGGTATCGAGCCCGGGCCTGCCTGCGGTTCTCGTGCTGTGAACCGTCGCCAATTCTAACTTACTTTCAATTTGCACTTTCAGCTTTTGTAAATATTCCCCGTTTTAAAAAAAAAGTCCATTATTTTCCCTGTGCAAAGTGTTCCCCCAGTGAGTTGCGTAAATGATTTACAGACCTGTCAGCCTCACATCCTCCCATTATGAAATCTTCGAAACTCGTTCTAGTTCTGCACTTCCTGAAAATTTCTGCTCTCCTTGCTTCCCTTGACCCTTTATCTGTTTGCCTCTCGCTGTTATCGATCAGTGATGATGCTGTTTTCACACTCTCCATTCACGTGTTAAACCATCTAGATAAACGAATGCCCTACCGTATCTAAGTTACTTTTCTTTAGATTTTAGTTTCTGCTTTTATACCATTTCACCTCAACAAACTTCTTTTTAAAAACTTCAATGCATCTTGCGTCTTGATGGGTTGATTTTTGTAACTGGATTTTGGATTGTTCATTTAGATAGACCACAGGTGGTCAAAATTTGCGTTTCGAAATTTCTCAGACGAACACCTTGAACAATGCTACTCAGGGCTGTAGTTTTATCCCTAATGTTAGTTTAGGATTCATTGTCGGCTCATGATGTGTCGCATCATCTGAGTGCCTCACTGCTGGTGAAATTGCAGACGACACGACGGCTGGGCCTTGATTCTCAACTGATCAGAAGGTGATACTGTAATCAAGTCAAAAAACTTTGTTGAATGATGTTCTCTAAACAAATCTCAAACTCAACGTTCGTGAAGACGAAGGAAGTTATGTGTGTACTGTGCGCGGAAAAAAAACAAAAACTCCCATTCAAAACCCTTGATTATCACGATACTGAAGTTTGAGATTGTTCACTTCTTTTTAATTTTTTAGGGATTATCATATTTCCAATGATCTTAATGGGAAATAAACACCATCAATGTGTGAAAAAGGCTCAGGCAACAGTTGTTCATTAACACCTATCAATGTGTGAAAAAAGGCTCAGCAACAGTTGTTTCATAAAACAGCTTATCAATGCTGTTGGAAAAAGAGGCTCTAGCAACAGTTGTTCTTTCTTTAGAAGGTTTGAAAAGTTCGGTGTTGACCATTCCTGTGTTGATCAAGTTCTTCGGGCTAGTGATAGAGTGTCCTGACACTGTTTTTTCACTGTTTGGGTATTGGCAGCTTGATGCAGCGATCGATCCCAATCTCAACATAGAGTAAGACACGACATTTTTTAATTCTCCGTTCGGCGTAAACGTTGTCGTTCCATCAATACAAATGTTTAATCGCTTGCGCCATGACAAGGCTTTTACCAACTGCAATCCGCACCCTCAGTATGAATCTGCTCGAAAGTTTTGTGAGCATCTGGAGAGATGTTATGGATATTTTCGACCATGTCACTCATTTCATTTTCCTTCATTTCATTTCAAACACTTAAAATGTTGTTTTATGGCTCTCTATTCACATATGAATCTGATCTCTATCTATCGAATCTATTTCTTATTCGTTGTTAATGTTTTATTTAAGCATGCACTGTCAAAGTATTTCTCATTGCATTGGCATCACGTATATATACAGTAAACATATTGGATGTGCCTAGCTAACGCCAGATGTCTTGATAAAACCTCCGGTGATTGACCAAAAATAAGATGGTTTGAACTTACACTATACTGTTCGTTCAGAATCAACTATTTACGGATCCCCCAGGGATTGATCAAATAGAAGCCTGGGCTTAGCAGTTACTCGCACGTGGGGAAGGCAAAAAGGTGGGAAGATGTTCGTTTGAATGAATATGTTTATTTAAATGTATTATCGGAATAAGCATGGACAGGACGATGTCCAATCCTTATCCCCTTATCCCCCCCCCGGTTATCCTACCCTTCTCCTTCCCCCTTGGTCTATGCCCATAACACTGCCCTAGCCTTGCCCCTGTAAACCCATGCTAAACAAATCTATCCTGCCGCTCTTCTGTTTTACCTCCGTCAGCATTGCCCGCTGTCCTTACCCTCTAGGTCCCTTTTTACTAATCTGAATTGCCCCTCCAGTCTCCAAACACATCTGCTAATCGAGTCCTCTAACTAGTTCTGCGAATCCCTTCTTAAACCCGCTTTAATCTAATTTTCCCACTAGGCTACCTCCCATTTGCGTCCTCTAGTCTAAGGAATGCTCAAGGGAGGAAGTCAGGTCCTCAATAAAATCTTAGCAAAAGGTTTCAACATCCGATTTCAGGCACCCGTGCCTACCCGGTATGGAGTACGAAAGTTTGTGTGGTCACTCCAGGAAAAGGGGGGTGGGGGGGCGAGGAAAGTTCAAAAATGTATGGGTTGTGAAAGAGGAAACACTCTAACTACCCTAACATTTCAATTTTCAACAATTCCTTTTATTCCTTACTGCTAAACAAAACACCTTCATCAAGCACTGTAAGTTGAGATTGTCACTTTCTTTTTAATTTTAGGGATACATATTTCCAATGACTTATTATGGGGAAAATGGCCCTTTATTTTTCCACCTGTACCTTTGCTATCAATTTCTGTGGCTGGGCGGTGTGGCTTCCCTGGCAGGACCCTTTCGGCTTTGCTCTATCTTCGAAATCCCGGCCAAGATGTAGTAACCCCACCTGAAGCTGTCTCGTAAACTAATTGGCGGGGTTTGCTTCTCCTCGCCTGTCTCCCCCGCTCGGGTGCGCTCTTTTGGCATGGTGACGGTGAACCCCCTTCTTGGGGTGTCCGGTTTCACCTCACTAAGATTTCCCGGCCTCTCGACGTTCCAGCGCCGGGATACCCTTCTTATTTTCCTTTAACCACTCTCCAATAGCCACACCCCCAAGCCTGCCAATGGAACTTTGTGTACCCTTTTATTAAAAAATCCATTTCTTCTTTCATCACCAAACGTGAACGGTATCCATTCCAAACAGCTGGATCCCCGCTATCTAACCTCCCGGGTTTCCTTGGTGGGAAGAGGAAGATTACAAGAAGAAAAAAGGAAGAATGGCAGGAAGATAAAGAGGGGAATATAGAAGTAGAAAAATTAATATTGAAAAACAAAACAAAACAAGGAATAACAAAAATCCAGAGCAGCAGAAACCCCCATACATCAAGAGAGCAAGAACGGAGAAGCAAACAAAGCAGCAATGACTGCTTCCAGTGAGCAAATTGAAAACTCCTCAACCATTCAATGAAGCAAACCACGAGCAGCGAATGAGCTGCAGTTCTGCCCGTCCCGTACTGCGATCTCTTCTCCCGTGATCCTAGTGAGAGGTGAGGAGGGCGAGAACAGATTGCGGTTAGTTAGGTGTGGGTAGGGGTAGAACAAAAGCATAGGACAGAGTGGTTGAGGACTTTCGGTTTGAGGGGGGGGGGTGTGGTGGAAGATTGAGGAGTTGTAGCAGGGGTGAGTTGGAGATGGAGAGGAGGGTTGGAAGGCTTGAGTGCGGGAGGGGATTTGATACCTTAGAGTTGGGAGGTGAGGGGTGAGAACTGGTTGGGGGGCGGGGGTGAGAAAAGATGGGACAGAGTTTGCGGAGGGGAGGTTTTGAGGCTGGGGGGAGGGGTGGTAAGGCTTTGAGTGGGGTGAGGGAATTAAACACCTTAAGGTTGGGAGGGAGGGTGAGATCTTGAGGTTGGGAGGTGGAGGTTCAGGGCCTTGAGGTTTGTGGGGGTGGGGTGGGGGTGGGGAGGTTGATGAGCTTTAAGGTTTGAGGATGAGCAGTTTGAGGAGTTTGAAGTCATTTTACATTGTGCAGGTTCGTTGCTTGGTATTATTGTTTTCGCGTCATGAGTGGCCTCTCGGACCTGCTCTTCCGACCTTTGACCTGAAGCTTCTCGCGAGCACGGATAACTCCATTGAACGACGGGTTGCTAAGTCAACCAGGACACCGTCTGAGGTGACTAATCTGGCAGGAGCGTCCCCGTGGCAAATGGCTCGGCATTATTTACTGGTTGATGTAATGTTCCCAGATGTTGGGAACCATGCTCTCGATGCTCTACCTTTGTCTATTAATTACTGTCATTCGGGGTCTGAGCAGATACTGCAGGGTACCTCGGCCGTTATGGCGTGTGTGGATCGCCATCAGTGTGGTCATTTCCCATCTACTCTTGACTAGTGTCGAACCAAATGGAGAATATATGCACTGAGTAGGTTTGGAAATACCAAAGTCTTGTGTTGATTTTTAAAGAAAAGGCATGTATTTTACAAAGATGAAAAGTATTGTTACGAATTATGCAATTTCGGATTGAACACAACATTTACAGGTTCCTTTAGTCAGCTATGTCGATAAGTGCTTGTTTCCCTAGATAGCTCACCTTTCATTGTTTAATTGTTTTAGAAATCGATTAGATGCGCTGCGGGATCGATTTAATAGTTAGGAACGAAACAATGAACGTCCCTCCCCTCTTCTGCGAAGAGGAAGGAAGAGCCCTTCCGTCCCCATGATTCATGACCGTCAACAACTCCCTCCCACCCGTGGTTGAGCGGGATGGATCACGAGGGCATGAGATCACGCCGGGCGCTGGGGGAGGGGCCGAGAAGTGATAAAGAGGAGTATCCTTTCTTTTGTCGTGTTCGGCAGTTGAGGGGAGTCGTTCAGCATTACCTTCGGGTCCTGTTATGGCTTGGGTTAGGGCTGAGGCCTTCGGAAGCTTTTTGCTTCTGCAGAGTTGGTAGTTCACAGACCTTCGGGTTCCTGCTTGACTCTGGTTTAGGTTTGGGAGGCTTTTGAAGCGTTTTTGGAGAGCTGCCTTGTTGGAAGAAGAGTTGAGCTGGTTCGCTCGCCTCGAGCTGCGAGTGGTGGCTTCTTCTTCTTCTTGGTTCATTGGAGCTCTCTTGTTCTCCATTTTTGGTTCCCGGCTTTGGCTGGGGACCTCATCTGACCTCTTTCTGGAGGTGGTGCCTCGGGGAAGCGACGCTATTGACTGGGAAGATCGCGCCTCGTCTCAACCTGCACGTCGTTGAGAAGCGCAGGAGGTTTGCGCGGGCAGCTCGCGGGAAGGATCCGGCTCATCGGCGATTGGGTCCAGTCGCTTCGCTGGAGCCCGGTCTGCGAACAACTTGAACGACACACGAAGGTGGAGAGGTTCGAGATAAGTTCTGGGTTTCAGCTCACCTGTCCTCCGAGCTAGAGGCCCTGTTATTAAAGCCGTCAGCACCATTACTGGGGTGTGTGTGTGATGCGTACGTGTGTCCGTGGGCCTGTCTAATAAGTAGGAAATTGTTTAAGTGCTGTTGGTGTGCTTGTAAATCTGTTGCATTGCATTTCATTAGTCGGAAATAGTCTGCTCTTACGTCTTCCTAGTTCCCCATTATTATTAATAAACACCCAATTGTTTTTAAATGTTTTAGCTCGTCACGTCGTTCTTTCATTGACTGAAACATTTCGTGTGGTTGGGAGTTAGAAAAGCCGTTGATTTGCCGTAAAAGGGGGACATTTGGACCGACGGTTCTCGGCCGTTAGCCCGCTCGAATCGCGCACGTGACAGGCCTCCCTCGGCGGTTTTTGTTCGTTACAAGGTTGCCGTCGAGGATTTGGAAGTACCCCTGGTAGTTGGATCACGTGGCGTATTTAGGTACTTGAAGATCTGGGCATTCGACCTACCGCACGTGGATGTGCCCATGGCGTATTTCGGTCTGTACCAAGGACCCGTCGACTCGGGACTTTAATCCAGGCGGCGATCTGTATTCCGGGCGATCGGTCGGGCCGACTCGACTTGCGGCTCCATCAGAGCGGTCGGTTGGCGGCCGCGACCCCGGCGCCGTAACAGTATTTACAGAAATGCAGTGTCACTGCGGTTGAAACAAACACAAATACAGTCTTACCCTTCGCACTCAAAAAAATCCCTTATGCATTCAACCTTATCACAACGCACAACATAATGACATCATACAACAGGGGGAATTAGACAGAAAAGGGGACAGAAAGAAAGAAGTCTGGCATGTTGGAGACCCTTTCCTCGCCCATACGTAAACTGGCTTGGCCCCCATGGGTCCCAACGAGGTGTTGATGCTGTTGGATGAGAGATGGAGGTGGGAGATGCGCTGTCGTGCGGTAGTATGAGTTGCTTAGCTCTGAAAATAACTGTTGTGGGTTTTGTGTTGTTTATTGATGCTCCGCAACAGGCGAGCCCTGAGGTATATTCACTGAAAGATGCAAGGTTATATGGTGTGTGTCCGAAAGATATGTAAGAAGTCAGTTCTACCGGCTTGGTCAGTGTTCGTTCTGTCTGGCAGTTTTGTGGAGCACCGCATGTGGTGCCTTTTGCGTCACCAGGATGTGAGGAACGCCCGTTCCACTCGGTGTTTTGGGGAGCGCCCTGCTTATATAGTGCCCTCATGCTCTGCTTCGTAGCATTGGGGAGTGCCATAGTTGGTGCTCTCACATTCCGCTTGGTAGCGCCTCGCCTAGTTTTGCGCTTTGCTTTCTGCTAGTAGTGCTCATCCCACTTGGCACCTTCTTGTTCCGCCTGATGCTCCGGAAGCCCAGTCACCCCAGCCAGGACTCCTCCCTCAGGATCGGACTCGCTCTGCCACGGACTCGGACTGCTCCAGATCTGCACACGAACCCCCTTACGATCACTCCGTCCCAGGTTTTTATTGTCCCCTGCATGGTGCATCACATCACGTCCACTTTTGGCAACCGACCCATTTGGCTGAGGCATGCTGCGATCCAGCGGCTGGGATTGGTTACCGCATTTCAGGAAGTGCCTCTTTTGATCCGATTTGACTGGGATCCTGAAATGGCAAGGAACCACAACCATTATAATGCTAAAGTGGTGATTATTCATTTGAAATGCTGGTGAGGTGATGTGGTTTGAGAATGTGTGTTTGAGAATGAAGCATGAGAATGGGGGTTCGAGTCTTGGTGCTGGAAAATAAGGGTTTGAGAATGGCAGTTCAAGTACGAGTGTCAGAAAGTGAGGGTTTGGGAATGAGGTTTTAATATGGAGTTGGAAAATGAAAGTTTGGGAATGAGGTTTGAAGGAGAGTGAAGGTTTGGGAATGAGGAAGAGAACAATGGGTTGTCACACAGATCATTACCGCATTGATTCTGGCACCAACATGTTGTATATTTCCACATACAAACCTATCTGTGGTCTACGCAATCGCTTCAAAGGTCACCTACCTGGGACAATAAAATATTTTTTTAAATCACAGGCTTATGACGGGTTAACATCACAGACACTGCTCACTGTTGCCTCCTCATGGGGTTATCTGCAGCTATGCCTATACTTGAATGACCGCCCTCAATTTTTGGGGCCTGCTCACCTGGGAGAGTATCATCTTTGCACAAGCGCTTCTCTGGTTCCTGTGCCTTGATCAGCATGGAGCAGATGCTCCATCCCCTTAGTGAGCTGAGTCCACATCCTTGAGGCTTGTGTCATGAGTTAATGCCTCCACTGAAGAGATTGGAATCATAGGTGCAATACCTGTCATTGCTGCTTTGATTCTGACTAGGTAGTACCTGCCATATACAATCCAAAAGGTGTTTTGTCCACCAAAGACAATTCAATGAAAAGTTGGAGTTTTTCAGATAATTTCCGACCTCCTGAGTACTGTGTTCTGCTGCTGAAAATAAATACTGTACTTTTGTTTGGCCGAAGCTTTAACAATTGCAAGGGATTCTCTGGTAGTTTGGTATGGCCTACTTCATCCAGTGGAGGTGGGGCGGGAGGTGGAAAGGGGGGGAGAGTGGAGAGAAGGGGCTTTGGTAGGTTCAGACTACTGCATTCAATGCTACATGAGTGAGAGGTGGTGTATGGGAAACAAAATATTCTGCCAAATTTGTGTACATAATAAATAGGTGGTCCCTTGTCATTCTTGTGTAACTGGCTAATTTACTGTTACTTGAACTTTACTGACATGATAGTATATCCTGATCAAACTCATGATGAAATTTCTTCCCACAGACCATGGAGACCTCAAGCCGGTATGACTTCCCACACAGCCGCATCAGGCTATGTCGTGACGGGCAAGACCGTGCATTTGCTGGTCAGCCTCCTCTGAGCTGTGAACTACCAACACCTACAAAAAAATAACTCTAAGCCTGCAATAATAGCTCTGAAAAACAAATGTCTAACATTTATCAGCAATAACTGTATTCCTCGAAAAGCATTGGCAATGTACGAGTATAATTTTGCATCAGCACCAATCACCAAGCACATTGCACACATATACCCATCATCCCTTTCAATTCTGATGTCAGGCCGATCGTTTTTCTTGGTGCACTGGTGCAACATTGTGTCCCTTCTGGGCAACGTCATGCATTTGTACTCCAGTAAAACATCAGCACTGTGTTGCAACTTCATTGCATGGCACTATAGGTAACACCTTCTCGGGCATTCTGACCAAGGGTGAATGCACATTAATGATTAATATATTTGTGATGCTAGGTTTCATCAGGTCGTTTGGCTTGGTTTATTGGGTCTACTTTAATAAAGTGACCCTCGGTGTGTGAAAGGGGTCGCCCAGACAAATACCCCAGTTAGGCTCTGCGTCGTGTAATGCCGTCTTGTTTTTTTCATTGCAAAGATCACTTTTTGTCAAACTTTTGAAACCAATAATATAATTAGAAGCCATTTAATAATATTAAGCTCTTGCACTAGCCTTAAATGGTGCAGACAAAACGAATCATTTTGAAGTCATCATACGCAGGAAGGATGATGTCGATGGCTGCAGTGCCCAATGGTTGTTTAGCCATGATATTTCATTGTTGAAGTCCAAAATCTCTTTTGCTGATAAAGAAAAGTTTACTGCAGATTCATTTTTACAGACATTTAAGAGCTGATAAATTTAATTGTTTTAACTACAGTATTTAAGAGCTGATAAAATGGGTGAGTTGGATGGGAAGAGGATAGGATAAGAGACAGAGAGAAGCAGATCGTCTGACCTATGTATGTATTAATTTAGGATATTTAATCCTATATTTTTGAGAAACAACAACATTATAACAACTCTCATAATTATAATAGAGCAGTGGTTTTCAAACTTTTTTTAGTGGCGACCCAATTTCAGAACCTCTCTACATCGCGCGACCAAGATTCAAACCCAATTCATAATATATAAGATAAGATTTCATGTGACACAGAACATTTACTGTTTACTTTATTCACCATCGTCATGTTTCATAGACGAGTAAACGGAGAATAGCCGATAGTATCCAAATAGTACAGTTGAATGTTTCAGAAGTTTAGTCCGAATGACATTTAGATATATCAGTGAGAAGATGAGCCTGGTTTTTCAGAAACCAACTTCTCTATTCGTGGAGAAGTAGATGACAATGCCAGGAATATACATAGCTCCATTTCTAGGCGATTTCTGTACTGTTTTAATCACCACCATAGGTGGAGAACGACTGCTCACAAAAGTATGATGAGGATATGGCATGAGAACCTTAATGGCGCGCCGTGACAGGGTCGGGTACGATGGCAGCATTTTGTACAGAAATATCGACAACAAAATTCGTCGCCGCAAGAGCCTGCGCTCCTGAATCCTGGCTGGAGCTGTACAAGCTCTTCCTGTGCTGTATCATCTTCATCAGCAATCGAGTCCAGTGGAGCCGTGACAGGGTCCCGAACCACAGAAAGGACTGCACATCCAGCTCAGGGAAATAGTGCTCAACTGTTCAATGAGCGACCGAAGTGACGTGCTATCTCCCCAGAAAGACTGTCGAGCTCAGTATCATTGTACTGGCAGGTCGTTAGATGCTCACCAGACGGGGGAAAGGGCTGAAGCGCTTAACAGTGCTTTGTCTGCCAGTAATTTTAGAGTTGCCAGAAATCCGTCATTTTGTCGTGAAAAATCATAAATTGGCGTCTTTGCCTTGGAGGGGAGCGGTTGAGGACATTGAGACGTTCAAAGATGTCAAGAGATAGACAGTTCTGACAGCCAAGAGTCCGACTCAAGCAACGCTACTCATGCCGTTTCCTTGTGTGCGTAGGAACTCCTTCAGTTTCATCTGAGCTCGTAAACACGCAGAAGAAGGTTTCCTCGAGATAACCATCTGACTTGAGTGTTAGAATAGTAAATTCTTATGGTCGGCGTCCATCTCCTGGCAGAATAGCCTGAATAACCTAGTGTTGAGGCGCTCGATTTGATGTGATTCACCATTTTTACGACTTCTGGAGAGCACGCTCTGCAAGGTTTCTGGCAAAGTACGAGAGGCGAGCGCTTCTCGGTGAATCATGCAGTGTTACCACGGAGGTCTGAGGAGCCACCTCAAGCAATTTAGCCTTGAATCCAGAACGCATCCTAACATTGCTGGCGCGCCATCTGTTGTAGAACCGAGCAACTTCCGAAGTCCAGATCATGGTCACGATAAAACTGCTCTACTTTCCCAAAAATGTCCTCACCTTTGGTGGTGGCCTCCAATGGTTTGATGAGCAGAGGCTCATCGACAAAGTTATCAGCTTTGATGAAGCGGACCAGACGATGAGTTGCGCGTACGAAGTGATATCAGTGGACTCGTCCAATTGTATGGCATGCCACGACGATTCCTTGATTTTCTGTACGACCTGAGCCGTTACGTCCAGCTCATATCCTCAATTCTGCGTTGGATGGTGTTGTCAGAGAGGGGTATAACTGCCAGTTTCTTCGCGCTTCCTCCTCAACCATCAGAGATACATGTCCTTTGCACATGGCAGCACGAGTTTTCCGAAATGGAGTGAGGCTTTTTAGTCTTGGCAACATGGAGCGACACTCGATACGAGGCCTTAATGCCCGAGAATTGGTCTGATGGCATGTACCCTCTCTGTCAAGACGCGTATTCTTGAGTGCAAGAAGTTTCCTCTCAAGGAACGCTCTCTCCTTATCCTGATAAGGCGCATGTTTTGTAGTCAAATGCCTCTGCAACTTATTTTGTTTCATAGACTCCGTAGAAAGCACTTCGAAACAAATCACACACTGAGGCCTCTGTGCCCCACTTTTATCCACCACGTAGTAAAATCCAAGGTCCATAAATTTATCCTGGTAAGAACGTTCTCTGAGATTTGCTGGTGGCCGGTGCTGCCATCACAAATAAGGTCTCGAGTCGTACGTGGAGACGTGAATAGACGTTAATGATAGTCAGAGTCTGAGTCTGAGAGGCCGTGGATCAAACCACTAATTTCCCGCCAAAATGAACCGCCCTTCAGCGAGCCGCGCATCGGCTGGATCCCATTCCAAGCGTCATGTTGCGCCGGTTCCCATACTTTGAACGAACCGTTTATATTACATCCCGTAAAAGCGAACACCGATCGAAAATAGACCAAATTTTTCACTGCAAGCGGACGCCCACGACCCCACAAAATTTGCTCGGCGACCCCGCTTGGGGTCGCGCCCCCGGGTTTGAAAAACCAAGTAATAGAGTGAATGGCTTTTGGGCTGAGAGTTTTTGAGATCCATTTTGGACAATTCATGGTTGATATATTTATTTGTTATTATTGTTGTTTCATACGAACATTGACTATATATGCATGTAAAGCCATCAAATGTAAATATTGCTCAACAATAGGTGCTGTTTAATGTCCCCCATAAAAACGTGTTTAAAATGATTCAGCTTAATGATGCTAATGCTGAAGGCAAAGTGGTTAAGTAGACGAGCAGGACATGTGGAAATAGATTGGCCTTTTGAATGAGGCTGAGCGCCTTGTACACCCACCATCTATAGGGGTTGTGTTGAGTTCTGCCATTATTCTATTAACTATTTTAAAAGGAATATACTTGATTTAATAGAGATTCCTCTGAATGTTTTTCAATAATGTGTACAAACTGTCATGATATTGGGGGTGTCAGGACTCAGAATAGCTGGTTGATATCTGAACTTGCCTTTGAGCTGTGCAATCTGGGTTAAACCCCTGACATGATTGGACTAAATAAACTGCCGTTCGGGTACAGTTTCAGCACAAGATGCTGCAGATTGCACAAGCCTTCCTCTGGAAGGGGTCATAAAGACGGCTGTCACGTACGCATCTATGGGGTACACATTAAGATCCAACGATTTCGTTTTCGAAGAGTTGGCTGTTTGGGGTCAAATACCCTGTTTGGGGTTATCTGTTATCTTTTGGCAGTCAGTGAAAGTACTGAGTTTGGATATGGTGGAAGTGATGGGCCAAATGCCCTCCTCATATTTCCAATTTTCTTGTATTTTATTCATTGGTTTAGAAAATACACTTGTATTTTTTCTTTCATAAAACCCACAAACACCCACAATCATCAGTATTGGTAATAATAGTGTCCACCTTGTAGTACATCTCTGAATAAATACAAACTGTACAAGATGCCTTTCATTAAAGCTCATCTTAGGGCTCATCTTGTGAGACAGGTAATTTAAAAAAAATAATGTCTGAAACATGTGATTTAAGAGTGAGGTTCCATAATTAATAAGATCTGAATAAGTTAATTGCAGCTGGATTGAGAGTTATTGTTGATTGGGTTACATCTGGTCCTGTGTGTACAGGAAATGGCTTTGGAGTGCAGATCGTAGGCGGCAAAAGGATGCCAGGTGGAAGTGGAGACACAGGAGCCTACATCAACTCGGTACTACCTGGTGGGGCGGCCAACAAAACAGGTCAACTCCAGGCCGGTACGCAGCACAGAATCAGGCTTTTGCACAGAATGCCTGTCTTTCTGAAACATGGGTTATACGATTTTTAAAAATAGGCTACAATAGCGGAACAATGTGAAGTTTACTCACCATGACCAGGATCAGTGTATATAGGATAGAACGAGCTGGTTAATTAAACCCAAACTCAAACATTTGGACAGATCCTAAAAAGCTTTTTTGTATTCGTACAACTCGAACCTTTGCGCAGATCTTATTAATCAGTGATTTGTATATTACTGATGAATAAGACCTTGTCCTACTCTTCAGACGTCAGTGATTTGTTAGGATGGCGTCTCTTTTGAAAACAAAAAGATCACATGGGGTATTAAGTTTCCCTGCTTGACGATTAATATAATCAACCTTCGCCCTTTTGTTGCATTTTTTGTTTGTTATTGTAATTCCACTGGAATGATGCTTTATAAACAAATTATTGTTGAAATGAGAGAATCACAGTTTTCAAGTTTACACCAACACGAGAATAACAGGAACGGCTACTCGGTAGAGTGCATACCCCAGACAGACTGAACAGTTTATATTTTGTATCCCACCAATAGGCCGGATCTGGATCTGGACCTGAAGCAAAATCCAGTGCACTTGTTCTTGTCACTTAACTAACTCATCCACCTAGTTTTGTCCATAACTCGTCCCATCTTTTTGAAATAACATGCTATATATCGCTGTTGGCACAATCTCTCAATGGTGATGACTCATTAAAAAAATTAAAACATTCTCATGTCCGTATCTGGATTCGGATCTTCAACAAAATCGAATCAATTAGTCCTTGTCACACATCGAACCTGTCCACTAAGTTTTGCCAAAATCCATCTATAACTTTTTGAGATGTGCTATATATAGTTTTTGGCCCGATCTCTCAATGGTGAAGAATCACTTCAAAAATTCTAGTATCCGGATCCGGATTTTCATCAAGATCTAATCATTTTGTCCTTGTCACACACCCAACTTTTCCACCAAATTTTGTCCAAATCTGTGCACAACTTTTTGAGATATCCTGTTCTCAGACAGACAGACATGAGTGAGAAAATGAGATACAAAACAAGCTTGCAGGATTATTAACTCACAACTGTTTATTAAACTTCTAATAGGGAGTCTACTGTCATGATAACACTTTGTCCCCAATTGTTTTTTTTTTAGATATCAGACACATTTTTGTACCGTTTCCCCTTCACAGCAAGTTCAATTTCAGTTGTGTGTTGTGAGGGATTGACTTTGGTCCACGGGTGGAATCCCGAGACATCTCACAGTGGTTCAATTTGGTTGAAGTCAAGGATCTGCAATGACGACTGTTGTTTTTCAACGTTATTTTCTTCAAACCAATTTCTCACAGATGTAGCAGGATGGAAAGGTGTGTTGTTATTCCCAGTAGATGTGAGGGCCCTCACCATATTATCACATCAAAGTGAGTTCTGTGGCATTATCTAAAGAATCAAATACGATAGATACCCTTATCGAACACGTGGTGCTTTGCAGTGGGAAAAATATACACAGTCAGGTTAGGACAGGGGTTTTTTTATACAAAGTCAAGGCCCGTGGAAGAGCTAGAACAAAGAATGGATCAGGATGCAACCAAACAAAAGGAACAGTAGAAAGAGGGGGGACACCAACAGCAGGGTTAAAGGAGAAAACAGAGGGAGACTTGGACAAATAACTTGGACAAATAGGATGAGAAATGAGGTTGCAGGGGAGGACGCATGGGGTGGTGGACAAGTTGGATACAGAAGCAAACTCTTTAGAGGGAAAAACTGGAAATTTGGAAGGAGGCCCATGAGTTTGGGGTGGATGGGGATTAACGGGGGAAGAAAAGGTCATCGTTTTGGATGGGGGATGATCTGAGATGATGGTGAACAGCATATGATCAGATGAACCAATTGGAGCAGAGGAGCAGCAGTAGACATTTGCGGTGAAGTTTGTCGTCACGAAGTCTCAAAGAGGGAATTTTCCTTTGGGTGAAATCCCGTTGGGAAAGTTTACACATTGAGTCAGTCTCATGGAGTCACAAATTCCTTTGCTGAAGTGCCATGGCTGGTGAGAGAAGTACCAATACCCATCCAATTGAATGGTGACAATTGTAATGACCACCAATGAGGAAGAGAGAGTTGGGATGAGTGGTTAAAAGATGGTCCATGTTGTCTGAGAGAGATGTTGATGGAGTCGTCTGTTTGGAGGACGATGCAACACATAGACAAACAAGAGGTCTGAGCAATGGGGAAGTCGCAGCTAAAGGTACTCCTGGGGGTTGGGAGGTGTAAGATCAATATAATGACGGTAAAAAATTGAGTTCTTGAGTTATTGATGTGAAGTGCAACTCCACCTCCAGGGTGGGGTTCAGGCCTGTCAAATCGGAGGAGACAATAGCTGGGGAGAGATACTAAGGAGTCAGGGATGTCTTGTGGGAGGAAGGATGATGTTTGGTTAATCAGCAGTTAATTTCAAGGTGCTGTCCCAATTCCTTTGATTATTACAAGTGTATGTTATGTAACAGTTTAGTGACAAGTTAGAAATAGAAGACAATTAAAATAAACTGCACAATGCACATATATGTGCCCTCCGCACCATTAACCCCTCACCCCCATCCCCATTGACCCTCGACAAACCGACCCCACTCCTACTTGCAGGTTACTATTTTACTCTCCGTGTATTCTCTTTTTATCCCACTCGTTAATTTGTCTGTTGCTGAACTACCTCGCTGTTGGTAGGTTTCGCTCTCTACCCTCCTTCACTTGTTCTTCCAAGATCCTAGATTTTATCTAAAGAAATAACATAAGAATTAATTTATAACCAGGAACGGTAACTTGATCATCAATTCAGCGATTGTAGGTCTATTCCCTACCAATTAAGGCATCTCCATCCGAAAGAAAAGTGTGGTTTCGAGTGCTGCTTAAGAGACATTCCACATCAAATGACCGAGTTCATTTAAAGCAATTTTTGAATCCACAATGACCCATTTGTAACCTTTTTAATCACTTCTGTCATTCCTGCGAAGCAAGTAAATTAATTTTGATCCATTTTGGTTGCATGAACTCTTTGGCAGTGCGAACAAACCATCATTCAATCTCATGTATTTCACCGGAATTTATTACACAGTTTAACCTTGATGTATATCATTCCTTAAATCTTGGAAGGGATTTATATGTAATGCTCATACGTTAGAGCTGGATTAAAAGCCCGATCAGACATTTAATTTTTTCCCCATTTCCACATGAGTTGGAAACCATTCAAAATGAATAATAATTCACGTGGGTTGGGCTGTTAGTATTCCCATCTAAACCCTTGGCAAATGATGTAGCCAGGTAGGGAACTTTGGTTCCAATCCCAAACACCATATGCGTTTGTCTATTGTCTACTCATGTCCATATACAAGTCCCCTTGCAAGGAACTTCGACGCAGGAGGTCATGAGGCCCATCAAAGCCTGCACTGTTATTACCAACTTATGGTTGTTTCTTCATGCTATATCCTTTTT
>CM068954.1:171117738-171137213 GCA_035128595.1 Eptatretus atami | reverse complement strand
TCTCTCTCTCTCTCTCTCTCTCTCTCTCTCTCTCTCTCTCTCTCTCTCTCTCTCCACGCACACACACACTTCCAATGTAGTTTTTATTTTACACAGATATCGTGCTGCACTCTATCATGATCAATAAACATTTTTATTATTGTTGTTTGTGATGGCAATAAGTAACCGTGATTTAGAGAACAAAAGTCATTGTTATCTCTCGCATACCGTCCCTCCGACCCATGCATACTAGACTGCAATGCTTGACAATAAACTAACAAACCTTTGACAGGAATTCAATGTTAATGCAGCATTCAAAACATTGCACGACATGGACTAATGTTTCCTTCCACTATATATACTTAACACGTCTTGATACGATTTATATTCACGTGAATTATGTGCACTTCTGTTCGACTGTTCAACGTTGTGCCACCACGGTTGTGATGGTACATCGTGTAGGTGCCGCAAGGCCACCGAGAGGAGAAAGGGCTTAGCTGCATTGCTTGCTGTAGCAAAGAGTATTACTCTTTGCTATTACACTTGGATGAAGCTGCTATCAGCTGAACCAGGTTTTCACCAAGATGGAAGTCTTGAAAAAATGCGAGGATGATAAAGGAAAGAAATGTGATAGTAACAAAAGATGCCAGATATTTGATACATAATCATGCGCTCAGCATACAATGTATTAGTTGACTTTTTCGTGTAAACGTTTCACCCCACTATTTGGTTTCTCTTCTTAAAAGGCTCACGGAGATGCTTTTAGGTTGAGACGATGGCCTTTTTAACACGTATCACAATATTATCTGGCACACACTTCTTGTTAACTACCTCTTGTTTCTTGTAAAGGTTCAATGGGACCAACAAGAAGGGTAAACTTCATGAAAGGAAGCTAAATTAAGAACGAAGGTCTCTGGATTTTACAAGAAGCAGGTTTAGCTTGTGACAGTAAATGTGACTGGAGTTAAGTGAAGCTGCAAAGTCAATTTGTTCTGTCCTTGCGTTTGGCTGCTGGGTAGCTATCATTTCTTGGAAGCGCGGCTCTGCCACTGATGCTGTGCTCCTCTACCAGTCCACTGGTACTCATTTCACCAATCTCTGAAAGAATGACAGGCTGAGTCAATCCCACCTGGTGTTAATTCAGTGGCCAACAGGGCTTGAACTGAAGACCCTAAGATCCTACGCAAGATACCAATTAATTAATTGTTTGTTATTCTGGTTATTTTTTTTAATGTTTTTTTTTCAATGCAGCACACCAGAACAATACCTCAGGGTACAATGTCGTGTTTCATTTCTCCAACAAGATTTTTTAAAACAACAAAGCAGGGAACTGAGTAAGTGAGGCTGTGGAGGAAGCAAACATTTAGGATAGATACAAACGAGAAGATAAAACATCATGTGCCAGCTGTTGAAAGTGGTACGCACCAAAATTGTTCCATGTCCCACTGCTAACATGAAAGTTAATTAAATGTGATGTAATAATTTTGGAGAAAAAAAAAACAAGCAAGCAACAACATAAACCATAAATAACGGGGAAAAATTTAAGAAATGGATAACAGAAAAGAGCAAAAGAAAAAGTATAACACACAAACAGCAGGAAAGTCCACAATATTTATCCACTCGAGGTGTAGACTGTCCGTGGAACACTCGATGTGTACATTGTCTGTAACTCCCTGCGTTTGTTTTCTCATGCTATTCCCTCCAGTCTTTCAAGACTTGGGTCACTGTGACCAACCACCCTGTATTTTATTATGGGATCGTCCAGTTTTATACCCGTGTTCTGTGTCCCGTTTCATACCTTCCACCATTTGTCCTATATTTGTTTTCATATGCACAATTTGTCCTATTTTCTCAGTATTTTGGCTTATTTTGGAAGTGATGTGAATTACCATAAATGATGTAGCTGCTCTGTACATGCAGTGTGACCTCAACATGCTGTCGAAGCCATTTTGGGAATATTTAAATAGTTAAAACCTCATGGCTCTTTTAAATAACGAAAAATTCATAGCTTCAGGGGGCTTCGCCCCCTAACCCCCACAAGGGGAACTGCCCCCTTCACTTTTCACTTCACAAGGGGACTTGCAGCAACCCCGTTGACTCCTGCTGACTGTCCCTTAATTATTTTTTCATCATAGCTGGTCGTCTTGACTCGGGTCCATCACAAGCTCAAGCTAACTCTCATCCCACCTCCCTGCTGCTCTCCTTCTCATAAGTGTAATGTGTGTTGTGTTTTTGTCTGCCTGTTCCCTTCTGTCCCTGTTCGTAAACTCACTACCCGCTTTTGGTTAGCTCCTCCAGGAGCCTCAACCTCCGTAAAAATTAAAAGATCGTGGCTGACAGAAACGTCAGTCGGCCTAGCAGGCCAAGCTCAGGTTCGATATCCATTGCTGTAAAAAGCCTCGCAGATGGATATCAACCATACGGCTAAAATAAACAGGTAAAACACCTCGTGGTTTTAGAGTATGCAGGAAACATCGGTGGCAGGACCTTGCAGCAAGGAGTGCTCTCACCTACAAAAATACTTTTCGTGCCATCACATCACCTCATTGCAGTTGTGGAAGTGTGAGCCGAGAGCAGTTGTAATGAATGGAGGCGAGTCTGTCAGGGAATGTTGAATGTAAAATTCTGCTACTGCAGAAATACGTTCTCAATACAAATCATTCTGCACCAACACATGCCCACCTTGTCTGCAAGCAGTCACTGCTAGGGACAAGATCTGTTCCGGGTGTGATTACCTGCAAGGAGAGACAAGCCAACACTTTAATGTACAACAAAATAAATTGTCTTCAAAAAACAAGGATGAATATTAAATGACCAAATTTGCATAATAACATACAGTAGTCAGGTATATTTTAGGTATATTTTTCACTAGCAAATACCACCCGTCACTTCGCTGATTGGAATACTAAAGGGGGGAGAGAGAGAGAGGGGTGGGGGATTGAGGAGTGGTGGGGGAAGGGAAGACAGTGTGAGGTGAAAGGAAGGGAAACCAGACATGCAGTGGAGCGTTAATTACGATTCATGCTTAAGCACTCATGCAAGCACTCCAATTAATTGGTTGATAAGGAATGGTTGGCCAGACTTTCGCTGCATATCATAAAGGATCCCTTTAACTTTAAAGCCCATCTTCACCGTGCACGCAGCAGCTAATGAAATAAAATGAATTCATTCAAATAATGACTTGATCCACAAAAAAGTTGCAGCTTGATGCAGAACAACCCTGGAGACATCGTAAAGTTCAATCGCCCGTGAAATAAACATTGCAGATAATCCGTCATGTTGCCCTCTTGGCTGTGCATGCGTCATGTGGTACATCGGTTCAGGGTCCGCACAAATATGAAAACGTTTTTTTAAAAACGTCCGTTTTTTTTTATTTATTTTTTTTACCAGATTTGCTTTGATTCCAAGTAGGGCACCTCGCGAAACCTCTGAAAATATACACAGATCTGGCAGACGCTATGGATAGGCAGTCCCTCTGGGGAACAGGGTGCGTCTGGTCTAGCAGTGAATGCATTAAATCATTTCGCTCAATGAAGCTGCTTAATTTTGACACGTTCCTAAATTTTTTGTTCACTAAATATATAATTCAACAAGCAGTAGAAAAAGATAAGTTTAATACTTTGGAAATTTCACGTTTTCTAATGTATGTATGGAGAAGGGAGGAAATAGCCTTGCTCGCTTAAAGTAAATAGGTATATCAGCTTAGTTATAAGACTCGTTATTTCTTTAAATTATCAGATTTCACAACAGATTTCGACACTTGTTTAGTCCGGATGGTATCCGATCCGCAAAACTGAAACAATATTTCGATGATATACTTTAATCAGTCCTTGAGAGAAGATCGTGGAAAATCGTATCATATAATGCATGAAATCGCTCCACGCTCCTAATTTGAAAACTATAGTCCTTACAAAAGCGATGTACACAACGATTCCTAGCTATGATGAACAGGCATTCGATAACACGAGTGAGGAAAATGAAAAAAAAACTTTATCGTTAAGAAATCGTTGCGGCCTGTTCCAAGTCAAGGCATGGTTGAGCAGGCCAGAAAACATGGCCACTTCAGACCCCAGCAGCGAGGTTACCCAGGAAACGCCTTGAGACCCAGAGAGTGAGGTGGCCGCGGACCGCCTGATGAAGGATATAATTAAATAAGGCCGTTAATTATCTTCAAAAGGGGTGTTTTAATTCACTCAAACACCCAATTTTCACTCTTACACTTCCTTGGAGTATTATTTGTGTGCATGCAAAGTTTCAGGCTGCTGGGTTTTATGGTTTTGGAATTATGGAGGAGACACGCACACGCACACACACACATACACATACACATACACATACACACACACACACACACACACACACTGACATTTATTAGTGTAGATAACTACAAAGTTATAATCCACTGGTAACATTTCCATGATGACACACCTAAGTGTAGATAACATGGCAGCATAAATGAGTTTTTAGCTGCAGGCCTTTGTCCTAACATTAAAGTAGCACAGGGTAATGTAATCAGGGTAATTGTTAAGTTTAAAGGTTAATATTGTTGTCATAATACCATTCCTTTCATACCGTGAAGACACACAGGACTGCCAAGGCAGTTTCATGGGCAAGGAGTACGCTCCTGGATGGGTCACCACTCCGACGCAGGTTACCCCAAATGGTGATTACCCCAGTACACTGGTGCTCATTTCACTGACCTCGGAAGGATGACAGGCTGAGTGAAGCCCACCTGGTGTTAATTCAACGGTCGACAGGGGCTTGAACTCAGGACCCTAAGGTCCCAAGCCAGTCACCTTAACCACGAAGCCAAAACCAGGCTTCAATATTGTTGTAGAACGACCAAAATGTTTCATCAACGTCAGTTGTTTTAATGTGAGGTCAGAGACTTACTGATCAACTTAAAATTAACTGCGTGTGCAGCGAATTGTGGCACTCTGTGTCCTGATTAGAGGTCAAATAGTGCACATCAAGCAAGCCTGGTGTTGGCTCAGTGGTTAGGGTGGCGGCTTGGGATCCTAGGGTCCCGAGTTCAAGCCCCGTCGGCCGCTGAATTAATACACCAGGGGGTTGACTCAGCCTGTCATCCTTCCGAGGTCGGCGAAATGAGTACCAGTTCCAGCGTGTGTACTGGTAGAGGGGCACTGCATCAGTGACACAGTCGCGCTTCAATAAATGATAGCTACCCCGGCAGCTAAGCTGCCATACGACCACCAACACATCAAGCAAATCACACTTGAGGAATCAGGAATCTACAAAAACAATTGATTGTTAACCAATGGAAATGTCATCATCAGTATTAAGGTAGTAACTGCCTTTTTAGCTTTAGAGAAGAAAACCCTGATCAGCTTTATGTGTTCATACCTCAGGGACTTCAACATGATGTCTGGCACAAAAACTCCTGATCATCTGGTGGAAACTCATTCTCCTGGTACGATGTATTCTCTCGGCAGCCAAATCGGCGCTTTGAATCTTGTGATTTTACACAAATGTATAGAATGTTGTAGTGAATGCCATCTTCATGCCTGAAATATCTACTTGAAACATAACTTGTCCTTCATATTAACTTGATGTTCTGGGTGGAACATTTGAGGTTGACCTGAGAAAGTTATATTCCTACACAATTCTTGGAAAGGAAATGCAGATGCTGGTGGAGAATTGTTTTCATGTTTCCAATACTAATAGATAGTTGTTCTGCGATATCTGTCACTGGCTTATGATACTTTTCCATGACATGGGTGTGTTAATGTCAGAGATGTTTGTGGGTGCAGGATATCAGAGCACCTGTTGCCAGGAGTTTTGTTATCATTCATGCCGTTGCAGCACGATTTGAAACAATCACTAGTTGTACATGGTTTGAGCAATGAGGAATCATCATCAAAATGTACTGTAAGAGTACAATTAACACCAGGAAATTATCCCTCACCTTCATCAAAATCTGCTATTTTTAACTGGCACCTGGGAAGATCCTTCCACTATTGGCTGCTCTCAATTAGTTCGTGTACAGAATGGCACAACGACAATCATTTCTGCCGAACGCTCATCCAACAATGAAGTGATGTCGTATTTGGGCCAAATGGTTGAGGAGATCTATTATATACATTCAGGACTTTTCACAAAAATGTGTAATATACTTTAAAAACAAAATCAAATGAAGTAACACTTTAAATAAAAGTAATAATTAAATAACTTTGAATAAGGATATTGCATTGCTGTGTTGACTTACTGTCCGGACACAACTTTGGGTTGTCGGTGCATTGATGTTGTGTAACCTGCTGATGTGGACCGGTGACCGGGGTTGTGGGTCCACCGTTGGGAGAGGTTCTGGGCTGAAAGGATCGAAACCTCGATGAAAAACGGTGTCCAGCTGATGATCCGGGTAGTTGGGAAATCAGTCGATTGCTTATAAGTTAAGGTTATAACTTCAAACAAAATAGCTTTTGTTAGTACGTGTGTGTGTGTGTGTGTGTGTGTGTGTGTGTGTGTGTGTGTGTTGTCATGTCTGGCTTCCTTCTTGGAACTATAGTGCAGTAATTATTCTTTATTTTGATTTCACTGGATCCACCATCAAATTTGGAGATTGATTGTTGTTTTTGAATGTTGAAGATAAATACTGCGTCTTTAGTGCTGATGAATCCCCAGAAGATTGATTAAACACAGTATTATGTGTAATTAGGTATTAACAACTGAATGATCATATCAGGTATCTTATACTGTTGTGGCCAAAAATATTGGCACCCTTGCACTTTTTTCAAATAACTCACAATTTTCTCGAAAAATAAGTTGCAATTTGACAAGAGTATTTGGTCTACACCATTCTTTATTTCATTGTTAATATTACAGAACCTTTGTTTTTGATTCAGAACTTAATATATCCTTTTAAATCAGAAAATAAAAAGAAATGCCACTGACAAAATTATTGACACCCTCGATTCAATATTTGGTAGCACAACCTTTGGACAAAATAACCGCAGTCAAGCGCTTCCTTTAGCCATGAATGAGCTTCCTACCCCTCTCTACTGGCAGTTTGGCCCACTCTTCTTGTGCAAACTGCTCCAGTTCTCCCAAATTTGAAGGGTAACTTCTCCCAACTACTGTTTTCAGATCTCCCCACGGGTGTTCAATGGTATTTAGATCTGGACTAATTGCTGGCCACTTCAGAACAGTCCAGCGTTTTGTCTTGAACCATTCCTGGTGCTTTTTGAAGTGTGTTTGGGTCATTGTCCTGCTGCAAGACCCATGACCTTCGAAGGAGACCCAGCTTTCTGACACTGGGTTGACATTGGCTCCAAAATGCTTGGTAATCTCTGATTTTATGATGCCATGCACACATTCAAGGCACCCAGGGCCAGAGGCAGCACAGCAACCCAAAAACATCACTGAACCTCCTCCTTGATTGACTGTAGGGAGGTGTTCTTTTCTTTGAAGGCTTCATTTTGTTTTCTGTAACATAGAGATAATGTGCTTTACCAAAAAGCTTAATTTGGTCTCATCTGTTCACAGGACATTCTCCCAGTAGGATTTTGGTTTGTTGAGGTGTGTTTTGGCAAATCTCAATTGGGATTTCTTATGTGTTTCTGTTCTCAGCAGTGAGATCCTCCTGGGTCTCTTACCATAGAACCTCCCTTCATTGAGTTGGCAATGGATGGTGTGAGTTGAAACTGTCATACCTTGTATCTGAAGGTCAGCTTGAATCTGTTTGGCAGTTGATCGAGGTGCTTTCTCAACCATTCGAACAATCCTTCGCTGAAATCTTCGATCAAGTTTTCTCTTGCAGCCACGTCCAGGGAGGTTGGCTCCAGTGCCATGGGCCTTAAACTTCCTGATACCATTGCATACGGTGGACACAGGAACATCAAGGTCTCTGGAGATGGACTTGTACCCTTGAGATTGTTCATGCTTGTCTACAATCTTGTGTCTAACCTCCGCAGATAATTGTCTGGTTTTCTTTCTTTTCTCCATGCTCATTGCGGTACACACAGTGACACAAAACAGCAAAATGACTCCTTTTCCCTATTCAAACTTGTTGAATGAGTGATTTTTTTTTATCTTGCAGGCACCTGCAACTCACCACAGGTGAATTCAATTCCAATGTAAAGGAGAATCACCTGCTTCAATTCCAATTATTTCTAACAACTTCTAAAAGGTGCCAATAATACTGTCAAGGACCCGGCGTCACGGGGAAAACCACGAGGGAGGGGCTGTCTCGTGTTCCTCTCCGGACTCACCGGAAATCATAGGCTGTCGCACACGAATAACTTTGTGTCGTGGCGGGTCGCTGAACAACTGCGAACACCAATAACTTGACCACATGACTTAGGGTCCTCCGTCTAACAACCGTTTACCAAAGGACATGTGACCTCCTTACCGGGGAACGCGCCCTCGGTACATACTTGCTTTAATCAGATCACCTACCAGATCAGGTGCAGCCGAGTGGAACTGCCAAGTACGTACCAGCTACAAAACACATTATTGGGGAATAATATCCCGACTAAGCTAGAGTGTGGGCCATGCTGGACCAATGGAGGATGGGGAATAATGTCCCAGCTAAGTTAGGGTGTGGGCCATGCTGGACCAATGGAGGAAAAGATGAAAACGAGCTGGGAACATTTCTAAACAATGCATTTATTAAAACTAGAAGGGCACTCGGTAGAGCGCATACCTCCGACGTGCAATGCCTGATCCAAAAGAGGAAAACCATGAGGGAGGGGCTGTCTCATGTTCCTCTCCGGACTCACCGGAAATCACAGGCTGTTTGGCAGTTCCACTCAGCTGCACCTGATCTGGTTTTTGTCCTTCCCACTCCCGCCCCTCTTGTTTCATGCCCCCCTTTGCTGTGCGTTGTGTGTTAGCTCTCACACGAGCCTCGACAAGGTATACAAAAAAAAGAAGAAAAAAAAAGAACATATCAGGCCCAATAAATATATCGTTTTTAGCCCCATCTCTCAATGGTGAAGAATCACTTCACAAATTAAATAAATCTCGTATCCGGATTCCGATTCGCATCTTCACCAAAATCGAATCAATTCATCCTTGTCACACACCTAACCTGTCCATCAAGTTTCATACAAATCTGTCCACAACTTTTTGCGATATCGTGCTCTATATTAGGTGAGCCCTATCTCTCAATGGTGAAGAATCACTTAAAAAATTATTAGATCCGGATCCGGATTCAGATCTTCAAAATTGAATGAATTTGTCCTTGTCACACACTCAAAACTTGTCCACCAAGTTTCATCCAAATCCGTCCATAACATTTTGAGATATCATGCTATATATCGTTTTTGGCCCTTTCTCTCAATGGTGAGGAATCACGAAAAAAAAAAACTTCTAATAGTTGGATCTGGACCCGAATCTTCACCAAAATCTAATCAGTTCATCCTTGTCACACACCTAACCTGCCCACCAAATTTCATCTGAATCCGTCCACAACTTTTTGAGATATCCTGCACACAAACAAACAAACAAACAAACAAACAGACAGACAGGGGTGAAAACATAACCGAAGTGGAGGTGACCAGAATGCAAGGAAAGTTATATGGCACAGTAAATGGGTTTATTGCAATGTGCAGCAGGGGAAAGCAGGAATTTGTGGGGTGTGGCAAAAGGCAAACAGTATTACAGGAGACACAGAGCAGAGTTATCCCGTTAGGTCTTACACTATGACAGTCGCCATCACACACACACAGAAGCCTGAGGAAAATTAGAGATAGCCCAGAGAGAAAGAAGTAGATAAAAAGGGCAGAGCGGAGCAGTTGTGGTCGGCAGACCAACGACCTCTCAATACCTGGTGTGGTCGGCAGACAAACATAGTCCAAAACGCTTCGGAAAAAGGAGGTGGGAAAAATACTGGGGGTGTAGGGTGTGGGAGTGTGAGGTGTGAGCGTAATGCAATGTGGGGGTGCTGCGTATTGCGAGAGGAAAAATGTGAGGTGCAAGTCAGTTTGGTTCGCTCCTTTAGTTCCTGCCCTGAAAAGAACAGCTGGGCTTCGCCCACGTTGATTGCTCTTTTGTGCGTCCACGGTAGGATATATTATCTAATATTATAATTATATATAATATATATATTCGAAGAAAGTCAGGTCAGGTTAGGTTAGATCTGTGACTGCTACAGGTACCATGTTAACCTGTACTAACCTGTTCCATGGTCGGGTTGTCGGCGACTAACGTCTCCCCACCAGGTTTTCTGGTGAGGAGGGTGTTTGGATATGGACCCAGCAGGATTAAAAACAAAACCTGTCAAAGGGCGGAGGAGCTCCTTGTGAGCCAACGGCCATCCATATCTAGTGCCCAACTGTGTCTGCGGACGTCTCCTGCAGTTGGGTTACTTTTTATTAGGGGTTGTGGCAGGATTTGCACTCCGGCCACCGTAAAACCCTTCATTCCGCAAAACACAAAAACGCAAAAAAATCTGAAAAATCACTCCGTGGGATACCTCCTGTGCAGCTTCCCTTCGCAGGGCAGCTCACCGGATGACGGATTGGGGCAAAGCCTTCGGGACCCCAATCTTTGATGATAGGAGGGAAACCACGGGGTAACATCCCTGGGTCAGATTGCGGAGAGATGTGTCGGAGTGGTGCTGAGGTTGTCCACAGACGGCAGTCTCCTTGGGTTAACCTGAGGCGGTCCCTTCGGGTGGGTGCCTGGAATGTCCTATCCCTAAGAGAGGATGATCACCTGTCTCTGTTATCATCTGAGCTCAAGCGTTTGGACATCGGGATTGCAGCACTCTCTGAGGTTCGGAGACCGGATTGCGGCGAGATAATGGTGGGTGGTTACACCTACTATTGGTCTGGTCGCTCTGATGGTTACCATACCCAAGGAGTTGCTGTAGCTGTGTCCATAAGCTGACCCCAATGATAATTGAGGTAACACCGGTCAACGAGCGTATTATGAGATTAAGGATTCGTCACTCCTTAGGTGTCATTTCCCTGGTCTCTGTTTGCTCCGACTGAGGCAGGTGATCTCACCGTGAAGGATGCATTCTACGCCACGCTCGAGTCTGTGGTTGATCAGTGCCCCAGACGAGATACACTTCTAGTCTTGGGGGATTTCAATGCATCGACTGAACTGATAGGGATGGTTAGGTGTGGTTGGTCCCATGGTCAGGAACTATGAATCAGAATAGCACTAAGTTCCTTGACTTTGCAAGAAGTCATGGACTTAGGTGCTGGTTCATGGTTTCAGCGCCCACAAGCTCATCGCTGGACTTGGTATTCCAACACTGGCGTGTGGCAAAGGAGATTGACCATGTCCTCATTGACGGTCGTTAGAGGATGATCCAGAACTGCAGAGGTCTACCGGAGTGCTCAGTTCCTCAATACTGACCACAGGCTTGTTGTAGCAACTCTAAAGCTGCACCTTAAATCCTGGAGAATGGTACCATCCCAGCCTAGGCTGGATGTTGGCAAGCTCGGGATGAGAGAGTAGCTGAGGAGTTTGCGAACAGGCTGAGTGGACATGGGGGGTCTGGGTCCTTTGGGGGGTCTCGAAGAGTTGTGGAGTGGCTTCAAGACCACCGTCCTTGATGTTGCCGGTGGATGTCTTGGAACTCACCGCAGGGCAAAGAAGAATTTTCTCTCAAGGGACACTGGATACCATTGACCAGAGTCGCAGGGCCAGGCGAATGGCAGAGCTGAGCTGTTCAGGGAGCTGAGGCGTAAAACTGTACGTGCACTGAGGGTGGACAAGGAGGCCTATGTGCGAGGATGTGAGGGGTAGGAGCATCACCTGTGGACAGGTGTTCTCGTCCGCTACAGGGGAATTCGTGCATTTCGTTCATCCAAGCCCATCCCTCGGAGCACTGCAGTTAGAGCAGAGAGTGGTAGGCTCTTGACAGAGGAGTCTGAAGTGAAGGCCGCTGGGCCGGTTACTTTGAGCGGTTGTACCAGGCTGATCCCCCAGCTGTCAAGTTGGACGTCAAGGGTGTTACAGTCCTGTTGCTCACCTCGAATCAACTGTGGTCCACCTTCGCTTGTGGAAACACGGGCTGCGGTGAACCAGTTGAAACGGGGCAAAGCTTCAGGGATCTTGGCATCCATGCTGAACTTCTCAAGGCTGGTGGAAATGCTCACTCGTGTCGTTGCATGCAGTTTTGTGCTCTGCCTGGAACACAGGCATCATCCCAACCGATTGGAAGAGGGGCCTTGTTGTTCCTCTCTGAAAGGGAAGGTGATCGCCAAGACTGCAACAACTACCGAGGGGTGACGCTGCTTCCAGTGCCGGGCAAATCTGCTCGGATTTCTTGATAGGGTTCGCCACCATCTGCTTGAGCACCAGCGTCCAGAGCAGTCAGGCTTTACACCAAAGAGGTCAACGATTGACCGTATCCTTGCTCTTCGTGTCCTCACCGAACGCAGACGAGAGTTTCGGCAGGGGCTGCTTGCAGCCTATGTTGATCTCTGTAAAGCGTTCGATTCAGTGAATCGGGATGTCCTCTGGAGGATTCTTGGTCTTCGTGGGGTGCCACCAAAACTGATCGATCTGATGTCTGACTCTACTCTGTACTGAAGGTGCTGTGAGTGTGGTGATCCATCTCTGACTTATTTCCAGTTGTTACTGGAGTTCGTCAGGGTGTGTTACTGGCCCCACACTTTTCAGCACTTGTATGGACTGGATTTTAGGGAGGATGTCGGAGAGTCAAGTGCGGTGCATCGTTTGGAACTCAAGATCTCGGACCTTGATTTTGCATATGATGCAGTCATCTTTGCAGAGACTTTAGATATCCTTTTGGGGGCCCTCGAGGTGCTGAATGAGGAGTCGGAGCCGCTGGATTACGGGTTTCTTGGGTCAAAACTAAGATCCAGGCTTTCAGTGACATCTTGGATGCTGCTGTCCTGTCTGTGTCTGTTTTGTGTGAGGATGTTGAGGTCGTGGAGAGATTCACTTACCTTGGCAGTGATATTCATGTCTCTGCTGGCTGTGAGTCAGAGGTCAATAGATGTCTGGGTCGGGCCTGGGGTCATGGATTCACTGGATCATGGGGTGTGGCGCTGCCGGTACCTGTGCGGGAGGACGAAAGTCCAGTCTTCAGGTCCTTGGTACTTCCAGTCTTGCTCTATGGATGCGAGACTTGGACTCTGACCAAGGATCTGAGACGGAGACTTAATTCCTTTGGTACCAGGTCTCTTCGAAGAATCCTTGGCTATCGCTGGTCGGATTTTGTGTCCAACGAGCGGTTGCTGAGAGAGACTCAGATGAGATTTGTTACCTGCATGTCCGTGAGCGTCAGTTGCGGCTGTATGGACATGTGGGTCGTTTTCCTGATGCTGATCCTTCTCACCAGATTCTCTCAGCGAGGGAGTCTCATGAGTGGAGGAGGCCAGTGGGCCGACCACGTGCCTCGTGGTTCGAGCAGGGTTCTAATTCCTTTTTTATATCAAACAAGGGTGGTGGGCGGTGTGCAGAAGGATTCACCATACCAGCTTCTCCCCCTCGCCCGATCTCACTGGAGCATGGGCCTGGCATCTGCCCTGGCAGGAGGCCAACGGCACCGACGGAGGCCCCTGGAAATCCAGGCGAAGTGCGCGCAGCGACGCGCTGTTCTGGCACATGCTCCCATACCTGACCTGACCTGAAGAAAGTCCCTATCCTATCCGTGTAAGTGTCTGTAATCTACTGAGCGTCGCTTTAAATGAAGCGGCCTCGCCTTGAGGCAGCATGTGACCCATGCTTGGTCACGGGGACTCACGGTGCCTTTTGCTCTGCGCCAATTCTTGTTCTCCTTTGCGAGGACCAATGTCTGGCACGTGCTGCTCTGGCACGTCCTCCCAACGATCTGCCTGCCTCTACCCAGCCTGTGTCTGCTTGCTGACCTCCAACTCTGGCTCCGCAATTCTCGCGCCGCCACAGTTGTCCCGCTGATCTGCTCCACTCTGCCCTTTTTATGAGCCAGGACGAGGGGAGGGGCCCAGAATCAGACGAAATGGAGCTGTAAGCGAAATCACACTTCCTTATTGGTCAATCGCAGTCATAGCCATACCCCACCACGCCCCAAACGCGCAAAATGGTTCAGTCGCACGCTGACCTTGTCATGCGTCGGAGCTCTGAGTTTAATATGGGACCGTGGTTTTCGGACGTGCTCTCCGGTTCCGAACGTGCGCTGGTCTCCATTCCAATGTGGGATTGTAGGGAAATCCCTGCTCCACCCGTATGTCCCTAAACGAGTTCCAGCGCACGTTCACGCTTCGAGCCATGCCTCGAAATAACCCGTCCTGTGTCTTCTCCGTGTCTTCTGTGGCTACGGTGAGGGTTCGATGACCATGGGGGCAGTTGTGGCGGTTGTAGAGCAGTGTGATCATATTGTGGCATTTGTAGTGAGAGAAGTTTGCCACGTGGCATTGTGAGGACGAGACTGAAGTTCCTTGTGATGATGAATAAGGGTCGCGTTTGTAAGCGTGAGTTGTTGTGGGGATATTTTTTATTAGTTGTCTGAAGTGGTTGTGGTGAGCATGGTATGCTTTGGTGAGCGGAATTAAGGTCTGAGGTGAAATGGCGGTTGAGAATTGGTATGCAGTTTTGAATGGAAAATTGGCACGCAAACGCACGGGGAGGACGCTCGCAGCGTGAACACATAGGATGTGCTCATAGCGTGAACATACTGGAGACGCTCACAGCATGTCTGTTTAATTCCTATTGATTGGCGTGCGTGCTTGCTTGCATGTTTCATGTAAAAGAAATAGGTGTAGCAAAGAAAAAGTAAAGGTTAAAGAGATATAAAAGATCTAACTACAAGAGTCCCACACAACGCATCTTTCCCCTTTACCCACTAGACATATGGAAGGGACTAACTAATACACATTCTATTGAAATAACTGTCTTGGGATCGCTGTATGTTGTGTGCCATTGCCTTGGAGGCATGCGGTTTTACAGAACCACAATAATATTGTCCGGGCCATTTTAGGATTTGTGGATGGAATAGGCTAAGATTTCGTAATTTTTTCAGCTTGTTTTGTTCTACTACAAACCAAAGAAATACATATGTGGACACCAAAATATTTTTTTTATTTCAACAATTTTCTGGAAGAAATGGTGCATTATTTGAAAAAAGTGCAAGGGTGCCAATATTTTTGGCCACGACAGTACGTGTTCACGTTTTAAATGTTTTTCGAATATAATTTTGAAATCTGCTCTCTTCATTTTAAAAGTTGATAGAAATGTATTAAAAAAAGCTTATCTGCCATTGACTTTCAAGCAAAGTAAAGGTGAAGCACCCCTTCCAAAGCACAGTGAATTACGAGCGGATGCCACCCCCCCAGGCCTTGTTGATGCAATAATCACAGTGACAACTCAGTAATCATTCCACCACTGTGGTTGTAGTTATGGAGACTTCCCTTAGATAAAAATTATTTATGCTCCAATGACGTTGCATATTTTGTTGCATAACAGTTAAATTATTACTATTATAGAGTGACAATATTAATTGCAGTGTTATTGGTTTCCTCAATATCAGATGAATCCAAGTCGATGGGGGTGGATCCCAAGGAACTTGCATTGGAGTTGCGAAAAGTGGTGATGCAAGCAGCTTTAATAGGACAGACTACACAGAAGTCCACATCAAGCACTACTCCATCAAAGCATGACCCAAGCACCAGTGACGTCACAACCTCTTTTGAGCTTCCAGCTCCCTCTTTTGATTCGAGCCTGTCCAACAAGACACAAAATGTAACCGCAACCAAAGTTGCCTCTCAAATTAATTCTCCTCATCGTCCATTGTCCACCAACGAATTGCCCCAAAACCAAAGGCTTTCCGACCCTCCTGCACCGAGTGTACCAGTTTTCAAGGATGAAAAAACAAATCATCAGCAAATACAGAAACAGAATCATGCTCCTAAAGAACATAATTTGAATGAAGACAGATCCCAGCATACTGTTTCCCAAAGGATTAATGTCCCCCCAGAATTGGCACCTCTGTATCCATCAAACTCCCAGAGAGGCTCCGAAGGACCAGGCAAAAGTTATCCGGTGCCTTGTGAGAATAAAAATCGAGAAGAATATGTGCAAATCCACAGTGCAGCTTCAAGCTCTACGCACAGGTCTGAAAAACAGGAGAGAGGCCAAAGCGTTTCTCCACAAATGTCGTTTTATGGAAATCCATCAAACATGCCCCATCAACCTTTTCACCAATCGCCTAATATATCTGGCTCTCCAAAACTACCAGGCTCTCCAAGCAGAAGTCAGACACAAAGTCCACAGTTTGGTCAGAGTAGCCCAATCAATATCCCTGCACAGCCACAGAGAGCTGTGAATTCTCAGCTACACAGCCCTCCTTGTGGAATTGGCTATCCAGCAAAACCACAAACAAACTACTCCCCGTCACTTTCTCAACCCTGCACACCTCTTCTTGGTACATCTGGTAGTCCACCGTTTCAGGTACACAGTCCACAAACCTCACCTTTTGCCAGTCCAAGCCACAGCCATGCCGGCCAAAGGCACCCACTGCCGGTATGGGGAGTTTGTCCAAACAATAGTCAGATTTATTACACTGATAATAGCTTTGTACCACCATTTGCTGATCCCTTGCGCAATCACATAGAGCTAGGCCAGACACACCCAGTTAACTCATCGCCAATGAATATCAATATTGTTCATCAGCTTGAGAGAAGTCATTCTTTTCAAATTCCTCAGTTTTCTAGTCCGACACGTATGCCTCAACACTCAGCAATGCAGAGACCTCTTCAAGCGTATGCCTGTCCATCATTGCCACAGATGCCACTCAGGCCTAGAAGTCCCAGCAGGGTACCTATGCAGTTTATGACAACCTCTGCAATGGTTGTTCCTCCTCCATATATGAGCAGACCTAGATACCATTATGAGCTTGCAGATGCCCAGTATTATGGAACTCATGGAGTAAATGAAGCCTTGCAAAGAAACCAACTGCCTTTTCGGCAAACAGTATCCAAACCATGCAGTCCCGTTCACAAACCTGTGAACCCAGCGATTGCAAAAAACCAACTTGCCTATTTCCAAAGCTTTCCACAAGCTCCCTGCCAACTTGTCCAGCGTCCGGCCCTCATGAGGACACAGTCCCATCCACTACAAGGCTGCTCAGGCTCAGCTTCCCGCTTATGCCATCCGGCGCTAGTCCGAACAAGATCCCAGAACTTTGATCGAATTCAAATGACTGCCAGTCCACCACCATATTGTTGTGCCATTGAAATGCATAGAGATCCTAGCTCAATAATAACGATCGCAAGCTCAGCTTCCACTTCAAATATTGTGGCAAGTCGAGACCAGCCACAGCAACGCAAGGATGTACCGTACAATCCAGAACCTGGATATCCCATGCCTACTTACAGGAATCGTTTCCATTGTGGTGCCTTTGGGTTCTCTCCTCAAAATGCAATGGCAGTTCAATACAACCATCCACTTCATCGAACAAATTCACACCAAGTAGGCAACTTATCACCAGGTGCTTATGATCTACAGGCCAGTGCATTTCATTTCCCTGTGCCATCAAAATGGCCTAATCCTCAAAGTCTGCAAAATCTGCTGCAGCAAGAGCTGTTTTCTCACCCTGAGCGTGTGATCCAGTACTTGCCGCATACATGGAAAGAGCATGTAATTTCCAAAGCCATAAAACATTCTGTTCCCGAGCAGCGGATTACAAAACGACCTCAATCTGTGCATCAAGAATGTGGACCATCCAGACAACTGTCATCCCCTGAAATTGAACGTGCTTTGCCAAAACGATCACCTGCTACCCAAATGCAGCTTATTGGTCCAAAATCTCACGACGGTTTTAGTGTACCACCTGAAAAGCCGATGACAAAACCTAAAACGATGACCAGCCTGGAGACCAGAACTCCCAAGAATTCGCCACCAGCACATAAGCAATCTCAGCCGGAGGTGCCATTACAGGCAAATCAAATAACATCCCAAGCATCCTCATCTCCACAAGCACCACATGTCAAGGCTAACCAGTTACCTGCACGTGGGATACAAGGTTCCGAGGACTTGCACAGGCCCACATCTCCCTCAACTTCTTCATTGAAACATCAAACTCCTGCTTCAGCAACTGTGAAGAAACGTCATCCCAAGGTCGTGTAGTTATGGCTCTTGCTTGATCACCACAAAGTGTAACAAGGGACATTTTATTATTGTCTTTTGTTCATGTAGTTGAACCTCATAACAGCTGTTGCTAAAAGTTGCCGATATTAAATGTTATTTCGATGATGAAATTAATTCTTATCCACAACCCTACAATGCACGGATCTTTTTACTGACACTTACATAACCAGGGTCAATTTTGACCCAAATTTGCTTAAATTATTAAAAATGTAAATTTGCTTAAATGTAAATTCCGTTTTGATTTCCATTTTATTGCATTATATGCCCCGTTCACCCCCCCCCCCCCACACCACTACTTCACTTTTCTCCCCTCCTTTCTCCTTCCACCCTCTGTTTGCCGCATAGTGTTCTTTCCCTCTTTCTCTCTCTGGTCAATCTCTCCTGTCTCTATCCATTCTCCTTCCCTAACGTTCCCTATTCTCCTTTCCCTTCTTCACTCATCCCTCACATTAATGTTATTACAAAATTGACAGAATAATATTAAATTTATAACTGTTGTGCTAATTATATTAGAGACATGCTTAATTAACACGAATTGTCACGTGTGTCTGTTAGGCGATGTACTGGTTCATTGCGATGCTGACACTTGTATACTTATGATTGGATATGAAATGGTTTATTATAAACGACTGTTTTTATGGTTATTTTGTGAGATATTCATGCTCCCTCTCTATCAAGTACAGCCTATGGCTGCTGGTTGCATCATTGGTTGGGACGCGGCTATGCCGCTGATGCAGTGTCCCCCTTACCAGTACACTGGTACTCATTTTGCCGACCTCGGAAGGATGACAGGCTGAGTCAACCTCCTGGTATATTAATTCAGCGGCCCAACGGGGCTTGAACTCAGGATCCTAGGATCCCAAGCCACCACCCTAACCACTAAGCCAACACCAGGCTGATATTCATGCTAAAGGCTGTTGAGTATAAAGGTGACAATCTATATCAATATGTTCAAGTGTTTGTTTGTTTGTTTGTACGATTGTACGTTATTCTTTCATGGCCGAACCGTAGCACCTAGACGCCCCAACGTTTGGTCGTCGGTCCTTCAGAATCAGGGCAAGATTTTAAGCTACCACACGTTGGCTGTGACTTCCGTTCTGAGGCCACCAAAGGCCGGTATAAAGTGTATATTTGGTTGTGGGGTCAGGCAGTGCTGCCACCGGCCCACAGGCAAAAGGTAACCACAATGGGCAATTTTTTGTTGCGCTAAAAAACGTGAAAAGTTGCATTTATTTTTACCAAAAGTTGCACTAAAAAGTAACTTAAAATCCATGCCCAGAGGCTACTGCACCGACCAATTTTCAATTAGTCATTTATTTATTAAATTCTCAAAGCTAGCAAATATACAATGATACAATATTTTCATGAATTCAGCAATGATATGACATTTTACAAGGTTTTTAAAGTCAGCATTAAATCAAATCACT
>CM068954.1:171100281-171110634 GCA_035128595.1 Eptatretus atami | reverse complement strand
TTGAATGAGTGATGTGGCGCCGAGTCCCGACAAGTAGAACTGTTTAAGTGTTGTAAATAATTGCCTTTTAGTCGGTTGTATTTCTTTTGCTTTTGTTGCATCTTGTCTTGACTGTGAATACGTGCTTGTCTGTGTGTGTGTAAATAAAGCTTGCTTGTTGAACTGTTTCCCGTTTCGTTGCGTCTTTTTCCTTTTATTGAATCTCCATCTTGCATCACGTAAGGGATTCGTAGTGGGTTTCAGCATCCCGGTAAGTAATCTGAACCGTCGAGGTCGACGATAACTCCGCTCGGTTATCTCTGCAGCACGGAACGAGCCGCTTAAGCGGTTCGTGTCCGGAGTCGACCTGTGGAATGGTACAACTCCTCGGTACGCTACTCGCGCGAGTACTTAGGTAAATCGACCATTCGGCGATCGACCCTATTCGCGCGGGTAGAATGCGACTGAGTTGGGGTGAGGTTAAGCCCCACCCGTGACTGGCTCCTGGCGGTGGAGGGTCACGACTGAATTGTCCGTTCCGGTGGGCGAGGTGGCCGCTTTTGGCTACACGTGGTCGTTCGCACGCCGGACGGGCCAGAATTCGTAACAATACTTTTTGAACACACCTCGTATATATATGCATATATATACGTATATATCTTTATTGCGGTTTGGGAACCGCATCCCTCTAAAGCAATAGCAACCATCATACAGCGGTCCCAAAGAAAGTTATTCCATTAATATACGTTCAGATAGTCCCTTCCCTTTTGTCTAGCGGGACAACGGGACAGTGCGTTGTGTAGATCTCACAGTTAGGTGTGATTATATCTCGATCTTCATTTCCACTCTTTTCCTCTTCTTCCTGAAATAAATCAAAGCAGGCACTGCACTCAGACAGCCGCCTGTAAAAACTGCAGCCACACCCTCAACGCATGCATCTTCGCGAAGGCCAACCATAGAAGCAAACAATAAACAACTTCCACCCACTGTACAGGACGCACGAGGCGTGTTCTTTTCAACCCATTTCTGCATTTAATAATTATATCTCTCTTGTTCTTCAACTCAACCCGAGATACATAATTATATCCAAACTTTTCCCTCAATTGCCTGACACATATCAGGGCTGGCACCGTGTATCCCACCGCCTTTGATAACCGAGAACACGATGCTCGATGGCGGGCGGACCCGCGTGCTGGCCACGTGCTTAATGGCGGACCCGCGCGCAGCCATGATACTTTATCATCATGCAGAACGAGGCACGAATAACACACATCTTTGGTCGGGTCTGTGCATGGAGTTACAATAACATCTTACCATCGGTCTTCGCTCACCACGACGCCAACAAATGTCTCCCGCGGACGGCAGACATCCTCCTGCACCTCCACCTCGATGCAGCTGCTATCAGGCCGAGGCATGCTGTGCGGCCGGATCGCTCGGGCCGCGTGGCGCACCATGGAGCAGGCACATTGACCAGTGTCTACCACGGGTTGCCGGGGCACGGCACGGAGTTCGTTGCAAAGCAATTTATGTCACGGTGCTCGGAGCGAGACAATTCCGCAGCTTGGAACCATCTGACCGGAAGTGAAGTGGAGCCACTTCCGGTCATGGCGGCCGGCGTGTGTGCTGATCGGGGCCCAACCAGAGCGCCCAATTCGGGTGACGACACATTGCTTCGGGTCGTCGCCCCCGCCCCGCACCACTGGATCTATAAAAGGATGGGTCGCGGGGCTGAGGAGGAGGAGTCGTCATTCCGGGGTCATCATCGTTCCTGGTGTGTCGTTCCTGCTTGTCGTTCCTGGTGTGTCGTTCCTGCTCGTCGTTCCTGGTGTGTCGTTCCAGAGTGGTCGTCGTTCCTGCTCGTCGTTCCTGGTGTGTCGTTCCTGCTCATCGTTCCTTTCTTCATTCCTGACGGCTCGTTCTGTCTGGCTTGGGATCGACAACATACCCATTTGCCTGCTGGCTCCGCCCTTCTTTACCAATTTGCCTCCTGCCTCCACCTCTCTATCCACCTATTGGCTTTTGGCTCCACCCCAAGTCCCTCCCTTCACGCCCAACAGTCGCGTCTCATTCTCTGGACCGACAGTAGCTGCACCAAGTCCACGAAGCAAGAGACGACACGCCAGCTGTCAGGGAGGTATCGCCCAGTGGTGCATCCCCCCCAAAACGTATTGGTGGTGCGATCGGGCAATCGTGCAAGGTATTGAGAGACCGTTGGCCTCATCTCCTCTCCTTTTTCTCTTCATCAACTCCACTTTATTGGGGTGTGTGTGTGTGTGTGTGTGTGTGTGTGTGTGTGCATGTGCGTGTGTCTGTCCTGGTGCCTGTCCTCGTTTAAGTTAAGATTGTACAATAATTGTATCAGGATAACTCTGCTCTGTGTCTGCTTTTGTAAGTTGCTTGTATATTGCCGCACCTCGCACATTTCTTCCTATTCCTGCTACAGACAACAATAAAAGCTATATTCACTGTGCCACATGTCTTTTCTCACCTGCTTGTTAATAGATCCCTTTGTACAAATGTTCCTAGCTCATTCCGTCTTTTCTTTCATTGATCCAGCATGGTCCGTATTCCAACTTAGCTGGGACTTTGTTCCCAACGATCCGTTCCTCTTAGCCGGTACGTCCTTGGCACAGTGGTCGCTCGCTGCATCAGATCCGGTAAAGTGATCCAGTTCGGACAAGGCATACCGAGGGCGTGTTACCCGATAATTAAATCACGTGACTAATTAGATAACCAGGTTGTTAACCACAGACAAGAACCCTAGATCACGCGATTGAGTTATTGGCGTTCACGGTCGGTTAGCGACCCGCCGCGTCACGGAATTATCCGTGTGCGATGGCCTGCAATTCTGGGAGTCTGGTGGGAACCCGAGATAGCTTCCCCCTGGTGGTCTTCTCACCCGATACCCAGCCCGCAACTATAATATATATATATATATATATATAATATATATATACACAGTAGACAAGGCGTAAGTCGGCAGCGTGTAACTCGTCACTTCGCCTAAGTCGGCAGCGTCAAAAAGTCCCGAATTTATCTCATGTTAAATCCTTTGAATAAAGGGTCATCCCTCTGTAAGTCGTCATCTCTAAGTCGTCACTTCGTCTAAGTCGTCAGATGTTGTCCGTTCCCGCGTAATGGAAACTCAAGTAATTACCACTCCTAACTCGTCACACGGAACTGCTGCTCGTGAGAAGCCCGATTTCATGGAATCGTGATGCTCGCTCATTGTTTACACCGCCAGTGATAGGCTATTTATAACTGCGTACACACGTTGATCGCACTGCAGGCAGGACAATGGCGACTAAGCGTAAGCTTACAACTGAAACCTACGAAGAAAAATACGGCATTATCCAGTTTTGCGAGGCAAACCCACTGATGAAGAAAACAGCCATAGCTGAGAAGTTGGACATCAAACGGCAGACATTGAACGATATCTTGAAGAATAAGGGCAAGAATTTGGATAAGTGGAGAAGATCGCGAGGCCGGTGGTAAGTGTGAAACGCGTGAAATGTGTGTCCTTTGAAGATGTCGATGACGCGCTCATCATCTGGTTTCGGCAAATGTCGGCTCAGCCAAATATTCGGTTGGACGGTGAAATGTTTGCTGCTGAAGGCACGTAAATTCGCTGCAGACCTCGGGCATGATGATGCCGAGACCTTGCCGATGCACTGGATAGACAGATTCAAAGTGAGGTGGGGAATCGGCAAGGTCAAGAAGTGCGGCGAATCAGGCAGCGTGGATTCGGCAGTGGTGCACGACTGGAAGGATGGCAAATTGAAAGACATCTTGGAAAGGTATCAGCCTCGGGACGTGTACAATGCCGTTGAGACTGGGCTTTTCTGGCAGATGCTGCCAGAAAAGTCTCTGGGGTTCGTTGGTCAATCCCATCATGGTGATAAGCAGGTGAAGATCCGTGTGACGTTGCTGGTTGGAGCGAACATGGATGGCACCGACAAGCTGCCTCTGTACGCCATCGGGAAAAGTAAGAATCCCCGAGCCTTCAAAAGTGTGAAGCACCTGCCTGTGGCCTACTCAGCGAATAAAAATGTGTGGATGACTTCTGCCCTGTTCGAACAATGGTTGGTGAAACTGAACCATCATATGTCACTTGAAAAACCCAAAATTGCGTTCGTAGTTGACAACTGTCCCGCTCACCCTGCATGTCAACTGAAGAACATAGAACTTGTATTCCTCCCACCTAATACTACCAGTCGCACTCAACCAATGGATGGTGGCGTCATCAGAAACCTGAAACTTCACTACCGCCAGATCCTTGCAAGCGTCGCCTGAATGCAGCAGATGAGGGAATCCCATTCAAATGGGATTTGCTGGATGCCCTGATAGCTGCCAAAACGCGCATGGGGAAAGGTCTCCAATGCTACATCGCGAACTGCTTCCGTTCGGTCAGCTTCGTCAATGCGGATCGCAGTGCCCATGAAGTTGATGAGGAGAGCGATGACGACCATGGAAACCAGTTCCGCAACGTCTGGAAAGATTCGCTGAAATCTTTGGTTCAGACGCGATACCCTCATTGGAAAAATACATCAACGTGGACGCTGAGTTACGCAGCACCCAACAAATGACTGATGCAGAAATTGTGTATTCTGTGAAGAACGTCTCCGACGAGTTACGCAGCACCAACAATGACTGATGCAGAAATTGTGTATTCTGTGAAGAACGTCTCGACGATAAGGGTGACGTGGACGATGTGGACATTGTTGATCTCGAGGACTCAGGGGAGACATACATTCCAAACGCGCCTCCAACTATTTGGGAGGCATTCAGCGCCCTGGATGTGATGCGCCGACACTGTCTTTCGGTGGAGGATTGCCCAGACAACATCATGGAATACAATGACCGGTTTGAGTCCTTTCTCATGCACCAGATGCCCAAGAGTTTGAGGCAGTCAAACATAACGGATTACTTCGCGAAGGAGTAAAGGATCGATCGAGCTTCGTGTTGAAGTCCGATCATGGTTTTATATTGGCTTGTTTTGTACATCACCGCACTCACTTACACATAGGCATTGAGTGGTAATCGTCACCACGATGACTGTGTGTCATGTAATTTGTCACCATACCATCACCGATGGTATATGAGTTGTCTTACAGTTGTTCATTATCTTTACTTTTGATAAACTGATTCATGAATTCCATCTTTGCTTGATCACTTTCAACTCACCAATGAACCCCACCTATGCCCGAGGATTGTGTTTTCCTTTTGGTACAATAGCCGGCTCTCACACATACGTGTCCAGGCCACGCGTGACTTCATCCTTCCACCCACAGTCATCATGAATGTTCACATACGCGTAAGTCATCACATTTCTAAGTCGTCACTTTTTTCTGGTCCCGATGGTGACGACTTACGCCTAGTCTACTGTATATATATATATATATATATATTATATATATATATATATAATTATTTTTTAATTTTAATATATAATATTTGCAATATGTTTCAATTTAACGAAGCAAATTAAGTTTAATATAATTTATTTAATTAAGCAAATATCTACCATAAAAAACACAATGTGTGTTTGTGTATTTGTTTGTGTCATGTCTGTCCCCCTTCAAAAGGATGATTTACGAATGGTTTTAAAGGCCAATCTTTTAACACGACTGTGTGTTCACTACGGTCTATTTTTTTCACGATAAAAAGCTCGAAAAACATTTTCCATTGAAGAGTAATTACGTCTCTTCTTTTGGAAATGTAGAAGTTGACTTGCAGCTGTGCCTCAATGGTGGTGTACAGAAGCGTTTAAAAAAAACAACAACAATAAATACAAGTCACAGGGAGGTGGAATTTGCTGCACTTGATGAGCAATGCACGCAGAGTAAACCGAGTGTTCATTTATGTCTGTAGAATGTCAAATAAATACAGAAGATGTAAGCACACCTGACACTAGGCCCAGGCTTCAAACTTTGGTACACTCACACAACTGCACCGTCAAGTAAACTGTTCCAACCCGTCATTTTTGACGGGCTTTATATTAGGATAATATAATTTCACAGAGGTGGGAATGATGGTTCCTGGTTACTTCTTTTTAGATTGTCCGTAGATTGCCACAAAAAGCATATATTCTTTAGTTATAAAGGTAGTTTTGATAATTTGCTGCAAAGATAAGTAAATAGACTTGATTAATAAATTCAACATGGTGTTTAATGCCTTTTGTTTATCCGTACAACAGGCAGGAGAAAAGAAAACCAAAGCTGGTTCTGGTGAAGTGCAGGTGAGATTTTGAATATCTCAGCGATAGTCATGGAAGTATATTTGCCACAATTAAAGTGATGCTCTAAATTAATACAAAAGGAGTATCAAACGATTTTATTGGTTCACGAAAAAATATTTTCACGAAAAAAATAAGTGACCACTATATTCGTTATTGTTGTGGGTGTCGCAATGTCTGTCTGTCTGTATGTATGTCTGTCTGTCTGTCTGTCTGTCCCGAGCATAGCTCTGTGGGTTTTGATCCAACCTGATAAAATTTTTGTGGGAGGTTTATATCATGATCTAGTTGTGTTTTCCTGAGAATGGGCGTGGTGCGCCATTATGGGCGGAGCCACGCCCAAAAAACGTGTTTTTAGGGGGTAGCCGATTTCATTTGCATCTTCTCCTAGGGGTTGTCGAATCTGACAGGGTTTCGGTATTTGTTAGCCCAATGGCACCTGCATAGCCCACGGAGCTCAATTTTTCATTTTCGTCCCAAGGTCAAGGTCACAAGGTCACGAACTTAGAAATTGCGAAATTTTGACATAAAAAATTATCTTCTCCAAGGGGTTGTTGAATGACTGGGTTTCGGGTGTTTGGTTAGCCAATAGCACCTGCATAGCCCCACGGAGCTCGATTTTTCATTTTTCGTCCCAAGGTCAAGGTCACAAGGTCAACGAAACTTAGAAAATTGCGAATTGTGTTTTTAGGGTAGCCGATTTCAATTTGCATCTTCTCCTAGGGGTTTGTCGAATTGGCAGGGTTTCGGTATTTGTTTAGCCCAATGGCACCTGCAATAGCCCACGGAGCTCGATTTTTCATTTTCGTCCCAAGGTCAAGGTCACAAGGTCACGAACTTAGAAATTTCGAATTTTGACATAAAATCATACGACCGCCCAAACTTGAGAGCTAGGATGACAATTTTTTATAGCATAATCTTGAGGTCATCTCCCACCTAAAGTCTTGAACCATTTTGCTCTATCTCGAACACCTTGCCCCGTGGCGCCCCCTTCAAGTATGTTTTTACGCTGATTCATCAAAGTATGGATAATCCGAGGAGTGCAATGCCATATAGCCTATATGACATTATATTGTTCCTGGAATGTTCCAGAGGAAGTTTTGCACCAAAGGTCATAATCTTGACTTTTGACCTTTAAAAGTTCACAAAGGTCAATTTTCAAAGTTGTGGAATCAAAACCTGGTTTCGACCTTCTCGCGAACTAATCCAATAAGCTATAGCAACTATCCTGTTTCCCTTATTTTAATGTCCACAACATTGTTTTGTGACCTTAAAAAGGTTATCAAAGGTAAATTTTTTTAAGTTGTTGAACGAAACGGGTTTTCGACATTTTTCAGCTAATAACCTGTCACTCGTACCACATCATGTTGATCATTTTTATAACTTGGTCAAACATTATCACATTGTCTCATCCTTGACGTTTGAAACCATCTACATCGTCAAATACCGCTCATGAACCATCGTCGTCTTCAGACTTGTTTCAATATATTTCTTAAATAGGACTGAAGGGATCATTTTAATTTGCACCAGCTCATCTGAGCCATCAAATCTTGACTTTGACCCTCAGTAGAATTGAATCTGCCTAAACCAGGCATCTGTTGCATTAGCTAACAGAGAGCACTATCATAAACACACTTCACTCAGAGGGAGTGTAAAACTATGTGTCATTTGCATTGTGGAAAGAAAGTTTATACAACAACACAACAAGCATTTTAAGGCCATTTTCCCTGCTAAAGCAGGGGTTAGCCTGGATAGAAAGTTCATATTCTATCAATATTGTAAATACCACACTGGAGTTAAGCTATATCTGTTGAACTGGCGTTGTTCTAATCACATTACGTTGTACTTGCAGTGGGTTAACAATGCCATCATATTTTTACAGCTCATTGTGGTGCATGAAGTGCGGGCTTCACGCCTCGTGGTACAGGTGTTACAGGCACGAGGTCTCGCCTTGAGGAATGGAACTGAACCTCCAGATCCATTTGCCAAAGTGTACTTGCTCCCTGGGAAAGGGTACGTGCTAACCAGAATTATATCTCTGTACACACCTCATCAAATACCTTGCAGTAACACGGAGGAACACCACATGTAATATTGAGGTTGACACCACATCATTGTCATACAAATGATCAGAGCAAAGCCTGCTAAGATTCGAATATATGAAGATGCAAGTTCTCCAAATTGAACAGTGAAGCAAATCTTATATGAATGGCTTTTCCTGTGAAAATAATGGGTTTTTATCATTTATTTTTGCACAGCATGTTGAAAGATGAAAAACTCCACCATCATGTCAAGCTGTTCATTCAACTATTATGAGTTGAACTCATCTCCCTCCCCATCTTGGAGTCTATAATGATATTTTTTCTGGTTCACAATGACAGCGCAGAGAAAAGTAGTCTTCTTTCAACATATTCTGTTCTTTGTTTAGGGTGCCTAAACCTTGAATCTTTTTTTCTGGATATATATATATATATATATATATATATATATATATATATATATATATATATATATGTATGTATGTATGTATTGTTACGGTTCGAGGAACCGTATGCATTCAAACATACAGGTGCCCCGAAGTTAGTTATGCCGTTAAGTATATGTGTAGACAGAACCCCTCCTTGTGTGTAGTGGGAAATCGAAGGGGTGCGTTGCGATGTTTTTTTAGTTAGGGTAATAAATCTTTATTTCCCCTCTTATTTGAACCACAGTACCTTTTTCTCGCTTTCCGAGGCAAAATCTTTGTGAGGTACCTTTTTTTTTGGCTAGTGCAGTCACGCGTGGAGGGGGTGGGCTCCCGGCATGGCCGAAAACCCGCCCAGAAGGGGTGGACCCATGGAGGTCCTGTCCAATCAGGGATCACTGCCGGATCACTGCCTGTCCAATCACTGCCGGACAGTGACGTCAGTTTTGACCAAGGCCCCGCCCCGTTGAGGGAGGTCGATGGACTATGAAGGGGACCCTCTGAGATGCGCATTCATTGGAGTGCAGTCAAAAGGCTCAGTTCAGTTCTGCATTCGCTGGGGCGTTCGTTGGAGTTTTGCTGAAGTCTTGAGTTCGGTGTACGAGGAGGATTGACAGACTGAGAGCTTTTTCACGAGTATGTGGGTGGTGGTGCATGGCCGTTCTTCGTTGGTGGAGCGATCCGTCTGGTCGATTCCGATAACGACCGAAGGACCAGTGTGACACTCCCCTGGCTTTTTTCACAGAATACTTGCTATTCGTTTGTTCACCTTGGCGTCTTGGTTTTCTATAGGTTTTCTTGGTGTATAGGTTTTCTATTATCATCGCTTTTGCGAAACCTTAGGAATTCTTGGCTTTTTTCATTGGCTCACCTTGGCATTGATGAAAATGAGGAGTGGTCACACTGCCGAGGACACCCGACCTCGACCGGGTCTCTCCCTGGGTCCTGTCCGCGACCCTGATCCCCACCCTGGGACTCCGCTCTGCTCCGCTCGGGTTCCTCCGCGGACACGAGCCCCACGCGTGTGACTGTGGGCCGAGCTGCACGACCATTGGCAGGTGCCGCACTATGGAGCACCCCCTCCCTCCAACGTGCAGGTACCCAGCCGAGCCACGACCCCAGCTCGTCTCCCTGGCTGCGAGGTTCCTTGGAACTCACCTGGGTTTTATTTTTGTCTGTGTGTGTGGCGCCGTCTGCTTAGTACAACTGCATAAGTGTTTTTGATCATTGTAAATCTCCTGTATATCCGTGATAAGCTTGCTCTTTGTCCTTCTTGCTGTAAATAAAACAATTGTAGAAATGTTCCCAGTTCGTTTCCGTCCTTTCTTTCATTGGTCCAGTATGGTTCGGATCTGAGTTTTAGCCGGGTCTTTGTTCCCGTTAATCTGCTCATCCTAGATGGCACGGCTTTGGCAGTTCCGCTCGACTGCACCCGAACCGGAGTTGGTAGTCGGTAGTTGGAACTCTACCGCAGTCGGTAGAGTGATCCGGTTCAAGCAAGACGTGCCGAGGGCATGGTTCACCGGTAGACGACACCGCATGGTTAATTAGGTAAATTGGTTCTATACAAAAAGACCCTACGCTACGCGGTGGAGGTATTGGCGTCCACGGTCGGTTAAGCGACCTACTACCTCACGGAGTTATCCGTGAGCGATGGCCTACAATTCCGGGAGTC
>CM068954.1:171074289-171094783 GCA_035128595.1 Eptatretus atami | reverse complement strand
GTAATATTAATGGTTTTCACCATAGCTGGTTATCATTATGCCTTTGTGTAAAAGTGTTGCCTTTGTCGTAACAAAGGAAACAATGTATGAGTAAGTCATTCAGTTGGAGATATGCATAACTTTTCATAGTCTTCTGCTAGGTCTCCCATTCAATCATATTTGCTAAATCCTATTCAACAATAATGGAGGAAATAAATAGGATGTAGATTGAGGTAATCCTAACCACCACAGGAAGCAAGTAGAAGTTGACGTTTTGGGCGTTAACCCTTCATCGGAATAAATAGGGTTTGAAGAAACCATTGTGAATGCAGTTCCTATTTACTGTAGTCTGTTTCTGTGTGCTTGCAGCTTCCTGGAAGAACACTGGAAGTAGCTATATGGGATTACGACCGCTTTGCTTCGAATAACTTTTTGGGAGAGGTAACCTCCACTTGAAAAACACTTTGTATTGTTTTTTTTTTTCTCTGCTAAAACACATTTTCCATTAAATATGAAATAAAATAATCAAAGCATTTAAAATGAAAACTAAACACAAACTCTTAAAGCTAAGAATTTCTAGATTTGATCATCATCAGTTTTTCACATTGCATTCTTGTATTTCAAAATGCATCTATATTAATAAAAGGTTGTGTGTGTGTGTGTGTGTGTGTGTGTGTGTGTGTGTGTGTGTGTGTGTGTGTGTCTCCTCTATAACTCCAAAACCACAAAACCTAGCAGCCTGAAACTTTGCATGCATACTAAGAAAACTCGAAGGAAGTGCAAGAGTGAAAATTGGGTGTTTGGGTTAATTAAAACACCCCTTTTGAAGATAATTAACAGCATTATTTAATTATATCCTTCATCAGGCGATCCTCGGCCACCTTGCTCTCTGGGTCTTAAGGCGTTTCCTGGAGAACTGCGCTGGGGTCTGAAGCCGCCATGTTTTTTGGCTTGCTCAACCATGCCTTGACTTGGAACAGGCCACGATGATTTCTTAACAATTAAGTTTCTCTTTCACTTTCCTTACTCATATTGCATGCCTGTTCATCATCGCTACGAATCATTGTGTAGATCGCTTTTGTAAGTATTATAGTTTTCAAATTAGTAGCTTGGAGCGATTTCATGCATTATATGATTCAATTTTCCACGATTTACTCTCAAGGACGAATTAAAGTAAATCATCGAAATATTATTTCGGTTTTGAGGATCGGATATTGTCCGGACTAAATAAATGTCGAAATCTCTTGTGAAATCTGATAATTTAAAGAAATAACAAGTGTTATAACTAAGCCGGTATACCGATTTACTTTAAGCAAGCAAGGCTATGTTCCCTCCATACATTGACAATAAAATGTGACATTTCCAAAGCATTAAACTTATCTTTTTCTACTGTTTGTAGAATTATATTGAGTGAACAAAAAAATTGAGGAACGCAACAAAATTAACCAGCTTCATTGAGTTATATGACTTAATACATTCACTGCTAGATCTCATGACCTGTCCCCCAGAGGGACTGCCTATCCATAGCGTCTGCCAGATCTATGCCTATATTTTCGGATGTTTTGCGATGTGCTATTCAGGGAATGAAAGCAAATCTGGTTAAAAAAAAAATGGACGTTCTGAAATAAAGTTATAACGTTTGCGTGGACCTTGAACCGATTCACCAAGTGACACGTGCACAGACGAGCAGGCAAAATGGCACATTTTCTGCAATGTTTATTTCACGAGCAATTGAACTTTGCAATGGCTCCATGGTCGTTCTGCATGAAGCTTCAACTCTTTTGTGGATTAAGTCATTTTATTTCATTAATTCATTTTATTTCATTAACTGCTGCGTGTGGTGAAGATGGGCTTTAAAGTTAAAGGGATCCTATATGATATGCAGCGACAGCCTGGCCAAACATTCCTTATCAACCATTTTATTTGAGTGCTTGCATGAGTGCTTAAACCACTTGCCGAGCACCCATTGTCGACAGCGGTACCGCGCTACGTCTTTCTGAGCAAATCGTTCACTCTCTGCGGACGCTTTTGCCACAACATGTCATTCAGGAGCGAGTGGTTCGTGCTCCGTCACCCTGAGCGAGTGGTTTGTGCTCCGTCACCCTGAGCGAGTGGTTTGTTTGCTCCGTCACCCTGAGCGAGTGGTTCGTGCTCCGTCACCTGTGCGAGTGGTTCATGCTCCGCCACCCTGAGCGAGTGGTTCGTGCTCCGTCACCCTGAGCAGTGGTTCGTGCTCCATCACCCTGAGCGAGTGATTCCTGCTCCGTCACCCTGTGCGAGTGGTTCGTGCTCCGTCACCCTAAGCGAGTGGTTTGTGCTCCGTCACCCTGTGCGAGTGGTTCGTGCTCCGCACCCTGAGCTAGTGGTTCGTGCTCCGTCACCCTGAGCAGGTGGTTCATGGTCCGTCACCTGAGCGAGTGTGTTTGTGCTCCATCACCCTGAGCAAGTGGTTCATGCTCCATCACCCTAAGCGATGGTTCGTGCTCCGTCACCCTAAGCGAGTGGTTTGTGCTCCGTCACCCTGTGCGAGTTTCGTGCTCCGCCACCCTGAGCTAGTGGTTCGTGCTCCGTCACCCTGAGCAGGTGGTTCATGGTCCGTCACCCTGAGCGAGTGGTTTGTGCTCCATCACCCTGAGCAAGTGGTTCATGCTCCATCACCCTAAGCGAGTGGTTCGTGCTCCGTCACCTGAGCGAGTGGTTCGTACTCCGTCACCCTAAGCGAGTGGTTTGTGCTCCGTCACCCTGAGCGAGTGGTTCGTGCTCCATCACCCTGAGCGAGTGGTTCGTGCTCCGTCACCCTGAGCGAGTGGTTCATGCTCCGTCAACCCTGAGCGAGTGGTTCGTGCTCCATCACCCTGAGCGACTGGTTCCTGTCCATCACCCTGAGCGATTGGTTCGTGCTCCGTCACCCTGAGCGAGTTGGTCGTGCTCCGTCACCCTGAGCGAGTGTTTGTGCTCCATCACCCTGTGCGAGTGCTTCGTCACCCTATGCGAGTGGTTCGTGCTCCGCCACCCTGAGCGAGTGGTTCGTGCTCTGTCACCCTGAGCGAGTTCGTGCTCCATCACCTGAGCGAGTGATTCGTGCTCAGTCACCCTGTGTGATGTTTTGTGCTCCATCACCCTGAGCGAGTGATTCGTGCTCCGTCACCCTGTGCGAGTGGTTTGTGCTCCGTCACCCTAAGCGACTGGTTCCTGCTCCATCACCCTGAGCGAGTTATGGTTCGTGCTCCGTCACCCTGAGCGAGTGGTTTGTGCTCCGTCACCCTGTGCGAGTGCTTCGTGCTCCGTCACCCTGTGCGAGTGGTTCGTGCTCTGCCACCCTGAGCGAGTGGTTCGTGCTCTGTCACCCTGAGCGAGTTGTGTATTTTCTAAATTCCCGAGCCAATATTTTTTCCACCCGACACATGCAGCTGTTTATAAAGAATAATGTTTGTGATGATATCCCTGAAACATCTATATAAATGCAACGTTGTTTTTCAGTGAAAGTTACTCAAGGTTTCTGGGTTGTATACAGTAAGTACTGTAGTTGGTAATCACACTGACTCGGAACGCTGCAAATTCCCCAAAAATTGCCGATATCGACCAAGCAAGAGAGTGTGTGTGTGTGTGTGTGTGTGTGTGTGTGTGTGTGTGTGTGTGTGTGTGTGTGTGGTGTGTGTGTGTGTGTGTGGTGTGTGTGTGTGTGTGTGTGTGCGCGCGCGCGTGTCCTTGATTTATATCTACATATATGGGTTTCAGAATGTGGAATGGAGTTTATATTAAAAGGTCTGCATAATTAAAAAAACAAAAACCAAGAAACATTAAAGATACTTTTGCTAAGGTTGATGGAACCAAGACAGATGGTTGTTTCCACGAAGTTGACTCTGGATTTACATTTTTCTTGCTCACTCTTACTCTCCTCATGCCACCCCCCTCACTTCTTTCTTTTCCTTCCTTTCCCACTGCCTTCTGTGGATTTTATATGCTGAAGTTAACAAAGCATGTATCATACTCACTCATTTTTGTCCTATGCTTTTCTTTATTGTTAGGTTCACATCTCACTCTCAGAAGTGTCCACGCTTGGATATTCTGCCCGCTGGCACCACTTGCAAGATTCCAGTGAGAAAAGTAGTCGCCGGCGGCACTCTGGATCCCCAAGCCTGGCCTCAGCTTCCGGTGGTTCAGAGATAGAAGTGTTAGCACGATCAGAGCTGGGTTATAGTTCCACAAAGCTGCAACATGAGGATGGCAAGTCAGGAAATGCCAGGAGCCAAGGGCCTCAGGAAACAATTACTACCAACAAAGTCAATGATGGAACTCTGGTTCAGGAATGCAAGGTACCTTCTACAAATGTCATGACAGAGATTCCAGTTACACAGAAGAGTGAAACCTCTAAAACATTATTGGAGCATAATACTATTCTTGATTCCCAACACCATCTCAGCATCGATAATTCGACACAAGAGGCATCTCAACAACCCAAATGGCAGCCGTCTTTGTCACATCATGCAGAACCAGTAAAAGAAAAGGAACAAAAAGATAAACAAGAAATGCTGTGCAATGTTTTAGAGGACAAAAGCAGTGTTGCTGAACTGCTTGATGCTGGGACATCTCGTATAAGCACAGAAGCAGAAAGCTTGGAGAATGGACAGCAGCGTGGACGAGTCATTGAAATTTTGGCTGAGAAAAAGGCTCAAAAGCCGAAAGCACCACGCCGGACAGTGTCACTTGGCCATGGGTGGATGAAGAACCAGGAAAGAACTGTTGGACAACCAAGTGCAGCTGCACAAAGTGAACTTAAATCCACCAGGGTATTTGCTTTTCAACACCAAGCTACAGTTGGTCACCAGCAGGCCAGCAGCCTAATTACTGGCCAGGCAGTCAGTGCTTTGCTTGCACCTAACTCTTGTAAGCCCATCCCTCCCCCTCAGCAAATGCCAGTTACATGCTCAATATCAGACAAGACATCTAGCTCTATGTCCTTGGCAACTAGTAAAGTGTCTGGATCCCAAAAACAAGCCTTTACCAGTACAACAGCTGGGACGGGCACCAATGTTAATACTGCCTTGTTCAAAGCCAACAGCAATTAGTCCTAATGGCAGTCTTAATGCTTATCTTAAAGCAACCTACTGGGTGTCATTACATCTTATTACCATTGAGGAAGATAATTACATTGACCGCATGACACTAAAGGGCCTTCGAACTGCACAGGAATATGTTTATTTCAAAAAGTTGCGCTGTCCTTTTTCAAAATTATAGGCTCATTTGACATTGGGCTGTTGAATAAGCGACCATTTGGAATAATGGGCTGGTGTTTTATAAGTACAAAGCAGTTTTTATCCATCGAGATGTCGAGCTAAATGGCAAAATAAATGGTAAAAAGATATACGTGTAGTTTTGGGTTGGTAGATTGTTACTGCAGGAGCCAGATTTTACACACCCTGAAAACTCGTGACATTTACACTTCTTTTGCAGCGTTTCAATCAACCTTTAGGTACAGACTAATGACGACATTCTTTGCACCCACTTTCCGGTGGGAATGTATGCAGTTCTAATTAAAATATGCACACCGAATGCATGACCTGGTAATGGTACATTTGATTTGTCGTGAGAGTAATGGAACAACAGACTGCTTTAACAACAACAACACGGTCAAAGGAAAAGAAAGTTTTCAATTACTTTGTCACTGTGACAGTTAGGCTAAATTGTCACACAGTTGTATCAAAAGGAAAATTGCACATATTCCAAAACTTACGGTTTGAGTTTTGGAGTGTAAAAAGAAATAAATAAATAATTTATTTATTGTACAAAAATGTGACAAATGCGTTTTTTTCCATCCCAATAAAATCTTATTAAATAATTTTTCAACGTTTTTCTTAACATAGCAAATTGGATTGGCTTGAACGAGTATATGAGGTGAGAGAGTGTCGATAACAAGGCCATCGTTTGGGTTAAAACAAATAGGGTAATTCTACTGAGGCAACTACTTTGAGTTGCAGTCTGTAAAAACAACAAAAAAGGTCTCAGCTGTGACAGATGATAATTGAGTATATAAAATAAGGGCTTACTTTCAGAATATGTGGCCAGAGAAGACTCGGTGTTCAAAAAGTGATTTTTGTTTAATTTTCAACCGAATTGCTCACACCTGACTCGCAGGACAACGCCTTGTGCGATATAATTGAGAAATCTATGTTTTTAATCATTGGCTCTGTGTCCTTGGAAAACATTCTCACTATGCTCTTCGGAATAAGTGCAATATAGGAAATTCTTGTTTTTGCTATCGAACATTATATATGTACGTACGCTTGTGGTATGAATGCCTGAAGACTATATGAAACTTGATTGCTAAAATATCAACTTATACTCATTAAGAGGATGTAATGTTAAAAATCATGCCTTGTTTCTTGATTGTAAGACCAAAAGGTCAAATGGTTCATGAATTCTCAGTTATAATACAATCATAGTTGCACTGCTTTCAACCACTTTTTGGTGAGCATATCTTTCCAGAAACCCAATTGATGTTCATTTAATTAATGGGACTCAACTCAGCACCTTCGTGCCATTTCCAAGCAGCCGACTATGATTATAATGGAACGAACGAGTAAGAATAAAAAATGCATAATTTGTAGTTATTACACTGTATGCTGACTCAGAAGTTAACCATGCCATTTCACAAACATCTAATTTTTTTCATGATGTGTCTTTATGTTTATTGTGCAATGTGATATTCTTTACCAAAGAGTTCAGTGTGCAGTTCTGAATCTGACTCTACCCTAACCCTCTTTGTATAATAGCAGGTTTCTTGTTTGTTTAGCTATTCCTGGAAAGCCAGCAAATGATGACCAATTTCAGTTCCTCCAATTTTGAGGGCTTGAAAGTCAGTTGCTGTGGATTTGATGAGACTGAACTCGCATCTCAATTACGATCCACAGTTATGTCTGATTTGCATAAATGTCTTCTTACATTTCAAATAGCAACATCTAAACAAAGTCAGGAATTGAGCAAAATATGTTCACTGTCAGTGTATACAACTGCAAGTGAATCAATGATGTAACATCCATAACTGTGTGCTATTGTTGCTATTATTGTTTCAATGAAAGCATGTACTATTAAGGTGGGATTTTCTTTTCCTTTTCATCGAAGGATATTAATTTTCTCAGTTCCTAGAGCAATTTAAGCATCCTATTCTGTTATGCATAAAAAATACTGCAAATCCATTTAATTGTGTTTCAATATTCATTCTCTATATCTCTTTACATAAAATGTCTTTTGATGTAGCAAGTGTGAAAAACTTACCTAATTAATAAAGTCACCTCTATAAATAATAGTTGATGAGATAAATGGAACGTTGATCGAGGTATGCTAAACCATGGTGAAAAGCGAGAAGTTGACGTTTTTTGGTGTTAACCTTTCGTCGGAGCAAAAGAGCAACTTTTGATACTTCTTTTTCTCCAACGAAGAGTTAACGCCTGAAACGTCAGATTAGCATACCTTGATCGGCGGTTAGACATGTTGATTCCATATGTTATTCTATTCCTGTATGCTGACTCATATCAACACTAACTTTCACCAGCAAGCCCACTTATTCAATTCATCAATGTAAAGGTTCGACACACTTTAGGTTCACAAAAGCTCATCAAAGCCTTACACCCACCTCAAATTTTCCTTGCGAACTTGTTTTTTTTTTTAGCTTATTCAAGTTTTTTTTTTATTCCTCGTATTTCTGGAGTCCTTTTTCACTTCGTTTTATTTGCATCGTTACGAGAAGCATGAGCATGTTTGTCCATCATTCAAGACTGCAGAATTAACAAGTGTTATACTGTATGTTGAAATTATTACATCTTTCCATCACAAGATTGTATGTTTTTCGAAATTCTATTTAAAATGATGCATTTGAGCACACTTACTCAAAACCATTGTCATTCATGTGATGAGTGATTAATTTACAGTACATGCTTGTTCTGTTTGTTTTTTGCAGGACTATAAGCAACATATTAATTTAAGGATCATTTAAGTTTTTTTTCTACCCTCTCAGAAGGTACAATAAATTTTGTCCCTTAAGTGTAATTTTATGTCAAAGAGTATCAGACATTTTACGTGATCACTGATTTAATATCACATCACAATATAAACAACGTTTGACTGAACAATCACTGCCAACTATTTAAGACACGAGAAGCATGATTAAATGATTAAAGATGGTATCATGATTAAAGATGCATCATGATTAAAGATGACAATGGTTTTTAGTGATATGGTATCACGATTAAAGATGTGCCAGACTTGCAATTTAGTGAAGTTCTGATTTATTTATTTTTGCATCAAATTGTTTATCAACACATAGTTGGATGGCCTTGACTTTTCTTTTTATAACTGCATGCCGAGAGCTGCCGCTGGGGTCACGTGGTTTCATTTGAATAATCAGGAAAGTCTATTTTTTTTTCAATCAGACTTGTGAAATCAAATCAAATCTATAATATAAAGGGAGCTTGGTCTCGGCATGCCTGTGTCCATCCCTGCGCCCAGCCGTCCCTGCATGCGCGTGTCCGGCCGGCAACAATTGTCCTTCAGGGGATACCACGAGTCAAGCCCAATTTGCAAACAGTATGAAATAGTTGAGTAAGGCCGCAAACAGTATGATATAGTTGAGTAGGGTGATGATAGATGGGCTGGTTTCAATTTACATTAAAACAAAAACTCTTCCTCCTTCATCTTCTTCAATTATAATAATGGTGAGTCTCATTCAATCCCGTTTCTCAAATCGATTAGATTCAGAAAACGCTTGCTACATTCAATACTATTTTCAAAATTTCCATTATATTCATATAACAGTAATATATTGCCCTATCAACCAGTATGTCTGATTATACACCACCTCTCGCTCTACTTGCAACACAGGTGAGAAAAGGATACGAAAAAAGTAGCTGATGTTTCAATAATTTATTCGCACAATTTTTAAAGGATAAAAGTTAATCTTTTGTCAGATACCCCTTCAATCTCGTTATTTATAATAAGACACAACACTGCCCCCTTCCCCTCTCCCCCCCCTCCACACACACACACACACACACACACACACACACACACACACACACACGACAATCCCTACTGGCAGGACAGGAAATCATGCAGTAGCATTTTGTTCTTATTTGAGTCGAGATTGCCTGTTTTAATTCATGGAGTTGAAGGTTTGTGCAAGGAAGAGCCTCTGTCTGTAATTATTTGATATTGTCTGAACTTTTACTTATCTGATATAAACAAAAAAAAACGTCGCCACATATCATTTTACGAGTGGATCATAAAAATGTTTAAGAAAAACTGTTCCAAGTGGATATTTGCGAAGCACTGTCATTTTAACGATCTTGCGAACACAAAGCACTGTGATATTTCTATTCAATAATACCTTTAAGTTTTGTGCCTTTATTTTTCTTACGATTGAAAACATTTGCATAACACTGTTTCAAGTACTCCCGTATATCGATCACTATGCTCGTGTTCTGCGTATATCAAAGGGGTTCTATCACGAATCGTCATTGGAAATCGTGGAGGATTTTGAGATATCCCTACGTTTCGATGATGAGTCCCGATTAGCTCTGCATGTGCTATTCGGCCTGTGATTGTGATTATAAGCATGAACATAGCATGTTTACATATCAATGCCATTGGTGGATGTCATTTATCCTTGGAAATGAAGTGTTTGGCACTTATACCGTGCTTTTGACTTTGTCATGCATGTGTCAAACTCTTAACTCACATTTGCGTGTTTGTGAAAAAACTTCAAAAGCCAGCGTTTGTGGATGTAGTTGCTTTTTAGTTGTTGTTGCTGTTGTTGTTTCTTTCTTCAAAACCGACCATACTGATATAAAAAATGTGCAATTGTACAGCATTCTATGCACATGTACAGTGCAAACAGACCGAGATATGAGAAGAAATCTTGGATATCAAGCATATATTGACTTTCAATTGTATATGTTTCACTATGTATGACATGAACTGTGTAAAATGTTATATAATGAACAAAGGAGTGAGTATTATTATTAACACATGGTTATCCATCTCATCGACAATGAAGTTTGGCAGTGAATCAAGAAATGTTAATAAATAACGAGCATACGTTTGATGGTGTACGTGCACATGTTGTTAAATATTTTATATGAAACAGGCTGTATACCGCGTAGTCTTGTTTTGATAAAGTGCATTCTACGTGCTCACCAATGAGCTTTGTGACATGTGATGAAACCAATATCAACAAAAGACCTCTACTGTTCCAGCCTTCAATGACATGATTATTTGGTGTACGGCTGTTGATCTTATTATTTTTTGCCAAGATCGGGCTTGCTTCATAAATTGAAATAAATAAACAGCTTCAAACCTGAGAAATCCTTCTGCAAGTATACATGCATGGATGCAATTGTTATGCCATTTCCAATGGTGTGCTAAAAAAGCAGTTTTATCTCATCTCTAAAGAAAAAAACAATCGTGACAAAACCATAAGGGAAAGTAAAAGCGGTTTCAATTGGCAACAATCGACTGACGATTGTCACAAAAAAATGTTTATTTGCCATTTATACGGTATACAACATTATTATCAATGATCTTGTTCATACTTTTGTGTTGTATATTCGATATGGCTGTTGAAAGCTTATGACTTCACTCAACAGCAGTTTGTCAGCATATCATTTTGGACACATTTGATGGTGCGGCCATTTCTTTCCCATGCCATCCCTACACATAGAGTACTGCGATACTCCATGGCATTTGACTGTGTTTTGTTGTAAGTGCCTTCTTTTCTTATTATCACTTTGCATTTATTTACAGCAGTCATGCTTTTATTTTCCATCCACACCTTTGGCAGAGCCATGGTATTGAATATAACGGTCCCTTGTTTTGAAGTTGACCTCTTTCCATATAAAACTAGAAGGGCACTCGGTAGAGCGCATACCTCTGCCACGTAATGCCTGATCCACGAGAACATATCGGGCCCAATACATTTTCGAGATATCATGCTATATTTCGTTTTTGGCCCTTATCGGATCGAATTATCAGATCCGGATTTGGATCTTCACCAAAATTGAATCAGTTCTTCCTTGTCACACCCAATGTGCCCACCAAGGTTCATCCGGATCCATCCACAACTTTGAGATATCCTGCACACAGACAAAAAAACAAATGGACAAACAGACAGACAGAGAGGTGTGAAAATGGGACAAACGGGACAAGTGCGTTGTGTGAATCTCATAGTTAGGTCTGATTATATCTCTGAACTCATTCCTATTCTTTCTCTCTATTCCTGAGATAAATTCAAGCAGGCACTGCAATCGGACACCTACCTGTAAAAGCCACGGCCCCACCCTTCGCTGTGAGAATGGGTCCTCGTGAAGGCCGGCAGGCACTACACTCGGACACCCACCTGGAAAAACCGCCGCCGCGCCCTTCACGTAAGAATGCGTCCTCACAGAAAACCAAAAGGAACAAAACACCAAACGCCCACGCTGCACGGAACACGTGCAGCACAGCGGTAATTTCCACCATGGAACACTGGGCAGAGGAAATAGGAAGGATAACCAACACGACGGCGCCCCTGCAGGAATGCCGTGCCGAGGAAACAGAAGGAACACACCAAATGCTAACAACTTGCAGTACGCATGCGGTGCACTCTTTTCAACCCATTTCTGAGTCTAATAATTATATCTATCTTCTTCTTCAACTCAAACCTACATGTAAATAATTAATATCCATTTTTTCCGCTCCGCCCGGATCTCCCGTCGTACGCTACCTTTTGACCCACCTGATGCTTGTCTCTACCCCCTGCTCAATTCCTGACAGACTAGAGTGGCACCACCACACCACCACTTTTGATAAATGACCGCATGCTCAATGGCGGCGGGACCCACGCGCAGCCCCGGGTAATTTATTATCGCACACAGAGCAGGGCACGAAAGGCACACATCTTCGTTTGGGTCTGCGCATAGGTTACCATGGCATCTTACTGTCGGTCTTCGCTGACACTGTGGCCGTGGGTGTCTCCGCGAATGGCGGACATCTTCTCGCCTTCCGTCTGGTGACTGCTGCCAGGCAGAGGCGCGCTGTACGGCCGGGCTGCATGGCTTACAGACAGGCAGCGAGCCGGCGGTCAGCATGACAGCACTGATCGCCGGCACGGGCCGGGGGTTGGTGCAAGGGCGATTCGTGTCACAGTGTTCGGAGCAAGACGATTCCGCAGCTCGGGGTCATCTTGCCGGAGTAAAGTGGATCCGCTTCTGGCATCACGGCTGGGCCTATGCTGGCTGGCCCCAGTCAGAGCACCCGATTCGGGTGACGACACATCGCTTCGGGTCATCACCCCCTGCCCTCACCACAGGGTCCATAAAAGGACAGGTGCGGGGCCGTCTAGAGTGTCGTTCCTGCTCATCGTTCCGCTTGCGGTGGTTTTCTGTTCCCGCTCATTGCTCATGGTTCCTGTCGGCTCATCCGGCTCTCTGTTGGCCTGGATCGACAATCCGCCCATTCCCCTGCTGACTCTGCTTCCTTCATCAGCTCGCTGATGACTCCTCCGCCATCCACCCACACCCTGATCCTGTCTGCTATTACGCCCACTCACTTTTGGCTCCGCCTTTCTCCACCCACTGGCTTCTGATCCGCCCAAAGTCCTTCCTTCACGCCTGACGGTCTCGCCCATTCTCTGGATCGACGCTTAACTGCACTAGATGCCACGAAGGGGAGGCGACGCGCCACTGTCAGGGAGGTATCGCTCAGCGGAGCATCCCCCAAAAGTACTGGTGGCGGTCAGTCAATCTGCAAGGATTGAGAGACCAGTAAGCCTCATCTCCTCTCCTTTTTCTCTTCATTAACTCTTCTTCATCAGGATGTGTGTGTGTGTGTGTGTGTGTTGTGTGTGTGTGTGTGTGTGTGTGTGTGTGTGTGTTGTGTGTGTGCGTGCGTGTGATGGTGCCTGTCCTTGCTTAATTTAAGAGTGTACAAGAATTATATCGGGATGACTTTGCTCTGTGTCTGCTTTAGTAAGTTGCTTGTTTTATTGTCACACTCTACAATTCTTGCTATCTCACACACAACAATAAAAATAGCTCCGCAAAGCGGGCGTAACCCCTCAGCCCATGCATTGTAAAAGGAAGCAGTGATATCACGATGATGCAGTCAGTTAGAGCAAGTTGGACGCATATCAAAAATCAATCAGACTTCAAGATGGCTACCGTGGCAGCTAGTGAAAATCGCAGCGTGCCCATTTTCGAAAGGAACCTTCCTCTACTCAACTCCAACACACACACTGCAAAAATGCATTTATCAATCGGACAAGCGCAAGCTGTTCTCGAAATTGACGAAACAATTTCAAGACGACTGCTTGGCGGCACACTGAAATCGCAGCGCGCCCAATTTTGAAAAAGGGGAAAACACTTCTCTACTCAACCCAACACAACCGTGCAAAAATGGATTTAATCGGACAAGGCGATCTCCTCGAAATCGACGGGAAACCAATTTCAAGATGGCTGCCATGGAGGCCACATTGAAAATCAGCAGCGCGCCCATTTTCGAAAGGAACCTTCCTCTACTCAACCAACACACCTGAAAATGGATTTAATCGGACAAGGCGTTCTCCTCAAAATGACGGAAAACATATTCAAGATGGCTGCCATGGAGGCCACATGGAAATCGCAGCGCGCCAATTTTGAAAGGAACCTCCTCTACTCAACCAACTACCCTGCAAAATCGATTAATCGGATAAGGTTCTCCTCGAAATCGACGCAAACCAATTTCAAGATGGCTGCTATGGAGGCCACATTGAAAATCGAGCGCGCCATTTTCGAAAGGAACTTCTCTACTCAACCCAACATACCCTGCAAAATGGATTTAATCAGACAAGGCGTTCTCGAAATTGACGGAACCAAAAGTTGACAGATCGGACGCCCGCCCGGACGGACGCCTATGAGACATCACACCTTAGCCAATTCGGGCTGAGGGGTAAAACTATTAACTGTGCCACATATTTTTCCTCGCTGCTGTAATAAATCTTTTGTAGAAATGTTCCGAGCTCATTTTTGTCTCTTCTTTCATTGATCCCAGCATGGTCCGTATCCTACCAAGCCGGGACTTTATTCCAACGATCCATTGTTTTAGCCGGTACGTCCTTGGCAGTGTGCTCGGCTGCATCTGATCCGGTAAGGTGATCCGGTTGGACAAGGCGTACCGAGGGCATGTCCCCGATAATTAGGTCACGTGATTAATTAGGTAACCCGGTCACGTGGGAGTTATTGGCGTTCACGGTCGGTTAGCGACCGCTGCGTCACAAATTATCGTGTGGCGGCCTGCAATTCCAGGGAGTCTGGTGGGAAGATAGCTCCCCCCACCGTGGTCTCCTCACCAGACCCCCGGCCTGCAACATATGTACATATATTATTATGTATATATATTATATATATATAATATAGATATATAATATATATATATATAATTATTAGTATATAATTATGTATTGTATGGATTTCAGAATCGGATCCGACTATGCATACAATATTCAGGTCCTCAAACAGTTTTTCCATTGATGCATGTCCGGATAGACCCATCCCTTGTCTGGTGGGATTCGAACACTTTGATGCATTGAGAAGGGTATAGAACAGATTCCCTTTCTGTGGAATGGCCTTTCTCTTTACGACATGTTATACACGCGAGAGATAGCCGTTAGCCGAACGGACGCTCATTCTACGCCTTTCCATCGGGACACATTGGCTTGGAGGTGAACGATTTATACTTACACTTGATTACAGGACATTTGATTAAGCACACCATGGGCTTTTTCTGAGCAGTTATTCTGACGGTCAAATACGACTGTGGATCATTCACCTCACCCACATCTCTTTCATTGACGTTCGACACCCACCTCTCTTTCATTGACGTTTGACATCCACCTTTTTCCATCGACGTTTGATGCCCCGTTCGGCAGCTCTATGGACACTGGCTGGCTCTTGTTCGTATCAGGCTGAACGGAGAGATGATGGTTTTTGTTGACGTTTTGTGAGTGCTTCACGTTTTTGCTCAGTAATTCTGGCAAATGGCTGCTTTCTGCCATTCGTCCAGCACCCCAAACATGGCATCGTAAGCCAGGCCTCTGTTGATTTTGGGTTGCATCTCGCTCTGGTAAGGAAGGAATGATCGCGAGGTTGACGGTTGGTCAGGTGCAACGATGTGCCATTTGGCAAGGTTGATTTGGCTGAAGTCTGTTTGAGGCTTTGCTCACACTGGTCGCCTATAAAAAGGACGGGAGGACTGCTTTGCTGACAGTTTTGTGATAGCTGGGTGACGGTTCCTTTCAGCTCCAGTCAGTTGGACAATTCCTGACAGCTGGGTGACGGTTCCTTTCAGCTCCATTCAGTTGGTGAGTCGGTGACAGTTGGTAACAGCTGGTTACAGCTCTTCACAGTGTCTTACAGCTGTCCGTTGGTTACGGCTCCTGATAGCTCCTGACGGTGGGTGACGGTTGAACCATTCCTGCTGGTTCTGCTCGTATCTGATTTTTGGCGTCCTTGGTTCCTGGGGATGACGACGTGACGTCGATTGGAGTTCGAGCCTGTTTGCGAGTGGGTGCATGGCGAGGCAGGGCGCTGGCAGCAGACCAAGGCACGCTCACACATTTTGGGACATTTTATTGGAAGCACGACTTCTTCCTTGGTAAGCCGAGACCGGATTTCTTCCCCCCCTGAATGATCTGCTGGGATGCCGCTTGGGTTCTCGTGTTTAATCGTAAGTAAGGCATAGTGATAGCATCTGCCCTTTGTCTGTTTTTCTATCATGCCTGTTTAATTCTTTATTGCTTGAGATTATTTTGATTATTTGAATTCCTTACTATTCATACACAAAAATGAAAAGTTCTTCAGTTTATTCATTTTTGTTCTTTATAATAAATTCCTTGTTGACGTTCGACTGTCCATGCTGTCTTTCCTTCTATTGATCAGCATTGTCCAACGCCTAGATAGACTGGGAGGTAGTTACAAACTAATTAACTGTCACGTCAACATGCACCAGAGCAGTAAATGCTGGCCACCCGACTTAAGATCTAATCAAGATAAGATTGGTGCATTGCTGAGGGCGCGTACCTATTCAGGAAGCCGACGTGACCTCGAGTTAAACGGCAAAATTAGACGGTGGACACTGGAGAGTCATGGTTAACTGTTGGCATTTGTGTTTTAAAGCAACCCAAACTACCACAAAGTTAATTGTTGAGAGGTGGCTCAGGTACGGCTCTTCCGAGGAGAAACGAGGATTACCTCCTCTCATAATTCACTCGGTACATGTGGCTGTAAACAATTATGTGTTGTATATATATATATATATATATTATAGTATATTCATACATTAAATGACCATATTAATATCAGTCTGGAAAAAAATAAGAGACAACTCCAAAAAAATTTAAATCAGCATCTCACATGTATGGAGCAGCCATTCCATTCCAGTGTCTGTTTGAATTCCAACACAGGCACCCTCATTCTACTTAGTGAGGGTACTGATTAGGTGATCTACCTGAACAGAATCTTATTTAACAAGGAAAAGTATAAAAACACTGCTGTGGTCATCACTATCCTCTTGCATAGGACCAGCTGGATGGCAAAAACCATGCGCGTAGTAGTACCTAAAAGTAATTGAATAAAAAAATTAACTATTGACCATGCGCAAAAGGTTGAAAGAAAAGTTTTGAGTGAGGAAAGAAGGGGTTCAATTCTGGCTTTACTGGCAGAGGGATACAGTGAGGTCACGTTGCTTCCATCCTTAAATTTCAAAGACGGGGTTCATAAGAACAAGGTAAGCAGCAGACATTGGGGACAACAAAGCTACAGACTGGGCAGAGAGGGAAACGGACTTTCCCACTGACCGGGCATGACCGCCAATCATTTGAATGTCATCAACAACCGTAGGATGAATCAAGTGACTACAAAAAGAATGGCAAACGAGCTGGGTGTGAAGTGCACGGCGAGGACGGTTCGAAACAGGCTGTCTAGGGCATGGGCTGAAGTCAGTGCAAAGCTAGAAAAAGCCTTCATCATGAGAAGCAAAGAAGAGCCAGGCGAGGTTTGCAAAAGACCATAAGGATTGGACCGTGAGGACTGGAGTAAGGTCATCTTCTCTGATGAGTCAATTTTCAGCTTTGCCCAACACCTGGTTCGTAATGGTAGACAGAGACTGAAGAGGCTATCACCACAGTGTCTCCACCCACTGTGAAATTGGTGGAGGATGGTGATGATCTGGGGGTACTTCAGCAAGGCTGGAATCGGGCAGATTTGTCTTTGTGAAGGACTCATGAATCAAGCCACGTACAAGGTTGTCCTGGAAGAACACTTGCTTCTTCTGCTCTGACAATTTCCCAACTCTGAGGATTGGTTTTTCCAGCAGGACAATGCTCCATGCCACACAGCCAGGTCAATCAAGGTGTGGATGGAGGACATCAGATCAAGACCTGTCATGGCAGGCAAATCCCAGCCTGAACCCATTGAAAACCTCGGAATGTGATCAAGAAGAAGATGGATGGTCACAAGCCATAAAACAAAGCCGAGCTGCTTGAATTTTTTGCGCCAGGAGTGGCATAAAGTACCAAACAGCAATGTGAAGACTGGTGGAGAGCATGCCAAGACGCATGAAAGCTGTGATTGAAAATCAGGGATATTCACAAAATATTGATTTCTGAACTCTCTAAGTTAAAACATTAATTTGTGTTGTTAAAAAATGAATATGAACTTGTTTTGTTTGTATTATTTGAGGTCTGAGAACACTGAATCTTTGTTGTTATTTTGACCAGTTGTCATTTTCTGCAATAAAATGCTCTAAATGACAATATTTTTATTCGGAATTTGGAGAAATGTTGTCAGTAGTTTAGAGAATAAAACAAAAATGTTCATTTTACTCAACACATACAAAATAGTAAAACCAGAAAAACTGATAATTTTGCACTGGTCTCTTATTTTTTTCCAGAGCTGTACATATGTGTGTATCATAAGATTGGGGCGTTTGGGATTATCATTTTAAGAAGAAGGTGCTTCCAATCAAGAAATGAATGATCTACTCTGCTAATTTGAGTAATAAGCAAGAGCAGGGTCGCTCTTGCTATTACTCAAATTATTGGAGTAGATCGAGTTTACTTTGGTTTGAAGTTGCCGTGCCTTTTTTAAAACAAGCTCAAATGAGCTAAGATCCTCGTCTCTTAATGATGAGTCATAAAAACGAATATGACGTCATTGTGATGTATCAGGTTTGCGATAAATTATCTGTGCTAATGCCCGGCTTGATTCCCACAACAAATTCAAAACAGCTTGCCTAGTTTCGGAGATATATGGTAAAGGCGATTTCCTTTAGCGGCGATATTATGACGTCAACTTTTTTTTCTAGGAAGAATTTTCAAAAATCGGAGATGGTTACGCTGTGGCGTGGGCCTGCATATACGTGGAAGTTTCACGAAGATCCGATAAAACTCTGGGTTGTGAAACAAAAAATGTCAAAAAATAGGAATGATGTCATAAAAATTGATATGACGTCATAGTGATGTATCATATGTGGCGGTAATTCACTCTCTGCTAATGCCTGTTCGATTCCCGGCAAACAGAATTTCAAAAAGCTTGCCTAGTTTCGGAGATATTTTTTTTCAAGACGGGCGGTTCATTTCAAAGAAGGGATTTTCATAGCGGAGATATTTTGACGTCATAACTTTTTTTTCTAGGAGGAATTTCCAAATGGAGATGGTTACTGTCTGACAGGGTATTTTATATTATACTATGCAGTTTAGGAAGTTTCGATGAAAACTGTAGGTTGTGAAACAAAAAAGTCCACAAAGAAGAAGAGTGAAGAACAACAACGTGAGTTAGACTTAGAGATCCTCCACGAGATCTAAAACAGAAAACATATGGGTGTACATATATATGAAGTTTTTGGTATAAAACTTAACAACATTTTAGAAATAACCTAGATATGCGAAAAGCTTTTGTCCGCTTTCAATCATGGAAAAATGCGAACAGAATGAAGCAGTAACAAAATACACATTTTAAAGACACAGAGTAATAAGGTCAACACTCATTGTTTGATAATAATCGATCCAATATGCTCAGAGGATGTTCAATACTATTCGTCCATGGAGTTAACATTGTCAAAACAGATACAATATGTGCACGAATTCCTTTTGTCGACAAAGTATTGGATCATTTGACTTGATAAATGTTGCCTCCATTATCCAGAGGTATGATGCACTGTGTCCCTTGCTCAGGGTTTGGAATCAGCTAACATTATATTCCTCTGCGCACTGAGGATTACTCAAAAGATGAGAACCAATTGTCAAAACACAGAGAACAGCAGCCATACTTTCCACATTCCTCCATGTCCGTCGTGGTTGTCTTTGTCCAGTTGGTAAATGCCGGACAGTCAAAGGGACGTGCTGTTTAATGCGTTCCCTCAATCACAAAGATGTACGGCCTACGTACCGAGCTCCACATCGGCACTTAAACTCGTCAATAACATTGCTGGATAGAATGGTCGACAGTTCATCCTTACGGATTGATGGAAGCAGCCTGCGAGTGGTGAAAATTACTCGTGGTTGAACAGCATAGGAATTGTACACAGTCTGCTTAATTTGTTTCTCAAAATGTTGAGACACTTTTGCTTTCCAAGGTAGACGCAGGTACACCGGACGGACATCTATCAGGTCCAGCTGTTTTTTCTTTTGAAGGACTCAGGAACTTGTGTATCTGTTAATGACTATGCCTGGTGTTGGCTTCATGGTTAGGGTGGTGGGCTTGGGATCTGAGGATCCTGAGTTAGAATCCCGCTTGTCTGTTGAACGAACACCAGGTGGGGTTGACTCTGCCTGTCATCCTTCCGAGGTCGGCAAAACGAGTGCCAGCTTGCTGGTATCCTGTGTCGGAGTGGCGACCCATTCAGGATTGTGCCCAATTGCCCAGGAGACTGCTTTGGCAGCACCAACACTCTCATGCCTGGTGTTGGCTTATTGGTTTAGGTGGTGGACTTGGGATTCGAGAGTCCTGAGTTCAAATCCCACTCTTCCGTTTAATTAATACCAGGTAGGGTTGACTCAGCCTGTCATCCTTCCGAGATCGGCAAAATGAGTACCAGCTTGCTGGGATGATTGAGCCATTCGAGTATCTTGTGTCGGAGTGGCGACCCGTCCAGGATTGTGCCCAACAGCCCAGGGGACTCCTTCGGCAGGACCGACACTCTGTACTGAGTATGGTCCCAATAGATGGATATTAATGACTTGCTCAGGATATGCATTATCAAGGAGGATTGTCCTCATGGCCAGGACTTCATTAGGGAGTTTGCCTGCTGAGAAAAGTTTGCCTGCTCAAGCAGAGTGTCCCACGGAGGTACACGCTACACAAACAGACCTTTACACGGCTAGGTGAGGCATCTTTCGCCTCACGCATCTTTTCTCCTCTCTCTCTATATCCACCCCTCTATCTCATCTTCTTTGGATGCACAAAGAGCATCATTACTGACTCACAATCCCATTTTCCTCTGGCATGACACC
>CM068954.1:171022129-171038027 GCA_035128595.1 Eptatretus atami | reverse complement strand
TTGTTGAAAATTTGATGACAAAAGCTCAATTGGTTAAAAAAGTTACAGCCCAGACAGACAGACAAACAGACAAGCCGGTAGGCGGCCATGGGTCGCCGAGCATCGGATGACCTTTGACCCCTGATCTGAGTTAATCTAGTACTAAGTACTTACGAAATTTGCAATCAATCGTTAACCGTAGTATGACAAAGGGCTTTGAATGTAATTTTCCCGAACAATGCACTCATGACCTTGACCCCTGACTTAGCCGAGATATGTCAATATGTCCTGAGCAAATGATACCATGAGTACTCTGTACTATGAACTTATCTATCGTATCGGTTAACCCGTGTAGGACAAGGGTTGATTGTCATTTGCCCGAAAATGCACTCATTACCTTTGACCCCTGACCTAGCCGAGATAGTCAATATGTCCTGAAGCAAAGTTGTAGTACTCATTGAGTACTATGTACTATGAACTTTCATTCGTACGTAATCCGTAGGACAAGGGTGCCTTGAATGGTAATTTGCCCCGAAAAATCATACTCATTTACTGACCTGACCTACTCCGAGATAGGTCATTATGCAAATGAGCAAATTGTAATCAATTACGGTCTATAACATATAAAGATTCATTCGATTCGGTTCAACGTCTGGAGCTAGTGTACTTGAATTTCAGGCGGGAATGCTCAATGGCCCTCGATCACCCAAGGTCGAGAGGGTTACCATTTGAACTATAAGATATAAAAAAAATGGAGTCATTATAGCAGATAGAGAATCACCTTAAGATTATGCATACAAACTCATCGAGTTCATGCTACTGATAACACTCGGTATATTGAATAAAAAGTACCGAAAATGCGTGTTTGAATATCGAAATCCAAAGTTTCGGGGCTGTGAAGTTGAAAGAAATATAATCTCAAAATCCGCGTCTCATTATTTGTGCACAATGTATCCATGATTAGTGAATTTCAATGATCATCCTTGACCATAAACCGAATGATGCTTGCGCGAAGCACCTCAGCTCTCGCATATTATCAATTTTTCCTAATGACCATTGAACCCTGACGAGCGAAATCGGTCAATATGTCCTGAGCAAAGTTGTAAAACTCATTGAGTACCATGAACCTGCAAAGTTTCATTCATATCGTGCACTCACCTGGTCGCTAGGCCTTCAATTTTCGCCAATTTTCGTGCATACCCTAATTGTTGGTGCGTGCGGGTAAAGTATTCCATATATCACAAAAACCGGAATATATTGATAGACATCACCTGTAGATCATTCGTGCCAAATTTCATAACCCTTACGTGGGATAATGGCGTTTCGAATTGATTTCACGTGAACGGTACCGATTTGAAGGTTTTTTTTGTGCTTAGGAACCAAAAGCTCCCTAGCAACCGTCACAATTTCCGATCACTAGGTCACAAGATTACCGACACCCGAGTTTGGTCAAAATCCGCCTCAGTTTACTACCAATTATGCTGATGACAAATGAACAAACAGACAGAATTACTGACAATAAGGGTCACCTATTTTGGCGACCCAACAGACAGACACGCAGAAGCGATTGCAAAACCCCGTCTCCCACTGCACGGGGGATGGGCTAAAAGGTTCAATAGGGTGGTGTATAAAGATGTTGTTCGGGACTGCTTCTGGACTATTTCAATATCACTAAACTTTCTGATTTTTTTTTTTAATGATCATTAAAATCATTGTTTTATTAAAGTTGAAGTAAAATTGAAGTAACACTGTGCGGGGTGTCGTGTTCTGTGAACTCTCCAGTTGGACAATGAAACGCACGGGGTCGTTTACGATTGCCATCCCACTGGTAATGTTGGGGCTGGAATTTGTCATTTCTTCAGTCTGCCGGTGGATAACTCACCTACTCTTTGCGATAGATACCGTTGGATCTTTAACGTCCACCGGCAGCAACCATTGCTGGTGCACAGGTCCCCAGCTTAGCACCCCACCCGAGAGACGGCACCACTCATTGATGTAATACCCTGCCTGAAAAGTGCCGATCTGACAGTTTATAGTCGGACCAAGAATCAAATCCAGGCAGGAAACATGTTTTACATGGGAAATGCACATTAACTTACCATCAACTTTGACATACAACTAGGTCGGAGGTGAAAATGTATGGATGCTGGTGACAGCAGCATCATAAACTGCATTGCGATGACAATCTGACAACACTATGAATAATTCGGCTATTACGGTGCATTTTCAGGTTGTTTTCGTCTGCATGGAACTGCCGTTGGAGCTCACAACATGGCTACTTGTCACTGTGACACCATTACCTCTCGCGTTCCATTGTGCCGTCAATTTGAAGTCGAGAGCGATGAACAAATCGTCGCTAAGTTTCTATGGTGAAAATTTTTTGAGCCTGGCTGATGCACCAAATCATATTGGATTGGTGTCACGTAAACACCTGTCAAAAGGTAGGTGTCCCCTTTCTTGGAGCTATTTTTTTTGATTAAGATTATTTTCTTAGAACCATTGCAGATGATGTTTTTCAGTTGGGCACGAAGTAAAGCATTGGCTTCCTGATATGCCTAGTGCTGTTAAATTGGAATTGGAAGTGTCTGTAAGGAGACCGTTGACATGAGGTTTGGATGTGCAGAAACCAATTGAATGGAAATGTAACTCGCCTGAACAAGTTTAAGGCAGTGGTGGAATTAAGATCAGTTATCTTTTCTGTACTATTAAATGAACAAACTGCCACGGTTTCCAAGACACGTGGCGGAGGGATGAGTCTGAGCTTTGGCACACATGTCCAGTATTGCTTCGGATTCCAAATGTCCCCTTTTGGAACGGATCCATTATTGGAGTTCCATGACAAAAGGGTCCAAAATTGCTGTGATGGGTCCCCAACTTGAACTTGCTGTGATGGGTCCCCAACTTATCGGGGTTGACAACTGAGTCAACCCAACGACGGCTTCTTCTACACGGATAACATCGTTTACAGTGGACTGGGTTAACATTAGTATGCTCTGCTTTTTTAGATAACAGGCACTCATTTCGCGATATACTACAGCGTCACATCCGTGTTATGCCTGCTTTGCGTGGGTTATCTTCTTGTTATTATTATTATTTTTATTATTATTATTATTATTATTATTATTTTGTATGAAGCTTGTGGCTGCTGTTTGCATCATTGCTGAGAGTGTAGCTGTGCCGCTGATGCAATGCCCCTGTTTTCAGTCAGCTGGTACTCATTTTGCTGACCTCGGAAGGATGACAGGCTGAGCCAACCCACCTGGTGTTATTTAACGGGGTGACGGAGACAAAGCATGAAAGGAGCAGAGGGCGCAAGACCAAAAAGGAGGCAGTGGAAGACAGAGAGACCACCGTCTGTGATAGGAAAGTGATAGGCCCATGGACTCAGCTTCACTGCGGGAGATTCCAATAATCTTGAAGGCTTTGATTTCCATGGCATCAAGCTGAGCATGGTATTCGGTAGGGGCACCAGCCTAGAGGGGAGAACAGTACTCCATGAAGGCCTTGTATGTGCATAAGGGTTCAGGTGTGCCAAGGAAGGACTGTGTAAGATGGAGGATGATCAGTCGGCGACTAGCTTTGAAGCCCAACTTTGAAATGTGGTTTGCCCAAGAAAGATCGTGGCATATAGTGAGACCTAGGAGTTTGAATGACTGAACTTCCTCAAGTGAATTGTTAAGAAAGTAGATGGGAGGGTTTTCCAGATGGTCCTTTTGGAGAGAGAGTGATAGAGAGATTTGTCAGGATTGAAAGACATATTCCAAGTGTTTGACCAGTTTGTGATTTTGCCAAGGTCTGAAAAGAGGGAAGAGGCTGCTGCCTGCCTATCTGAAGCATGAGGGATGTCACGGTAGAGGGTGGAGCCATCAGCAAAGAGATAAAGAGTATTTTCCAGATAGATCATTGATGAAGATTAGGAATAGGACTGGATCCAGAACACTACCTTGTGGCACTCCAGCCTAAACAGGAAGAGGAGACAAAAGGTTTGAGTTGAGAGCCACGCGTTGGCTTCAGTAGTCGAGGAAGTCAGTAAGCCATGTGTGTAGTTGGCCTTGGATGGCTTCGATAGAGAGTTTGGAGAGCAGATCGGGATGCCAGACTGTATCAAAAGCATGAGATATGTCCAAAGAGGATGGCCTGACATTGAGGGCCTCCATGCATTGTTTGGAGAGTAGGAGCATCATGTCCAAGGTAGACCTGGTCTACCTTCGATTCAGACCTGGTCTAAATACAAATTGCTGATCTAAGATGAGGCCATTGGAGAAAATGAAGGATTTCTTATCAACTGCTATGATGGATTCCATGACCTTGCTGATGATTGGAAGTAAGCTAATTGGTCTGTTGTTGATGAGATCGGTTTTTGCACATTTTTATGCAATGCAGTGATGTTGGCTGATTTCCAAGCAGATGGAAGGTGACCGAGGCCAAGTGCTAGGGTGAAAAGAGCTGAAAGAGGATGTGAAAGAGCAGCAGAGCAGGTTTTCAGGACACTTGAGCTGATGCCGTCCGGTTCATTTGCAGAATTAGATTTGAGGGATGCCAGAAAATGCTCCACATTCTCAGATGCAAAAGGAACAGTTGGGTGTGACTGGGTAAGGTGGGTACAGGGAGTGAGGGGTAGGGGACACAATATTTGGAAGTAAACAGAATTTGGCTGTGATGCCATTACAAGAGAGGTAAGGGATGGAAAGGAAGCATACACCAGAGACAGACTTAAAAAGGCACCACCAGGTTTTAGAGGAGGGAGACAAGTTTGAAAGTTCAATCTTGAGGTTGGATAGATATTGTTTTCTGGCTCTCCTGAGAGTGGACACACACAGTTGTTGTGGGATTTATGGAATGATCTGAAATTGCCATTGGTTGGGTTTGCTTTCAAGGAAGAGAAGGCAACTTGTTTCAGAGTAACTGCCTCACCACATAATTCAGTGTACCATTTGTGGGAAGAAGGGATTTGATGGAAGATGATATGGGATGAATATATGCATAACAGAAAGAGCAGATTTCTGCAGAAGAATTCCCAGGCATATCAGGGGCAGTAAATATGGGAGACCAGTCCTGAAGTGAGATGACTGCTCACAGTCCCTGTCAATTGCCTGAGTGAACTCTGCTAGACTCGCCAGCGCTGGAGCAGCTCTCTTAGAATAGCCAGAGATGTTGACTCTCACAAGCATATGATCAGATGAACTAATTGGAGCAGAGGAAGAGCAGGAGACATTTGCTGGGAAATTTGTCATCACCAAGTCCCAAAGGGAGGATTTGCAATTGGGAGAAATCTGGTTTGGTAGGTTATCGATAGAATCAGTCTCATGGAATCACAGAAGTCACAGAAGTCATGGCTGACAGAGAGGTGGGGGGGGGGCGGGGTGAGAGAGGGTGGGAGAAGAGGGGGAGAGAGAGGAGAAGAGAGAGGGGGGGAGAGAGAGGGGGGAGAGAGAGGGGGGAGAAGAGGGGGGAAGGAGAGAGGGGAAGAGAGAGGGAAGAGAGAGGGGAAGAGAGAGAGAGGGGAAAGAGAGAGGGGAAGAGAGAGGGGGAAGAGAGAGGGGGAAGAGGAGAGGGGGAGAGAGAGGGGGGAGAGAGAGAGGGGGAGAGAGAGAGAGAGAGAGAGAGAGAGAGAGAGAGAGAGAGAAGAGAGGAGAGAGAGAGAGAAAGGAGGGGGGGGGGGGGGGGGGGTAAGAGAGAGGAGGGGGGGAGGGAGATGTTGATCGAGCCATCACTGTTTAGAGCACAGTACAACACACAGACAAACAAGAGGTGGGAGTGAAGAGGAAGTCACAGCCAAATGTACTCCTGGGGTTTGGAGATGTGGAATAGTATAAGTGCAGTGAGAAATTGCGTTCTTGATATAAAGTGTAACTCTGCCGCCAGAGTGGGTATCAGGCTGATTAAATCGGAGGAGTCAATAGCCAGGGAGGACACGAAGGAGTCAGGGACGTCCTGTGAGAGAAAGGTTCTGGTAAACAGATGATTTCTGGTTTATCAGTGGCAGCCTGGATTGAGAGATCGGTCAGGTTGGAGCAGAGGCCTGAGATGTTTGGGATCCACACAGTGAGGGGCAGTGAAGGAGATATTGGGAGGGTGCTGGATAGGGGGAGGAAGGGGGGAGGCTGGGAGCGTGTGGGGCTGGTGGAGGCTGGTAAGATGCGGAATGGGGCAAATGATGGGAGGGAGGGGACGAGGGGGCACCTGGGAGGAAGCAGGACGAGAGGGAAGTTGAGAAGGATGGGGCAAATGAGAAGGAGTGGGATGAGAGGGAAGCTGAGAGGAGGATGCTGAGAGGGGGCCAGGATGAGTGGCAAGCATTGAGTAGTATGGTGAGGGAAAGCTTTCAGGGGTGAGGGGGTAGCTTTGAGGTGCTTGGGTGAGGGGGAAGCTTGGAGAGGGTGGAGTGAGGGGTGATGCAGAAAGAGGGGACATGAAGTGTAGGTATGCTTAAGAGGGGGACATGTCGAGGGTCTGGGGTTGGAAGGGTTCAGGCTTGTAGGATATGTGAAGGAGGGTACTGTACTGAGAGAGGAGTTTGATACCACAAAATAACATGGAGGATTTGATTGTGATGATTACACATCTTCTGCAAACTGGACTTTTCATAGTTCTTAAATTTGACATTCTGTGATGAAGATCATTTGGTAGCTGGAAGGAAATTTTGTTGAAGGCACCAAGAATGGTCGTGCTGTAGGAATGGGAGGACGGTTGATAGACCAAGCGCTTTGGTGAGACAGGTTTGCAAAATATACCTTGTGTAGAATAAGAATAAGAGGAATAGATCCCGAAGAAGAAGAAAAACACGTGGGGTACGGTACTCATGACGGAGATATACGGAAAGTGAAGCATTTTAATGTTTTAATAAGTTTTTAAAGGAAGAAGGAATAAACGTTTCCTTCAATGAAGATTCAGTTTGGAGATATTGAGAAAAAGGACGTACAAGTTGCACGTACAGCACGTACAAGTTGAAGGCAGAATGAGATCGAGTTTTGGAGTGAAAACGATTTTTGAAAAATAATTTTCTTTGGAAGCAACGAGGGACAACAGGATAACATTGAAGAGGCGGAAAGGTCAAAATTTTGGGGGAAAAAAGAAACAGAACACAAAACAACCTCAAAACCAAGATGATTTTGCTCCTGGCTTTCCAAGGAGTCGGCCTGAGTTACACGACAACGAATTTGACAATATAGCACAACAAGGTCCGGTTCAACACGGAAAATTGGACCAAAACACAAGCAGCAACACAGGGATGGAAACATAATAGAAAAACATGATGGATATGGTTCGAAAAACTTCGCTTTGATTGACGTGGAAGGAACAACCTGCAGGTTTGACCTACATGTCCCCAAACCCAAATCTGACTGATAATGACATTTTTGTTTTGATTTGTGTTTATCATCAAACACTTGTTTCAGGTCATTGCTTTTCATGTTTCGTTTTTATTGCTAAAATCTCTATAATCATACAGTACTTCTAATCTCACCGTAACATACAATGCCCTCTGGGAGAATGCCGTGTATTCTTATGTTATGCATCATTCCAGAGTCTTTAAAGAGTGAACACCTCACAGCGATTCCACCGCTCTTTGCGGTGCTGGAAACCAATGGGCGGCTACTTGGTGCTACTGTGGCAAGGGGAGGCCCAGTTGCCCCCAGAATGATACTCGACCTGCTGCGGAAATGCATGTTTGAACCGCTTGGCGGGGGAAAACCCTATAGGCCAAAGGAAATCAGCATGAACAGCAAAGCGATGACAAGGTCAGTGCACAAAACACTTTGATTCAACCACTAGGCCAATGTAACAGTCACCCACAGTTTTGTCTTGTAACTTGATGCTCAAGAACAATCATACAACATTTTGCTTCATCATTGCAGATCCTGCCAACTTGTAACCACTATTGCTTCATTTCCACTGACGAATTCAGAACTTGTCTGAGCTAGAACTCGGCCGATGTAGAGCTGAGGTCTTAACCTGCTGGAAAGGAAAGATCTTGAGGCAGACATCTTTGCGCTACCTCTGTACTCTGAATTGTAATAAATGAATGTTCTTCACAGATGTACTTGGACAAGATGTACAGTATGTTGGCATGATCCCAAAATCCTGGAGTACAAGTCACAATAAACTGACTCTCTGCTTTACTTGGTTAAAGAGCAATGTGACTTCGGTAAAGTCAGAAGTAATGCCATTGGGTAGCCACTGTTTACAGGTTTGTTGGGCTGACTTTTATTGATGGTTTTGGTGTGACTCACTGATTGCAAACAATGGCAAGAACCAAGCAATCATAGCACAAACCTGCTAGTGCAAACAGGGTAGAAGTGGACTTGCCTTGTACTAACCTTCAATTTACTTTTAAAGTCCTTGGCATTGAATATGAAGCACTGAGCTTTCAGTACACACATCAGCATGCCATGACTTCTGCTTGCTGGCCCTCTCCTTTCAGTAATATGCAGCCCTGGCTAAAGAAGCTTGGTGTGAGAGTGAAGCTCGAAGCTCTTCCACATCACCTTACCCTCCAACCTGTACTCCCTGGCTTCTGCTTTGCCTGTGCATCACCGGCTGATCATCACACACTGCATTCTTGGTCAGTAGTGGAAGTGTTATACGTCTGACTGTCCCTCACATCCTTGACCATGACTTCAGGGTCATACATACGTGTGCCATATTGGAATAGACCAATACATGTGAGGGGAGGATGGGCTACCCAGGTTATGCTAACTGGTCATACAAACCTGACATAAATCTCTACAATTAAGAATCTCTCAGTTTTACCATGTGACATGAACCTTACGCTTTTTGGAGGAAAAATGGCCAGCACATCATTCTGTGGTCCAGAAATATTGTAGTTTAAAAGTTAATGCCTTGAGAAGAAGTCATCTCTGCGCGTGCGTGCGCGCACACACACACACACATGCACGCACGCCACCACACACACACACACAACACACACACACACACACACACACACACCAAATACAGTCATGCGCCGCTTAACGACGTTCCGGGCAACGACTGATCGCATATACGACGGATCTGCTAGCTCTGAAAAAAAAAAAAAATGAAAAAAAAATGTAGCTGAAAAATTCCTATCGCCGAGTGATGTAGCCGACGTAGCGCTGCCAGTCGTATAAAAATATCACATACAATTATGTACGCTGTACAGTACATAATACTTCATAATGATAATAAACGACAGTGTGGCCCTGTTATAATGCGATCGTTGAGGTCCATAAAATGTCATCGCGAAAAAAGCAGGGTCGTGCTAAATCGGGATTCAAGGAAATCGGCTTTCAAACTGAACCAATGTTTGCACGTTTACCTTCCAGCAAGTAAATTACTTTGAATTGAAGAATTCCGCGAATAAATCGTTGTTACAGTCGAAATTAAAACACAGATTTCTTTTTGGTGAAGCTTTTCATGTTGTTAAAACAATCGCACTGTTCCGAAAATATATATCACAATTGACAGGAGCTCGTTTCTTCATTTATAAATTATAACATCGATGCAATGATTACGTATTTATAAAATCCAAACGCTATTTATTCACCTTTCTATAATCTATGCGCGAGGAGATTGTAAGCTGCTGCTAACAACACGATGGCCGTCATGAACAGCACAAAGGTAAAACTAACGTGTCTTCCATCTCTCTTGGATGTGTGTTACAATTGCCGACAGTATTCAGTAAAGTAACATGCGTACAGGTTTGTATCCGAGGAGCAATAGGCTATACCATATAGCCTAGGTGTGTAGTTTTGTGTAAGTACGATGTTTGAAAACGAAAACGAAAAAAAAAGAATGATGTTCGCACAACGACGACGTCGCTTAACGACGCGTTTCTCAGAACGTAACCCCGTCGTTAAGTGGCGCATGACTGTAGTCGAATTGGGGAAATTCACCTACTCTGGCAATCTTATCCCTTTCAAATACCACACTCAGATCAGGAAGCATCACCAGTTTAATGCCTGAAGACCAGCTCAGACTGAGCCTTTTGAACTGTGACTCACACAAAATCTTGACGTGCACCTTCTCAAAGCCGCTATGGCCAGGTTTCCTTAAATCAATAAGGGAAACGTAACTCACAATATATAAATCTAGCTGGCTGTAGATAGGCCAATGCCCTGTTCATAAAGTTTATTATTCCCCGTTCATAAATAAATATATACACCTTATGATTTAATGTTATACAGCCTGGTACTTGCAGCCAGTTGTTGTGCCAGTGTACAGATATGAAATGTGATTTCTGTCATTGAGCCATAGGACACAACTTTGGAACCTCAATTTGACTCCTCGAAGTAAGCCACGCACTTTTACTTTTCTTTCATCGCAAGACAACGAAACAATAACTCCTCAATCATCACTCACTCTTTCAGACAGCAAGCATTGTTGAATCCTGGAAATGCTTGGCAGCTAAAAGTAGAGTTGGCGACTCGAGTCAGGGACTCGGACTCGAGTCGCAAAACTTTGCGACTTACGACTTGACCCAGACTTGACAAAATTGACTTGAGACTCGGACTTGGAACTTGGTGTCTGGTGACTTGCGACTTATTGCCGACTTGAGTTTATAACTTATTGACTGTTCATAAAATAATATTTGAATAAACATCGAAATAAAACATGGTTTAAAATAGATGGTAAATGATTTTCAGTCATTGGCATGCACAGTTCGGTCAATGATGACATCGACCTTGGACTGATACAAGTGCAGCCTGCCAGCACTCATGGCCGCTGGGTCGTATACTGTTTGCCAGTAAGGTTAAAGGGAGTGTAGACTCTCCAGACAGAGCATGCACCTTAAACCTGGAAAATACTGTAATCATGCCCTCTTACTTTTATCCTTCCAGCCCACAGTGTGGAGCAATTCTGATTTGTTCCAACTGCTACGCCCAGCGTAATAAAATCCCTGGCTCTTACAGTGTTGATCAGACCCATCCCTGCACGCAATTGGCTGAACATATGGCGCAAACACCGGAACTCAATAACCTCCCCTTTACCTTCATGCCTGGTGAGTTTATTATTTATTCGAAGAATCTCTCCAAATAATTAACAATTGGAGCCCGAGGAAGCAATCAATGTTCAAGCACAGAATTTTAACGTTGAGAAGTGCCTTTATCTATTTTTTCAAGGTTAAGAAAAGTCCAAACATCTTGACAAAGTTAAACGCATATACCTTAGTCTGAAGACTCAAGTGCATGGGACAGCTTGTCTAAATAAAACGCAGGCCCTAAGGCCAAAACACATGGTCATTCAAGCTTCACTTACTGTTTTCCTGTTGAGAAAACCTTTTTAATTAAGAAGAAATAAAATATTAAAATGTTAGTACAAAGCTCAGCACATGCACCACAGCTCAAAGACAAAAGTACACGGTCAAACAAACCTTGTGAAACGAATACACGCATATTGGCCAAAAGGCCAAAATACATGGTCATACAATTAAATACATCCATCCTGGCTCTAACGCCGAAACGGATGGTAGATTAAATAAATACATGCATTCTGGCCGTAAGGCAAAAAAAAATAGGGGCAATACCCCTGCGCTCACCTAGAAGAACCAGGGAAACACTGTTGGGCGTGGATGACCCAAAAATATGTAAATTCGCTGACGGTTTGACAAACTTGTGAAAGCACCGTACAGAGATGATTCCTACAAAGTTACATCTGAATCGGGTGAATACTTTTTGAGACGAAGTCAAAAATAGCGATCCTGGAGTTGTAATGACATTTTACCTTTAAATTCACGGAATGAATATGCAAATTATTTGATGGGATTTGCAAAGCATCAGGAGGTTTCATCGAAATTGTGTGTGTTGATCCGGAGAAGAGAGCAAATACCTATTTTTGGGGATCAAACCTGGATCCCCGCCCTCCAACTATGTTCCAGGTGAGCTAAAAATGGATGGTTATATAAGAAACCCTTTCTGTTTCTGCCTTCAGTCATCGTCAGTAATGCAATAACAAGAAAGATGCGCATAGCACGATACTTGTGGAATTCAAATAAACAATAGTTGCCATGGAAAAAGCAATTTGGTAATTTCGAAAATTTGACTGATCAAGTGTTTTACATGATTGAATGTTATGCATAATAAATTTGGTTGATAAATTTTCTAATGCAGCCTAATGGGTGTTTTACATATTTTGGATGGCCTTGACATTGAGATCGGTCAAACCTGGGAATTCATCTTCTCATTCATAATAATAATAATAATAATAATAATAATAATAATGAGAGGCTCCATGCTTTATAACTGTGAGCAATTATGGCCAGGAACCATCCAAATGGTTCTTCAAATGTTGGGTTGGGTTGGGTTGGGTCTTCAAATGTACGGAACATGAGTCCTCCTGTTAAGTTTGCTTAAAAATGCAAACTTAAGTCTGACTGGTCAAAAAAACAGTCAGACAGACAGACACCAAAGGGTGTATTTTAGTTTGATTGTAATGTAGCGCTCATGTTTTCAGCATAACCACCGAGTCTGATTGGTAATGGATTAGATTATTAGAAGGAGGAAGCATTGGTTAAGAAAGATCATGACAAAATCTAGAAGGTAAGAGAACACTTTTAGAAAGAATGAATGCCTAAACTCTCTCTCTCTCTCTCCATCAGAGGTAATGAAAGAAAGTTTCTTGGCACCGACATTTCTGGTTTCACGTGGTCTAACTGAAGGCTTGTGGCGTTTGGAGAGTGTCCATTTTAACATACCAAATCTACACTTATCACGGAATCCCTCCTCGCTGTCTGTGCAATATGGTGAGTTCGAAAATTGTCCCTTAACAACCGACCATAATTAGGTTTATTTAATTTTATTTTTCTCGTTTTAGGTTGTATGACTTGTGGAAGAGCTGCGACACAGATCACGCACACACACACATTCGGACAAATACATGAGATAACATACCACCACATCTAGTCTGATGTTCAAACATTTGACTTCAGACAAACATGGCGTCTGAACTTGGGGGAAGTGACGATCTTCCGGGACATAATGGGGACCTGCGAAACCGTCTCTGCGGCGTCGCTTTTTCTCTTCGCTCCCACCGGGGCAATGAAGGAGGAATTTTCTCCTCCCCAGTCGATGCCAACTTGTGGTTGTTTATCCATGCTCTATCCTTTAAAGTTTAAATGGTGCGCATCACGCGAGGGAGTAGCACATATTATTTATAAAGTGTTTGGTGTGACTCATCCGGGTTCAGAATTTAACTGCAGGTGACCTCCATGCAACCATTACGTCACCCAGTCTGGATATGTCAACAAATCATGGTGGAGGCTTAAACAGAGCATGATTATTAATACTTATAGGATTAGTATTGCATCTTATTTAAATATCCATTGAAGATTCAGTTATTTTATTAGTTATGCCCTGATGATGATGGCTATGCTATGCATACAGTTTGGGAAGTAGCACTTATATGAGTATCAAATATATTGAAAACTTCATTTCTTTGTTTGCCGTTATCTCCATTGTACTTTCTCCTTTTTGCAGATGCATGGTATCTGCTTCTAGACTCTTGTCAAGTCCAGAATCTCAATGGCAATTCCGATCACAATAAAATCAAATTTTTAGTCCACTCTTATCGAGCTGAGAACTTATTCTGGCAGTTGTGATTTTGCTCTTTTTTATATACAAAATCTAGGCTCATGGAAGAGTAAGGTGGTGGTTGATAGAAGGGTAACATATTGACAGTAGGTCATCGGGAGACTACCAGACACAAACAAGCAGGTTGTGAAAGACAGAAAGAAAGATAGTAACCTGTAGGTAAGTGTGGGTAGGGATAGTGGAGGTTGAAACAATCACAGGTAAGAATGGAAGACATGATGTGGCATGATCTGCAGTCTTGAAGCCTTGGAGGGTACAGCGGGATCACACTCACTGAGGTGGGTGGTTTCACAGCTAGAGGAAATGGGAATGAAGGGGTGGAGATTGACAGCAAGCCTGGATTTTGGAAGGTTAATAGGTCGGAGGTTACTGGAATAACATGTGCATCGTGAAAGGGCTGTGGAGGGATTGAGCACTGCAGGGGCAGATGGAGAAAGACTGGAAGGGAGACAATAGATAACAGAGAGGTCACAAAGCTCTTTGTGATGAGAAAGCTGCAGAGCTTGTGTTCTGCTTCTTTGTGAGAGATACAAATGATGTTTAGAGTTTTGGATTCGAGAGCATCCACAGAAGACAGTGGTCAAAGTGGGGGCATCAGCTCTTATGGGATAGCAGTACTCCATTGGGTTATACACAAAGGCCTTGTAGACCGATGAAGAGTTCAGATTTACCAACTGGAATGACTTGACACAAGGAAGGAGACACAGTCTGCAGCTGTTTTTGGAGGTCAGCTTTTGTGGCTGATGTTGATGTTTTGCCTTTCTATCCTCCCAAAATTGTAAAGTAATTTGTTTATATTTATGTATTGATGTTTGTAGCTACTTGTTTAGCAAGTTGACGTATTATTTGTACAGCAAATGCATACGTACCTGTGCAGGCCTCTTGATGGAGAAAATGAGCAGAACCCCAATGGAAAGAGTCCTGGGAATTTTGTTGAACGAGGCTCAAATATTGGCCACGAGACCAAACGCAGCACCTCAATACGCACTCGGTGAGATATTAACGCCAACAATGCCCAACAGTTAGTGTCTATTCACGTGTTTTCCATTTTCGTTTCTGTCTCAGCCTTTCTTTATCAGTTTTTGCTGCAGTTTCCCAGTCGGTTCATTATGAAAGGTCTGATGGACCGAAATTTTAAAGATCTGCTAGAGCAATAGTGTTACAAGGTACATTTTAGAAAGAGAAATAATAAAGAAAGGTGGGTGAAAACATCACATTGGCTCATTTTTACGGACTCTCATTTTTACGAGGAGACTTAATCGAGTTAAAATAAAATAAAAATTAGCAAAAAATAATTAGATAATTATGACTTCAAGGAAAAACTATAACGGCACTTGGTAGAGCACATACCAATGAGAATTCCACCAGGGTTAACCGTTTGTTTTGTCGCCCACTGATACACCGGATCTGTATCCGGACATTAATCAAAATCTAATCAATCGGCTTGTTCATGTCACCGACCCAAATCATCCACCAAGTTTTGTCAAAATCCAACCATAACGGTTTGAGATATCATGATATATACCGTTTTGGGCCCTACTCTTAATAACGAGGAATCACAATTAAAATTCTAGTATCTGGATCCGGATCCAGATCTTCACCAAAAATCGGTACTCCCACCGTGAGAAAGACAAATGCCCATGTCCCTCCCCTATCCAAGAGCTTTACCAATGAGATACTGTATCAATAACGGTCTTTCTACGTTCATCAGATTTAGAACAAACTGTGGAATGATCACACTCACTGAAACACAACTTCTCTAAATAAGGGATTTAGATTTGTACATTATTGTGGGATCGTTGTGGAGTCATTTTCAGCTTACCTGGACTTTAGTCAGGTGAACTTATGCGATCGAGCAATGTTCCAAGGTAAGTCAGTGAGTCGGTCAGTCATTCAGTCTGTAAACACTTCAATCATTATCTCTTGAACCAAACACACGATTTTGATGAAACTTGGCCACAAGCTTCATATCTGATACCTAACGAAGGTTTATTGAGGGCATCAAAATTTGCGCTCATTATGGGGGTTATTGGGGTGCTTTTTGACCCCCCCCCCCACAAAATAGTGTTTCTGACCCCCCCAAAATATTGTCAGGTCAGGCCAGATCAGATCTGTGACTTGCTGCAGGCACCATGCAAACCTGTACTAACCTGTTTCAGGCTGGCTTGTCGATGACTAAACCGTCTCCTCCACCAAGTTTCCTGGTGAGCAGGGTGTGTGGGTATGGACACCCAGCATGCCGAAAAATAAAACCTGTCAAAGGGCAGAGGAGCTCCTTGTGAAGGCCCTGTCACACCTTGACGATTTAGCCAACGTGTGCCTGACGTATGCAAAATTGGGCTAAAACGCCG
>CM068954.1:171008458-171022104 GCA_035128595.1 Eptatretus atami | reverse complement strand
CCTGCAGCCACCTCGATTAGGAGCAACAGTCACTCAAACACCCCCCCCCTCCCCCCGCAGACCACCTTAGATGCTGATTTCTTTTTTAATGACATGAACAAACTTTGGTACATCACGGCTGATGAAGGTTGTCGTCAGGTTTCATACAAAATTGTGTGTGCAGTTTCGAAGAAGAGAGCAAATACCTATTTTAGGTTAGGTTAGGTATGTGAGTATGCCCCGGAGCAGCGCGTCGCTGTGTCCACTTTCCGTGACACCAGAGGTCTCTTGTCTGGTCATCCCCCAGGAAGATATTTGGCCCATCCCCATCTCCTTGAGATGCCGATCAACCTGCTGCAACCACGAGGCATGCATTCGACCATTGGCCTTCTCCAATCACGAGGCTCCCTCGCTGAGAGAATCTGGTGAGCAGGATCAGCATCAGGAAATCGAGGCACATGTCCATACAGCCGCAGCTGATGTTCACAGACTATATAGGTAACAAATCTCATTTTAGTCTCTCTCAGCAACTGCTCGTTGGACACAAAGTCTGTTCAGCGAGAGCCAAGGATTCTCCAAAGAGACCAGGTCCCGAAGTAATTAAGTCTTTGTCTGGTAGCACCAAGGACCGAAAGACTTGGACTTTAATCCTCCTGCATAGACAGTGACATACTCCATGATCCAGTGAATCAATGACTCCCCAGGCCTAACCCAAACGTCCACTGACCTTTGGCGCACAACATGCAGAGACATGACTATCACTGCCAAGATAAGTGAATCTCTCTGTTGCTTCAACATCCTTGCCACAAACAGGTACAGACAAGATAGCAGCATCCAAAATGTCATTGAAAGCCTGGATCTTAGTTTTGACCCAGGAAACACGGAGTCCCAGCAGCTCCGATTCCTCATTCAGTGCCTTGAGGGCCCCTACAAGGACATCCAGTGTTTCCGCAAGGGTGACTGCATCATTTGCGAAATCAAGGTCAGAGATCTTGACATCCCCAAGCGATGCACCACAGCTTGATCGCTCCAACATCTTCCCCAAAATCCAGTCCCTGCAAGTGTTGAAGAATGTGGGGGTCAATACACACCCCTGCCGAACTCTAGTAACAACTGGAAATAAGTCGGAGATGGAACCACCACACCGCACAGCACTCTCTGTACTGGAGTATAGTTCAGAAATCAGATCGATCAACTTTGGTGGCACCCCACGAAGACTGAGAATCCTCCAGAGGGCATCCTGATTCACTCTATTGAACACTTTGCGGAGATCAACATAGGCTGCAAGCAGCCGTGCCAAAATTAACTCTCGTCTGCATTCGGTGAGGACCCCGAGAGGAAGGATACGGTCAATAGCTGACTTCTTTGTGTTAAAGCCCGACTGCTCCTGGCACTGGTGCTCAAGAGGATGGTGGCGATCCTGAGAAGAATTATCCGAGCAAAGACTTTGCCCGGCACTGAGAGGCAGCGTCATCCCTCGGTAGTTGTTGCAGTCCTGGTGATCACAGTCCCCTTTCCAGAAAGCGACAACGGGGCCCCTTTTCCAGTCAGTTGGGATGACGCCTGTGTTCCATAGAGAGCACAGAACTGCATGCAACGATACCATTACAGCATTTCCAGCAGCCTTGAGAAGTTCAGCAGGAATGCCACAGATCCCTGGGGCTTTACCGCCTTTCAACTGGTTCACCACAGCCTGTGTTTCCAAAAATGAAGGCGGTTCACATTTGAATGGAGGGTCAGCAGTGGGGATAGTTATACCCCTCACCTCCAACTCAACAGCTGGTGGGTCAGCCTGGTACAGCAGCTCAAAGTAACAGCCTCGTGGGCCTTCCCTTCAGATTCCTCTATCAAGAGTCCACCACCCTTGCTTTAACAGCAGCAAACTGTGTGATGGGCTTGGAGGAATGCAATGCATGAATTCCTCTGAAAGCAGGACGAGAATCACTCATCCACAGGTGATGCTCTACCCTTCACATATTCCTCGTACATAAGCCTCCTTGTCTGCCCTTAGCACACATGCAGTTTTAGCGCTCAGCTTCCTGAACAGCTCAGCTCTGACATTAAGTCTGGCCCTGCGACTCTGGTCAATGGTATTCAATGTCCTTTGGGAGACAAAGTTCCTCTTCGCCTGACGGTGGGCTCCAAGACATCCATTGGCATCATCAAGGATGGTAGTCTTGAAGGCACTCCACAACTCTTCAGGATTACCCACAGCACCCAGACCCCCAAAACCCCACTCAGCCTGTTGCAAACTACTCAGCTATCCTCTTATCCCTGAGCTTGTCAACATACAGCCGAGGCTGGGATGGTACCTTCCTCCTGGATTTAGGCTGCAACTTCAGAGATGCAACAACAAGGCTGTGGTCGGTATTGAGGAACTGGGCACTCCAATAGACCCTGCAGTCCTGAATCATCCTCCAGCGACCATCAGCGAGCACATGGTCGATCTCCTTTGCCACATCACCAGCTTTAGAATACCAAGTCCAGCGATGATGCTGTGGGTGCTGAAACCATAACCAGCCACCCTCAGTCCTTGACTTTAGGAACTCAGTGACATTCTGGTTCAGAGTTCCAGACCCATGGGGACCGACATATGTCTCATAGCCATCCCTATCAGTGCCAGTCGATGCATTTAAATCCCCAAGACTAGAAGAGTATCTCGCCTGGGGCACTGTATCAACCACAGACTCGAGCGTGGCATAGAATGCGTCCTTCACGGTGAGATCACTCGCCTCAGCCAGAGCATATACGGAGACCAGGGAAATGATACCCAAGGAGTGATGAATCCTTCGTCTGATAATACGCTCGTTGACCGGTGTTACCTCCAATTATCATTGGACCCAGCTACAGCAACTATTTGGGCAAGGTAACCATCAGAGTGACCAGTCCAGTAGTAGGTGTAACCACCCACCATCATCTCGCCACTATCAGGTCTCCGAAGCACAGAGAGTGCTGCAATACACTCTGTTGGTCAAGCATTGGAGCTCAGATGACAGCAGAGACAGATGCTCATCTTCTTCTCTGGGGGATAAGAGATTCCAGACACCCAACTAAAGAGATCGCCTCAGGTTAACCCGAGGAGACCGCTGTCTAGTGGACGACACCTTAGCACACCCTGACACACACTACCACAATCCAACCTGGGAAGATTACTCCGTGTTTTACCCCCTATCATTAAAGATTGAGGGTCTGGCAGGCTTTGCTCCAATCCCATCATCTGGTGACCTATCCTGCGAAAGGCAGCTACACAGGAGGTATCCCATGGAGTGGGTTTTCAGTTTTCAGTTTTCTTTGCGTTTTTAATGTTTTGCAGAGTGAAATGTTTTACCATGGCCGGAGTGCAAATCCTGCCACCAACCTCCTAGGAAAGGTTATCCACTGCAGGAGGACGTCCGCAGACGCAGTTGGGCATTCAATATGGATGGCCGTTGGCTCAAGGCGCTGTCACACCTTGACGATTTAGCCAGCAATGGCAACGTATAAAAATGTATGTAAAACGTTGGCGTACGCTGAAATTTTTTTTTTTTTTAAGTTTGGTCGTATTCATAACGTGTTGGTCGTATGCATAACATATTAGTAACGGGCACAGAACGTTTCGTTGTCTTATAGATAACTTATACCAACGAATGCTTAGCCTGCTGTCGGCGTTCACAACCTATGCCCAACGATAGTTTAACTTACGCATAGCGCGCTGCACGTATGCAGAGACATGACTATCACTGCCAAGGTAAGTGAATCTCTCTGTTGCGTCAACATCCTTGCCACAAACAGGTACAGACAAGATAGCAGCATCCAAAATGTCATTGAAAGCCTGGATCTTAGTTTTGACCCAGGAAACACGGATCCCAGCAGCTCCGATTCCTCATTCAGTGCCTTGAGGCCCCTACAAGGACATCCAGTGTTTCCGCAAGGGTGACTGCATCATTTGCGAAATCAAGGTCAGAGATCTTGACATCCCCAAGCGATGCACCACAGCTTGATCGCTCCAACATCTTCCCCAAAATCCAGTCCCTGCAAGTGTTGAAGAATGTGGGGTCAATACACACCCCTGCCGAACTCTAGTAACAACTGGAAATAAGTCGGAGATGGAACCACCACACCGCACAGCACTCTCTGTACTGGAGTATAGTTCAGAAATCAGATCGATAAACTTTGGTGGCACCCACGAAGACTGAGAATCCTCCAGAGGGCATCCTGATTCACTCTATTGAACACTTTGCGGAGATCAACATAGGCTGCAAGCAGCCGTGCCCAAAATTAACTCTCGTCTGCATTCGGTGAGGACCCCGAGAGAAGGATACGGTCAATAGCTGACTTCTTTGGTGTAAAGCCCGACTGCTCCTGGCACTGGTGCTCAAGGAGATGGTGGCGATCCCTGAGAAGAATTATCCGAGCAAAGACTTTGCCCGGCACTGAGAAGCAGCGTCATCCCTCGGTAGTTGTTGCAGTCCTGGTGATCACAGTCCCCTTTCCAGAAAGCGACAACGGGCCCCTTTTCCAGTCAGTTGGATGCGCCTGTGTTCCATAGAGAGCACAGAACTGCATGCAACGATACCATTACAGCATTTCCAGCAGCCTTGAGAAGTTCAGCAGGAATGCCACAGATCCCTGGGCGTTTACCGCCTTTCAACTGGTTCACCACAGCCTGTGTTTCCAAAATGAAGGCGGTTCACATTTGAATGGAGGGTCAGCAGTGGGGATAGTTATACCCCTCACCTCCAACTCAACAGCTGGTGGGTCAGCCTGGTACAGCAGCTCAAAGTAACCAGCCTCGTGGGCCTTCCCTTCAGATTCCTCTATCAAGAGTCCACCACCCTCTGCTTTAACAGCAGCAAACTGTGTGATGGGCTTGGAGGAATGCAATGCATGAATTCCTCTGAAAGCAGGACGAGAATCACTCATCCACAGGTGATGCTTACCCCTTCACATATTCCTCGTACATAAGCCTCCTGTCTGCCCTTAGCACACATGCAGTTTTAGCGCTCAGCTTCCTGAACAGCTCAGCTCTGACATTAAGTCTGGCCCTGCGACTCTGGTCAATGGTATTCAATGTCCTTTGGGAGACAAAGTTCCTCTTCGCCTGACGGTGGGCTCCAAGACATCCATTGGCATCATCAAGGATGGTAGTCTTGAAGGCACTCCACAACTCTTCAGGATTACCCACAGCACCCAGACCCCCAAATCCCCACTCAGCCTGTTTGCAAACTACTCAGCTATCCTCTTATCCCTGAGCTTGTCAACATACAGCCGAGGCTGGGATGGTACCTTCCTCCTGGATTTAGGCTGCAACTTCAGAGATGCAACAAACAAGGCTGTGGTCGGTATTGAGGAACTGGGCACTCCAATAGACCCTGCAGTCCTGAATCATCCTCCAGCGACCATCAGCGAGCCATGGTCGATCTCCTTTGCCACATCACCAGCTTAGAATACCAAGTCCAGCGATGATGCTGTGGGTGCTGAAACCATGAACCAGCCACCTCAGTCCTTGACTTTAGGAACTCAGTGAACTTCTGGTTCAGAGTTCCAGACCCATGGGGACCGACATATGTCTCATAGCCATCCCTATCAGTGCCAGTCGATGCATTTAAATCCCCCAAGACTAGAAGAGTATCTCGCCTGGGGCACTGATCAACCACAGACTCGAGCGTGGCATAGAATGCGTCCTTCACGGTGAGATCACTCGCCTCAGCCAGAGCATATACGGAGACCAGGAAATGATACCCAAGGAGTGATGAATCCTTCGTCTGATAATCGACTGCCGTTGACCGGTGTTACCTCAATTATCATTGGACCCAGCTACAGCAACTATTTGGGCATGGTAACCATCAGATGTGACCAGTTCCAGTAGTAGGTGTAACCACCCACCATCATCTCGCCACTATCAGGTCTCCGAAGCACAAGAGTGCTGCAATACACTCTGTTGGTCAAGCATTGGAGCTCAGATGACAGCAGAGACAGATGCTCATCTTCTTCTCTGGGGATAAGAGATTCCAGACACCCAACTAAAGAGATCGCCTCAGGTTAACCCGAGGAGACCGCTGTCTAGTGGACGACACCTTAGCACACCCTGACACACACTACCACAATCAACCTGGGAAGATTACTCCGTGTTTACCCCTATCATTAAAGATTGAGGGTCTGGCAGGCTTTGCTCCAATCCCATCATCTGGTGACCTATCCTGCGAAAGGCAGCTACACAGGAGGTACTCCTGGAGTGGGTTTTCAGTTTTCAGTTTTCTTTGCGTTTTTAATGTTTTGCAGAGTGAAATGTTTTACCATGGCCGGAGTGCAAATCCTGCCACCAACCTCCTAGGAAAGGTTATCCACTGCAGGAGGACGTCCGCAGACGCAGTTGGGCATTCAATATGGATGGCCGTTGGCTCAAGGCGCTGTCACACCTTGACGATTTAGCCAGCAATGGCAACGTATAAAAATGTATGTAAAACGTTGGCGTACGCTGAAATTTTGTTTTTTTTAAGTTTTGGTCGTATTCATAACGTGTTGGTCGTATGCATAACATATTAGTACGGGCACAGAACGTTTCGTTGTCTTATAGATAACTTATACCAACGAATGCTTAGCCTCGTCGGCGTTCACAACCTATGCCAACGATAGTTTAACTTACGCATAGCGCGCTGCACGTATGCAGAGACATGACTATCACTGCCAAGGTAAGTGAATCTCTCTGTTGCGTCAACATCCTTGCCACAAACAGGTACAGACAAGATAGCAGCATTGCAAAATGTCATTGAAAGCCTGGATCTTAGTTTTGACCCAGGAAACATGGAGTCCCAGCAGCTCCGATTCCTCATTCAGTGCCTTGAGGGCCCCTACAAGGACATCCAGTGTTTCCGCAAGGGTGACTGCATCATTTGCGAAATCAAGGTCAGAGATCTTGACATCCCCAAGCGATGCACCACAGCTTGATCGCTCCAACATCTTCCCCAAAATCCAGCCCTGCAAGTGTTGAAGAATGTGGGGTCAATACACACCCCTGCCGAACTCTAGTAACAACTGAAATAAGTCGGAGATGGAACCACCACACCGCACAGCACTCTCTGTACTGGAGTATAGTTCAGAAATCAGATCGATCAACTTTGGTGGCACCCCACGAAGACTGAGAATCCTCCAGAGGGCATCCTGATTCACTCTATTGAACACTTTGCGGAGATCAACATAGCTGCAAGCAGCCGTGCCAAAATTAACTCTCGTCTGCATTCGGTGAGGACCCCGAGAGGAAGGATACGGTCAATAGCTGACTTTCTTGGTGTAAAGCCCGACTGCTCCTGGCACTGGTGCTCAAGGAGATGGTGGCGATCCCTGAGAAGAATTATCCGAGCAAAGACTTTGCCCGGCACTGAGAGCAGCGTCATCCCTCGGTAGTTGTTGCAGTCCTGGTGATCACAGTCCCCTTTCCAGAAAGCGACAACGGGGCCCCTTTTCCAGTCAGTTGGGATGACGCCTGTGTTCCATAGAGAGCACAGAACTGCATGCAACGATACCATTACAGCATTTCCAGCAGCCTTGAGAAGTTCAGCAGGAATGCCACAGATCCCTGGGGCTTTACGCCTTTCAACTGGTTCACCACAGCCTGTGTTTCCAAAAATGAAGGCGGTTCACATTTGAATGGAGGGTCAGCAGTGGGATAGTTATACCCCTCACCTCCACTCAACAGCTGGTGGTCAGCCTGGTACAGCAGCTCAAAGTAACCAGCCTCGTGGGCCTTCCTTCAGATTCCTCTATCAAGAGTCCACCACCTCTGCTTTAACAGCAGCAAACTGAGGGATGGGCTTGGAGGAATGCAATGCATGAATTCCTCTGAAAGCAGGACGAGAATCACTCATCCACAGGTGATGCTCTACCCCTTCACATATTCCTCGTACTTAAGCCTCCTTGTCTGCCCTTAGCACACATGCAGTTTTAGCGCTCAGCTTCCTGAACAGCTCAGCTCTGACATTAATTCTGGCCCTGCGACTCTGGTCAATGGTATTCAGTGTCTTTGGGAGACAAAGTTCCTCTTCGCCTGATGGTGGGCTCCAAGACATCCATTGGCATCATCAAGGATGGTAGTCTTGAAGGCACTCCACAACTCTTCAGGATTACCCACAGCACCCAGACCCCCCAAATCCCCACTCAGCCTGTTTGCAAACTACTCAGCTATCCTCTTATCCCTGAGCTTATCAACATTCAGCCAAGGCTGGGATGGTACCTTCCTCCTGGATTTAGGCTGCAACTTCAGAGATGCAACAACAAGGCTGTGGTCGGTATTGAGGAACTGGGCACTCCAATAGACCCTGCAGTCCTGAATCATCCTCCAGCGACCATCAGCGAGCACATGGTCGATCTCCTTTGCCACATCACCAGCTTTAGAATACCAAGTCCAGCGATGATGCTGTGGGTGCTGAAACCATGAACCAGCCCACCTCAGTCCTTGACTTAGGAACTCAGTGACTTCTGTTCAGAGTTCCAGACCCATGGGGACCGACATATGTCTCATAGCCATCCCTATCAGTGCCAGTCGATGCATTTAAATCCCCCAAGACTAGAAGAGTATCTCGCCTGGGCACTGATCAACCACAGACTCGAGCGTGGCATAGAATGCGTCCTTCACGGTGAGATCACTCGCCTCAGCCAGAGCATATACAGAGACCAGGGAAATGATACCCAAGGAGTGATGAATCCTTCGTCTGATAATACGCTCTTGACCGGTGTTACCTCAATTATCATTGGACCCAGCTACAGCAACTTTTGGGCATGGTACCATCAGAATGACCAGTCCAGTAGTAGTGTAACCACCCACCATCATCTCGCCACTATCAGGTCTCCGAAGCACAGAGAGTGCTGCAATACACTCTGGTGGTCAAGCATTGGAGCTCAGATGACAGCAGAGACAGATGCTCATCTTCTTCTCTGGGGATAAGAGATTCCAGACACCCAACTAAAGAGATCGCCTCAGTTAACCGAGGAGACCGCTGTCTAGTGGACGACACCTTAGCACACCCTGACACACACTACCACAATTCAACCTGGGAAGATTACTCCGTTTTACCCCCTATCATTAAGATTGAGGGTCTGCAGGTTTGCTCCAATCCCATCATCTGGTGACCTATCCTGCGAAAGGCAGCTACACAGGAGGTACTCCCATGGAGTGGGTTTTCAGTTTTCAGTTTTCTTTGCGTTTTTAATGTTTTGCAGAGTGAAATGTTTTACCATGGCCGGAGTGCAAATCCTGCCACCAACCTCCTAGGAAAGGTTATCCACTGCAGGAGGACGTCCGCAGACGCAGTTGGGCATTCAATATGGATGGCCGTTGGCTCAAGGCGCTGTCACACCTTGACGATTTAGCCAGCAATGGCAACGTATAAAAATGTATGTAAAACGTTGGCGTACGCTGAAATTTTTTTTTTTTTAAGTTTTGGTCGTATTCATAACGTGTTGGTCGTATGCATAACATATTAGTAACGGGCACAGAACGTTTCGTTGTCTTATAGATAACTTATACCAACGAATGCTTAGCCTGCTGTCGGCGTTCACAACCTATGCCCAACGATAGTTTAACTTACGCATAGCGCGCTGCACTTATCGCCGACGAACTCGTGCGTAGCCTGTTAAAAACCTGCCGCACCCAGATTTAAATCATAACCGCCTGAGAATTGGAAGTGTCAACATCGCAGTCACACCTTGATGATTAGACCAGCGTATGCCGACCTATGAAAAATGTGTCTAAAACGCTGGCACACGTCAAATACGGTATGGGTAAGTTGTGTATACGTTAAGAGCACGCTGAAAAACGATGAAGTACGCTGTCATATTTCGTGGTACGTTTAGTACGTCGTGAAATTTCAAGCATGCTGAAAATTTTACGACGTACTCGCCGTATGGCTCACATGTTCCGCTACGCTGGGAATAAGTTGTAGGCACGACATGCGATCGTTGACACACGTCGACAAAAGTTCCTTGTAAGTAACTCATAAGTCGAAACACGTCGAGTAATGTTTAGCATCCCCGAAACTTATTTTCTCCGTCAAGGCACATTTTCTTTTTCTCCTTGCTCCGTGAAGGCACGTGACGAAATATCTGAGTTGTTGTTTGTGTTGTTTTTTTATATTATTATTTTTTAGTCTATCATGCATTTTAAAATACTAGCCGAAACCCCGTCACAGACGGATTCCGTTCATTCAACCACCCTCACCAGCTCACCTATACTCGAGGGACATGGACTGGACAGGGCGTGCTTGCCCCCGCCTACTCATCCCCCGCCCTGCCCCATCCCCCCCCCCCCCCCCGCCTTCAATTTGCTTACCCCTGCCCAAAATGTAATTACCCCGGCCCTGCCTCCGCCTCTTCACTCCCCGCCCACACACACACACACTGGTCTCTTAATTCCCCGCCCCACTTGCCCCGCCCCCCTGTCCTCCCCCTCACATTCAACCCTGCTTAATTCACGCCAGCCCCCGCTCACTCATCCCCCACCCATTTCCCGCTTTCAATTTGCTTACCCCCGCCCAAAATTTGCTTACCTTGCCCCCCGCCTCTTCACTCCCTGCCCCCGTCTCTTCACTCCTCACCCCCGTCTCAACGAAAAGTGTTTATTCTGCTTCAGAGTTGAAAGTTGACTATTGCCACTATGTGCGATGCACTCTTCAGGTACGAAGTTTCTTTCAGTCCAGGTCACAGTACTGAGAAAAACGTGACGACCGCTCGAGGAGCACAAAATTGGTCCTTCAGTATTAATATATAGAAGATACAATGTTTCTTGTTCTATTTTTTGTGTCAAATTCACATTCTAGGTAGTCAGCATGTGCAGAAGAGAGTTTTACATTGCAGACGCTATTTTCGAGGAGTGGAATTACACCTCTCAGCAATGACGGTCTGTCGACGACAGACGTGATGACGTCAGCGAATGACCGATGATGTCATGACGTCCTGACGTCTCTCAGCGGTGACGTCACACGTCGCCATGTAAACGAATGTAAAACGAAAAGTGTTTATTCTGCTTCAGAGTTGAAGTTTGACTTATGGCACGATGTGCGATGCACTCTTACAGGTACGAAGTTTCTTTCAGTCCAGGTCACAGTACCGAGAAAAACGTGACGCGACCGCTAGGAGGAGCACAAAATTGGTCCTTCAGTATTAATATATAGATATTCGGACATTTGCTTTTAAGTTTCGACGTCGACGTGACAATATCCTCAAACAGAAAATATTCACAGAGGGAGAACTAAGAATAAGACATGAGCAAACTGAAGAGGCAATCGGACGTGACGTAACGGCACGTGACGAAATATCGGAAGTTATTGTTGTTTTTTTTTTTTCAATGCTGCCAATACGCCATTATACGGTAGCTGTAAATTAGAAACACGTTCAGTAAGTTCTGTGGTCGTCCGGAAGACGTCAATCAAATACGTCTACATACGTCAATATGCGTTGAGGTACGTTACACATAGGTTCAAAGCACGTTACTCATAGGTTAGAAATAAGTTTTGGGTACGCTAAGCATTACCTCGACGTGTTTCACTTATGAGTAACTTACAAGTAACGTGCCTCGACGTGTGTCAACGATCGCATAACCTGCCTCGACGTTGTGTGCAACGATCGTGTAACGTGCCTACAACACGTTACTCATAGGTTATAAATAAGTTTCGGGTACGCTATCATTACCTCGACGTGTTTCGACTTATGAGTAACTTACAAGTAACGTGTGTCGACGTGTGTCACGATCGCATAACGTGCCTACAACTTATGGCCAGCGTAGCGGAACGTGTGAGTCATACGCTGGCATACGTCGTAAAATTTCAAGCATGCTAAAATTTGAGGACAACCGCAAAGTACAACGATGAAAGCCAGCGTACTACGACGTATGGCAGTGTTTTTCAGCGTGCTCTTAACGTATACAAACTTACCCATAACGTATACACGCTGTGCTGCTGCTATCTTGTCTGTACCTGTTTGTGGCAAGGATGTTGACGCAACAGAGAGATTCACTTACCTTGGCAGTGATAGTCATGTCTCTGCATACGTGCAGCGCGCTATGCGTAAGTTAAACTATCGTTGGGCATAGGTTGTGACAGCCGAACAGGCTAAGCATTCGTTGGTATAAGTTATCTATAAGACAACGAAACGTTCTGTGCCCGTTACTAATATGTTATGCATACGACCAACACGTTATGAATACGACCAAAACTTAAAAAAAAAAAAAATTTCAGCGTACGCCAACGTTTTACATACATTTTTATACGTTGCCATTGCTGGCTAAATCGTCAAGGTGTGACAGCGCCTTGAGCCAACGGCCATCCATATTGAATGCCCAACTGCGTCTGCGGACGTCCTCCTGCAGTGGATAACCTTTCCTAGGAGGTTGGTGGCAGGATTTGCACTCCGGCCATGGTAAAACATTTCACTCTGCAAAACATTAAAAACGCAAAGAAAACTGAAAACTGAAAACCCACTCCATGGGAGTACCTCCTGTGTAGCTGCCTTTCGCAGGATAGGTCACCAGATGATGGGATTGGAGCAAAGCCTGCCAGACCCTCAATCTTTAATGATAGGGGGTAAAACACGGAGTAATCTTCCCAGGTTGGATTGTGGTAGTGTGTGTCAGGGTGTGCTAAGGTGTCGTCCACTAGACAGCGGTCTCCTCGGGTTAACCTGAGGCGATCTCTTTAGTTGGGTGTCTGGAATCTCTTATCCCCCAGAGAAGAAGATGAGCATCTGTCTCTGCTGTCATCTGAGCTCCAATGCTTGACCAACAGAGTGTATTGCAGCACTCTCTGTGCTTCGGAGACCTGATAGTGGCGAGATGATGGTGGGTGGTTACACCTACTACTGGACTGGTCACTCTGATGGTTACCATGCCCAAATAGTTGCTGTAGCTGGGTCCAATGATAATTGAGGTAACACCGGTCAACGAGCGTATTATCAGACGAAGGATTCATCACTCCTTGGGTATCATTTCCCTGGTCTATGCTCTGGCTGAGGCGAGTGATCTCACCGTGAAGGACGCATTCTATGCCACGCTCGAGTCTGTGGTAGTGCCCCAGGCGAGATACTCTTCTAGTCTTGGGGGATTTAAATGCATCGACTGGCACTGATAGGGATGGCTATGAGACATATGTCGGTCCCCATGGGTCTGGAACTCTGAACCAGAATGTCACTGAGTTCCTAAAGTCAAGGACTGAGGGTGGCTGGTTCATGGTTTCAGCACCCACAGCATCATCGCTGGACTTGGTATTCTAAAGCTGGTGATGTGGCAAAGGAGATCGACCATGTGCTCGCTGATGGTCGCTGGAGGATGATTCAGGACTGCAGGGTCTATTGGAGTGCCCAGTTCCTCAATACCGACCACAGCCTTGTTGTTGCATCTCTGAAGTTGCAGCCTAAATCCAGGAGGAAGGTACCATCCCAGCCATGTTGTTGACAAGCTCAGGATAAGAGGATAGCTGAGTAGTTTGCAAACAGGCTGAGTGGGGATTTGGGGGTCTGGGTGCTGTGGGTAATCCTGAAGAGTTGTGGAGTGCCTTCAAGACTACCATCCTTGATGATGCCAATGGATGTCTTGGAGCCCACCGTCAGGCGAAGAGGAACTTTGTCTCCCAAAGGACATTGAATACCATTGACCAGAGTCGCAGGGCCAGACTTAATGTCAGAGCTGAGCTGTTCAGGAAGCT
>CM068954.1:170973099-171000057 GCA_035128595.1 Eptatretus atami | reverse complement strand
AATAATTCTGGCTGCCAGACCATGTGTCCAATCAAGTCGATATTCAAAACATGTATTCCACATCACCACCAGATCAAAATTGTGAAGTTTCACGTCGATTGATTAAGCAGTTCCAGAGAAAACATTATTGAATATTTTTCTTAAATCCAATATGGATGCCAAACCATGTGACATCAATTATTCCGGACCACCCTTTTACACACATGCCTTGTGGAACATTTTTGTGATGTTTCCCCTCGATCTGTCCAGCTGTTCTGAGAGAAGATTTTTATATGTTTTCGGGTGAAACCAATGACTTCCAAACCATGTGACATATGATGTCATATGTGTGAACCTTTTGTTCTTCATCAGAAGCAGTCATATGTGTAAAGTTTCGCTTCGATCTGTTCAGCCATTTCAGAGAATAAGATTTTTGAAGGTTTAATAAAAAAAAACAATATAGCTGCCAAATCAGTGACTGATGATGTCATCAAAAAAAAATTTGTGGACCATTTTATCCCCAGATAACCCTCAAATATTTTTCATACTGATTGATCTGGTGTTCTACATTTGCAATTATGACGTCATAATGAAGGCAACTATGATGTCATTAAAAATCAGCCTTATTCCCTCTGAGGACTACTTGCCGTTTGCCAAGTTTCAATTTTTTCCTTGGGTTGCCGGTTTTTCAGAGATACAGAGGTCCAAAGTTTTTCTGTTTTTCCCACACGGCTGCCACGCCACGTGACCTATGACGTCATAATTGTCATTAAAACATTCTGCATGAGTAGTTGCACCAATGGTGAAAATGTCATCTCAATTTGACAAGAGGTTGCAGAGAAACACACGAAAGTTCTGTGCGGCCAAACAAACAAACAGACAGACAGACAAGCCGGTAGGCGGACATGGGTAGTCGATCAAGTCGAATTTAGTCGTTTTTCAGCTGTTACTAGCCAACAAAAGCGTCCATAGCAACGGTTCTTTCTCACACATAACTAGGACATACCATGAACCTACCATACCAGTTTCATGTATATCTGACTCATAGTCTCTGAGATATAACGAACTTCGTTTTTTTTATTGTTTTCGACCAGGGTTCATTCAAAGTCTATCTTCTCCGACAGTTTTCATAGGATCCGGCTGGAAATTTTTGACAATATGGCTGAATGTACTGCCTACAGTCGCTCGTGGCCCGATTTTTGATTTTCGAAAATTTTTTTTTTGAGATTTTAAAAAATATTTCAAAGGTCCGTTGCATGGGTCCATAGCAACGGTTCTCATTTGCACACAACTAGGTCATGGTATGAACCTACCAACCAAGTTTCATCGAAATCGCCATTGTATTAACGGAGCACTGGACCGAACAGACATACAGACAGACAGACAGACAAACATATCGACGGAAATACTGATAATAAGGGTAGACTACATCGACTACCCAACAAACGGACCCAAACGCAATACCGTCTCCTTTAGCAAGGGTAAAAATGTACCTGTACACCTTTCAGGAGAGCGTGATTAGGCAGGAGGATATCAAGACGAGGGATACGGATGTTGAAGTACACTGCATGATGCAAAAATGTTCACTGAATAAGGTACCATGCCCATCTTTCATCGCTTTAAAACCCTGCCTTTTCAACAGCTTTGTGTCTTTTCAGAATGTCCATTTGAGATTGTCGTTTAATCCCCCATCCACTAGAGACCATTTCTACAGCCATGCTTTCCACATTCGTGACCTTCAGTGACAGTTTACATCTTTGTCATGAACACCCCCAAACCCAATCCCAAACCCACCCCTAAGCACATAGGATTTGAAGCTGGGATTCCACCATCCCCCCCAACACAAAATACTCAGATGGGAATGAAAACAGGCCAAGCCAAGCTTCCAGTAAGGAGACAACAGCTCAGAAAATATTGTTGAACCAGAGAATAGGTTAATGCCAGGGCTGCCTTCGACATTCCCAGTTTGCTGTAACAAACAGACACAAGAAAAAGAGTGTCGTGATCCAAACGAGGAAGAAAGTAAGTGGAAAGCAGATAAGAGGAATTTAGAAATGACTGTATGGAATATGGGAGGGTAATGAAAATATCTTGAAAGAAGATAAACAGCTGTGATGATTTGGATATTCCAGATAAATGAACCAGGAAGTTTCAGAAATAATGTAATATATAGGAAAATGTATGCTGTAGTATTGGGATTCGGAAGAAACAACAGTGATAGGGTTTATTTTATGAATAGGTTGATGACAGAAAAGAGAGTTCAGGAAGGAAGATTTAGGAATTCCTGATTCTGATGCACTATACTCTTACAGAGCATCAGTGCTGCCAAAGCAGTTTCTTGGCAAGGTGTTATACTGGGTGGTTTGCCATTGCCTTCCCAACAGTAGTTTGGGTAGGAATTTGTAATTTGGCCAGGGTGCCGGTGATAGCTCGCCTGCTCTTCGCCAAGGACACCGTGACATCTTTGACGTCGACCAACGAATGCCAGCATATGGGACGTCCAGTTTAACGTCCATCCGAGGGACGGCTTGCACATTTATGAATCACCCTGCCTGTGAAACACCAGGATGACAGTGTACAGCTGGGTTTGGATTCAAACCCAGGCTAGACAGCTCAGAGGCAAGTGTGTGTACCTCTCGGCCATCCTGCCAGCTAGATTTAGTAATAGTAAACAAAACACAAGGTGAATTTATTTATTCAATGCAATAGGAGGAGCAGTCTGTTTGGGCCAGAAAAGGTCGTGCTTATGTGGTATCGAAATCTGGTTTGGCTACGTACAGAATGTTGGATCCAGTTTTGGTCACCTTATTAAAAAGATAGCTGTCCTTGGGAGGGGTGGGTGAGAGTTAGGGATCCACTGTCGGGAAATTTGAATTGTTCCGGGGCATCAATGTCTTTAGCAACTTTCACACCTGCACTTTTACTTCAAACTTAGCTGATAATCTGACTTTTTTCCCCCTTTAGAGGGAGATGTCCATTTTCCTGTTCTTCTTCAAGGTGTGCTTACAGAATGGTGTGCTTTCAGTGGATATTTTCCCACTGTTGCATTTACTGTTATTCCTTCACATTACCCCCCACCAAAGGCGGGTGGAGGTTATTTTCATCCTTATCTGTCTGTCTGTTTGTGAACAGGATATCTCAAAAAGTTGTGTATGAATCAGCCAAAATTTTGAGGAGAGGTTGGTTGGGTGTGTGACAAGGACGAAATGATTAGATTTTGGTGACGATTCAAAACCGGATTCGGCTATTAGAAATTTCAAAGTGATTCTTTAACATTGAGAGATAGACCCCAAAATAATATATAACACGATATCTCAAAATGTTGTTAACGGATTTGGACGAAACTTTGCAGGCACGTTGGGTCTGTGACAAGGAAGAAATTGATTCAATTTTGGTGAACATCTGAATCCGGATCCGATATTTCAAAAGTTCTGGACGAGTTATCACAAAACAAGGTGAATGAGCTGGTTAGGTGATAAGAAGAAGCCGATTAGATTTTGGTTCAGGTCCGGATCCAGATCCGCTTGGTGCCTTCTCGTTCCGCCGAGCTCTCTGGAAACCCAGTCAACCCCACCAAGTCTCTCTCCTTCAAGACACAAACTCCCTCAGGATCTCAGCCCTCAGCGTCGGAACTCAGCTCTCAGCGCCGGAACTCAGCTCTCAGCGCCGTCTCGTTCTGCACGGTACTTGGACTGCTCTCTTCTCTTGCTCTATACTGTGCTCCAGCTGCACATGAGGCTTTTTCTATTCCACGTGAGGCTTTTTCTATGCCACGTGGGGCATTTTCTATTCCACGTGGAGCATTTTCTATTCCACGGGGGAATTTTCTATTCCACGTGGGTTTTCTATTCCACGTGGGGCATTTTCTATTCACGTGGGGCATTTTCTATTCCACGTGGGGCATTTTCTATTCCACATAGGGCTTTTTCTATGCCACGTGGGGCATTTTCTATTCCACGTGGGGCATTTTCTATTCCACGTGGGGCATTTTCTATTCCACGTGGGGCATTTTCTATTCCACATGGGGCTTTTTCTATTCCACGTGGACCTTTTTCTATTCCACGTGGACCTTTTTCTATTCCACGTGGACCTTTTTCTATTCCACATGGGATTTTTTCTATTCCACGTGGACTTTTTCTATTCCACGTGGACCTTTTTCTATTCCACGTTTGCCTTTTTATATTCCACGTGGGGCATTTTCTATTCACGTGGGGCATTTTCTATTCCACGTGGGCATTTTCTATTCCACGTGGGGCTTTTTCTATTGTACGTGGAGCTTTTTCTATGCCACGTGGGGCACTTTTCACATGGGCTTTTTCTGTGCCACGTGGGCTTTTTCTATTCCACGTGGGGCTTTTTCTATTCCAGTGGGCATTTTCTATTCCACGTGGGGCTTTTTCTATTCCACGTGGGGCATTTTCTATTCCACGTGGGGCTTTTTCTGTGCCACGTGGGCTTTTCTATTCCACGGGGGCATTCTCTATTCCACGTGGGACTTTTTTTATTCCACGTGGGACTTTTTCTATCCACGTGGGGCATTTTCTATTCCACGTGGGCTTTTTCTATTCCACGTGGGGCATTTTCTATTCCACGTGGGGCTTTTTCTGTGCCACGTGGGGCTTTTTCTATTCCACGTGGGGCATTCTCTATTCCACGTGGGACTTTTTTATGCCACGTGGGACTTATTTTATTCCACGTGGGCCTTTTTCTATTCCACGTGGAGCTTTTTCTATTCCACGTGGGGCTTTTTCTATTCCACATGGGTCTTTTTTATACACGTGGGCCTTTTCTATTCCACGTGGGGCATTTTATATTCCACGTGGGGCTTTTTCTATTCCACGTGGGCGTTTTTCTGTCACGTGGGCTTTTTCTATTCCACATGGAGTTTTTCTATCCACGTGGTGCTTTTTCTATTCCACGTGGGGCATTTTCTATTCCACGTGGGGCATTTTCTTATTCCACGTGGGGCATTTTCTATTCACGTGGGGTTTTTCGATTCAGTGGGCTTTTTCTATGTCACGTGGGGTATTTTCTATGTCACGTGGGGTATTTTCTCTGCCACGTGGGGCTTTTTCTATTCCACGTGGGACATTTTCTATTCCACTGGGGCTTTCTTTCCACGTGGGGCATTTTCTATTCCACGTGGGGCTTTTTCTATGTCACGTGGGGTATTTTCGCTGCCACGTGGGGCTTTTTCTATTCCACGTGGGGCTATTTCTATTCCACGTGGGGCTTTTGCTATTCCACGTGGGGCATTTTCTGTGCCACGTGGGGCTTTTTCTATTCCACATGGGGTTTTTTTTTCTATTCCACGTGGGGCTTTTTCTATTCGACGTGGGGCTTTTTCTATTCGACGTGGGGCTTTTTCTATGCCACGTGGGGCATTTTCTCTTCCACATGGGGCATTTGTCTTTCCACGTGGGGCTTTTTCTACTCCACGTGGGGCATTTTCATTCCACGTGGGGCATTTTCCATTCCATGTGGGGCATTTTCTATTCCACGTGGGGCATTTTCTGTTCCACGTGGGCATTTTCTATTCCACGTGGAGCTTTTTCTATTCCACGTGGGGCTTTTCTATGCCACGTGGGGCTTTTTCTATTCCACGTGGACCTTTTTCTATTACACGTGGGTCTTTTTCTATTCCACGTGAGCCTTTTTCTACTCCACGTGGGGCTTTTTCTACGCCACGTGGACTTTTTCTACGCCACGTGGGGCTTTTTCTATTCCACGTGGGCCTTTTTCTATTCACGTGGGGTATTTCTACGCCACGTGGGGCTTTTTCTACGCCACATGGGACTTTTTCTCCGCCACGTGGGCCTTTTCTATCCACGTGAGCATTTTTCTATTCCACGTGGGCCTTTTTCTATTCCACGTGGGTATTTCTACGCCACGTGGGGCTTTTCCTACGCCACGTGGGGCTTTTCCTACGCCACGTGGGCTTTTCCTAGCACGTGGGCTTTCCTACGCCACGTGGGACTTTTTCTAGCCACGTGGGCCTTTTTCTATTCCACGTGGGCCTTTTTCTATTCCACGTGGGCCTTTTTCTATTCCACATGGGCCTTTTTCTATTCACGTGGGTATTTCTACGCCACGTGGGGCTTTTTCTACGCCACGTGGGATTTTCTCTATTCCACGTGGGCATTTCTATTCCACGTGGGGCTTTTCTATTCCACGTGGGGCATTTTCTATTCCACGTGGGGCTTTTTCTATTCCACGTGGGGCATTCTCTATTCCACGTGGGACTTTTTTATGCCACGTGGGACTTATTTATTCCACGTGGGCTTTTTCTATTCCACGTGGAGCTTTTCTATTCACGTGGGGCTTTTTCTATTCACATGGGCTTTTTTATTACACGTGGGCTTTTTCTATCCAGTGGGGCATTTTTATTCCACGTGGGGCTTTTTCTATTCCACGTGGGCGTTTTTTCTGTCACGTGGGGCTTTTCATTCCACATGGAGCTTTTTCTATTCCACGTGTGCTTTTTCTATTCCACGTGGGCTTTTCTATCCACGTGGGGCATTTTCTATTCCACGTGGGCATTTTCTATTCCACGTGGGGCTTTTTCGATTCCACGTGGGGCTTTTTCTATGTCACGTGGGGTATTTTCTATGTCACGTGGGGTATTTCTCTGCCACGTGGGGTATTTTCTTCTCACGTGGGGCTTTTTCTATTCCACGTGGACATTTTCTATTCCACGTGGGGCATTTTCTATTTCACGTGGGGCTTTTTCTATGTCACGTGGGGTATTTTCGCTGCCACGTGGGGCTTTTTCTATTCCACGTGGGGCTATTTCTATTCCAGTGGGGCTTTTGATATTCACGTGGGGCATTTCTGTGCCACGTGGGGCTTTTTCTATTCCACATTGGGTTTTTTCTATTCCACGTGGGGCTTTTTCTATTCGACGTGGGGCTTTTCTATTCACGTGGGCTTTCATGCCACGTGGGGCATTTTCTTCTTCCACATGGGGCATTTTGTCTTCCACGTGGGGTTTTTTCTACTCCACGTGGGGCATTTCTATTCCACGTGGGGCATTTCCATTCCATGTGGGGCATTTTCTATTCCACGGGGCATTTTCTGTTCCACGTGGGCATTTTCTATTCCAGTGGAGCTTTTTCTATTCCACGTGGGGCTTTTTCTATGCCACGTGGGCTTTTTCTATTCCACGTGGGCCTTTTTCTATTCACGTGGGTCTTTTTCTATTCCACGTGGGCCTTTTTCTACTCCACGTGGGGCTTTTTCTACGCCACGTGGGACTTTTCTACGCCACGTGGGGCTTTTTCTATTCCACGTGGGCCTTTTTCTATTCCACGTGGGGTATTTCTACGCCACGTGGGGCTTTTTCTACGCCACATGGGACTTTTTCTCCGCCACGTGGCCTTTTTCTATTCCACGTGAGCATTTTTCTATTCACGTGGGCTTTTTCTATTCCACGTGGGGTATTTCTACGCCACGTGGGGCTTTTCTATCGCCACGTGGGGCTTTTCCTACGCCACGTGGGGCTTTTCCTACGCCACGTGGGACTTTTTTCTAGCCACGTGGGCCTTTTTCTATTCCACGTGGGCCTTTTTCTTATTTCACGTGGGCCTTTTTCTATTCCACATGGGCATTTTCTATTCCACATGGGGCATTTTCTATTCCACGTGGGGCATTTTCTATTCCACGTGGGGCTTTTTCTATTGTACGTGGAGCTTTTTTCTATGCCACGTGGGGCATTTTCTATTCCACGTGGGCCTTTTTTGTGCCACGTGGCCTTTTCTTGTGCCACGTGGGGCTTTTTCTATTCCACGTGGGGCATTCTCTATTCCACGTGGGGCTTTTTCTATTCCACGTGGGCCTTTTTCTACTCCACGTGGGGCTTTTTCTACGCCACGTGGGACTTTTTCTACGCCATGTGGGGCTTTTTCTATTCCACGTGGGCCTTTTTCTATTCCACGTTGGGTATTTCTACGCCACGTGGGGCTTTTTCTACGCCACATGGGACTTTTCTCCGCCACGTGGGCCTTTTTCTATTCCACGTGAGCATTTTTCTATTCACGTGGGCCTTTTTCTATTCCACGTGGGGTATTTCTACGCCACGTGGGGCTTTTCCTACGCCACGTGGGGCTTTTCCTACGCCACGTGGGGCTTTTCCTACGCCACGTGGGGCTTTTTCTACGCCACGTGGGGATTTTCTCTATTCCACGTGGACCTTTTTCTATTCCACGTTTGCCTTTTTCTATTCCACGTGGGGCATTTTCTATTCCACATGGGGCATTTTCTATTCCACGTGGGGCATTTTCTATTCCACGTGGGGCTTTTTCTATTGTACGTGGAGCTTTTTCTTATGCCACGTGGGGCATTTTCTATTCCACGTGGGCCTTTTTCTGTGCCACGTGGGCCTTTTTCTGTGCCACGTGGGGCTTTTTCATTCCACGTGGGCATTCTCTATTCCACGTGGGGCATTTTCTATTCCACGTGGGCTTTTTCTATTCCACGTGGGGCATTTTCTATTCCACGTGGGGCTTTTTCTGTGCCACGCGGGGCTTTTTCTATTCCACGGGGCATTCTCTATTCCACGTGGGACTTTTTTATTCCACGTGGGACTTTTTTATTCCACGTGGACCTTTTCTATTCCACGTGTGGGCTTTTTCTATTCCACGTGGGGCTTTTTCTATTCCACGTGGGCATTTTTCTATTCCACGTGGGTTTTCTATTCCACGTGGGGCTTTTTCTATTCCACGTTGGGCATTTTCTATTCCACGTGGGGCATTCTCTATTCCACATGGGTCTTTTTTATGCCATGTGGGACTTTTCGCGATGCTTCCAACCAAGATGAGCAGGACCTGAAAAAAACACAAAGGAGAAAATTCAATAAGTAATTCTATTTTCCACCCGCTTATTTCGGTATGGAGGCCGTTTACCAATGGAGGGCCTTTTGATTATGACCCTCAAGTGTTACTGCAGATGACTTTCAGACAGAAAGTCTGAGGGGTCTAAAGGGTCTGAGGGGTCTTAAAAGGCATTGGGGTTACAAAGAGTCTTACAGGTCTCAACCTAAAGGATCTTCGGGGTCGAAAGGGTCTTAGGGCCCTTAAGATTTCTTATGGGTCTTAAAGTGTCTTGGGAGTATTCGGAGTTGAAAATATCTCGGTGGTCATTAGGGTCTTTGGGTTCTTAAGGGTCTTGGGTGTCTTTAAGGGTCTTGGTGGTCACAAGAGTAGAGTCTTAGAAGTCTTAGAGATCTTGAAGCGTATTGGATTATTGGGGGTCTTCGGAATCTTAAGGATCTTAAAGGGTCTAATGTGTGTTAAGGGTCTTTGGGGTCTAAATGGTCTTAGGGTATGAAGGGGTCTTCATGGTGTCGAAAGGTGTAGAGGGTTCTGGAACTCGCTTGCTCTCACACATGCATGCATGGACGGACACATGGACGGCTCCTTTTTAAGTATATCAGAAAGATAAATACCCAGATGTCACAAGATAGGTGTGTGTGTGTGTGTGTGTGTGTGTGTGTGTGTGTGTGTGTGTGTGTGTGTGTTTTCACATGTGAGAGCTTTCAGCCTGGTACCAGAATTTTTTGTTGTGAATTCTGTATAGCTTATCTCCATGGTCTTGAAACAAACAAGACTCGAGAGTAAAGCTCTCTCTTCCAACCTCTACTTCACATAACAATTTACTCGACCATATACATATGGAGGATTCAAATTTATGCGTTTGCTCCACTTGAAATATTTTGCATCTGATGAAGCTGTGGAGTTAAAAGCCAGGCACTGCAACATGTTTGCAGGATGAAGAACAGTTTATGTCTCGATATTCACAGTAAATATGTAGCAGTTCTTACAATAACAGAAACGAACACGAATTCAGAGATACATGCTTTAAAAGTGAAGGTAAATAAATTTGAGGGTAATGCTAGTGGTTCCATAACTTCATGAAGACCACCGGGGCACCATATTGACAAAGAGAAATGATGCTGCTCATCTTCTCTCCAGACTAGATTTCTGAGCACCCATTGGGAATGAAATACACATGGTGAGGGCAATGCAGCAACATTCACCCACTCCATCACCAAGCTGCTCTTTAGGCACTATAGCCATTCTCAGGCACTTGAGACTCAACATACACAACAAAAGGATGCAAATTCTTTTTTTGTTGGGGGATGGGGGGGTTGTGGGGGGAGAGGGGTTACCTTCCCTTTAATATGAATACTGCAGAGATGATGAATATGACGTTAAATTTATGCGTGTTTATCGGTGTGCAGGCACAAAAAGTATACGGCTGCACATTGTGGGCGCAGAGAAGGAACTGGACTATGCTATTGTTTTCTGGGTAAGATCAACAAAATCTCCAACCTTGTTTATTTTCAACACAGTGCAATGAAAAACATTATACTCGCTGTAAAAGCTGTTGATACATTCTACTTCATTTATAGAACAACATTATTATGTTTTTATATAATTTTCTTAAATTCATTCTGCTCTTCGTTGCATCTACCAATACCAATTTCACCTTCCGTTTAGTCAGGTCAGGTCAGGTAACTTGCACCGGAGCAGCGCATTGCTGCATCCACTTTCCACGGTCGTACTCCAGGGGCTTCCATATGGCCCATCCCCATCTCCTTGAGATGACGATCAACCTGCTCAACCACAAGGCATGTCATCAGCATGAGACTCCCTGCTGAGAGATCTGGTGAGCGGGTCAGCGTCAGGAAAACGAGCCACATTCAATACAGCCCAGCTGACACTCACGGACTATACAGGTAACAAATCTCATTTGAGTATCTCTCAGCAAAGCTCGTTGACACAAGTCTGACCAACAATAGCGCAAGGATTCTGCAAAGAGACCTGGTTCTGAAGGAGTTAAGTCTCCATCTCAGATCCCTGGTCAGAGTCCAAGTTTCGCATCCATAGAGCAAGACTGGAAGCACAAAGGACTTAAAGACTCGGACTTTCTTCCTCCTGCATTTGTACCGACAGCGCCATACCCCATGATCAAGTGAACCAATAACTCCCCAGGCCTGATCCAGACGTCCACTGACCTTTGGCACACAACATGCAGAGACATGACTATCACTGCCAAGGTAAGTGAATCTCTGTTGCATCAACATCCTTGCCACAAACAGGTACAGATAAGAAAGCAGCATCCAGGATGTAATTGAAAGACTGGATCTTCGTTTTGACCCAGGAGACCCATAAACCCAGCAGCTTTGACTCCTCATTTAGTGCCTGGAGGGCCCCATCAGGATATCCAGAGTCTCTGCAAAGATGACTGCATCATGCATCGTCTGCAAAATCAAGGTCAGAGATCTTTCCATTCCCAAGTGATGCACCCCAGCTTCATCTCTCCGACATCCTCCCCAGAATCCAGTCCATACAAGTTCTGGAAAGTGTGGGGACCAGTACACACCCCTGACGTACTCCAGTAACAACTTGCAATAAGTCAGAGATGACACCACCATACCTCACAGCACTCTCAGTACCAGAGTATAGTTCAGAAATTAGATCGATCAGTTTTAGAGACACCCCACGAACACCAAGAATACCCCAAAGGGCATCCCGATTCACTGAATCAAATACTTTGTGGAGATCAACATGGGCTGCAAGCATCCCCTGCTGAAACTCTCGTCTGCATTCGGTGAGGACCCGAACAGCAATCGGTGACCTCATTGGTGTAAAGCCAGACTGCTCTTGGCGCTGGTGCTCAGGTAGATGGTGGCGACCCCGATCAATAATTTCAATAATTATCCGAGCAAAGACCTTGCAGCGTCACCCCTCGGTAATTGTTGCAGTCCTGACAATCACACTTCCCTTTCCAGAGAGGGACAAGACCCCTCTTCCTGTCAGTTGGATTTATGCCTGTGCTCCAAACAGAGCACAGGGCTGCATGCAATGACACGAGTACAGCATTTCCACCAGCCTTGAGGAGTTCAGCATGGATGCCACAAATCCGAAGAGCTTTACCTCCTTTCATCTGGTTCACTGCAGCCTGTGTTTCCACAAATGGAGGTGGATAACAGATGACTGGAGGGTCAGCAATAGGGATAGTAACATCCCTGACATGCAACTCAACAGCTGCTGGGTCAGCTTGGTCCAGCCACTCAAAGTACCCAGCCCAGCGGGCCTTCACTTCACACTCCTCTGTCAAGAGCTTACCACACACCGCTCCGACTGCAGTACACCAAGGGAGGGGCTTGGAGGAACACAATGCACGGAATCCTATGTGAGCAGGATGAGAATCACTTGACCATTGGTGATGCTCTTCCCCTTCACAGATTCCTTGCACATAAGCCTTCTTGTCTGCCCTCAGTGAATGCACAGTTTTATGCCTCAACTCCCTGAACAGCTCAGCTCTGCCATTAAGCCTGGCCCTGCAACTCTGGTTAATGGTATCCAGTGTCCCCTGGGAGATAAAGTTCCTCTTCGCCAACTCAAGACATCCACCAGCAACATCAAGGATGGTAGTGTTGAAGGCGCTCCACAACTCTTCAGGATCTCCCGAAACACCCAGACCCCCCAAATCCTCACTTGACTTGTTCGTAAAACTCCTTAGCTCCCCCTTTCATTCTTGAGCCTGCCAACATCCTGCCTGGGCTGGGATGGTACCATTCTCCTGGATTTGTGCTGCAACTTCAGACTTGCCACAACTAGCCTGTGGTTGGTATTGAGGAACCGAGCACTGCAGTTTGGATAATCTTCCAGCAACCATCAACGAGTACATGGTAAATATCCTTTGCCACACCACCAGGGTTGGAATAATTCCAGTGATAAGCCTGTGTGTAGGCACTAAAACCATGAACTGGCCACCCTAAGTCCATGACATCTTGTGAAGTCAAGGAACTTAGAACGATTCTGGTTCACAGTTCCAGCCCCATGGGGTCCAACACATGCTTCATAACCATCCCTATCAGTGCCAGTTGATGCAATGAAATCCCCCAAGACTTGACGATTATCTTACTTGGGGCACTCATCAACCACAGACTTGAGTGCGGCATCGAACATCTCCTTCACAGTGAAATCACTCACCTCAGTCAGAGAATATACAGAGAGCAAGGAAGTGACACCCAGAGAGTGACAAATCCTCAGTCTCATCATACACAGGTTGACCGGTGTTACCTCAATTATCATGGGAGTCAGCTTATTGGACCCAGCTACAGGAATTCCTTGGGCATGGTAACCATCAGAGTGCCTGGACCAGTAGTAGGTGGAACCACACGCATCTCACCACTATCTGGTGTCCGAACCTCAGAGAGTGCTGCAATACCAATGTTCAAACGCTGGAGTTCAGATGATAGCAGAGGCAGGTGGTCATCCTCTCATGAAGTGAGTACATTCCAGGCACCCACCCAAAGGGACCGCATTGAGTTAACCCGAGGAGACCGCCATCTGGGGGACGCCACCTCCGCAAAACCCCAACACACACCACCACAACCTGACCTAGCAAGTATGCCCCAATCCTGTCATCCTCCTTTCAAGGGGCCTTGTGAAGGGCAGCTGCACAGGAGCTACTCCCACAGAGTGAGTTTTTCTTTGTTTTATTTGTGTTTTTTTATGTTTTTCGGAATGAAGTGTTTTACAGTGGCCTGATTGCAAATCCTGCCACCAACCTCCTAGAAAGGGTTACCCAACTGCAGGAGGACATCCACAGACACAGTTGGGCACTAGATATGGATGGCTGTTGGCTCACAAGGAGCTCCACTGTCCTTTGACAGGTTTTGTTTTTAATCCTGCTGGGTGTCGATATCCATTCAGGAAACATGGTGGGGGAGACGATTTTGTCACCGACAACTCGACCATGAAACAGGTTAGTATCGGTTTACATACTACCTGGAGAAAATCACAGATTTGATCTGGCCTGACCTGACAATAATGTTCATTGTGACCCTGAAACAATGCAGCCTTCTCGTTCTTTGTTCCAACAATTCTATTCTCTGTTTCATTTCCCAAATTCCTTTATTTTCTTTTTTCAGGAACTCAAGGCACTTCTCCCCCAAATCTCCTTCGAACTGTTGTTTCTGGGACCACGGCTTGCCTCCTCGCTGCACAAGACTGAATTTGTGGTTTATCCAAAGGTGCCTGCAGTTTTGGTCGATTAAATATGATCCCTGACTCGTTTCATAGACACAGAGAGCACTGTTTTATCTCTGTCCAATAATCTTCTCTTTTATGTGTTGAAAATTTTGATATTATCCTTATTGTTTGTCTTGCTCCTGCACAGGAATCTAGAGTCATTGTGGAGCCTGTATTTGAAGAGAAGGTGGAAAAGCCGAGAGAGAAGAGTCAGCATATTGGTATAAAAGTTTGCAGCACGATGTACCACCACTTTCATGGATTTCAGCCAGATCTGCTAATAAGTGAGTAGCAAAGCCTGACCACCCCCCCCCCCCCCCCCCCACCCTCAACAAGGACTCTTCCTCCACCCACACCCCTCCTCTAGTCCTTACTAAAATATTTACCCTCAATTGTACCCTCTCCTTTATCATTGGGTCTAACTGCTATCCTTACATATAGTTCCAATCAGATACTCACCTAAAGATCACGCACTTTCATAATGGCCTTTTAAGCTTATCCAGTTATTGATTATGCTTCACCACTCAAGCAGGAACCAACTACACCTTGAGAAACACAAGGTTGAACTGACATTGTTCATATGCACTGACTTTGACATTAACCCGCCATGTACCCCTGTTATCAGTGTTCCATCCATCACTACACACCTTTCCAACGTGGGCAAGTACTCTGAGGAAACTGCAGGTGAGTAGTTATAACAAACTGTTTCTACCATTCCCTTCAGTCATGTGACTAACATCAATGTTTCAAGGACAAAGAGTGAAATTGGTCATGAGAAATGGCACACCGAGGTTTGAGCTTCATCGTTTGAACCCTCCCACCAACCCTACCTCCTGCCGCCCCCCATTCAGATGTGGAATATTCCTGCTTTTATAACAGAATCCACAAAGCATGCACTGTTGCTGGCAGCAGAAACCATGAGAGCTGCAACCGGTGGTGGGATGCACCCCGCAACTCTGAACCCTTTCCGTTCGCCTCTACGTGCCAACGCGCCAGCCTTCCTGCTGCCTTGGTCTCTTTGCTCAACTTAATTGCTGTCTTTTTCTTTATCTCGTTCATTCAAATTACCTGCGAGAGATGCTTATCCATTTTCAACCATTCATGGATGAATAAGTACTGTATACATACAATGTTTCTATCCATATTTCTTCTTTCTCGACTACCTCTAATAATCCAGAGACTATCGGGATTTAATAAACATGGACCGTGTAAAGGAAATTTGACTTGCCTTGTTGCCTGTAATTTAAAGTAGTCCAGCACAGATTGTTTTTTAATATCGTCCATTGGGACTCCACATAAGAATAGAGTACTTCATTTGAGTCTTACCCAAACTTTTTCTCTTGCCTTCCTGTCCAATTAGGTATCCCAATGCATTCATCTCATCGCTGAAATACAAGACAGATCCTGTCAAGCCAGTTTTCGTCCGTGATGAGCCACCGATTCTTCAGCATATTGAACGAGCACCGCGAGGTCGAAAAGACGTCGAAGGCAGAATGCATGAGGCAAAGGGGCACCAACGATATAGGAAGCTCAAAAAGTGATGAAAGGACCTAACAAAGACAGAGCCATTAAAAAACAAGAAGAGCAGAAGGACAGGGGAACGATATGGGTTGATGAAGAGCAGGAAGGAAGACCTTTCAGAGAAAGACACACAGTTGATGCAGTTTTCATAATGTCATCACATTTCTCATTCCACAATGTTGATTGAGCTTTGTATTGAAAGCGGCGAAACCAAAATCGACTCAAAAAAGAACTATTTTTACTGCCTTTTATGTGAATTGATTTTATTTCACAAACAAGCTGGAAAACTGTCGAGAAAATATCAACATTGATGTGGGTTTCCACCCTAATGAAGTGGATTTGGATATATTTACAATCAGTATTGATTTTAAAATATTTATTGTACATTAGTGAGCTAAAGGACAGCATGTGATTATATAAATTCCTCTTCCACCGATCAATACAAGAGTTCTAACCTGCCATATGTTTACGTGTTATTACTTTCCTATCCAAGCCACACAAAAGAGCTGTTGGAGATTGGAAAATATACCCAAGTTGGGAATTATCAGTTCCTGCGATGATAGGCCAGATATTGATATACAATGTTGAAATATATGTGACAATGGGAGCGTTACTGCAAAATGGCCTTTACTATTGTAAATATAAAGGTGCAAACAAATGGTTTACTGAAAAGGAAGGACTAAGAATGACGCAATATTTCAGCAACAGGGTTTCTACGAGTACTCCAATGATCTCAATTATTCCCACCTTCTTGTGGGTTCACCAGGCGAAAGATCTTTGCCCAAGTGTTTCACGAATCAGTTGGTTCGGCCTGATGTTCGAGTGAAGGTGACCTTAAGTTGGAATTTGTTTACAGCACCAGTGATAACTCGCCTACTCTACGCAAAAGTCACCGTGAGATCTCGGACGTCCACCAGCAGAAAGGATGAATGAACCCGGCTTAACTTCCATCCGATGGACGGTGCACTTTGTGATGCAACGCCCTAACTGCGATGTACCATTCAGGCGGTTTAGAGTCAGGTCGGAAATTGAGGCAAGTGCGCTACCTCTGCACCATCTTGTTGGACAGTTTGTTGAACAAGAAAGAAATCTCTTTATTTTATTCTGCAGTCTCCAATCAAAATTAACAATGTCTTACAATTCTGCTTACAGCATCTAAATTTACTTACAACACCTTTTATTTCGTTCACTCCAGTCTAACGTAGATTTTATTTTGTCAAAGCAGCAGATGATGTCACGACATTACGGATGGTGGTGCATCAAGCTTAACAGTCACAGGATTGTTATTATTTCCATTTATTCCATGAGTGACGGTATTTATGTTGTGCTATGGCCCTCCTGTCCTATGAGTGGTCATCCTGGATGAGTTTATCTGCAAGTTAAGAAGATTAATTAGTAGCAGAATACCAACCCTCCAGGTGGGTAAAGTTTACGCATTACTTGCTGAAAAAGTACAGTCTGTATATTGCAAGCCATTGGGTGCCTGTATAATTTGTATAAACCACTCTGGGATTACTGACTTCCTCCAGTCTCATAGCCAAGATGTGGCTCTCAATGGAAACCCCTTCTTCTCCTCTCACTGTCAATGCTGGAATACCCCAAGGCAGTGTTCTAGAACCCATCTTATTCCGAGTCGTCATCAATGATCTCACTGACTGAAAAATCCTCTTTATCTCTTTACTGATGATGCCACTCTGCCGTGACATCCCTCATCCTTCTGAGAGAGAAGAAACAGCCTCTTCCTTCTCCTTGGACCATGCTAAAATCACAAACTGGTCAAACACTTGTAACATGTCTTTTAACCCTGAGAAATATGGAAATTGAAATCTCTCTCTATCTCTATCTCCATCTGTATCTACATATAATCAGATGCACCTCCTGAATGTTAAGGTGAGCATCACTGCGGATTATGTCTCACACGGTAAAACCGTATAATCCGCAAAGAACAACCATCCGTCTGCCACCCAGACGATTATTCCCGCGAATGCATGTCATTCAACCAGAAGGCACGTGATGTGATCGGCGAGTAAATCGAAACATGCGGAGTGTGACTAGCACTACACCCTCCCCCCCCCCCACCCCCGTTGGACAGTGCCCTACACCAAAGCGTCACCTCCAACCCAGAGGCCTCGGCCTGGCAACTCTGTCAAACAGACAAAGACGACATGGTCAACATTGCTTAAACATCGAACGGAGCCACCGATCCAGATTTCGGGCTTAGTTTCCTTCATCAGGACAGCATTCCGATAAATATCTAACCATTGATGACCACATTCGTCGTTTATATCGGGGGTGGGAGATAGATAGGTATGTATATGCATATATATAGTGTTGCGGTTCTGGCACCGTGCTCAGGCGGTCGCCTTTGAGGATCACCACTGTATGCTAACCACATGCATGATAACAGACACATGCGCAGCCCAGTGATAAATAAGCACATGCACGATGACAGAAACGCGCACAATTTGAGTCTTACCCAAACTTTTTCTCTTGCCTTCCTGTCCAATTAGGTATCCCAATGCATTCATCCTGTACAGTGGGTGGAGGTTATCCTAGCCCGGAAAAATTACCATCGCACTGTACACACGCTGTTAGGGTGAGGATCTTAAAGGGTCTAAGCTGTTAGGTTTAGGGTTAGCTGTTAGGGCGCACTAAGCTGTTAGGGCGCATGGCGCACATCTTTGTTCGGGTCTGCGTGTTGGTTTACAACGGTGTCTCACCCTCGACCTTCGCTTGCCACCTCGGCCACCAATATCTACCGCAACCGGGCAGAGGGATGCTGCAGACTACTCGGACCGCGTGGCGCGCAAACGGAACAAGCGCGTTGACCAGCGCCAACCGTGGAGCGCCGGGGGTGCCCGGCCGGGCATGCGGGATTGACACGACCCTCAGCCAGTCGCCGGAACGCGGCCCGGGAGTTCGGTGCAAGGCGATTCATGTCGTGGTGTTCAGCGTGGGGCGATTCCACAGCTCAGCCATGTCTCGCAAGATGTACAAATGAGACCACTTCTGGCCGTAGGGGCCAGGCAGCGCAGGGCCAGGGTGCAATAGGAGTGCACGATTTGGGTGACGACGCATTGCTTCAGGTCGTCACCCCCACCCTACACCATGGGGCTTATAAAAGGCGGATCGCGAAGCCGTTGACGTCTCGCCTTGCTTCGCTAGCTGGGATCTCTACATTCGCCTGCTGCTCCGCCTGACGATGCCTGCTGGCTCCACCTTCCACTCGCCTTCTCATCTGTTGGGTCGGCCTTCCTTGCCTGCAGCCCCACCCATTCTCTGGACCGGTGCACGCGCTGCGCCCGGCACAGTAACCAAGCAGGAGACAACGCGCCGACTCTTGAACTGGGATCGCTCAGCGGAGCGTCCCCCAAAGTGTACTGGGCAGCATGGCCGACCGACCATGCAAGGTACTGCGAGACCGTTAGCCCTCATCTCCTCTCCTTTCTTCTGATTAACTCCTCTTCATCGGGTTGTGTGTGTGTGTGTGTGTGTGTCAGTCGTGGTGCCTTCCTACCCTAAGTTAAGAGTGTGGAAGAAATATTGTTACGAATCTGGAAGCCTTGTGCACACAGACAGCCGTCCCCGTAGCTTAGTTATTTCGATAAGTGTGTGTTTCTAGTTAGGGCCCCCTACCTGTGTCTAATGGGAATTACATACATGCGCTGCGAAGTTATTTTGATAGTTAGGATTTGAATTACATCCATAAATCTTCTTCGACAACAACAGCATCACCCTCACCATCACCTCGCTCTGGCCCAGATCAACTACAACTACAACAACACCAGCATCACCCTGCGAGCATCAGCGTGCTGCGAGTGAGGTGGCCGCCGCTCAGCCAATCAGACCCCGCCACGGTGAAAAAGGCGGTCCGCGTGACGTCACCACGCCCCGGGCCAATCGACGGACTTGCCGCTCGTTTTGGCCATTTGGAAGGTGAAGAGCGATTCTGTGCACCAAAACCAGCCAATGAGGAAAGACATACACCACGACACGAGGTTCGGCTGACGGAGGGGGAGAATAAAAGGTCAGGCTCCGTTTTTCGCGGTGGTGGTTTTTCTTTTGAGTGGTGGTTTTTCTTTTGATGGTGGTTTTCTTTTGAAAGGTGGTTTTTCTTTGAAAGCCAGTCTTCGTCTTGCCAGTCTTCGCCCTGCGGCCTCCGTTCGCCAGGAGCCCGGTCGTGTGGACGCCTGGCTGCTACAAGTCCGATCCCGCCACCCCGCCAGCTCAACGTACCCGCTCGAGGTGGACAGGTCCGAGTCCCGCCACCCCGCCAGCTCAACGTACCCGCTCGAGGCGGACAGGTCTGAGTGCAGGCTCTGGTCTTCAGCTCGCCTTTCCCTCTGAGCTGGAGGCCTCAATAAAGGCCGTGGCCACCGTTTCTTTGTGTGTGTGTGTGTGTGTGTGTGTGTGTGTGTGTGTGTGTGTGTGTGTGTGTGGGCCCGTCTGTAAGTAGAAATTGTTAAGTGCTTGCTCTTTGTACATTGCATGACTATATTCGGTGTTAATTCTGCTCTGTGTCTCCCTTTCCCTATTGTAAATAAATCCCCTGTTAAATGTATCAGCTCATTTCTGTGTTTTCTTCATTGGTTTAACACGGTGCATGTTGGGGAATTAAAGAAGGCCGTTGTTGCCTAGTTGTGTGCATTTGGACCGACGGGACCTCGGTAACCATCCGCTCGTGTTACGGCACGGGTCGAGCATGGAAACGACTCGTCCCGTTCGAGTTCCGTCGAGGGTGTGAATACTCGGTAGATCGCCACGTGGGCTTCTAGGTATTTTGAAGTTTGGCAAATAACCCTGTACCACGTGGTTGATTTATTGACGATTCACGGTCCTGCCGTACCCTCGGAGTTTTCCGAAAGGTACGATCTAGATTCCGGGTGTTCGTAGAGTCGACCCTACTGCTCCACCTAGTGGTCGTGCTCGCAGCCGATACCCGGCCCGCAACAATATATCGGGATAAGTCTGCTCTATGTCTGCTTTAGTAAGTTACTTGCTTTCTTGTTGTCGCACCCCACAAATTCCTTACTATCCCTGCTTGCATACATTAATAAATTGTTTTATTGTGCCACATTTTTCCTCGCCAGTCTGTTAATAAATGCTTGTGTAGTAATGTTTCCAGCTCGTTTTTGTCTTTTCTTTCATTGGTCCAGCATTGTCCGTATCCTAGCCTAGCCAGGACTTTATCTCCCAACGATCCGTTCTACTAGCCGGTACATTCCTTGGCAGTGTCGCTCGGCTGCATCTGACCCGGTAAGGTGACCTGGTTCGGACAAGGCGTACTCGTGTTCCCGGTAATTAGGTCACGTGATTATTTTAGGAAACCAGTTAAACCTTAGACGGAGGACCGTAGGTCATGTGGTTGAGTTATTGGCGTTCACGGTCGATTAGCGACCTGCCGCGTCACGGAGTTATCCGTGTGTGACGGCCTGCGATTTCGAAGAGTCTGGTGGGAACCCGAGATAACTTTCCTCCCTCGTGGTCTTCTCGCCCTGCCCCGGGCTGCAACAATATATACATACTTCAAACTCTCACTCTTTCTCTCTCTCTCTCCCACCTCCCTCCCCCCGAAGGGACCGTTTCACAAACTCTCCCACATACTTTCTCAATAACCATCTCAAAGAGGTTTAGTCGCTCAAACTCGAGTCTCACTCTCACCCATGATCTCTCTTGGGCAAGCCACATTTCAAATTGGCCTCCAAAGCCAGACGCCGACTGGACATCCTCCATCATGCAAAGTCCTTCTTTGGCACACTTGAGCTCCTATCCACCGACAAGATTTTCATCCGCAGCTTGATGGAGTACAGCTCTCCTCTCTGGACTGGCTCCCCTGCCTCACATCTTGCTCAGCTTGACGCTGTGGAAACCAAGACTTTCAATACCATTGGAATCTATTGTGATGAAGCTGATTCTCCCAATTGCCTTAACACTTCACCACCATCGTCATGTTAGTGGTCTCTCTGTCTTCTTCCGCTTCATTTCTGTTCTTGCATCCTCTGTCCTCTCCATGCTCTGTCTCCCCCAGATATCTGCAGGACGCACGTGGTCCACGAGCAACCCATTCCTCGTGAAACTGCCTAAATTCAGAACCACTGCTCACCTCCACTCATTTATTCCTCTTTTTTCCCCACATGTGGAACCACCTTCCACACTCTTCAATCTCATTCTTCCCTCCAGGTCTTCAGACAGTTGTTTGCTGCCACCATCCCAAGTCATTCCTCATCCAAAACCATGATCTTTACAACACCAATTAAACCACTCCCCAACCCTCCCAAAATTTTGCTTACATGTCCATCTTGTCCACACCTTGCATTCTGCCTTCCACCTTATTGTTACCTGGATCCCTTGTTTGGCCATCTCCATCTACCTCAGTGTTTCTCAACCTTTTTTGTCCCACGCCCCACTTTGATTTTCAAAAAAATCGTACGCCCCACCATGAATGAAGACACTACAGTATATACTACATATAAGGAATTCCCCTTGACGAAAAGCGAGTCATAGTGACGTAACAGCGTTGAATTGATCAAGGGCACGCCTTACCGGTGGATTGGCTAACAATGGCGCGGTGAAGCAGTTTTTAGTTATGACGCTATGAGGCATCAGTCGCAGCTTCAAACTTTTGAAAATTTGAAAGTGCAAAGCTATGAAAGCATCATTATTGATTCATTAATTCTGAATCCTCATGCCCCACCAAAATATTGCCACGCCCCACCTTGAGAAACACTGATCCACCTTCTCCCTTCAACTTGCCATCAGGATTTCCCCTTTCTTCTGCTGTTCCCTTTATTATGTTGTGTCCTGATCTATTCTGTGGCCTAATCTTCCACAACTCTCAACCATATACAGTATATAAAAAAGAAAGACAATGCTGTTTCGATATTTGTGTGGTGTGCGTCTAGGCTAGGGAGTCAAAGGGGTGTAAAGATGAAAGGGTCTAAAGGTCATCTACATGCACCACATTGAATAGTACTTGGGATCTCAAGGGTGTAAGTGGTCTAAATTATCGAGAAAGTTTAAAGTGGGTCTAAAAGGTCCATAAAGTGTCTAGAGGGATCTAGAATGCTATTTATTTGACTTTTTGTTTTTAATACAGAAATTATGGTGTTAAAATATCACGTAGTCTGGTTGCTCATGGGACCTCTAATGAAAGGGAGATAATTCTAATTTTTCTAAGGGAGACAAATCCTATCTATCTATAATAATCCTTCATCTCAGAGTAGTTACTGGACGAAGTGATTGGACTGGTCCACCACAATGGAGAAATGATCCAAAAATAATAACACCAATGAGAAATCAGAATTTTCCATTTTTTTATGCCTCTGCTGACGAAGTCACTGGAGGCATTATGCTTTCGGGTTGTCCATCTTCCGTGTGTCCGTGATGGGGTTTTTCGTTTCCATGATAACTTAAGAACAGCTGAAGGGATCGAAGTCAAACTTGGTACAAGTATGTGTACTGATGTAAAGATAAACGTATTGTATTATGGGATGAAGAGGTCAAAGGTCAGAGGTCCCATTAGGTAAATATTCTGGTACCGCGCTAATTTCTGAACCAGTGATGGGATTTTGAGCAAACTTGGTATGAGTATATATTATGATGCACAGATGACCTCATTAGATTTCAGCATCAAGAGGTCAAAGGTCAGAGGTCATGTCAGGTAAAAATGTGATTCTTGAGAACAGTTCAAGGGATTTAAATCAAACTTGGTGCAATTATGTATAATGATGTAATAATGTGTGCAGATGGATATTGGTCAATGTCGAAGAGTGCCGTTCTAGTTTTTTCATGGCAAACCGAAGTAGGGACCCCTTGGTTATACCCTGAAGATTTGATCGGCCCAAGTGTCGGAGTAGTTACCGGACATGCACATTTTCGCTTTTATTTATGAAAAAGAAGAAGAAAATAGATAATTCTAAATCACTGGATTCTTCTTTCTAATCTATACTATTAAATGTGTGTGTGTGTGTGTGTGTGTGTGTGTGTCCTCCATAACTCCAAAACCATAAAACCTAGCAGCCTGAAACTTTGTATGCATACTGTATTAAGAAAACTCCAAGGAAGTGCAAGAGTGAAAATTGGGTGCTTGGGTTAATCAAAACACCCTTTTTGAAGATATAATTAACGGCCTTATTTAATTATATATTTCATTAGGTGATCCTTGGCCACCTCCCTCTATATGGGGTCTCAAGGTGTATCCTGGTTACCTCGCTGGAGTCGGAAGCCACCATGTTTTTTGGCCTGCTCAACCATGCCTTGACTTGGAACAGGCCGCAACGATTTCTTAACGATAATATCTTGTTTTTTTTCATTCTCCTCACTCATATTATCTATACCTACGAATCGCTGGATACATTGCAATGCTTATAAATGCCCGGAGATGCCAACTTTCATGGCTTTATTTCATTTCCACACATGCCATAACCTTGAGAATCTCTTTAACCGAGCCAAATTACAAAATTTAAGCGCCACAATTTAACTTAGCAGCAGTTCTGACTGCTAAAAAAAAAAGCGTTCATTTGTCCAATTTGGACATATTTGATATTTCTGGCATCTCTGGGAGGTGTGTGTTTAATATTACGACGGTTCGGTGATTGCTAATCGCATACCAAGCAAGCCATTCCTTATCAACCATTTGATTGGAGTGCTTGCTTGGGAGCTTAAGCAACCTACCGAGCACCCTAGAGTCGATAGCGGTACAGTTCGTGTCCCGATCGGGATGTACAGCCCGGCAGTTGCTGCAAGGTGTGTGGTACATATGGGTATATTTGGATTTTAAAGGGACTCTCCATGGTTGTGTGTGCATGGTTGGTGGTGGAAAAGTTTTATCCCGTATCTTATAATGATGATGGATTTTCAAAAGGTTATATGGTTTGTCTTTGTAAGTTTCAAAGCAAAATACATTTGATAACACCTGATTTCCGAGCTATTTGCTGTATTAATGTGTTTTCTAAATTGCAGAGCCAATTTTTTCCCACCTGTCACATGATGATTGGCAGCTGTTTATAAAGATTAATGTTTATGTATATCTCCTTGAAACATTTATAATGCAATGTTGTTTTTTTAAATTTGTTTATTGAAATTCCCACAAAACAAGGGTGAATGCTAATGCAGTGCAGCACCCTCCCACACCTCTCTCTCTGTCTCCGGACGTGGCTGGGTGGTGTTTGTCTCCGGACGTATTTGGGCGTTTTTGCTCCGGACGTATCCGGGTGGTGTTTGTCTCCGGACATATCCGGCTTGTGTTTGCCTCCAGACGATGTTTATCTCCGGACATGTACAGGCGGTGTTTGCTTCCGGACTGCATTTATCTCCGGACATGTCTGGGTTTTGTTTGTCTCTGGGCGGTATTTATAGCATGGCTGGTGGAAAATGGATTTCAGACATTATTTTGTTTCAATGTTCACTGTTATTCTATGCAGAATCATTTTGATGAGACAGTATGAATCGTAATTAACGCTCCACCGCACATCTGTCTTCCCTTCCTCTCACCTCACGGATCACACTGCCTTCCCTTCCCCCACCCTTCCTTCCCTTCTCCTACCCTTCCTCACTCTCCCTCCCTCCTCGCTCCTCCACGTCCTCACTCATCCCCTCTTTCTCTCCCCCACCCTCTCTCTTTGCCCCCTCCTTTTCTCCACCCTCTCAGTATTCCCCTCAGCGAAGCAACGGGTGGTATTTGCTAGTACTCCAACAAAGCTTTCACCGAATCAGATGTGCAAGGGGGGATGTGATTGTAACAAGCGCACATTAATCATCGATTATATTTCACCGATTTTGCTTGTACCTGCCAATTCCTGCAAATTCTTCCTTGGATGCTCTTCATTATTTCTGTCAATATTGGATCTTGGTTTAAAATGTGTTTTGTGCACGTTTTCAGCCTCAGTTGTCACCTTTTGCATCATCAAAGGCAAGTCCCCTGCATCTTGGATCTGCTCATTAACATGATAGCTAATGTTACTTGCTTGCCACAAATTACTCTTCATATCTTGTCATATATATTATGTAAAGTAACGGTCTGTCATGCGTCTTAAAATAATGTAATTTAAATCTTCTTGTCATGTGCTTTACAATCAGGCCTGCAAATTCCCAGCTCTGACATGTCAAAACTGCTTTTCAATGGATTGTTTTGGTTTTTTTTCTGACTTTAAATTCTCTCATGTTTGTTTATTTATTAGTAGCGTATTTGGGAACCAGTGGATGTTAAAAATAAGGAGCCGATTCTTTAGGTCCACTGCCTTTTGGGTGGTATGAGGAATAGATATCTGCAATGTGAAAGCTAAATGTTCAATGATACCGCATACACAAGGCAAGTTACCAAGATGGTTGCCATTGCAACAGAATTCATCCAATCACAGCCGTGATCTAATCAGGTTGAGATAATGTCACGAGGAATAGACGTCTGCAATATGAAAGATAAATGTTCGACGGTTTATGAAATATTGTTGTGGGCTGGGGTTCGGTGGCGATGAACGACCACTAGGTGGAGCAGTGGAGTCGTCTCCCACCGAACACCCAGAATTTAGGTCGTAACCCTTGGATAACTCCAAAGGTCACGGGTCCCTTAGCGGACCGTGCTCGCCAATATTTTAACGGTGTGGGGTAGGGTTAATTGCCTAATTTCAATATACTTAAATACCCACGTCGTCCAACTACCGGGGAAACCACACCCTCAGCCGACTTTGTCCGAATCGAGTCGCTATCACCGACTCGAATCCGGCGTAACCGAGCAGAAGTTACCAAAGCCGCGCCGGACCAAATGAACAATCCACGGCACGAACGGCCCTACCAATTCGCAACACGCACCATGCTAGGCCAATGGAGGAAAGCACAGAAAACGAGCTGGTACATTTAACAGGGGTTTATTTTACAATAAATAATCGGGGAGGGAAGACACAGAGCAGAGCTATCACGAATAAAAGGCAGGCAATGTACAAGCAAAGGAAAGCACTTACACAATTCCACTTATCAGACGGGGCCCACGGACACACACACACACAAGAAATGGACCCGTGGGTCTTTTTTCGGTAGAGCCGGGTACCTCCCCGCCTCGTGCGGTTTCACCGACTCGAACCCACGACCCGAAGTCCACGGCCCACGAACGGGACCAAGCCACACTCGCGACAAAGACCGCAGACCGCAATCGCCACGATCCTGCAGAACACAATCGCCACGATCCTGCAGAATGCAATCGCCATGATCCTGCAGAACGCAATCGCCACGATCCTGCAGAACGCAATCGCCATGATCCTTGTCTGCCCAACTCTAGTCCAGACAACCACTCTACTCTTCTTTTGAGGAGGGAGGGGCTTCTTCTCCCTGCCACTCACCTCCTGATTGGACGGTGGGTTGTCAGGCGACTTGTGGCAGCCTCCCGATTGGCTGGGGCGTGCGTGTGGTGCTCGCCCTCCGCTCA
>CM068954.1:170949904-170960593 GCA_035128595.1 Eptatretus atami | reverse complement strand
AATTCTTATGCATGGCCATCACTGCTCCTTCGTTTACCTTCCTCAACAAGTTTTGTACCAAATGGAATAATTTTAACTTAAATTTTAAGTCAATGGAAAATAATCCCACTGGTCAATGTATTTAGAATTTAGGTTCAGCTTCAATAAGCCGAGACCGTTCCCCTTAGTGTGCGCATGAAGCGGACATTTGCATTTTCCGCTTTTTTGTGAGTGAAGTCAGGCAAAACCTTACCCGAGGCGAAGGATTATCGAGTTTCACTCAATTTAATTAAACTGTTTCATGGTAATAACATTTCATTTCTAATAAAGGGGAAAAAAAAAAAAATTAAAAAAAATTTAAAAAAATTAAAAAATGGGAAAAAACCAATCCTAGGGGGGAAAATTTTTTTAAAGAGGAAAAAAAAAAATTTTTTGGAAAAATTTCAAGTTCTAGGGAAAATTCACTTTCCGCCTGAGTGGAAAGCACTGGCGTGTTCGTAAAGGTCGAACAGTCGTAAAGTCGACGACTACCTGTATTTGGACTTGCTTGAGTTGTGTAGTTTCCCAACTCCAGCTTGGATTGGAAGTTGTTGCCTCAAGCTAATTAATCTGTTTTTGATTCAATATTTTTGACTGTTTGAACTAATTAAATAAAAACTGTCGTAGTTATTATTTTAATTTTTTTTGGAGATCCTGGAGAGAGATTCATTTTGAACAAAGAAAATTCAACAGTGATGTTTGGAAGAAGTTAGACAAAGGAAGTTTACAAGATCCTCGGGATGAGGTTACACACTGAAGTGGGGATAATCACGACCTGAGCAAGGGAGTGGATTTGGTCCATGTTGGTGATGTTATTGGTTCAGCAGAGTCAGTAAGTGACCACTAATATTCGTTGTGGGTGTCTGTTGTCTGTTTGGGTAAGTCGATCTAGTCTACCCTTATTATCAGTAATTTCCGTCGATAATGTTTGTCTGTCTGTCTGTCTGTCTGTTGGGTAGTCGATCTAGTCGAAAAAATGTTTTCCGAAAAAAAAAAAATTTTGAGTTTTTTTTTCTTCTAACCCTTATTATCAGTATTATCAGTTTATCAGTATTTCCGTCGATGATGTTTGCTGTCCCTCTGTTCGGTCCAGTGCTCCGTTAATACAAGGGCGATTTTGATGAACTTGGGTTGGTAGGTTCCATACCATGACCTAGTTTGTGTGCAAATGAGAACGTTGCTATGGACACCACCGTTGCCTAGCAACGGGACTTTGAAATTTTTGAAAAAAATCATAAAAAATTTATTTTTTTCGAAAATCAAAATCGGGGCCACGAGCGACTGTGGGGCAGTACATTCAGCCATATTGGTCAAAAATTTACAAGCCGGGATCCCTAATGAAAACTGTCGAGAAGATAGACTTTGAAATGAACCCTGGGCGAAAACAATAAAAAAACGAAGTTCGTTATATTCAGAGACTATGAGTCAGATTATACTGAACTGGTATTAGGTTCATGGTAGTCCTAGTTATGTGTGAGAAAGAACCGTTGTCTATGGGGCCCCATCCGTTCCCTTACAACGGCGAAAAACCTCAATGTGGGGGTATTTTAACGAAAAAACAATCTGCAGCATAACCCCTTGGAAGCTAGAAATCCATGAATTTTCTTGTGCTTAACTCAGGTCATTCCCCATCGAACGGGCCCAATAAGCGTCAGGTTCCTATTGGGTAGTCGATTACCCATGTCGCCTAACCGGCTTGTCTGTCTGTCCTGTCTTTCCCGAGCATAGCTCGTGGGTTTTGATCCAATCCTGAAAAAATTGGGTGGGAGTTTATATCATGATCTAGTTGTTGTTTTCCTGAGAATGGGCATGGTGCGCCAATATGGGCGGAAGCCACGCCCAACCGTGTTTTTAGGGGGTAGTCGATTTCAAGTAATCTTCTCGAGGGGGTTTGTCGAATGCTGGCAGGGTTTCGGTATTTGGGTTAGCCGCCAGTGGCCACTTGCAAATAGCCCACGGAGCCTCAGATTTTTCATTTCGCCAAGGTCAAGGGTCACAGAGGTCACAAAACTCAGAAAATGTCAAAAAATCAAATAAATTGGGCATCGAGCTCCTAGGTTTTCAAAACTGTTTTCGAATGAAAAGTTGGTATGCAAGTAGTGCTCTTCCGAGTACTACAATTTCATCATTTACATTTCGCTGATTCCCCGCCAGTTTGCCGTCGGTCCCCTCGAAAGGTCAAAAAAATAAAAAAGGCGAACCGTGTACATTGCTCGTGACCATCACCGTCTCCAGACTTTTTTTGATTGTCATTGATGTTGAACTCTCCGTGTTGCGAGGGTTCTTTTTCCATTCATTTGTTTTTGGTTCGAAAAATTCTTGATTAAAATCCTTCAGCTAATATTGGCACAGGACGCTTAATTGTTGTCAACCCGAGCAGCTCACGACAATTATTTATGCTCCAACAGGAAACACAAACAATACAGATAAAACACTTTATTTATTACTTCCATAAAAGAAGCTGCCATTCAGCTGCCAATTGCGTGGTTGGACAGAGACACACTGTCCCATATATATATATATATATATATAGATATATATAGATATATGTATGTTGTATTGTTGCGAATTCGCGCCCGCCGCCGTGCGAACTGGCCCGGACTCGAATCGTGGCTACGTCGCCCACCGGACGGACAATTCAGTCGTGACCCTCCGGAACTATCGCCCGGAGCCAGTCACGGTGGGCCTTTCGACTCACCACAATCGTGCCAATCGGCCACCCACGGTAGGATAGGGGTTGTTTCGCCAAACTCGAACTACCTAAGTAACCCACGCGGATGGTAAACCGGGCGCGATCGCATCCTCGCCGCAAGGTCGGACTCCGGACACGAGCCGCTTGGGCGGCCCGGTCCGTGCTATCGGGATATACCGAGCGGTGTTATCCGCCGCCTGGACGTTCAAGATTAATTACCGGGCGTATTAAGCCCACTACGGACCCCTTACGTGAAGCAGGAAATGGAGATTCAATTAAAGGAAGGAGCCGAAAGCAGAGGGGAACAGTTCAACAAGCAAGCATTTTATTCCGCGGCACACGGTAGCACGTATTACAGCCAACAACAGTGAAAATGCATCATAAGCAAAGCATAAAAAAGCAACAATGCCAGAGCTACAAACCGAATATCGCGTACACACGAGCAACACTTAAACATTCTACTTTGCGAGTACACGGCGCCACAAGATCCATACAAAAAAACCACGAAAAGAACAAAGGTGACTTCCCTTCGGGCGTCGAGTCCCTCTCCCACGTCCGTCGGCGTGCGTCGCCTGCCTACGGCCCCCGACTCCGTGCCCTGGCGTGGTAGCCGAGGATCTCTCCGGTGTGCCTCGCGCCGGCACGTGTTTGGCCGCTCGACCGTCACGGGCGATTTTTGCGCTATCTCCGCGCGGATAGAGGGGGGGGGGGGAAAACGTGGAATGTCCGAGGTCGGGAGGGGGAATGCAGACGCTCCTTTCCCGCCAGGCGGGGTCTCGGAGACGCACCACAGGCAGACCAGCAGCGGCCACCACACGAGAAGAACAAAGGAAAAGGCGAAGAGCAAGCAAGTGCGGCGCGCCCGTTGTCCGTCTTTATAGGCGGGCTCGCCTCCACTTCCGCCCCGTTTCGGCTCCACCCTCCTTCGAGAGGGTTCTCGAAGAGGGGCGTTCTCCACCCCCGACGCCTCACGCTGGTCATCGAACCAATCGGCGGCGGCTGCCCTTCCCTTCCTTCACACACAAGCGCGGGAAAAAATGGCGGGAAAACCGCATCCTCGCAGTTTCCCTCCTCGGCGCCCTTGTGCCGTCGTTTGAACTCAAGATAAGGGAAAGAAAAACGACCCCTAAACATCAAAAGTGTAGCAGCCCAATGAATCACATAAATTCCCCTCTATACAAACGGGTTTGGGGGCTAACTACACAAGTACTTAGAGCTATCTCACGCTACGGGCCCTTCCTGGTGTAATTGCGAATTTCCACCAGCCGTAACAATATATATATATAATATATATATATAATATATATATATACTATTGTTGTAGTGCCGGGTTCGGGGCGAGAACGACCGCTAGTGGAGCAGAGTTGGGGTCTCCCCGAACACCCGGAATTGAAGGTCGTACCTCATTCGGATAACTCAAGGGTCAGATGGGTCGCTTAAGCGACGTGGATCCCAATATTTTGACGGCTGTCGCGGTGGGTTTATTGCTGATTCAATATTACCTAGTACGCCACGCGGTCATTACCGGGAATCCACAACCCTCGGCGCTTTGTCCCGAAACCGATCCAGGTTACCGACTCGGATCCTGGCGTAACCGAGCGGGAAGTTACCAAGGCAGCGCCGGACCCAAAATACATTTACCGCGCCCAACGGCTCTAATTCTCACACGACCATGCACAACGGGCAATGAATGAAAGCACAGAAACAACGAGACTGGGACTTTAACACGGGTTATTATTTACAATACAATCGGGAGGGAGCACACAACAGAGCAGACTTAATCACGAATAAAGCATGAATGTACAATGAGCACAGGCACTAACAGTTTCTACTTACAAGACTGGCCACAGACGGCACAACACACCCCAAAAGAAATGGAGCCGGATGGCCGTTATTGGACCCTCCAGCTGGCGGAGGATAGGCAAGCTGGGGTCAGAGCTGGTCGGGTACAGTGGCGCAAATGGTGCGGTTTTTACCGACTTTCGCAACTTGTGGAGCTCGAGTCCATGGAAAGGGAACGGGGATCCCAGCTGCGAGCGCTCCAATACAGACCCACCACGGTGGGCTCGAACCCACGAACCAGAATCCAACGGCGCAGCCAGGATCCTACGAATGACCCGGCAGCCACGAACGATGACCGACGACCAGAGAGAGTCCCAGCATGACCAGAAGCAAGGAACGACCTCCAAGGAACTTAAGGAACAAACGACTTCTCCTGATACAGCTCGCGATTCCTTCTTATCCCTTCCCTGTGCGGGGTGGAGGATCCGCTTCGGGTAACTCTCCTCCGGATTGGACCACAATCTTTGTGTGTCTTTGTGTTCGTGGGGTGGCCAGCCGCGATCGGAGGAGGAGGGCGTGTCGGCGTCTCTGTGTCCTCCCCCGAGAGAGGCTCTTTTGCCTTCCCCACAAGCGACAGGGGAGACATTCTTCTTGATGGGGCGGAGTTGGAGCTGAAGCAGATCTCAACCCCCTGGGGAATTTTTGGGAAACCCCCGAGAGGAAAACATTCCATCTTGCTGGGCGGAGTCTGCTTGAGGCGAGGGGCTCCGCTCACGGTCCGTAGTCAGAAAACACGTGCATAAATGGTGCTGGAAGGAGTGGAGGGAGGATTAATGTAGAAAACTAACAAGAAAGAAACTCGCAGCGCACACTATGAAATTCAACATAGACATAAGGGGAATTCTAACTATCCACAATAAACTTTAACGAAATAACTAAACTTTGGGTCAACTGTATGTGTGAATGCGAATGGTTTCCGTGAATTCGTAAAAATATATATATACATATACATAATCATAGCATTTCAGTGAACGCATGTATTTGGTGATTCTCCAAAATTTGTACCGTACACAGTTCTGTTCCTATTTTATATAATTTCCGAAAGAAGCAAAGAATCTGCATTTCAGCTGAAACATTTGCATATCAGTCGGCAGGGATTTCATCCCAACAATTTTGACACACCTTAAGAAAGTAATTTTTGTCATTGTTTTTTTTTTCAATGGTGAAAAATTAGGGAAGTGTACAACAAGAAAACCTGGAAATGGTCATGTTTTCACTTCAGTGACCTCTGTTATCCTGTGTAGTGCAAAGTGTACATCAATTAGAGAGCACACAGCTTGCCTACAGTGGGCCCCAAAAATGCAGATCATTTCAAAAACTACTGCTTATTATTTCCTAATTCATGCACAATCGCAGAAGAAATTGTGAATAGTTCTATTTGCCAAGAACCTGAATATGCCATCTTCAATGGACAACCCATGCGAAGCATCAAAGACCGTGAGGTCTATATTGCTTTGTAATAGCTCGTAGTTGTTCAGAAACGGTTTGAAAAGATTTTCCAAACGGACTTCTCCAATCAAAACAATGGTCAGCCGATTATTATCCATTTCAAAAATTCGAATTTATGAACATTGCCACTCCAACATGACATTGATTAAAATCCAATAGACCAGAGCGGAAAATTATGGGACAATGAAGTGAGTACTTTTACCTTGGGTAGAGGGTGGAAGAGAGACCCACACTTCAGTGTCTTTTTTCGGTTTAATGGAAGGGGAAAAGTTGAGCAATCAACTGGAGGACAGGAACTCAAGGCGGCAGGGTTTATAAGGTGTGATAAGAAAAGAAAAAAGGAAGCAGGTGTGGTAATCTGGTGAAAAACAGTCCCTTGTATCAATGAGAAAGGGGGTGGACATTTAAGGAGGGAATACATGAAGAGGGTGGCTGTATGGTAGAGAGATTAGAGATTGTAAAGAAAACTAAGCATACCTGCAGGAATGCTTTTAATATAAAATGGTTCAATGGTGTGAGGGGAGACATGAAAGATGGACATGTGAATAATGTCAGCAAAGGCATGTGTATAAGGGAAGAGTATTGATTATGGGGGAAATTAAACTTGCCAGGGCTAGATTGGTCCAGGAACAGGGAGTGGACAGGGCACATGAAGATTTTTTAGATCTAGTCCAAGGATTGCTTTTTTAACACTAGTTGTATAAAAGCCCATGAGGGGAAAGTGCTGCGTTGGACACTTTTCAGGAAAATCTCAATTTTGGAGGTGGATGTGGGAGGGCAATTTGGGGACAGTGACCACAATATAGTGAGAACAAACTGTATTATTGAGATGTGGACATTCAGGATAGTGGTGTAAGGCTGTTGGATTTTTTATGAGGGGAAACTTTTGGGTATGTGAAGTGAATTTGGGAGCTTCAGATTGGTAAATGTTAATGAGTGGACACATTGCATCGGAGAAAAATGGGCAACCTTCAAGGAGTAAATATGTCAGTGCAAAGTAGGTGTATAGGTAGAGGCAGAAAGAGACCGAGGTGATTGAGCAGGGAGGTAACCAACGTATTATGGATAAGCAGAAGGCAATAGGGTCCGACTCACATCAGTATAGGAAGAAAGATGTAGAGCCCAGGTTAAGATAACTCGGCAGCCAAAGGGATAATGAAAGGACATAGCCAAAATATTAAACATAAGAAGTTAAGACATTCTTTAAGTATATTAACGGTAAGGAAAGGTTAAGATGAGTGTGGGTCCATTGAAGAATAGCACAAGAGAGTTGGTGGTTGATCATGTGAGATGGCAGTTTATTAAATTCGTTTTTTTTGCTTCTACATAATAAAACTGCAGGAACAGTCGGGAACTTCCAAAGCGAGAGTTACTATCTCGGGATTGAGCAAGAGCTTTTAAATAAGAGATCCAAGAGGAGTAAGAGAAGTGAAAAAGCAACTGGAAAAACGAGGATGATAAAGCTCCAAGGCCGGATAATATACTAGTACATCCTTGAAGTTTTGAGGGAGGTGACATAGCAGTAAGCGAGATATTAATGGTTATCTTTAACAGCTCGTTGGAGTCCGGACAGGTACCAAAGATTGGAGAGTGTTCATGTAACACTGTTATTTAGAAAGGATCAGAAGAATCAATCTGTTTGCTTGCCTTAGTTTCGGGAAGGTGTAGAGATGTTAATTAAGGAAAGGATAGGAAACATTTGAATAATTTCAAACTAATTAAAAGGCAGTAAGGACCAGATTTACCAATTTATTGCCAGGTCCTATGAAGCAATTTCGATTGGGGTGGATGATGTGAGTGGAGTGCATCCAGACTTTCAGAAGACATTTGATAAGGTACCACGTAGGAGGTTATCGTTAAGTGGTGAAAGCTTGCGGTTCACCGGTAGACGTAGCTAACTGGCTTTCGTGATAGGAAGCAAAGAGTGGGCTGAGTGCGAGGCATGCCTAGCTGGGAGGAGTAAGACGTGGGGTACAGAAGGGATCGGTAATGGAACCACGATTGTTTCATAATTTACATAATGATTTGGAATAGTGGGGTTAAGAGTTGGCTTCTAAATTTGCAGATGAACAAAGCTTGGACAGTAATTTAGAATAAGGTGGATAACAGAGTGTGGTGATCAGAATCAGGAAAGCCTAATACTTTCATAGAGTGGCTGAAGATTGGTAGATGCCAATTTACATAAGAAATGTATGTGGATTAACATGATGCAAGGGGCAGTCTTGAGTGTGTACACAGGTGAAGGATCTGGGGTGGTAAATAGATACAGGAAGGTAAGCAGACAGGGTAAGTGCCAGGCAGCTTACAGGTTAAAGCTAATTGGGTTTTAGGTTGTATTCGTAGGGTATCCAATTATAAATTAAAAGAGGTGGTGTTACAACTTTCAGAATTTACTGAGGCATCATCCTAGAATTTAATGTTCAATTATGGCAACACATCTGAGGAAAGACCATCTGATGTTATCTCATCATAGAGTGATTTTGATTGATCAGGGCTAGTCGACTAAACTGTTGCGGTGTCGCGAATACAGGACTTTATAACATTTGAAAGGAGGTGATTGGCTGGGGGATCTGATGGAGATGTTTTCAGAATGATGATGGGTGTGGACAGATAAGTGCCAATGGGTTTTTTCACCCAGATGTGGATGGTGTTCGGACGCAGGAGTATAGCTTGATGGTAATGAAAGAGAGTGTTAAGGATGGTTTCTAAGGCCAGGGAGGGTCTTTCATGCAGAGAGTGGTTTTAATGATGGAATGGTCTCCCCGGAAAGGTAGTGACGTGGAGGGGTAGATAGGGTTTAAAATTGGAATTAAGATTGCAAAGGTATTGGAGATAGAGGGGTAATGCCAGGTTGGTAAGTGCAAGCATGATGGGCCGAATGGCCTCCGATGCCAACATTCCTTGTTGTGTACCCACATATCTATTTCCATATTATGCACTGTTCAGATCTCTTGAAACTTGCCAGGCCTCCACAGTCAGCCATGACCTTACTGGTCTGACCATATAGTCAAACTAGTTTCAAGCCAGCCTGGAGAACTCAGGCCCATAGGCTTCGGGGGTTTCGAATGCACCACATACTCCCTCCTGCTGTACAGCGGGTTTCTGCTTGCCTCAGCCATAAGGTTTGGGGGTTCCTTAATGCACTGCATCCTCCCCCTCCTGCTGCACAAAGCAGGTTCTGCTTGCCACATTATTCAATCATTTAGGCTCAGGCCTAAATGTTGAATAAATGATCAATACCTTTGTCTTGTTCGTATGCTTTAGCCTGCCAAATTTTCTGCCCTGAATTTACTTTGAGAAAATAATATGATTGAACCATCAAACAGCTTTCCTGTACTTTAATGATTTTTTTCTCAATATAAAGTCAATATAAACATTGAACTCCCTTGTGGTGTTCTTTTCACAGTGTTTTATCATGAATATCTCCAACTTTTTATTAACATGACAGTTTGAAACGCATTTCCACTGATTATCACAAGAACAATGAAAGGATTCAGAGTTTTAAATTTAAATTTCCAAAAAGTGCCGTCAGGGGGCGCTGGTATTTCTTGGTAAAAGATTTCAAAAACCACAGCAGCCGACCTGACAACCCTGCCATTACCCTTAACCTGTGCTAATTTTGAGTTACAGTCCTGACCTTTTTTTTTAATTTTTTTTAATTTTTTTAAACCAGAAAACTGTACTTGAAGCTGAAGTGACACATTTAACACAACTTTTAAATGAGATGCATGGCCTTGAGCAATATATATGCAGAGGGGATGGGGACTTGAGTTCAAAAAGAAGTGCGTGCTTCATCTCCTTGGAGTCACTTGCTTTTGCAAGCATGAAAGTTTTCCCAACTAATTTTTACTTTGCAATTTAAATAATTTTATGTATCACTATCTAAAACAATATAATTTTTTAACATGTCATTTTTATTCATATTAACTCATTTTATTGAAACAAAATTAAGAGGTGCCATTTGACATGGTATTAACAGTGGTCCTGATTATGGCTGCAGTGCAAGTCTGAAGGTCCACTTCCACATCAACTTAACACGTATTACACCTCATCTGAAAGCATGTCGGCCTAAACTTACACTTACCAACCGCAGATAGCAAGCTATGCTTGAATCGTTAACTAGAACGGCAATTTGGTAGAGCGCATACCTATGCCAGGTTGAACAGTTTAACATTTTGTTTATCCACTGATAGGCTGATCTGCAATCCAGACCTAAACTAAAATGTAGATGGCTTGTTTCTTGTCACACGTCCCCAACTCATCCACCAAGTTTTCATCATAATCAAGTCCAACAACTTAGAGAAAATATCATGCTATATATCGTTTTTGGTACTATCTGCTCATGGTGAAGAAATCACTTAAAAAATTCTAGTAAGTCGGATCCGGATTGGATCCTCACCAAAATCGAATCATTCATCCTTGTCACACATCCAACCGTCCACCAAAGTTTCATTTGAATCCATCACATAATTTTTTGAGATATCCTGCTCACAGACAACAGACAGACAAGCATGAAGACATAACCTCCGTCCACTTACGTTATGGGTAAGTTTGTATACGTTAAGAGCACGCTGGCATACGTCGTAGTACGCTGGCATACGTCATATAATGCTGGAATACGTCGTAGTACGCTGGCAAACGTCGTAGTTCGCCGAGCTGTTAGACACATTTTCCATGCTTGAAATTTC
>CM068954.1:170929838-170949408 GCA_035128595.1 Eptatretus atami | reverse complement strand
ACTTATGAGTAACGTACAAGTAACGTGTGTCGATGTGTGTCAACGATCACGTAGCGTGCCTACAACTTATGCCAGCGTATGCGGAATGTTTGTCATACGTCGAGTACGTCGATAAATTTTCAACATGCTGAAAATTTCTCGACGTACTCGGCGTATGAACGACGTATTGCCAGCATACTACGACGTATGCCAGCATACTACGACATATGCCAGCGTGCTATTAACGTATACAAAACTTACCCATAACGTATTCGACGTGTGCCAGCTTGGTTCGGCAAATTTTTCATACGTCGGCATACGCTGGCTAAAACGTCAAGGTGTGACCGGCTTCTCACTTCGATGTCTAGTGCGGTTAAGATTGAATCGTCGAGCCGCAGCCTATGTATAGCCTACGCCATGTGATCCTCGGCAATACGCTGCCGCGCGCTATGCATAGGTTAGACTATCGTTGGACATAGGTTGTGAACGCCGCAACACGCTCAGCTTCCGTTGGTATAAGTTATTTATATGTGATTAAAACGTTCTGTTTACGTTACTAATACGTTATGCATACGTCCAACACGTATTTATACGCCCAAAAATTAAAAAAAACATCAATAGTTCAGCGTACGCCAGCGTTTTAGATCAATTTTGATACCGTTGCCAATACGAGCTGGCTAAAACGTCAAGGTGTGACAGCGGCTTTACCGAGGCGAAGTATTATCGAGTTATCACGCGATTTAATTCAACTTGTTTCATGTATAACATTTCATTTCTATTAAGGGAAATAAAATATTAAAATATGGAACATCTAGGGAAATTTATGGAAATTTTGTTCAAGTTCTAGGGAAATTCACTTCCGCCTGAGTGGAAGCACTGACTTACAGAGGAGTAAGATGCATACAAAGCTGAGTGGTGCATTCAAAATCTGAGTGGCGATTGGGAAAGCAGACGAACGTGCTTGAAGCTGACAAATGTTTTTTGTCTGAGTACCAAACCATTTCTGCTGGTACTCGTTTGAGAATCTTATGAAAAATAATTGTCTGAACCCCTGAATATATAGCACGATCCCAGAAATGGTTTTTTTTGTCATCAGCTTTCTCCACCAATGAGAAGCAAGTTTTCATCAGTTACCAGAGCATTTTGCATGGTACGAAAGGTGATGATTCGTTCTTTGGTTTGACGTCAGTTTAACTCGAGATCACGTGGTTTCCTGAGCGGGGAGCGCGCCCTCGGCAAAGCACCAGTCTTATCTTGATTAAATATTATTGAGGACGGCCGGAGCGTTTAACTGCTGGTGCGTGCCGACTATTGTTGGTCAATTAGTGTGGTAATTACCTCCCAGTCTATCTAGGATTGGACAATGCTGGATCAGTGGAAGGAAAGGACAAGCACGGACAGGTTGGAACGTCAACAACGGAATTTATTAATAAGAAAATAAATAAATAAAAAGAACTTTTTATTTTCGTGAGGTAAAAATAAGTTAAGTCGAAGCAATCAAAATATTCGCAAGCAAATAAATAATCAATCGGGCCAAATCAATCAAAATTATCGCAAGCAAATAAATAATTGATAGAAATCAGGCACTGATAGAAAAAGAGACAAAGAGCAGATGCTTATCACTGTGCCTTACTTAACAATTAGACACAGACAAGGGTAGCCAGCAGATCATTCAGGGGGGGAAGAGAAATCGTCTCGCTCACCAAGTAGAAGTCGTACGTCAAATGAAACATCCTGAAATATGTAAGCGTGCCTTGTCCGTTGCCAGCGCCCAACCTTGCCGTGCACCCACTCGCGAACAGGCTTGAACGCCAATCGACGTCACCCCCAAGAATCAGGCACGCCAAGAGCAGGTCTTGAGCAGAACCAGCATCAACGGTCCGAGCGTCACCCACCGCCAGGAACCACCAGGAGCCACAACCAACGGACAGCTGCTGAGGAGCTGTGAGACGCTGAGGCACTGTGAGATGCTGAGGCACTGTGAGATGCTGAGGCACTGTGAGATGCTGAGGCTGTCACCAATTCACTGACGCCGACTGACTGGAAAAGCCGTCTGACACCGACTCACTGACTGGTAGTCGTCTGACTGACTTGTAAGCCGTCTGACACTGACTCATTGACTCAAAGCTGTCTGACTGATACCGATTCACTGGCGCCAACTGACACAAATGACTCGTTGTCGACTGACCCGCCTAGAACGGACCTCTCGTCCTCTTTTTATAGGTGGCCCGTTTGGGCGAGCACAGACTCCAGCCAAATCCATCCCTCCCCATTTGCGAATCGTTGCCGTGACAACCCGCACGGTTCCACGATTATTCCTGGCTTAGGATGCCATGTATGTGGTGCTCGACTAACGGCAAAAAACAGCCATTTGTCAGAATTACTGAGCGAAAACGTGAAGCGCTCATAAAACATCAACAACAATTATCACCTCAATGTTCAGCCCGATATGAAAAAGAGCCAGTTAGCGTCCATAGAGCTGCTGAACATCGTGTCAAATGTTGATGGAAAAAGGCGGGTCTCAGCGTCAGTGAAAGAAACGGGTGTCAACGTCGATGGGAAAAGGTGGGTGTCGAGCCTCTGTTGGGCTAACTGCTATCTCACGTGCATGAATGTGTCTGTCATAAAGATAAAAAGGAGCTTTCCATAAGAGGAGGGAATCTATTCTTTACCCTTCTCCAATGCATCACATTTAGAATCCCACCTGACATGGGGATAGGTCTATCCTGGACATGCATTTGGGGAAATAACTTTCTGAGGACGTGGATGTTTGTATGCATTCTTCAGATCGGATTCTGAAATCCGTAACAATGTTTTCTGTGTCTTTAATTTTTTTTTAATTATTCATCTCGGTGGGGGTGCCGCCCCAGGTGCCAAATACTCAAGGTATGCCCCTGTGCGTACCCATATACACCACATGGCCAAAAGCATGTGGACACCTGCTCGTCCAACATCTCATCACAAAATCATGGGCATTAATATGGAGTTGGTCCCCCCCCTTTGCTGCTAGAACAGCCTCCACTCCTCTGGGAAGGCTTTCCACTAGATGTTGGAACATTGCTGCGAGGATTTGCTTCCATTCAACCACAAGAGCATTCGTGAGATCGGGCACTGATGTTGCGAGATTAGATCTAGCTCGCAGTCGGCGTTCCAATTCATCCCAAAGGTGTTCGATGGGGTTGAGGTCAGTGCTCTGTGCAGGCCAATCAAGTTCTTCCACACCGATCTCGACAAACCATTTCTGTGTTGACCTCGCTTTATGCATAGGGGCATTGTCATGCTGAAACAGGAAAGGGCCCTTCCCCAAACTGGTGCCTCAAAGTTGGAAGCACAGAATCATCTAGAATGTCAATGTATGCTGTCATGTTAAGATTTCCCTTCACTGGAACTAAGGGGTCGAGACCGAACCATGAAAACCAGCCCTAGACCATTATTCCTTCTCCACCAAACTTTACAGTTGGCACTATGCATTCGGGTAGGTAGCGTTCTCCTGACATCCGCGAAAGCCAGATTCGTCCGTTCTATTGCCAGATGGTGAAGCTTGATTCATCACTCCAGAGAACGTGTTTCCACTGCTCCAGAATCCAATGGTGGTGAGCTTCACACCACTCCAGGCGACGCTTGGCTTTGCGCATGATGATCTTAGGCTTGTGTGCGGCTGCTTGGCCATGGAAACCCATTTCATGAAGCTCTCAACGAACAGTGTTTGTGCTGATGTTGCTCCCAGAGGCAGTTTGGAACTCGGTAGTAAGTGTTGCAACCGCCGGCAGATGATTTTTCCACGCTACGCACTTCAGCACTTGGCGGTCCCGTTCTGAGCTTGTGTGGCCTACCACTTCACGGCTGAGCTGTTGTTGCTCCTAAACATTTCCACTTCACAATAACAGCACTTACAGTTGACCGGGGCAGCTCTAGCAGGGCAGAAATTTGATGAACTGACTTGTTGGAAAGGTGACATCCTATGACGGTGCCACATTGAAAGTCACTGTGCTCTTCAGTACGGCCCATTCTACTCTCAATGTTTGTCTATGGAGATTGCATGGCTATGTGCTTGATTTTATACACCTGTCAGCAATGGATGTGGCTGAAATAGCCGAATCCACAACTTAGAAGGGATATCCGCATACTTTTGGCCATGTAGTGTAACTCTAGTCCAGGGGAATATCCTGCCAGTGTCAACCGTCCGGTTCAACTGTGAAAAGTCAGCAGGACTCCGGGGAATGGTTTCATTGTTGTAATTCGAGCCAAGGTCATCGTCCTCGCTCCGAGCCCCTTCCAGACCTCTCTCAACCTCACTCTTAGTTTTACAGGTGCGGAGTACACGTCATGGTGGTGACTTTAGACTTGAATTCAAGGTGTGCAAGTGTGGAAAACCAATTCACCAGGCGTGAATATTCATGCTGTTTGCTGGACCATTACACACCATGAATAATTAATTGATCGCTACGTGTGTGCCGAGCTCGTGTGGAGCCATGAGGGTTATTTATCCTCTAAACTCGATCTCTGTGACAAGCAATGGATCTATCATGGAGCAAATGGACTTGCTCTTCTGCTGCGCTAGTTCACCTTATATATTCTTCTTCTTTAACCCACGATCTTGTGCGGTTGGCCGGGGGAAGCTTCTCCCAAGTCTTTAACAAACCGGCTGGAGAGGCCTGAAGTCGTTTAGGGCAGGTATGGTTCAGCTGACACGAGAGATGAATATGAAGCGATATACCAGTAGAAAGGCGAATCTCGACGGACTTCATGAACTGGAATGTGCATCATCAATAAATCGATGATCCAGCGGTGTCGGTGTGCTGTTGGTAAAGAAGAAGACGTTGCGTCTTCAGTACTTACCTGTAGCCTGGTGTTGGCTCAGTGGTTCGGGTGGTGGCTTGGGATCCTAGGGTCCTGAGTTCAAGCCCCGTCGGCCGCTGAATGAATACACCAGGGGGTTGATTCAGCCTGTCATCCTTCCGAGGTCGGCGAAATGAGTACCAGTTCCAGTGTGTGTACTGGTAGAGGGGCACTGCATCAGCAACACAGTCGCGCTTCAAGAAATGATAGCTACCCCGGCAGCTAAGCTGCCATACGACAACCACCACCAGTACGTTACCTAGTGATGACGTTATGCATGAAGGTTTGGCAGTGGTTCTTAGTTTCATAGGACACAGACTTACTGATCACTACAGTTCCCTTTGAAGTCGTCTTGTCTGGATTCAATACCTGACCCGACTTTTTAAACGATCACCTGGTGCTTTGCAGGTATCCTTGAGTGTGCGATCTTTCAGACGGACGTCAACTGCGCAGGTGTCCTATTTGCTTTGCTCTCAAGGGTGCACCTTAAAGATCCCACGGTATGCCTTTCAAAACTTCGTCGGACATTGTGTGCCCACAACGAGGCTGGCAGGGTGGCCGAGAGGTACGCACATTAGTCTCTAAAGCTGTCTAGCCCTGGTTGGAATCCCGCCCCAGCTATAAACCGTCATCCCGGTGTTTCACAGGTCGGGTGATTCATCAATGTGTGTGCCGTCCGTCGAATGGACGTTAAACTGGGCGTCCTGTCCGCCGGAATTAGTTAATGGACGTGAAAGATCCCATGGTGTCCACGTAAAGTAGGCGAGCTATCGGCGGCACCCTGGCCAAAATTACAATTTCCTCATCAGGCCTGTCCATCCAATTCGTGAAAGACTTGGGCCAAGCTTCCACAGGCCAACCGTCCAAGGATATGGGAATACTGGTGGCCGTTAGAAAGAAGTGTGTACTCACAATGGCATCTCAGCCAATTTTCCACCGCCGTTTGGGAAGGAGCTAAATGGAGGCAATGTGGGAAAATGGAGGCAATCAACGGTTCGAGGTTCGTTGCTCGAGGTAGGTTAGCTCCCGTTGCTAACCGCCGTGGTCAGCAAGGAGAAAGCCGAGGTTTTGGGGGCAAGCACTTTTCGTGGAAGCATAAGAGGCGTTTTGTGGGTTGGAAATGTGTGCTGCTGTTTTCATTGGTAAGTCGACTCCACAACCCAAAAACATGAATCGAGTGGTGTACACATACTACGTCCAATTTGAGTGTTGTTCTCGTAGCCCATTTCCACCCACGGAATTGCCACGATTTCCCTCTGAAAAAAATCACTTGATGCTCATATTCAGATAACTTTGTGACCTCTTCCTAATCTCTCGCAAGCACTGTTTCCCGTTTTTCCACTCTTATTTTCTTATCCATCCCCACGACCTGCATCGCACACTGGCCACCCAAACGCTCCTTTTGTAGCTGCTGGAGCCACCAATAACAAGGAAATTTGACGTAAGAGGAGGTCATTTGGCCCGTCATGCCTGCGCTGCACCACACACCACCACTTGATGAGACCTCCACAGACCACTCCGTACAGATGCACACAATCACCCACCCACACTCAAGCTACCTAAAAGTCCTGCCAACATCCCTGTATGACTATACCTCGCTATCTCCACTACTTCCTCCAGCCACCTATCTAATTCTAGTTTAAACTTATCTACTGTTTCTGCTGACCACAACCTTTCCAGGGAGACCATTCCATGCATTAACTACTCTTTGAGTAAAAGACCCCTGCTTTCCTGCAATCTTAACTCTCCTCTTCTTTACTCTCAGACTATGGCCCCTAGTTCTATTGTTACGAATCTGGAAGCCATTTGCACACAGACAGACAGCAGTCCCTAAGTTCAGTTATTTCGATAAGTATGTGTTTATAGTCAGGGTCCCCGTCCTTCTGTCTAATGGGAATTTCGTGTGTGCGCTACGAGTTACTTTTATAGTCAGGTTTTTTTATATCTTTAAATCTTCATCCTTCGTTTTCGCACCATTGCCATCCATCGCCCACGTGCAGCGTGTCACGTACAGGGGTGAGGTTCCCTCTGCCCACCGTGAGCTCGTCCAATCAACGGCGGCCACAAGTCGCCTGACAACCCCTCGTCCAATCCGCAGGCGAGTACCTGAGAGCGTTTCCCTCGACCAGCGGGGGAGGGGAAGGATAAGAGGAGGTGGCGAGCCGAAGAGAAGGTTCGCCTCGTCGTAAAGAAAGAAGGAGAAGAGAAAGGTTCGTCCCGTCGTCAGAAAAGGTTCGCCCCATCGTCAAAGAGGGTTCGCCCCGTCGTGAAGAAAGAGGAGAAGGAGAGGAAGCCTCGTCCTGCCTGCTGGTGTCTCGACTGGTCCGTTCCCGTGATGGCTGGCGTCCGTGGCGTTGTTCCTGGTCCCTGGTGAAGCGGGACCTGGTGAAGCAGCTTGGTGCTGCGTTGTTGGTGGCGGATTCGAGTTCCGCTACCGGACAAGCTCGACCAGACCGCACGAGGCGGACAGGTGCAAATAAAGGCCGTGGCCACCATTTCTTTGGGTGTGCGTGTGTGTGCGTGTGCGTGCGTGTGTGTGTGTGTGTGTGTGTGTGTGTGTGTGTGTGTGTGTGTGTGTGTGTGTGGTGCCAGTCTGTTAAGTAGAAACTGTCTAAGTGCCCTGTGTTCATTGTACATTACATGTCTTTATTCGGATAACTCTGCTCTTGTGTGCTCCACTCCCCGATTATTTATAAATAAACCCCCGTGTTAAATGTACCAGCTCATTTTCTGTGCTTTCTCCCATTGGTCCAGCATGGTGCGTATTGAGAAATATAGGGCCGTTTGGGCCGGTAAGTTTCATTGGGTCCGGCGTGGCTTTGGTAACTTCCGCTCGGTTACGCCGGATCCGAGTCGGTACCTGCGACTCGGTTCGGACAAAGTCGGCCGAGGGTGTGATTTCCCCGGTAATTTGACGACGTGGGTACCTAGGTATATTGAAATTAGGCAATTAACCCTCCCCACGCCGTCAAAATATTGGCGATCCACGGTCCGCTAAGGGACCCATGACCTTTTGGAGTTATCCAAGGGTTACGACCTTGCAATTCCGGGTGTTCGGTGGAGACAACCCTACTGCTCCACCTAGTGGTCGTTATCGCCGCCGAACCCCGGCCCACAACATATCACTGTCTACTCTGCTGAATAATTCATCCACACTTATTTTTGCCAAATACCCTCCATGATCTTAAGCACTCGATAATATCTCCTCGTAACCGCCTCCTCTCTAGAGTATAAAGCCCTGTCTCCTTCAGCCGCTCCTCATAGCTGAGTCTAGCTCGGCCCGGAATCAATCTAGTCGCCCTACACTGAACCCTTTCTATAGCATTTATGTCCTTCATGAGTTTGGTGACCAAAACTGCGCACATATTCTAGATGTGACCCTTACTAAATTCCTATACAATGTTAACACCACCTCTTTTGATTTATAGATGATCCCTCTCCGAATACAACCTAAAACCTTCTTTGCCTGGCACTGTGCTGTCTGTTACCTGTAGCATCTATAAAAGGCTTTGGGCCAAGCTTTCCCGGATAGGGAGGTGACTGAGGATGATAAATATGTCGCAGGCTCAATACCGTTGTCAACCCACGTCATGCAATAATGAAATGAAGTCACATGACTTTTTCCAGCGAACACTCTTCCCACTATAGGAGGCATTTCCTCTGTACGAGGAAAACGCGTGAAATGAGGAACTCGAATGCGCACGCGCACTGCCCTTGTTTCTGACCGCACCCGAGGAGCGCACGTTCAGGTATTTGGTGAATATATTCAAGCAATATTCTCTTTTATGCAACATATGATGCATAAAAATGTGTGTGATAATCGTGATTAAGATCGCTGATGAGTTTTACTAACTTTGTTTTGAAATGGTATTCAAAGTTGAACTGTGGCACCAAATGCAATGGCGAGCATTTCTTCAAACTCTCAGAAACACCATAAACTAGCATTATTTATGTCAATGTGTGTGTGTATACATATATATATATATATATATATATAACAAGAAATCCAGTGTAACAGATGATACACTGCTCGACAACTGCCTTATCAACTGGAGCCCACAGTCTTCATCCTTTCGGGGCGTTTTCCAAGAGGACTGACTGTGGACAGCCCCAGCAATGCTTATTGCACCACTGGCAGGTGTCAGCTTACTTTGACATAGTCTATAACTGGTCTCTCTTCTGCGAGAGCGAGGCAAATGCACTCTCAGCTGCTTATTGCATTTCCTTTGTTGTCATCTTCACCATCAAATGTGTGGCTCAAATGTGTAGCAAATGTGTATGTGTACAGTATATATATATATATATATATATATATATATATATATATATATATATATATATATATATATATATATATGTGTGTACTTTATACATAATGTTACGGCCAGGGGTTCATTGTCAGGTCAAGCCAGATTAGATCTGTGACTTGCTGCAGGAACCATGTAAACCTGTATTAACCTGTATCATGGTCGAGTTGTCGGTGACTAAACCGTCTCCCCCCACCAGGTATCCTGGTGAGGAGGGTGTATGGATATGGACACCCAGCAAGATTAAAACAAAATCTGTCAAAGGGTGGAGGAGCTAGCTCCTTGTGAGGCAATGGACATCTATTATATATCTAGCCCCCAACTATGTCTGCGGATGTCCTCCTGCAGTTGGGTACCCCTTTCTAGGAGGTTGGTGGCAGGATTTGCACTCTGACCACTGTAAAACGCTTCATTCCTCAAAACCCACAAACGCAAAGAAAACTTAAAACCCACTCCGTGGGAGTATCTCCTGTGTTGCTGCCCTTCGCAGGGCAGCTCAATGGATGACGGGATTGGGGCAAAGCTTTTGGGACCCCCATTCCTTGATGAGAGGAGGACAAGCATGGAGTAAACTTCCTGGGTCAGATTGCGGTGGTGTGTGGTGGAGTGGTGCTGAGGTGTCATCCACCAAACGGCGGTCTCATTGGGTTAACCTCAGACGGTCCCTTCGGGTGAGTACCTGGAATGGCCTATCTCTAAGAGGGGATGCAGAGATGGCAAGTGACCCAGACTTCACCGGTTTAATCCATGTTTCTGAAAACCCGCAGACCCGTTCTAGGGTGGTCAAAACCCGCATTGGATGGAAAATTCGATCAATTTTAAAAACAATGTTTCGCTTAAATTCCGCCCATAAGGATTGACACACAGCCGAATAGACCTGGGATGCGTAAAGATATAAAGTTTCTTTTAGAATGCTTGCAAAGTGGCTGAAGCACTCAAGCAAGAATTCCATTCAACACTATTGATGAGTAACGGCTGGCTTGGCAAGCGATAGCAAGCTTATTGATAATTGACACACCTCTGGAGTTACTAAGCAACTATAGTTTCATTGGAGTGCTTGCTTGAGTGCTGAAGCCACTTGGCAAGCACTCTACAAGTTGATTGGTAATGCAACACACACACACACACACACACACACACACACACACACACACACACATTTTAAGGCTATTTTTCCCTGCTGGAGCAGGGGTTAGCCTTGCGGGCCCAATGACAATCATGGTTCCCTTTTTGAGACAATATTTTTTATGGCTGAATGCCCTTCCTGACGCCAACCCTTTAGTCGCCTCTTACGACATGTAGGGATACGGTGTACCTATTCTAACCGGGGCACACACCGGGACCAGTACACTGGTACTCATTTCGCTGACCTTGAAAGGATGATAGGCTGAGTCAACCCCACCTGGTGTTAATTGAGCAGCGAATGTGGCTCAAACTCAGGACCCCAGGATCCCAAGCCAGCCACCCAAACCACTAAGCCAACACCATGCTTATCACTTCCGATATCACGTCGAATAAATAAGTAAATAAATAAAGAACCCGGTTTTGATTCCGACCAACCCGTTTTTTGTCACCTACAACCTGCCATGTATGAGGATGGTCATGTCTCTTATCTGAGCTCAAGCGTTTGAACATGGGTATTGCAGCACTCTCCGAGGTGCGGAGAACGGATAGTGGCGAGATCATGGTGGGTGGTTACACCAACTATTAGTCTGGTTGCTCTGATAGTTACCATGCCCAAGGAGTTGCTGTAGCTTAGTCCAATCAGCTGATTCCAATGATAATCGAGGTAACACCAGTCAACGAGCATAATAGGAGACGAAGGATTCGTCACTCCTTGAGTGTCGTTTCCCTGGTCTTTGTGTATGCTCCGACTGAGGCGAGTGATCTCACCGTGAAGGACCCATTCTATGCTGCACTCGAGTCTGTGATTGATCAGTGCCCCAGGTGAGAAACTCTTCTCGTCTTTGGGGATTTCAATGCATCAACTGGAACTGATAGGCATGGTTATGAGACATGTGTTGGTCCGCATGGGTCTGGAACTGTGAACCAGAATAGCACTAAGTTCCTTGACTTTGCAAGAAGTCATGGACTTAGGGTGGCTGGTTCATGGTTTCACCACCCACAGGCTCATCACTGGACTTGGTATTCCAACGCTGGTGGTGTGGCAAAGGAGATTCACAATGTGCTCGTTGATGGTCGCTGGAGGATGATCCAGTACTGCAGGGTCTACTGGAGTGCTTCGTTCCTCAATACCGACCACCTGCTTGTTGAAGCAACTCTGAAGTCGCAGCTTAAATCCAGGAGAATAGTACCATCCCAGCCTAGGCTGGATGTTGGCAATCTCAAGGATGAGAGGGTAGCTGAGGAGTTTGCGAACAGGCTGAGTCAGGATTTGGGGGGTCTGGGTGCTGTAGGGAATCCTGAAGAGTTGTGGAGTGTCTTCCAGACCACCATCCTTGATGTTGCTGGTGGATGTCTTGGAACTCACTATTGGCTGAAGAAAATTTTTGTCTCTCAAGGGACACTGGATACAATTGACCAGAGTCGCAGGGCCAGGCTTAATGGCAGAGCTGAGCTGCTCAGGGAGTTGAGGCATAAAACTGTAGTGCGCTGAGGGTGGACAAGGAGGTCTATGTGTGAGAAATCTGTGAGGGAGTAGAGCGTCACCTGTGGCCAAGTTATTCTCGTCCTGCTTGCAGGGGAATTTGCGCATTGCGTTCCTCCAAGCCCATCCCTTGGTATACTGCAGTTAGAGCGGAGGGTGGTGGGCTCTTGACAGAGGAGTCTGAAGTGAAGGCCCGCTGGGCTGTACCACTGTACTTTGAGCTGGGCTGTACTTTAAGTGTCTGTTCCAGGCTGACCCCAACCAGCTATTGAGTTGCATGTCAGGGGTGTTATTGTCCCTATTGTTGACCCTCCAATCAACTGTGATCCACCTTCATTTGTGGAAACAAATTGCTGCGGTGAACCAGTGGAAATGGCGTAAGGTTCCTTGGATCTGTGGCATCCATGCTGAACTTCTCAAGGCTGGGCGAAATGTGGAAACAAATTGCTGCGGTGAACCGGTCGAAATGGGGTAAGGTTCCTTGGATCTGTGGCATCCATGCTGAACTTCTCAAGGCTGGTCGAAATGCTGTACTCGTGTCATTGCATGCAGTTCTGTGCTCTGCCTGGAACACAGGCATCATCCCAACTGACTGGAAGAGGGGCATTGTTGTCCCTCTCTGGAAAGGGATGGGTGATCGCTCGGACTGTAACTACCGAGGAATGACGCTGCTCTCAGTGCCAGGCAAGGTCTTTGCTCAGATAATTCTTTATAGGGTTTCCCACCATTTGCTTGAGCACCAGCACCCAGAGCAGTTGGGTTTTACGCCAAAGAGGTCAACAATTGACCATATTCTTGCTCTTCAGGTCCTCACCGAACGCAGATGAGAGTTTTGACAGGGGTTGCTTGCAGCCTATGTTGATCTCTGCAAAGCGTTTGATTCAGTGAATTGGGAGGATTCTTGGTTTTTGTGGGGTGTCACCAAAACTGATCAATCTGATATCTGAACTATACTTTGGTACTGAGAGTGCTATGAGATGTGGTGATACCATCTCTGACTTATTTCCAGTTGTTGCTGGAGTTCATCAGTGGTGTGTTTTGGCCCCCACACTTTTCAGCACTTCTATCAACTGGATTCTGGGGAGATTGTTGGAGAGATCAAGCTGCAGTGCATCATTTGGGAATCTAAAGATCTCTGACCTTGATTCCACAGACGATGCAGTCATCTTTGCAGAGACTCTGGATATGCATTTGGGGGCTCTCGAGGTCCTGAATGAGGTGACTGAGCCGCTGGGATTATGGGTTTCCTTGGTCAAAACTAAGATCCAGTCTTTCAATGACATATTGGGTGCTGCTGTCTTGTCTCTACCTGTTTGTGGTGAGGATGTTGAGGTCACGGAGAGGTTCACTTCCCTTCGCAGTGATATTCATGTCTCCGTTGGCTGTGACCCAGAGGTCAATAGACATCTGGATCGGGCCTGAGGAGTCATGCATTCACTGGATCATGGGGTGTAGCGCTGTCAGTATCTGTGCAGGAAGACAAAAGTCTGAGTCTTCAGGTCCTTGGTGCTTCCAGTCTTGCTCAACGGACGTGAGACTTGGACTCTGACCAGGGATCTGAGACAGAGACTTAATTATTTTGGTGCCATGTCTCTTTGGAGAATCCTTGGCTATCGTTGGTCAGTCTTTGTGTCCAACGAGTGGTTGCTGAGAGAGATTCAAATGAGATAATCCATGAGCTGTGTTTTATCTTTAGTCTGTGAGAATGAGATAGTTGGTGTAGACTGTGTCCAATGGGGATCAGCGGAGTGCTCATCACACTCCTAATGTTTCGATTTTCCCGCTGGTCACATCATGTGCCTTCTGGTTGAACGGTTTGCATTAGTAGGAACAATTGTCTGGGTGGCAGATGGATGGTTGTTCTGTGCGGATTATGCAATTTTACCGTGTGAGACATAATCCACAGCGATGCTCACCATAACGGGTCAGGAGGTGCGTCTGATGTATAAACAACGAATGTGGTCATCATTGGTTAGATATTTATCGGTATACCATCCTGTTGGGAGCAAATAAGCCTGAAATCTGGATTGGTGTTTCCATTGGATGTTTAACTGATGATGACCATATAATCTTTGTCTCTTTGATAGTCACCGGCCCAAAGCCTCTGTGTTGGAGGCGATGCTTTGGTGTGGACTGTGTCCATTGGGGATCAGCGGAGTGCTCGTCACACTTCTCGTGTGTGTGTGTGTATATATATATACATATATATATATATACATATATATACATATATACATATATATATATATATATATATATATAATAGTTGTGTACTGGTCAGATTAACACCGACCTGGATGGATAGCAGAACGGTTTAAACTTGGAGGTGACCAGCTGAAATCCTTGGAGACTTTGGCGTGCGTGCGTGGGGTGGAGTGGCGGTGAAGGCGTTTACCAGAGGACTTCACCAGTCCGATAGCACACGGGTTTATTTTCGAACCCACAACGAATGGTCGAACACAAGTGAATTGAACAAATGATGGTTTAATGAACATAAATCAATGATTTATAATGAAAATAATTCAACAAATGATAATGAAAATATATCAAAGCATGAGGTAATGAAAAGTGAGGTAAGACGAAACCCTCATTTGAGATGTCTCCATTCAGTCACAAACACAGACAAGAGGAAAGATAAAAAATAAAACAATTCCTCCCTTTAAGCCAGTTCTCAGCTTTATGTCCAAAGAGAATCTTTTGGAGCCTCAGAGTCATTGAGCCTCGAAGCCACTGTGTGGGAAACGCACAAAAAATGGCGCGAAGTCGCTCTTTGCAGTCACGTATGTGAGGTAATTCGCATGGACAGTCTTCAACGCCAGGGCCCACAAATCGCCGTCCAGTTTCTTCTCACGATCGAATGCCGACACCACTCCTCTCTCAACACAAGGCCCGCTCACAGCAAAGGGCGCCGCCTTTTTCCTTGATCATACAACAAGGCGATTGCTGAAGCTCCGAGAAAAGGCCAAGAGATGTACTCTTCTTCTTCTCTCCTTCTCCTCAAAGCGTACAAACTTCATGACCCAGCCAATCAGACAATAGTGAACATCTTATTTCAGCACATGAACAAATCACATATTTGGAGAAACTAGCCTTAAACCCTGCCTAGTTAACCGCCAGGCCCACCCCCCCCCCCGTGTGGTGACACATAACAATGTTAAGCTCACAGTTTTCCCTATTTTATTTACATAGAGATGTCTCCTACCTGTCCACGGACCATGCCACACTGTACAATCCTACTTTTACTATGAAATTCCTCCATCTACCATCTAGCCTGCAAACAGATATATGTATATATATATATATATATTGTATATAATATATATATATATATATATATATATATATATATATATATATATATATATATATATATCTAGCGATACCGTGCACATGACGGGATAGCAGAAGAACATAGCTGGTAGCAGACGACAGACCGTACACGGGGAATGACAAAAATACGCATTGTGCAAAATGCAAGTGGTACTATGGAACGCCAAGACTTCCCAAACATTGTCGGCATGTCCGCTAAGTGCCACAGCAATTTCATAGGGATCGTGGTGACGGCGAGCCGAGTTTTTAGTGTGCAAGCTTGGTATTATAATAGAGATATACACACACACACATTTTGTTGTGGTGATGGAAAAGACCCCCATGTGCATTCAGAGACATGTAGGATTTTCCTCAGACAGATATTTATTTCGTTTATGTGAGATAGATTTCCTACCTTTTGTATGGAGGCATAGTTTGGGAGGGAGATGCATCGTGAGTTAAAATGTTGAATTTATCTTTAATTCCCCTGTCTATCAATTCATCTTTTGATCCTTCTTTGGCTCCAGCTGCCCATCAATCTCTGGTGCCTCGCCATGTTCACTTTCAAACACGGTATTGCTGCATCTGAATCCACCTGTTTGTTCCTCGATCTAAAATCACTTCCCCCTTTCAATAACACATCCGAAACCATCCCCCTACCATGCACGTAATGAATTACCCCCATTACTTCAAAACAATGGACCAGAATTATCTGTTGACTCATAAAAATGATTCTTAATCGAACATGGAAAATAAACTCATTCTTTTCATGCCATCAAAAACCCCCATTTGGGCACAATGGAGGCAATCATTAGTCCTGCAGTGGTCTCTTTGTTCTTTTTATTACTTGAAAAACAACACATTAAGAGCTCAAGGATAATTAATGCTGCAGCTGATGTCATTGTGTATATTCGGTCAAGCTGATGTCATCATGCGTTCCACAGACAACAACAAGAAAAACCACACCTCTCTCGGTGGATGTGAAATAGCAGATCAGTTTGATCTCCATAGCGAGAGGATGCGAAACCGAATGAAGTCGGTTGCAGAAGGCAGAACAGCTAAATCTCGGGACAGAGTAAATGGTTTTAACCTCCATAGGAGAGTGGATGGCCGTGGGGAGAATCTGAACAAGGAAGATTCAAGCAGCCTTTACATGTGGATCAGCAAGTCCTCTCGCGCACCACACATTTTGATCCATCGTGTGTCCTGATCTGCCAAGCATTCGACACTCCATTTGCCCTGTCTGCAGGAAGGCTTTGTCTCACATGTGCCCTGTCTGTCTCAAAGGTCGAGTAAATCCACCACACGTCGCCTGCCAGGAGTGCTCTCGACACGTCGCCCGCCAGGAGTGCTCTCGACACGTCGACCCGCCTAGGTATTGCTCTCACATGTCGCCCGCCAGGAGTGCTCTCGGACAGTCGCCCGCCAAGAGTGCTTTCGACACGTCGCCCGCCAGGGTGCTCTCTACACGTCGCCCCGCCAGGAGTGCTTCTCGACAAAGTCGCCCGCCAGGAGTCTCTCGACATCGCTGCCCAGGAGTGCTTACACAGTTTATCTGCCAGGAGTGCTCTCGACACGTCTTATCTGCCAGGAGTTCTCTCGACAGCGTCTTATCTGCCAGGAGTGCTCTCGACACGTCTTATTGCCAGGAGTGCTCTCGACACGTCGCCTGCCAGGAGTGCTCTCGACACGTCGCCTGCCAGGATGCTCTCGACACGTTCGCCTGCCAGGAGTGCTCTCGACACGTCGCCTGCCAGGAGTGCTCTCGACACGTCGCCTGCCCAGGAGTGCTCTCGACACGTCGCCTGCCAGGAGTGCTCTCGACACGTCGCCTGCCAGGAGTGCTCTCGACACGTCGCCTGCCAGGAGTGCTCTCGACACGTCGCGCTGCCAGGAAGTGCCTCGACACTGCACTGCTAGGAGTGCTCTCGCACCACTGTCTTTATGCCAGGAGTGCTCTCGACACTCTTATCTGCCAGGAGTGCTCTCGACACGTTTATCTGCCAGGAGTGCTCTCGACACGTCCCTGCCAGGAGTGCTCTCGACACGTCGCCTGCCTAGGAGTGCTCTTGACACCGCCTGCCAGGAGTGCTCTCGACACGTCTTATCTGCCAGGAGTGCGCTCGACTCGTCTTATCCATCAAGAGTGCTCTCGACTCTGCTCTCGACTCTCATCTGCCCAGATTTTTGATTTGTCTTGCTCTTATCAAGCTCTCCTTACCATGTGTGCTTTTGCCAAGCCTGTGCTCACGTCTGCCTGTTCGGGCAGCGAGAGCCACCAAGGGGAAGCTTGCCCGCTGCACCAGTCTACACGCGGTTACGAGCTTGCACGTTACACATTGTGCAAGTCTGCACACGGTATGAGCTTGCACACTGTGCAAGCCTGCACGCGGTCGGCAGTACGAGCTTACACACGTCAGTGTAAGGTGAGGATGAGCCGTACCCATGCTCCATTCTGCACTCTATTGACTTACTCTCTTCTTCCTCTTGACATTACCCTGGAATGATTGGCCATGTCCTGTGTGTAGACTAGTTTAAGACTGTGTAAGTGGGCTCCATAAACGTTAAGAATAATTACTGTTCTCTTGTGCCTTTTCATTGTCATTTATGTTCACCCATTGTAAATACCTGCTCATAATTGCTATTACAAATACCTGCCATTACTAACTGTATAAACCTTGTTGTGCTTGTTGAATACATATATTGGTTGAACTCTTCAACATTTCTTGCCTGCTCGCTTTTCACCTTTCCGCTGTTGGTCCGACATTGTGTGCAAGTTAGACATGAAGTTTTGCCCCACTGATTGGCTCCATGATAAGCCAACAGCCATCCATGGTTCGCTTCACCATACATGATAAGTAGACGGGTGGCTGTTGAGGACTTCGCCCCTAATTAAGGTTGCCATGCCAACGGTAAGGTAACGCATAACCAATGAGCGAAAACCCTGCTCGGCTCAGCAGTTCTAATCGGTGGCCACGGACCACGGTTGCCGAGCAACCCGTCAGACTGCAGAGTTATCTGTGGCCGGTGGTCTCAAGACCAGAGGTCAGGTAAAGGGCAGAGAAGCTTCCTGGTGATAACCCCGGATTTGGAGCAAAAAAATAGTGTATATATATTTACACAACCACCACACACACACACACACACACACACACACACACACACACACACACACACACACACACACACACACACACACACACAACACACACACACACACACAAAACACACACGACACATTAAATAGACTACTGGCACTTGATGCCCCACTGACTGTGACTGGTGAAGCCAGAATGTATTTGGCTCTCACAAGTGTCATCTGCCACATGGACACATTGTCTTACATCCACCATTCACAACCAGCAAGCACCATTGATGTTATTAAGCAGTCAGGGAAAGTAGTATGCCTGGTGTTGGCTTAATGGTTAGGGTGGTGGGGTTGGGATCCTAAGGTCCTCAGTTCAAATCTTGCTTGGCCATTGAATTAATAGGTCAGCAAAATGAGTACCAGCTTGCTGGATGATTGAGCCATTTGAGTATCCTGTGTTGGAGTGGTAACCTGTCCAGAATTGTGCTCAATAGTCCAGGAGACTGCTTTGGCAGCACTGACGCTTTGTACAGATTATGGTTTCAATGGATGTATGAGGAAAGTATTGATGTACTCATGCAATTCTCCACGTGAAATTCCTCACATGAGCTGCTGGATGTCCTTCGGGGTTGGCAGGCATGATGCTGCCATGATGAGATTATCATCACGATGTTGCTCAAAGTCAGGAGAATTGCATGATTACGTTAATATATTATATATATAATTATATATATATATATATTATATATATAATATATATATATATATATAATTATATATATATACATACACACACACACACACACTCGCACACAGTGCCTTCAGAAAGTTTCACACCACTCGACTTTTGTCACATTTCGTTGTGTTGCAGCCTGAATTTAAAATGGATTTGATTCAAAAAAAATTCTCACCAGTCTACACAAGATACCCCATAATGAGCATGAAAACATATTTTTAGAATTTTTTACAAATCAATTAAAAACGAAAAGCTGAAATGTCTTGCGTCAATCTGTATTCAACCCCTTTGCTATGACACTCAAAATTGAGCTCAGGTACATGCATTTTCCTTTGATCATCCTTGAGATGTCTCATAAACTTGATTGGAGTCTACCTGTGGCCAATTCAATTGATTAGACATTTAAAAAGAAACACACCTTTCTATATAATGTCTCACAGTTGACTGCATGTCAGAGCAGAAACTCCACCATGATGTCCAAGGAATTGTTCGTAGAACTCCAAGAGAGAATTGTGAGGAGGCATAGATCTGGGAATGGTATAAAACAATTTCTAGAGTGTTGTATGTTCCCAAGAGCACAGTGAGCTCCATCATTAGGAAATGGAAAGAATATGGAACTACCCAGACCCTTCCTAGAGATGGCAGAATGACCAAACTGAGCAACCAGGCAAGAACCTTGGTCAGGGAGGTGACCAAGAACCCAA
>CM068954.1:170910306-170927324 GCA_035128595.1 Eptatretus atami | reverse complement strand
CCGAAAGCAATGAGAGTTTTGACAGGTTGCTTGCAGCCTATGTTGATCTCTGCAAAGCGTTTTGTCAGTGAATTGGAGATTCTTGTTTTGTGGGGTGTCACAAATGATCAATCTGATATCTGAACTATACTTTGTACTGAGAGTGCTATGAGATGTTAATACCATCTCTGACTTATTTCCAGTTGTTGCTGGAGTTCATCAGTGGTGTGTTCTGCCCCACACTTTCACACTTATATCAACTGGATTCTGGGAGATATGTTGGAGAATCAAGGCTGCAGTGCATCATTTGGGAATCTAAAGACTCGTGACCGCATTCCACAGACCATGCAGTCATCTTTGCAGAGACTCTGGATATGCATTGGGGCTCTCGAGGTCCTGAATGAGGTGACTGAGCCGCTGGGATTATGGTTTCCTTGGTCAAAACTAAGATTCCAGTCTTTCATGACATATTGGGTGCTCTGTCTTGTCCTCACTGTTTGTGTGAGATGTTAAGGTCACGGAGAGGATTCACTTCCCTTGGCAGTGATATTCATGTCTCCTTGCTGTGACCCAGAGGTCAAACATCTGGATCGGGCCTGAGAATCATGCATTCACGGATCATGGGTTTAGCGCGTGCAGTATCTGTGCAGAAGACAAAAGTCTGAGTCTTCAGGCTTGGTGCTTCCAGTCTTGCTCAACGACGTGAGACTTGGACTCTGACCAGGATCTGAGACAGAGACTTAATATTTTGTGCCATGCTCTTTGGAGAATCTGGCTATCGTTGTCAGTCTATGTGTCAACGAGTGGTTGCTGAGAGAGCATTCAAATGAGAAATCCTATGAGCTGTTTATTCTTTAGCTTGAAATGAATAGTTGAGACTGTGTCCAATGGGTATCAGCGGAGCTCGTCACACTCCTAATGTTTCGATTTCCCGCTGGTCACATCATGTGCCTTCTGGTCGAACGTGTTGCATTAGTAGAACAATTGTCTGGTGCAGAAGGATGGTTTTCTGTGCGGATTATGCAATTACCTATGGGACATTAATCCACAGCGATGCTCACCATAACGGTCAGAGTGCGTCTGATGTATAAACAACGAATGTGGTCATCATTGGTTAGATATTTATCGGTATACATCCTGTTGGGAGCAAATAAGCCTGAAATCTGGATGGTGTTCCATTGGGTTTAACTGATGATGCAATAATCTTTCTTTGATATCACCGCCAAAGCTCTGTGTGGCAGCGATGCTTGTGACTGTGTCAATTGGGGATAGCGGATGCCGCACACTCTCTGGGTGTTGTTATTATTTTAATGATTAATATAATTTTGTTATTGTTATACGAATAGTTTTATTTATTTACTTATTATAAATTTATTTTTTTTGTATAATATATATAATATATATATATATATATTAGTATATATATATATATATATATATATATAATATATATATATAATATTATTATATTATTATATTATATATATATATATATAATATATATATTATATATATATATCTATATATATACATATATAATATCATATTTGATGTACTGAGTCAGATAACACCACCTGGATGACAGACAGAAACGGTAACTTGGAGTGACCAGAACGAAATACCAGACTTTGCTGAGATGGAGACAATGGCCGTTGAAGCGTTACAAGGACTTCACCACGACACGGTTATACAAACACGGAATATCGAACACAATGAAATGAACATAATATAAATGATTTAAAACATACAATGAAATATAATTCAACAAATAAAGATAGTATCAAGCATGAGGAATGAAAGTGAGGTAAGACGAAACCCTGCATTTGTGATTGTCTCCATTCAGTCACAAACAACAGACAAGAGGAAAATAAAAAATAAAAAACATCTCCTTTAAGCCAGTTTCAGCTTTATGTCCAAAGAGAATCTTTTGAGCTCAGAGCATTGAGCCTCGAAGCCACTGTGTGAAACGCACAAAAAATGCGCGCAAGTCGCTCTTGCAGTCACGTATGTGAGTAATTGCTATGGCAGTCTTCAACCCAGGGCCACAAATCGCCGTCCATTTCTTCTCACGATCGAATGCCGACACCACTCCTCTCTCAACACAAGGCCCGCTCCCAGCAAAAGCGCCGCCTTTTCCTTGATCATACAACAAGCGATGCTGAAGCTCCGAGAAAAGCCAAGAGATGTACTCTTCTTTCTCTCTCCTTCTCCTCAACGTACAAACTTCATGACCCACCAATCAGACATAGTGAACATCTTATTCAGCACATGACAAATCACATATTTGGAAAACTACCTTAAACCCTGCCTATGTAACCCCCCCCCCCCCCCCCCCCGTGTGGACACATAACAATTAACTCACAGTTTCCTATTTTATTTACATAGAGATGTCTGCTACCGTCCCACGACCATGCACACTGTACACCTACTTACTAGAAATTCCTCATCTACCAAATCTAGCCTGCGCAAAACAATATATGTATATATATAAATAATATGTATTATATTAGTATATAATATATATATAATATATAATATATATATAATATATATATATATATACTAGCGAACCCGTGCACATGCACGGGATAGCAGTAGAACATAGTGGTAGCAGACGACAGACCGTACACGGGAATACAAAAATACGCATTGGCAAAATGCAATGTACTATGAGACGCCAAGACTCCCAAACATGTCGGCATGTCGCTAATGCCACACAATTTCATATGGATCGTGTGACGGCGAGCCGAGTTTTTAGTGTGCAAGCTGGTATTATAATAGAATATACACACACACACATTTTGTTGTGGTGATGGAAAAGACCCCATGTGCATTTCAGACATGTAGGATTTTCCTCAGACAATATTTATTTCGTTATGTGAGATAGATTTCCTACCTTTGTATTAGGCATATTTTGGAGGGAGATGCATCGTGAGTTAAAATGTTGAATTTATCTTTAATTCCCCTGTCTATCAATTCATCTTTTTATCCTTCTTTGCTCCAGCTGCCCATCAATCTCTTGCCTCCCGCATGTTCACTTTCAAACACGGTATGCTGCATCTGACCACCTGTTTGTTCTCGATCTAAAATCACTTCCCCCTTTCAATAACACATCCAAACCATCCCCTACCATGCACGTAATGAATACCCCATTACTTCAAAACAAGGACCAGAATTATCTGTTACTCATAAAAATGATTCTTAATCGAACAATGGAAAATTAAACTCATTCTTTTCATGCCATCAAAAACCCCCATTTGGGCACATGGAGGCAATCATTAGTCCTGCAGTGGTCTCTTTGTTCTTTTTATTACTTGAAAAACAACACATTAAGAGCCAAGGATAATAAGCTGCAGCTGTTCATGTGTATATTTCAAGCTGATGTCATCATGCGTTCCACAGACAACAACAAAAAAACCACACCTCGTCTCGGATGTGAAATAGCAGATCAGTTGATCTCCATACAGAGGATTCGGAAACCGAATGAAATCGGTTGCAGAAGCAGAAACAGCAAATCTCGGGACAGAGTAAATGGTTTTAACTCATAGGAGAGTGGATGGCCGGTGGAGATAATCTGAACAAGGAAGATTCAAGCAGCCTTTACATGTGATCAGCAATCCCTCGCCGCACCACACATTTGATCCATCTGTGTGTCTGATCTGCCAAGCATTCGACACTCCATTTGCCCTGTCTCAGGAAGGCTTTGTCTCACATGTGCCCTGTCTGTCTCAAAGTCGAGTAAATCCACCACACGTCGCCTGCCAGGAGTGCTCTCGACACGTCGCCCCAGGAGTGCTCTCGACACTCGCCCGCCAGGAGTGCTCTCACATGTCGCCCGCCAGGAGTGCTCTCACACGTCGCCCGCCAAAGAGTGCTCTCTGACACGTCGCCCCCGATGCTCTAACGTCGCCCGCCAGGAGGCTTCTACACAGTCGCCCGCCAGAGTGCCTCTCACACGTCGCCTCCAGGAGTCTCTCAACACGCTTTCTGCAGGATGCTCTCGACACGTCTTACTGCCAGGAGTCTCCGACACTCTTATCTGCCAGGATGCTCTCGACACGTCTTATCTGCCAGGAGGCTCCGACACGTCGCCTAGCAGGCTCCGACACGTCGCCTGCCAGGAGTGCTCTCGACACGTCGCCTGCCAGGAGTGCTCTCGCACTCGCTCCAGATGCTCTCACACGTCCTGCCATCTCGACACTCGCCTGCCAGGAGTGCTCTCGACACGTCGGCCTGCCAGGAGTGCTCTCGACACGTCGCCTGCGAGCTCTCGACACAGTGCTCGACCATGCCAGGATTGCTCTCGACACGTCACCGCCAGGAGTGCTCTCGACACGTCTTATCTGGCCAGGAGTGCTCTCGACACGTCTTATCTGCCAGGAGTCTCTCGACACGTCTTATCTGCCAGGATGTCTCTCGACACGCGCCTGCCAGGAGTGCTCTCGACACGTCGCCTGCCAGGAGTGCTCTCGACACCGCCTGCAGGAGTGCTCTCGACACGTCTTATCTGCCAGGAGTGCGCTCGACTCGTCTTATCCTCAAAGATGCTCTCGACTCTGCTCTCGACGCTTCATCTGCCCAGATTTTTGATTTGTCTTGTCCTATCAAGCTCTCCTTACCATGTGTGCTTTGCCAAGCCTTTGCTCACGTCTGCCTGTTCGGGCAGCGAGACCACCAAGGGGAAGCTGCCCGCTGCACCAGTCTACACGCGGTTTACGAGCTTGCACTTACACATTGTGCAAGTCTGCACACGGTATGAGCTTGCACACTGTGCAAGCCTGCACGCGCGGGCAGTACGAGCTTACACACTCAGTGTAAGTGAGGGATGATGCCGTACCCATGCTCCAATTTCTGCACTCTATTGACTTACTCTCATTCTTCCTCTTGACATTACCCTGGAATATGCCATGTCCTGTGTGTAGACTAGTTTAAGACTGTGTAAGTGGGCTCCATCAACGTTAAGAATAATTACTGTTCTCTTGTGCCTTCATTGTCATTTATGTTCACCCATTTGTAAATACCTGCTCATAATTGCTATTACAAATACCTGCCATTACTAACTGTATAAACCTTTTGTGCTTGTGAATACATATATTGGTTGAACTCTTCAACATTTCTTGCCTCTGCTCTTCACCTTTCGCTGTTGGTCCGACATTGTGTGCAAGTTAGACATGAAGTTTTGCCCCACTGATTGGCTCCATGATAAGCCAACAGCCATCCATGGTTCGCTTCACCATACATGATAAGTAAGACGGGTGGCTGTTGAGACTTCCCCTAATTAAGGTTGCCATGCCAACGGTAAGGTAACGCATAACCACATGAGCGAAAACCCTGCTCGCTCAGCATTCTAATCGTGCACGTACCACGGTGTCGCAGCAGACCCGTCAGACTCCAGAGTTATCTGTGCGCCGTGGTCTCAAGACCAAGTCAGGTAAAGGGCAAGAAGCTTCCTGGTGATAACCCCGGATTTGAGCAAAAAAAATAGTGTATATATATTTACACACACACACACACACACACACACACACACACACACACACACACACACACACACACACACACACACACACACACACACACACACCACACACACACCACACACACAAACACACACACACAAAATAGACATACGGCACTTGATGCCCCACTGACTGTGACTGGTGAAGCCGAATGTATTTGCTCCACAAGTGTCATCTGCCACATGACACATTGTCTTACATCCACCATTCACAACCAGCAAGCACCATTATGTTATTAAAGCAGTCAGGGAAAGAGTATGCTGTGGCTTAATGGTTAGGTGGTGGTTGGGATCCTAAGGTCCTCAGTTCAAATCTTTGCTTGGCCAATTGAATATAATTAGGTCAGCAAAATGAGTACCAGCTTGCTGGATGATTGAGCCATTTGAGTTCCTGTTTGAGTGGTAACCTGTCCAGAATTGTGCTCAATAGCCAGGAGACTGCTTGGCACACTGAGCTTTGTACACGATTATTGTTTCAATGGATATGATGAGGAAGTATTGATGTACTCATGCAATCTTCCACGTGAATTCCTCACATGAGCGTAGCTGGATGTCCCTTCGGGGTTGGCAGGCATATGCTGCCATGATGAGATATCATCACGATTTGCTCAAAGTCAGGAGAATTGCATGATTACGTTAATATTATTTAGAATATATATTTATTTTAATATATATATATATTTATATATATATATTATATATAATATATAAATATAATATAATATACATTACACACACACACACACACTCGCACACAGTGCCTTCAGAAAGTTTCACACCCACTCGACTTTTGTCACATTTCGTTGTGTTGCAGCCTGAATTTAAAATGGATTTGATTCAAAAAAAAATTCTCACCAGTCTACACAAGATACCCATAATGAGCATGAAAACATTATTTTAGAATTTTTTACAAATCAATTAAAAACGAAAAGCTAAATGCTTGCGTCAATCTGTATTCAACCCTTTGCTATGACACTCAAAATTGAGCTCAGTACATGCATTTCTTGTATCATCCTTGAGAGCCTAAACTTGATTGGAGTCTACCTGTGGCCAATTCAATGATTAGACATTTAAAAAGAAACACAACCTTCTATATAATGTCTCACAGTTGACTGCATGTCAGAGCAGAAAACTCCACCATGATAGTCCAAGGAATGTGTCGTAGAACTCCAAAAGACGAATTGTGAGAGCATAGATCTGGATGGGTATAAAACAATTTCTAGAGTTGTGTATGTTCCCAAGAGCACAGTGAGCTCCATCATTAGAAATGGAAAGAATATGGAACTACCCAGACCCTTCTAGAGATGGCAAAGACCAAACTGAGCAACCAGCAAGAACCTTGGTCAGGGAGGTGACAAAAACCCAATTGACCACTCTGACAGAACTACAAAAGTTCCTTGGCTGAGATTGGAGAACCTGCGGCAAGGACAACAGTCTCGCAGTACTTCATAAATCTAAGCTTTATGGCGAGAGTGGCCAGATGAATCCACGCCTGAGAAAATGTGCACATGACAGCACACCTGGAGTTGGCAAAAAACGCAAGAAAAAGGACTTTGAGATCATTGAGGCAAAAGATTCTTGGTTTGATGAGATGAAATTAAACTTCTTTGCCTGAATTGCAAAGCACTTGTGTCTGGCAGAAACCAAGCACAGCTAATCACTCATCCAGACAACCTATCACTACTGTGAAGCATGTGGTGGAGCATCCATGCTATGGGGATACTTGTCAGCAGCAGACTGGGAGACTTTGTAAGGATAGAGGGAACAATGAATGGAGCCAACATAAGGCAAATCCTTGAGGGAACCTCTCAGAGTGCAAAAAGACCTCAGACTGCCAACAAAGATTTACGTTCCAATAGGACAATGATGCCAAACATGCACGAACGCAACACTGGAATTGCCTTCAGAACAAGAATGAAAGTCCTTGAGGGCGCCAGCTAAAGCCCACAGACTTGAATCCCATTGAGAATCTGTGGAAAGACTTGAAGATTGCTGTTCACTGATCTCCCATCCCACTTGACAGAGCTTGAGCAAAATGTGCAAGAATAAGGGAAAAATCCCCAAATCCAGATGTGCAAAGCTGATACAGACCATACCCAAAAAAGACTCGAAGCTGTAATCACTGCCACAGTGTTTCTACAAAGTGTTAACAGGGGTTGTAATACTTATTGACGCAGACATTTCAATTTCATTTTTAATTATTTGTAAAAAATTCTGAAACATTTTTTCACTTTGTCATACACTTTTGTGTAGAACAGGCAAAAAAATTTGAATAATCCATTTTACATTCAGGCTGCAACAAATAAAATGTGAAAAAAGTCAGGTGTGAATACTTCTGAAGGCACAAATGTGTGTGTGTGGGTGTTGTGGTGTGTGTGTTTGTGATATATACAACATAATATACATACACACACATATTATACATATATATAATACACACAGAATAATATATATATATTATATTGTTTGGTTCCCGCCCGTCGGGTCGCTTTTAGCCAATAGCGGCCGCTCTCGCCCACCAACGGGCAAACCATCGCAGCTTTCGGAACAACGCCAAATTCAGCCACGGGTGTGTTTTTATCACACGGAAATCAGCCAGCTATTCTGTCCGCGTGCGACAGGGTACGATCGCCGAATTGTCGATTACCTAATTATGCGCGCAGACAAAATGCGGATTTACACCTCGACGGGACCTGCTGGAAACGAGCCCGCTAAGCAGCTCGCTCTGTTTCGATTGCTGAGCGGTGTATATCGCCAAGCCCCGCCGATCGATTCTCTTATCGGTTATTAACAACCACCTATATTCCGAACTTAATTATGGGCATTCAATTGAGGAAAAGACGCAATGAACGGGTCAACATTCACACAAGGACATTTATTACACACACGACACATATGCAGCATCATGCATCATGTATGCAATCAGGTACGTATGTAATCAAAGCAACTAAGCCAATGGCTAAGGGACAGACACGAGCAGAGAAAGAACTACAACCGTTCTATTTAATGTACACTTATTACAATTCTACTTAAGGACATGTGCCACGACATTCATACAAAGAAAAAACCCCAGGCAAAGGAAAGGCAAGAATGCCTCGTGGGCCTTTAATAGTCACGGAGCTGTGAAGACCGCAGGAGCTCCGACGAGGCCGGCTGGTTACCTGCCACCTTCGTGCGACTCGCTGGGCGCTCCTCGACGTCCCGTCCACACGGCAGCTGGCGTGACCGCGGCCCGGCCAGGCCTCGTCGTGCGGCCCGTCGATCGGGCCTAGTCGACAACGCCTCAGAGAACGAACGGCCTTTGCTCTTTCAGAGTTGATGGTCCTTAAGAAGCCGCCCGTTCCTCAGCGTCGTTTCGGACTGTCCGGGCCCGATCACCTCGGACCGTTTGCCGCTGGTTGCGGACTCCTCTCCGGCTGCGCTCCAGCGACCCACAGTTCGGCACCACTGCAGCTGCGCTCCAGGCTCCCCGACTGCCCTCCACTGGACTCGAACCCCGCTCCAAGCTCCAGGCTTCCGCTCTCTACAGCTCCCGACAGACTCCGAACCCTGACAGACTTCAACAACTCGCTTGGCCTCTGCGCGCCTTTATATGGAGTCCGTGGAGGCGAGGTCTGATCTTTCACCTCTACCCTTCACCCCTCGCTTGCTCCGCCCCTTTTGATCTTTGATCCGATTTCGATGCGAAGCTCGGAGAAGCGGACGTGGTAGAAATCATCAGCTCGCCGCGCGCTTGCAGAGATCATCGGCCCTCGCCCCAACTAGGGAGTCCCCGCGTCTGGTGCAGAGATGTTGTTCGTTCAGGACGCTGTTGCCGGTACAAGATGCGGCGTTCGTGAATGAAGGTGACGATGTTTGTTGTGGCGTAGGTGGTGAGAGGATGTCGTGGTTGTCGTGAGAATGGTTGATGAGAGCGATGTTTTCGTTGTGGAAGGTTTGATGAGATGCTGTTGAGGAGATGGCAGAGATGTCGTGGTTGGCGTTGTGGAGATGTGGTTTAGGACATGGCGAGGAGATGTCGTTGTGTGAAGGTGGTTGTTGTGAAGGCGTTGTGGAGAAGGTGGTTGTTGTGAAGGCGGTTGTGGAAAGAGTGGTTGTTGTGAAGCGGTTGGTCCAAAATAAAGATAGCAAAAGAAAAACACTACCTCAAAGATCACACGGTTACACAAATAATTCCCTTTAGACCTCGGTGGGGAAATCTATTCTGAACACACACTTATCGACATAACTGATCTAAAGACCTGTATGTGTTTCTGTAAATTTCCACAACCGCTAACTAATATATATATATAATATATATATATATATATATATATATATACACATAAATATACATCTATATACACACATATATATATAATACACACACATATATATATATATGTATACACATAAACATATACATATATAGTAATACATATATACACACATATATATATATACACATAATTTATACATATATTATACATATATACACACATACTATAATATACACAATATATGTATACATATATACACACATAATATATATATATATATATATATATATATATATATATGTAATTGGATTCGCTATATATGCTAGATATCCCTTATTGTCGGTTTTCCGTCTTTGTGTGTGTTGTGTGTGTGTTGTGTGTGTGTGTGTGTGTGTGTGTCTGCAACGCAGAGGCTCCACAGCACGAACCAGCAAACCGATTTCGATAAACTTTACCAACAGGTGCCATATGGGGTGGGAATGTGCGCGTTTGAATTTTGTTGCCTAGCAACCACCCGTTGCTGTGCAGCGCGCCGAAAAAACTGCGTACAGTATTTTCAATACTTGTCCTTCAGTTTTGAATGTAGATTATCGAGACTTTGGAATGAAACACTTCGAGGTATTTAGAAAATTTTACTCGAGCCGATTTTTGATTGAGGTTTTATTTTTCAAATGGTAGTCCTTCAAAAATCGGGTGTCTATTTACCGTCATTTTATGAGGGCTTGAAAGTGGGCGGAGCTTAGGGAAAGTGGACGTGGTTGATGAAAAGTGAGTGGTGTAGGAAAGTGGGCGTGGCTTATGGAAAGTGGGCGTGGCTTATGAAAAATATTGTGGCTCAGGAGTTGTGATCAAACAAGAGCATAAGAGAAGTTTATCGGGTTTCCGTCTGTGTGTGTGTGTGTGGGTGTGTGTGGTGTGTGTTGTGTTGTGTGTGTGGTGGGTGTTGTGGTGTGTGTGTGTGTGTGTGTTGTGGTGTCTGCAACGCAGGCGTCCACAGCACAAACCAGCAAACGATTATTTTTCAAATGTTATCCTTCAAAAATAGGGTGTCTATTTACCTCATTTTTTATGAGGAGTGCCAGTGCTTGAGCAAGCGAGCGTGTGTGCGTGTGTGGCTGTGAGCAGTGCCGACGGCAGTGAGCATGGTCGGTCACCAACAAATGAGGCGCGGGTCAGTCACCGACGGACCGTGTGGGTCACTGGACGTCACCAGTTTCGTGAAGTATGAGAAGCCGTCCGTGTCGCAGCACCAGGGTCAAAACCCACGACGTCGTGTAGTATATATATATATATACAAGTATATATATAATATATTTATATATATATACTAGCAGGGATACCCGTGCTCCGCACAGGAATCCTGGATGACGGCGGGTCTCAAGGAGTATATGTCACAGTTAATTGTAAAATTGTAGAGGCTGCCACCATTATATTTTTTTCATCACACTATAATATTATATTTTCCCCGCCATGTTTTATATGCAGAAGACTCGAGTTATAAAAATGTTAAGATTTATTGCCGCATCAGATAAAAAACTATAATGCCTCACAATGTGAGACTGGTTTCATGTCATCATTTGCGACTAATTTAATCTCATTCTCTAGCAAATTCCGTTGGTCCCATGTCAAATCGGCAACTTGAAAATTAACGTTACGCAATCAGTGTTGACGTCATAAAATTCGGAAACCGGAAATCGGAAGTCATTGTCTCAATTGACTGTAGCATTATTTTTTCATTCTATTGCAAATGCGTCTGGCCCATGTCAATCGGCTGAACTTGAAAAAAACGTTACGAAATCATGTGATGACGTCATAATCGGAAACCGCAATCGGAAGTACAATCTTTTACATCGAACACTCCCGGATACATGTTCTGTCAGCATTGTGAAGTTTGGTTAAGATCAGTCCAGTACTTTTTCGCGTGCATCGGTCACAGACAAACACACACACAGACACACAGACAGACACACTTTCAACTTATATATATAATGAGCAGATATATCAGCAGTAAGACGACCTCTCTCTCTCTCTCTCTCTCTTCTGCACTGACTCCCTTGCCTGGCTCTTCATGAGCAGATCGATCAGCAGTTAGCTTTGCCGTGCGTGCAGTTCGAGAATTCAAATAACAGGAGGAGAATGTGTATGTTTAAAAAGTCAACGAATACGAAACATTTTGTATTTCAAAAAACCCTAGCGTTTTTAACCATGAAGCCTTTGTTTTAGATTAATACGCCGGCGCACTATTCGAAAGCCATTTTTTTTTTCTAATGGAAATTTTATTTATTTTATTTATATATATATATATATTTATTTTTAATATATTTTTCTTCATTTTATGGAGAGCCACTAAGCGCATCCTGGAGCTGAATGTTAGTTCTATATATGTGTAAAGTTCATCAAGATCGGTTCACTGGTCTAGGAGCTTATTCGTCACAAAAAAAACAGACAGACAGACAGACAGACACGGACAGAAGGACTGCCATTTATATAGTAGATATATATATTATATATATATATATATATATAAATATATATATATATATATATATATATAATAATATATATAACATACACATCAACATACACACACACAACACGTACTATTGGGTACACATTGTAAGCAATAATGAACTGTGCTTCCCCATTGTCTCGGATCGCTCACCTGCATTTGTTTTTTTTTTCATTTATTAATTTTAATTTTTTTTTTCATTTTGTTATATTTTCATTTATGGATGCTTTCATGATGGTTCTGTAACTTTTTTTCTGGTTGTATCGCCTTCGATTTCAATCAGCACACAAAATTAACTTGCTTCCCCATTTAGGGTCATCACCTGCATTTATTTTTTCATTTTTTCCATTTACTTATTTCATTTATTCATATTTTAATTTACGGACAATTTCCAATGGCTCTATGATTTTTTCTGGTGTATCAACTTTGATCTCTGTTGGCATGCAAAATTTCAGCTTTCTACATTACCCAGAAGGTAACAAACATTAATATCAGTCAGTTCGTCAGGTAGCGAGTCAGTGATTCAGTGAGTTTTTTTTACGTACCAGGTTAGAATGAGCTTTATTATTACATACCAGCAAATACAACCTGTTGCTTTGCTGATGGGGTATTACGGGGAGGGAGTAAGATGAGGGATGGATAGAGGAGGAGGGAAGGAGAGAGGAGGGAGGAGAAGGAGGGAAGGGGGAAAGAGAGAAGGAAGTCGGGGAAGAGAGAGAGAGAGAAAGGAGGAAGAGAGAGGAGGAGGTAGGGAGGGTAGCAAGGAGCTAGTAGTGAGGAAGGGAGGAGCTAGGAATGGCGGAAGAGCGAGGAAGGTGGTATGAGAGAGCAACGCTTCACCAAATGTCGATATACACTCCGGGAGGGGGTGGGAGCGAGGAGTGTGGGGGAGGGGTTTGTGACGAGGTAAACGTGAGGGGAGGGTTCTCAACTTGCGTTTGGTAATGGGACTTGTGGAAAGTGGGGGAGGTATACAGGATTGAACGAAATGGGTACATTAAAACAGCATGTTTAATGCAACATACAGAGTCCTCCGGGAGATGTCCATGGGGGCTGGAGAGGCGAGTATGTTTGGAGAAGAAGGGGAGGTGGAGAGAAGGCAGCATGAGGCAAGGAAGAGAAGCAGCATGAGTGGAAGAGAATGCAGTGTGAGGGATGGGAAGGGAAGGCAGCATGAGGGAAAGGAAAGGGAAGCTGGGTGAGGTGTGGGAAGAGAAGCAGTGCAAGGGGGGGGGGAAGCAATGAGGAAGGGAAGGCAAGCATGATGGGAAGGAAGGCAGTGATAGGAAGGGAAAAGCAATAAAACGTGCCCCAACAGTAACATTTTCTTTTTAACTGTGGGTTCGATATAAACCGAGTGAGAGCATTTAATACCCACCCTAGCTACCTGGCAAAGCCTGCCTGCATGCATGCATGCTCGCACATGTCAGGACCTTTGCACCTCTCTGTTTGGCTCACTCCAAATCGGATTCGCACATACTACCAAAGGGAAACAATTTTAAATTCAAAACTTAACAGTCCCCTCCATAGATGGGAGGTGGGGGATCAGTGGAGGGTGGAGGGTGGGGGTCAGGAGGGTACGTGTGGGGTAACAGGGGGAGGGAAAGGGTGGGAGATAGAAGAGAAGAGAGAGAGAGGAGAGAGAGAGAGAGAGAGAAGAGAGAGAGAGAGAGAGAGAGAGGAGGATAGGGGTGAGAGAAGCAGAAGGGTGAGAGAGGGAGAGGGAAGAGAGAGGGGAGGAGGGAATCTGGAGGGGGAGAGGGGGGATTCCTGAAGATGTGATGCCCAGTTTATTTAACATCCATCCGAGAGACGGCACACACATTAATGAATCACCCTGCCTGTGAAACAACGGGATGACAGTTAAGCTGGGTCGGGATTTGAACCCAGGCTAGACAGCTTCGAGCGAGCGTGTGTCCCTCTTGGCTACCCTACCTTGATGTGGCGTTCATTGCTTTGTAACAACAAACATTTTTATTGGGTAAGGTAAGGCTTATTTTGTTTTTTCATGATGAGCACCCCCTACATTATCTTCAAAAGGGGTGTTTAAATTCACCCAAACACCCAATTCCAATTTTCATTCATGCTCCACCTTCGAGTTCCCTTTGTATGCATGCAAAGTTTGGGGCCACTATGTTTCATGGTTTTGGAGTTATGGAGGAGACGGACAGACGGATGGACACACACTGACATTTATTATTGTAGATATATTGTTTCAGTTGTGGAAAAGGACCCTGGGGTGTCACATAAAGGATTCTTTAGTTAGATATCTCATTCGTAATTGTGGTTAGTTTGGCTACCTTTCGCTCGTATCAGGGCCGTGGAAAATGCATGATGATTGTTAGCAGGTTCCATCCCCGTTGTGATTCCCTACCTTGTTGAGATCCCATCCACCCATCCATCCCAATACCTCACCCCTCCCCTCTCAAACCTCGCAAACCCTGTACTTTCCTGGAACCCCCCCCTCTTCATATCACCCATTCAACAAATCCCTCACATCCTCAATCCCTTCAAGTCTTTTTTTAATCCCCCACCCCCCCCCCCCCCCCCCGCATCTTCCCACAGCACAAACCACACCCAAACACCATAGGCACACAGAAACCACAATCAAAAGCCGACATTGGTGCTGTGATTCCAATGACGAATTCTGTGGTGCTGCCAAGATGCAGGCACCACATGTAATGGCAAGCGAGGAACGCAATGTCACACTGTGGCAAAGGAGAGGAGCCAATGGGGATATGACACGAGCAGATAGAAGGGTGCTACAACCGCCTTTGCCACGCCTCGCTCCAAGCTCGATATATGCCAAGACGCGCCAGCGAACGGAGCCGTCTGACGAACCCGCCTTCCCGCCGAGATGCGCTGAGGATCAAAACAGGACTCATAACTGCCACCTTCCCAAAGCTGCCTTCCCAATGCTGTGTTATTTCCTGGACGAGTTGCACTGCCCAAGGCTGACCGAAGGGTTCTGAGGGCAAATGGTCACACACAATCCTTGGGTGCAGTGGCTCCAATCACACATACACATGACACTCCCGACACCATATCCACACACCACTCGCAATCCCTTCTTCCCCTTCCCGTCCCTCCACCTTTGGACCAATGCAAGCCTGCCCACTTGTGTAGGGTGAGCGAGAGGCTGTAACCAAGTCTCAAACTTATTTCTTTCTTTCTCTCCCTCTTTCTCTCTATTTTTCCTGTGATGAGTGAGGTGTGCCTTCCTGTCTTAGATAAGTAATAATGTTTAAGGGGACCTTTGTGTGCTTGGGGTTAAATTCTGTTCTTGTGTCTCTGAATTCTGTTTGCACTTGTAAATGACTGCCTATAAATGTGGGCCTTTCTTTGAATTGTTTGGTAAACTGTTTCAAACCTGCTTGACTATCTCTTTCTCCATTGGTTCGACATAGCGTGGATGCCCAATTGACGAGAAACACACAATGGGTGGGGGAGGGGGGGAAGCTGAGGGAATGGGAAAGGGGGGGGGGGGTGGGGGTCATTTGTCTGTGCATGTGCACATTGAGGTCCATTTGTAGTCTTTTTTACCTTAATTAACATTTCACACTTGCTTAGGCCCATGATGCTTCGACTCGAGATGTTATTATCCTTATTGTTATTACTATTATTATTAATATTATTATTTTGTAATGACGTTAATTTTGTTATTGTTATCATTATGCCATTATTATTAGACAGAATTTAATGATTCATTACGGTCAGAATAATTCTTACGTCCGGTGGGTGTGCGACCCAGCAAATTTCTTAGCCAATACACCACCCATGTGTAGTTGCACATGGATACATCCAATTTTCTCCAGATTTTCCTCAGTTGAGTATTAAACAATGCTAGTGACTATTAGGAATATGGTTATGCGTAGAAGAAATGCCACATTTGGGCATACTGTGTCTGGGGGAGGGGAAAGGGGTGCTACATATATAAACCGTAAACAATCCACATACAGTGCACATATAATCTGATGGCTGGAGAAACTCTGGAAAGGCAATGGGTATACATCATTCATGTGTAAACACTCACTTTAACACCATCAGTAGCTAAAGTTCATTGCGGCCTCGCTATCGGCCGAGCAAGTCAAGACAGCTCAGATCTGTTAATATGTGGTGGATGCAATATACATATAGAATGCCTCAAGGACGTCACGTTTCCTCCAAATTTGTTTCAGTTTAGTGTTAAACAACAGTCGCGACTGTTTAAAAAGGTAATCATATGTTGGACGGAATTGGCTGAATAGTCTGTGGTTAAAATATTTTTTTACTTCCAGTAGATCACTTCATCATCGCTTCAGACATAAATCCTTCCTCTTCTACAATGGCTTGATTTCTGATCATCAATTTGGTTTCAGATCAGGTCAATCTACCCTGGATATGCTGCTTCTGCTCTCCCAACAATGGACGGAGGTCCTCAATGCCAGACATGAAATCAGAGCCATCTCCCTAGATATATCACAAACTTTCAATACGGTCTGGCACCCTGCCCTGCTCACCATACTCTCTTCCTATAGTATCCAAGGCCATCTCCACTCATGGCTTGCAGACTTTATCTCCTGTCGCAGCCAACGTGTGGCCCTAAATGGAGTTTTCTCATCCCTTCTTCCTGTCTAGGCTGGAGGTCCTCAAGGCAGTGTTCTGGGCCCTGTTCTTTTTCTGGTTTTCATCAATGGTTCTTTTTCTCTCCGACTCTCTGGAAAATCCTCTTTATCTCTTTGCTGATGACTCCACCCTCTGCCATACCATCTGT
>CM068954.1:170888022-170908911 GCA_035128595.1 Eptatretus atami | reverse complement strand
AAGATAGATGAAAGGTCTAGGAACCTTAGTCATTATTTACCCATCAGTCAATTTTAAGTCCATTTACCCATTACTCCACTGACGAGGCCTTCCATCCGCAGCTCAACTGCTCTCCCCTCTTGGATGACACCCCTGCCTCACATCTTGCTCAGATTGATGCTGTGGAAACCAAGGCTTTCAAGATCATTGGAATCTCCCACGATGAATCTGAGTCTATGAGCCTATCACTCGACGTATGAGTCGATGAGGCAGGTCGGTTGTCTCTATGTCTTCGAACTCCTCCTTTCTGGTTTTGCACCCTTTGCTATCTCTGTGCTTTTGTCCCTCTCCCTCTCCCTCCCCAGGTTTCTGCAGTGGGCATGTGGTCCACCAGCAACCCCCTTTTGGCAAAACTCTCAAAGTACAGAATCATAACTATTTCTTCGTTTGTATGCAGTACAAAGCTGTGGGGTAGCATCATTGGCTGAGGGTGTGGTCGTGCTCCTTGATTCAATGCCCTCTGCTGGTTAGAGCAGGAATTTGTAATTTGTTCATGGTACTGGCGAAGCTCGCCCACCTCTCATGAAAGACACTGTGGCATCTTTAACGTCCACCAACGAATGCTGAAAAACTTTAAAATCATATTGATGATTATCATACAACATAGATCAATATAATATATGCCTGGTGTTGGCTTAGCGTTGGGTGGTGCTTGGGATCCAAAGGTCTCGAGTTCAAGCCCTGTTGGCCGCTGAATTAATACACAGGGGTTGACTCAGCCTGTCATCCTTCCGAGGTCGGCAAATTGAGTACAGTTGCTGGGATAATTGAGCCATTCGAGTATCCCTCGCGTCGGAGTGGCGACCCATCCAGGTTGTGCCCAATCGCAGCAAACTGCTTCGGCAGCACCGACACTCTCTGTACAGAGTATGGTTCCAATTATATATATATAATATATATATATATATACAGTATATACATATATAATAAAGTATATCATAATATATATATATATATTATATATATATATATATAATAATATACTGTATGATACTGATATATTGATAATGATAGAGATCATACTATCAAATTTATGTCAGGATCTCGAAAACAATCAAACTATTCATGTTCCTTTTGGTATATCCATTTCCAGACACCCTGTGCACACACACCACACACACAACACAAACACACACACACACCACACACACACACACACACCAGAAAACACACACACACACACGTTCTCTAATAGATTAGTGACTTTATAACGGAACAATGTTAACCGGGACGATGTTCAAGACTTAATATATATGTATATACCATCGATGTATCTACAGTATGTATATGTCCATTATACACAAGTATCTTGTCGACATGGACATGGGTACCAAATCCCATGATTTGCTTCCCCTGCATATGATGCTTGTTAAAATAGCTCTCACCAATCCCCAACCTCGATAATGGTTGCTCTGTTGAACTTCTGTTTACCTGTATAAAATCTCGAATCATTCCTCTTAATTCCAGTTGTTGAAGCAGTAAATCAAATAAACAGTTTTCCCGATTGGATGACATGTTACGATTTCAACCATATTGTGGAGTTGAGACACAACTGCATTTGAATTCCTATTTGTTTTGCTGTTGAAAGAGGAACGATTGCACTTTCAAATTTCTATGCACCCTTTGTCTTCCTCATTTGATGAACAAACATGCTCTCTAACATACAGTTTTTTTGACCCTTCAGTGCGAGGAATCTATTAATTTGTGTAACCTCTTTTAGAAGTCGTTATTAGTCCCTACCGGTTTCACCAAATATGTTTGCCTCCATCTGTCCATCCAACCTGTGGTTTTTCAGACTTTTTCCCCATATCCTTTAACATATTCAACTGAAATTTGGTACATCGCTTTATTCTGATAAGATACAGAACAAGTTCGAGTTTCAGGGCGTTTCGTCAATTTTTCACAGAGTTATACCCTTTTTGGACTTGGAAAATATCACATCGGTCGGGGACATGTGTCACAAAACAATTCTCGCTCTTGTTTAATTGGCTGGTGTTTAGGAGCAACTTCAGGGCACGATGGTACAGTATTTATTACAGTCCTTAACGATCTTGCTTAATTGAATTTCACTTGAGTTCACAGTGCAGTGAATATTATCATCCTCCATGATTACGTTATTTTTCACAAATTATTGTTCTCGTGGCAGGAGCTCAGAGGAAAGGTGGTATGAGACAGCAATGGAGGGTTGGATGCTTGGGGTTTTGTATGCTAAATAATTTATGCACAAAATGAAAATGCTTTTGAAGAGTATACAATTTGGGTGCTTTCATTATGTCTAATTTGGAGTCTCATAAACCGCTGTGTGGCGGATCCGCTAATTTATTATCCAAAGTAAGCATATTACAACCCACAGAGCATACTCTCGTGTTATCAGCCTTGCATATTAATGATGTGCACATGAAATAGAAATACAATGGAATGACGACCTGTGTAAATATTATGAGCTGTCACAACATCAGCTGATTTAGTCATTGTCTGATGATTGTTCCTCCTCATCCTCAGCTTCTTCAGTGGAGGGGTTATTAGGATTACTACATTCAGTCATGCAATCATAACCAAAGGACAAAGGTAGTTGGTGCTTGTTGCATGTGCAGTGAGCTGAGATCCACTTCCTCGTCTTGCAGCTGCATGTCAATAATTCTGTGCATGTGGATGGGACTGGTTCCAACTGCCCTAAAGTAGGGATTACAGTGTCCATGTCCCCATACTCCCAGCCAGATTCCTCAGGAAGTTGGAGAACAGATTGTGCAACAGTTGCTTGGTGTCAAGTAATCATTTGATGATATCAAGCCTGGTGTTGGCTTCGTGGTTACAGTGGCTGGCTTGGGATCTTAGGGTCCTGAGTTCAAGCCCTGTTGGCCACCGAATTAACACCAGGTGGGGTTAACTCAGCCTGTCATCCTTCCAAGGTCGGTGAAATGCCGGTACAGCATCAGCAGCATCGGCGCGCCCCAACAAAATGATAGCTAAAAAAAAACTGCTTCTTCATGTGAGCAGAACAGGTGTTCTATGGAGCTTGCTGCTGAAGACACCACAATTTTCAGGTTATCACATCCTCCTGCAACTCTGAGTTATTGATCCTTTGTTAGTTTCTCTGCCTGTAACAAAAGTTATTTTGTCAGGAACTGCATGAGATTGACCTTATTATCATCCATGCTGATGAAATTTGGTCAGGATGCTGGTATCTGGATTGTCTGAGAATCAATAATTTGGTGAATTCCACAGTGGCCTGCAAAAGTATTCACCCCCCCCCCCCTCCTTCAAAGTTTACACATTTTGATGCCACCTGAACTTATTTCATGATGCTTTCAGATCAAACTTAATATGTCGTGTCTTCACAAACTACTCCAAAGTGATGAAGCTAAAACATGCAGATAAAACATGAATAAGTCAGACTAACAGTGAAAATCAGATGATTCTCAGTTGTACAAGTATTCAAGCCCTTTGCCTAATTAACCCTAAATCACGTCAGGAGCAAATGATTTGTTTGAAAGGTTTCACCTGTATGTAATCAGTGGTTAAACTTATAAATTAATCTACCCCACTTATCTAAGGTATTTTAAGGTGTAACTCATTTTGGTCAACCGACAAGGCAAGCATGAAGACCAAGGAGCTTTCCAAAGAATTCAGACATAAAGTGGTGGAGAAGCACCGTTCAGGAGAGGGTTATAAGAAGATTTCAAAGTCATTCATTATCCCTTTGAGTACGGTGAAATCCATCATTAAGAAGGGGAAGACGTATCATACCACCCAGACTCGACCCAGATCAGGTCGCCCATCCAAACTCAGCAGCCGGACAAGCAGGAGACTGCTTCGAGATGTCACTGTAAATCAAATAATGACTTTGAAAGATCTGCAAGGCTCTATGTCCGAGATGGGGATCAGTGTTCATCAATCAACAATATCCCGTTGCCTTCACAAAGCTGGTCTCTGTGAACAGGTGGCAAGAAAGAAGGCATTGCTGAATAAGACGCATCTAAAAGCTCGGATGGAGTTTGTGAAAAATCATCTTAATGATACTGCAGGCATGTGGAGAAAAGGTTTGTGGTCAGACGAGACAAGAATTGAACGTTTTCTTCTAAATTCAAAGCATTACGTCTGGGGTAAACCTAATACTGCACATCACCCAGTCAACACCATCCCTACTGTCAAGCACGGTGGTGGCAGCATCATGTTATGGGGCTGCTTTTCATCAGCAGGGACTGGCAAGCTTGTCACGATGGAGGGGACAATGAACGGTGAAAGGTACAGGAGAATCCTTGATGAAAACCTCCTTGAGTCAGCCATGAATCTGAAACTGGGTAGGAGATTCACATTTCAGCAAGACAATGATCTGAAGGACAAAGATAAAGTCACACTGGAGTGGCTGAATAAGAAGAAAATTAATGTTCTTGAGTTTGATTCCCAAACTGACTATAAGTTGTCAGATTGGTGATTCGCAGACATCACAAAGTGCACCATTCCTCGGATGAACATTGAGCTGGATGTTGCATCTGCTAGCATTAGTAAATGAATGTTAAAGGTCCCATTATGTCTTTCATGAAGAGTGGGCAAATTATTTCCGGCACCCTAAACAAATTATAAATTCCTTTGGTTGTACACCATACCCATGTTCTTGATTTGATTGCATTGGTTTGATATGAATCGAACACGACATCCGCTCTGGTGCATAATTCTGAGAATTGGCTGAAAATGACTCAGCAATATCAATCAGCAAGGTCACCAGATGTTGTGGCATTACTTGGTTTACTGGAAAAATAAGGCTTGCACTAGGTCCATGACATCTACTAGCACACAAGTGGGATCACTCGTTGGTGTCTTCTTATTCTCACGTGCTTCAGCAAGTGTATGGGAAAGACGAGCTTTGTCTGCTTTCCTGAGGTTTCGATCAAGTGTAACCAGTGAGAAGGCTCCAGGGGCTAGCTCATGCTTACGTACTATGGTGTCGATTACCGCAAGATCAGAAAATTCCAAAATTTATTTTGTACATATATTTCTGAATTTGTGATTATGTGGACATGTACACACGGGTCCCTACTCTGATTATATCATAGTTGTAGCTTTACAGGAATCAGGGTAAACCAACTTGAAAAATAAGCCTCTTCTCAAATTTGGTTCCTAGTCCTTGTCGAGGATTGGTTCTCAACCACGGAAACTTTTGTGACGGCCCCAAAGTGCCCAAATGTTTTGTGAAGAGTATTCAACGACCTACCTACTTATCTACTGACGTTAAACTTGGGTATATATGATCTTCTTCTTCTTCTTTCATATACAGCACTGGGTTGCAGAGTAGCATCATTGGCTGAGGGCACTGCTGTAGTGCTGATTCAATGCCCTCTTAGGCTAGGGCAGGAATTTGTAATTTGGCCAGTGTACCGGTGATAGCTCGCCTACTCCTCATGAAGGATACTGTGGGATCTTTAACATCCACAAACTAATGCTGGCAGTAGCAGACTGGATGCCCAGTTTAACATCCATCCAAGGGACAATATGTCAGGTCAGGTCAGGTATATGTCAATATATATGTCAGGTCAGGTAAGATCTTGACCTGCTACAGGTACCATGTAAACCTGTACTAACCTGTTCCATGGTCGGGTTGTCGGCGACTAAACCGTCTCCCCCCAGGTTTTCTGGTGAGAGGGTGTTTGGATATGGACACCCAGCAGGATTAAAAACAAAACTGTCAAAGGCGGAGGAGCTCCTTGTGAGCCACGGCCATCCATATCTAGTGCCCACTGTGTCTGCGGACGTCCTCCTGCAGTTGGGTTACTTTTTATTAGGAGGTTGGTGGCAGGATTTGCACTCCGGCCACCGTAAACCCTTCATTCCGCAAAACACAAAAAGCAAAAAATATCTGAAAACCCACTCCGTGGGAGTACCTCCTGTGCAGCTTCCCTTCGCAGGGCAGCTCACCGGATGACGGATTGGGGCAAAGCCTTCGGGACCCCAATCTTTGATGATAGGAGGGAAACCATGGGGTAACATCCCTGGGTCAGATTGCGGGAGAGTGTGTCGGAGTGGTGCTGAGGTGTCGTCCACCAGACGGCGGTCTCCTTGGGTTGACCTGAGGCGGTCCCTTCGGGTGGGTGCCTGGAATGTCCTATCCCTAAGGAGGATGATCACCTGTCTCTTTTATCATCCGAGCTCAAGCGTTTGACATCGGGATTGCAGCTCTCTGAGGTTCGGAGACCGGATTGCGGCGAGATAATGGTGGGTGTTACACCTACTATTGGTCTGGTCGCTCTGATGGTTACCATACCCAAGGAGTTGCTGTAGCTGTGTCCAATAAGCTGACCCCAATGATAATTGAGGTAACACCGGTCAACGAGCGTATTATGAGATTAAGGATTCGTCACTCCTTAGGTGTCATTTCCCTGGTCTCTGTCTATGCTCCGACTGAGGCGAGTGACCTCACCGTGAAGGATGCATTCTACGCCACGCTCGAGTCTGTGGTTGATCAGTGCCCCAGACGAGATACACTTCTAGTCTTGGGGATTTCAATGCATCGACTGGAACTGATAGGGATGGTTATGAGGTGTGTGTGGGTCCCCATGGGTCAGGAACTATGAACCAGAATAGCACTAAGTTCCTTGACTTTGCAAGAAGTCATGGACTTAGGGTGGCTGGTTCATGGTTCAGCGCCCACAAGCTCATCGCTGGACTTGGTATCCAACGCTGGCGGTGTGGCAAAGGAGATTGACCATGTCCTCATTGACGGTCGTTGGAGGATGATCCAGACTGCAGGGTCTACCGGAGTGCTCAGTTCCTCAATACTGACCACAGCTTGTTGTAGCAACTCTAAAGCTGCACCTTAAATCCTGGAGAATGACCATCCCAGCCTAGCTGGATGTTGGCAAGCTCAGGGATGAGAGAGTAGCTGAGGAGTTTGCGAACAGGCTGAGTGGACACTTGGGGGAGCTTTGGGGGTCCTGAAGAGTTGTGGAGTGCCTTCAGACCACCGTCCTTGATGTTGCCGGTGGATGTCTTGGAACTCACCGCAGGGCAAAGAAGAATTTGTCTCTCAAGGGACACTGGATACCATTGACCAGAGTCGCAGAGCCAGGCTGAATGGCAGAGCTGAGCTGTTCAGGGAGCTGAGGCGTAAAACTGTACGTGCACTGAGGGTGGACAAGGAGGCCTATGTGCGAGGAATCTGTGAGGGGGTAGAGCATCACCTGTGGACGGTGATTCTCGTCCCGCTTACAGGGAATTCGCGCATTGCGTTCATCCAAGCCCATCCCTAGGAGCATGCAGTTAGAGCAGAGAGTGGTAGGCTCTTGACAGAGGAGTCTGAAGTGAAGGCCCGCTGGGCCGGTTACTTTGAGCGGTTGTACCAGGCTGATCCCCCAGCTGTCGAGTTGGACGTCAAGGGTGTTACAATCCCTGTTGCTGACCCTCAAATCAACTGTGGTCCACCTTCCTTGTGGAAACACGGGCTGCGGTGAACCAGTTGAAACGGGGCAAAGCTCCAGGGATCTGTGGCATCCATGCTGAACTTCTCAAGGCTGGTGGAAATGCTGCACTCGTGTCGTTGCATGCAGTTTTGTGCTCTGCCTCGAACACAGGCATCATCCCAACTGATTGGAAGAGGGACCTTGTTGTTCCTCTCTGGAAAGGGAAGGGTGATCGCCAAGACTGCAACAAACTACCGAGGGGTGACGCTGCTCTCAGTGCCGGGCAAGGTCTTTGCTCGGATAATCTTGATAGGGTTCGCCACCATCTGCTTGAGCACCACGTCCAGAGCAGTCAGGCTTTACACCAAAGAGGTCAACGATTGACCGTATCCTTGCTCTCGTGTCCTCACCGAACGCAGACGAGAGTTCCGCAGGGGCTGCTTGCAGCCTATGTTGATCTCTGTAAAGCGTTCGATTCAGTGAATCGGGATGTCTTCTGGAGGATTCTTGGTCTTCGTGGGGTGCCACCAAAACTGATCGATCTGATGTCTGAACTCTACTCTGGTACTGAGAGTGCTGTGAAGTGTGGTGTACCATCTCCGACTTATTTCCAGTTGTTACTGGAGTTCGTCAGGGGTGTGTACTGGCCCCCACACTTTCAGCACTTGTATGGACTGGATTTTAGGAGGATGTCGGAGAGATCAAGCTGCGGTGCATCGTTTGGGAATGTCAAGATGTCGGACCTTGATTTTGCAGATGATGCAGTCATCTTTGCGGAGACTTTAGATATCCTTTTGGGGGCCCTCGAGGTGCTGAATGAGGAGTCGGAGCCGCTGGGATTACGGGTTTCTTGGGTCAAAACCAAGATCCAGGCTTTCGGTGACATCTTGGATGCTGCTGTCCTGTCTGTGCCTGTTTGTGGTGAGGATGTTGAGTCGTGGAGAGATTCACTTACCTTGGCAGTGATATTCATGTCTCTGCTGGCTGTGAGTCAGAGGTCAAATAGACGTCTGGGTCGGGCCTGGGGAGTCATGGATTCACTGGATCATGGGGTGTGGCTGCGGTACCTGTGCGGGAGGACGAAGTCCGAGTCTTCAGGTCCTTGGTACTTCCAGTCTTGCTCTATGGATGCGAGACTTGGACTCTGACCAAGGATCTGAGACGGAGACTTAATTCCTTTGGTACCAGGTCTCTTCGGAGAATCCTTGGCTATCGCTGGTCGGATTTTGTGTCCAACGAGCGTTGCTGAGACAGACTCGGATGAATTGTTACCTGCATAGTCCGTGAGCGTCAGTTGCGGCTGTATGGACATGTGGCTCGTTTTCCTGAGCTGATCCTGCTCACAGAGTTCTCTCAGCGAGGGAGTCTCATGAGTGGAGGAGGCCAGTGGGCCGACCACGTGCCTCGTGGTTGCAGCAGGTTGACCATCCTCTCAAGGAGATGGGGATGGGCCTGGCATCTGCCTGGGGGATGGCCAGACGGAGGCCCCTGGAGTACCGGCGGAAAGGTGGGACCCCCCAAGCCCGGGAAACGCGCTGTTCTGGCACATGCTCCCATACCTGACCTGACCTGACAAGGGACAACACACACATTGATGAATGACCCTGCCTGTGAAACACCTTGATAACAGTTTATAGCTAGGCCGATGTGAGTGTGTGTGTATATATGTATTATATATATATATATATATAATATATATATTTATATATATATATAATGTGTGTTAATATAACATTGGCAGAAATCGTCCATTTCACCAAGGGCCAGGTGGAATTGGAATTAGAAAAGTCATTAAGAAATCCATAACACACTTTTTTCTCCCCCACTAGTAGTCGTCCATATATATTTGACTTTCTAATGATTACAACATTTAAAAAATCTCAACTTGTCCATTTTGTTTTCTTTCTCCAGTGCTATTTGTTTCAAACCTGGACCGGTTACTTGGTGGCCTCATGGGTTGTACTATTAGCAATGCTGAGGAGAGGGAGGCAGCTGAGCAGTCGCGAAACATCGACCGGGGCCTGCACCAAGACCACGTACGCTCCTTGAGAGAAATCAAGCTGCTACTCCTTGGTAACGTGGAGATCAAACAAAACACCATGAAATGTTCACAAGTTCAAGTCCAAAAACTCACAAAGGTTGCACTGGCTTAGCATGAGCAAGATATGGGAACATTTGGATTGGATGGATGGGGAGTTTGGGAGTTGGGGGACCTTTAAATGTACAGTTAAGCACCTGATTGTTGGTGTGAAAAGTGTACGTTGATGTGTGTTTTGGGGTTACAGGTTTGTTTCTGATAGCTCTTTTTTCTGTTTGCTTCTTTTTATGGATTAAATTTTGCTTGGACGAATTTGAGTAGCTTAATGACTGTGACACCATGTTACTCTGGTTTTTGTCTTAACTGTGATCTAAGGCCTGTATATACATCATGTTCAGAGCTTGTACATAAATTGCACATCAGAGAAGGACATTAGGAGACACCAATGTACTTTTAAACCTGGTGTTGGCTTCATGGTTAAGGTGGCTGGCTTAAGATGTTAAGGTCCTGAGTTTGAGCCCCCTGTCATGCCGTTGAATTGACACCAGGTTGGTTGACTCATCCTGTCATCCTTCCGAGGTCGGCAAAATGAGTACCAGCGTACTGGGGTTATAAGTCATTCGAGTATCATGTGTCAGAGCGGCGACCCGTCCAGGACTGTACTCCTCAGCCAAAATGTAACTGCCTTGGCAGCCATATGCACCTCATGGTGTGAAATGGTTATTAATGTACTTTTACATGAATTACAGAGACATACAGTAAGTAGACAATAAACACATCAACATGGTATGTGAAATTTTAACTGGGGCTTCCAGCATAACGTACCATTGACTCAGATTAATTTAGTTAGTTATTTGTTTTGATTGATGGTCACTGAATGACATGGTTCAGGTTATGTTTTCACCCCATGTTTGTCTGTTTGTGAGCTGGATATATCAAAAACTTGTGAACGGATTCGGACAAAACTTGCGGGACAGGTTGGATATGTGACAAAGACGAATTGATTAGATTTCGCTGAAAATCCCGATCCGGATACGAGGATTTTAAAGTGATTCTTCACCATTGAGAGATAGGGCCAAAAACTACAATATGTACCAATAGTGCGATATGTCAAAAAGTTGTGGATGGATTCCGACAAAACTTGGTGGATTATTTGGGTAGGTGACAAGAACAAGATGATTCGATTTTTATCAAGGTACTGGTGAAGATCCGAGCTATTAATGTTCAGTGGGATACGAAATGTAAAATGTTCGGCCTGTCGTAGGTATGTGCACCACCAAGTGACGTTCTCCTTGTTTTTGTAATGGCACTTGCATGCCTGGAGATAATCAAGAAATATCATTGGTAGGAGGTAAGGAGATCATTATGGACAATTGAAAAATCTTGCTCGTATCCTAGATATTCACAAACTTAACAAAATGCCTTTGCATTGGCTTTGACAATACAAGCTTATTAATTTGTTGTCATAACTTGAGCACAAAGTAAACATTTGTAACTGTCAGAAAGCTGGCTTAGGCACAGTAAATTGATCTTTCTTCCCTTTATAATAAAATAATGCATTAAAACGAATAATTTTCTTTGTTTGTCCAAGGGACACTAAAGAGATATTCTTTGTCGGATTTTCGATTCCCTGTACTCGTGCCACGGAATGCAAGGACCTTTCCCTTGGGCCGAGTGCGTTGGGACTTGCACATAACAAATGACCTTCGAGAATTGGACTTTTAAAACAGGAAGATGTCTTCATCAAGTCCAACAGTCTTGGAAAAGGTTTTAAAAGACCTGATTCCAGGAAGTCATGTGTTCGCGTTTCCACATCAAGTTGCCTTTGTGAAGATTTTAGTTTCAACTGCAGATGGTACTTGTGGTTAGTAACCTCCAACTTTTGTTGGGAAAGTCTTTTAAACGGCTCCCGTGGTTCTTGTTTTTGTTTCCTTCTCTTTAACAAAACAAAACCTGTTTTCAAATGTGTTTCGCATTTCCATGACGATGTGTCATTATGTACTCGGCATACTCTACTTTACATGATCACATTAGCTTCACTGGTTTGCAAATGATCGTATCTGTGACTGTGCTCTTAACCAGCTGCAGAAGTAACGACTGTTTGCTCACTGTTTTCGAGCGACCAGGAAACTGCCTTGTGGTTTTGCTTCCTTCCTCCATTCTTGAGTAATGCATGAGAAATGTTCCTCATTTGTTCCTTCTACCGAAGCTGCAGTACACTGTATTCCTTGTACAATCCATAATAATCTACAAATAGATAGATGTGCTTCACTCCCTTCCACCGGCATCAATAGATGAAATAAACCGTTTTGCTCAGGGAATGACACAGGATGGTTGAAATGTTCTTTGTAGAGGTGCCCACTTTATCGCAGCCAATCATTGTTTCTCATTTAAACTTTGTTGGGTCCTTCCTCTTGGTAATGGTGTTCTGAAACTGACCAGTGAGATTGTTCCCTTGGTTAATATCCCCATGCTTTTTGAAAAAAGTGTAGGGGATATTGTAATCCGCTCCGTCTGTTTGTCTGTCTCCCTGTCTGTTCGTCTGTCCGTCCATCACGCTATCTCCTCCGAAATGGTTGAGCAGAAATTCACCAAACTTTGTGGTTTTGTTCCACACTTGGCTAGAAGTTGTGAAAACAGTTTCATTTTCGGGCCCGCTCCCTTGGGCAGGGTTAAAAGGTCAAATACCGAAAAATGCAATTTTGAAACATTTTTGGTGAAACTTTTTATAATCAACATTGGGGATGCATGAAATATGGAAAGTTTTTTTGGGATCTGAACCCCCAGGTTCATTCCCCAGGGGGTAGGGACTTTGTGGCGAGGGGTCAACGACGCGCTGCTCCGGTGCACGCTCCCACACCTGACCTGACCTGGTCAAACGAAAAAAATTTTAAAATCAAAATGAAACGTTTTTCCATCTTTCACCTTTGCTTTAGGTGGGAAGTGTGGGGATTTGCGATGGCGCACCATCGACTTCGCTCTAGTTTATACTGTGTCTGTCGACATTCATGCTCAATCAAATCAGACATGTGCGCAATTCTCACAACCCAGATAAAGGTGTCCCATGCCTTTCGGTTGGATGCTGCAGTAGTTAGAATAAGTTACTATAGTATGGAGATTGCAGGTCGAAATGGTTCTTCAGATATGGAAGGTAGGCACACCTGCCTCTGAGCTATCGAGCCTGGGTTCTTCGAGATAGAAGCTTGATGGTTCTTTGGAAGATTGGGGTCTATAATACATAAATACCTGAACTTCCTTGAAAATACCTGGCACCTCGTACCACCCTGTGTATCCTGCGCATGTCGTTTATTTGTAGAATGAGTGTTCGAAATATACAATCGATCCTCTTCACCATCACAATTCCCAAGCATCATCTTCCTTGAGAAAACTGTGAGATGAGCTGGAAGATGATTTAAGAGCATATCCTTAAGTTGCTTGACTGATGCATGTACGATGCCTTGGAAATTATATTGCTGAAGCAATAAGAGGGAATTGTAGCACGTGTCATTCACAAACTGTTTTTTTTTTTTGGTATGCAGAGTCGAGGCTCGTGGAAGAGCTAGAACACTGAATGGATCAGAGCATAATAGAACAAAAGAAACAGCAGAGAGGGGGGTGAAACACCAACACCAGAGTTGAAGGACAAAACAGAGGGAGACTTAGTCAAATAATGGATACAGAGAGGATTGGGGGAGGGGGGTGGACAAGATGGATAAAGAAGGAAACTCTCAGGAAGGAAAAACTGCAAATTTGGATGGATTGGGATTGGGGAGATTGGTGGGGGGGGGAGGGGAGAAAAGATCATGGTTTTGGATTGGGGATGATGTGAGATGGTGATTAACAACTGTCTTCAAGACATGGAGGGAAGAATGAGATTTAAAAGAATGTGGTAGATGGTTCCACAGGCTTGAAGGGGATTGATAGCAGATTGTGTGCACCATGCAGAAACCTTGGGGGGAGGGGGACAAAGCACAGAAAGAGCAGACTAAAGGGTGCAAGACCAGAAAGGAGGTGGTGGAAGACAGAGACCACCGACCTTACTGTCATGGTGAAGTGATAGGTCCAGGGACTCAGCTTCAGCGTGGAAGATCCCAATGATCTTGAAAGCCTTGGTTTCCATGGCCTCAAGCTCAGCAAAGCCAAGAAGGGAGAGCATTATTGTATCAAGCTGCAGATGAAAGCCTTGTAGGTGGATCGGAGTTCAGGTGCACCAAGGAAGAACCTTGTACGACAGAGGATGCCCAGTCGGTGGCTGGCTTTGGAGGCCAAATTCGAAATGTGGTTTGCCCAAGAAAGATCCTGGCTGATAGTGGGACCCAGGAGTTTGAATGACCAAAATTCCTCAGAGGATTGTTAAGAAAGTAGATAGGATAACCAGATGGTCTTTTCGGAGAGTGAGAGTCAGAGTGTGAGATTTGCCAGGATTTAAAGATGTATTCCAAGTGTTTGACCAATTTGTGATTTTTTTTCAACGTCTGAAGAGAGAGAAGAGGCTGCAGCCTGCTTGAAGGATGATGGATGTCGTGGCAGTCTAGGGTGGAGTCATCAGCAAATGGATAAAGAGGATTTTCCAGAGAGTCAGAGAGATTGTTGATGAGGATCAGGAATAGGACTGGGCCTAGAACACTGCCCTGGCACACCTCAGCCTTGACATGAAATCTTAACTCCAGTCCACAGTCCTGTTGGTGGAGTTCACATTTCATGAGGTCACATTTTAAAAGTGTATTGAAGGTACATGGTGGCCCAGCATACGAGTCGCATTGAATATGTGTCAGGCAATGCAACAGTGTTCAATACTTTACCATCATCATTTGTATGCAATAGTTATCTACTCGGCTTGCACATTTGATGATACTGCTGAACCAATACCTCCTCCAAGACATGGCAAAAATAGATTTTGTCCAGCCTATGAAAGCACAATGGCCTATTTTTTGTTGAGATTGCACCATGGGACCTTTAATGTCCATCAACAACAGCGAGCATCCATTCTGATTGTGATACAGCATACACTGTTACAAAGCATCAGTGCTGCTGAAGCAGTTTCTTGGCCAGCGGTTATGCTGGGCAGTTTCCCAGCAGAAGTTAGCACAGAGATAAGTAATTTGTTCAGGGTGGTGGCGTTAGCTCACCTCCCCTTTGTGAAGGACATGGTGGGATGTTTAACGTCCACCAACTAATGCTGGCAGATGAAACGCCAAGTTTAACATCCATCCAAAGGGACAGGATACATTGATGAATCACCCTGCCTGTGAAACTCTCTCCTCTTTACCCCTCTCTCTTTCTCTCTCTCTCTCTCTCTCTCTCTCTCTCTCTCTCTCTCTCTCTCTCTCTCTCCTCCTTTCTCTTTCTCTTTCTCTTTCTCTTTCCCTTTCCCTTTCCCTTTCCCTTTCCCTTTCCTTTCCCTTTCCCTGTCCCTGTCCCTTTCCCTGTCCCGTCCTGTCCCTGTCCCCTTTCTCTGTCCCTGTCTCCTTTCTCTGTCCTCTGTCTCTTTCTCTGTCTCTTTCTCTGTCTCTTTCTCTGTCTCTTCTTCTGTCTCTTTCTCTTTGTCTCTCTCGCTCTTTCTCTGTCTCTTTCTCTTTCTCTGTCTCTTTCTCTGTCTCTCTGTCTCTCTCTTTCTTTGTCTCTCTTTCTCTGTCTCTTTCTCTGTCTCTCTGTCTCTCTGTCTCTTTCTCTGTCTCTCTGTCTCTGTCTCTTTCTTTGTCTCACTGTCTCTTTCTCTGTCTCTTTCTCTGTCTCTCTGTCTCTGTCTCTTTCTCTGTCTCTGTCTCTCTCTCTCACTCGTGTGGAAACATTCGCTGGCTTGGTAATATCTCAATACAATTGTGATTTTGCATTTTCACCCATACGACGCCGATCTGGAACATTGATTTTACATCGTACTACTCCCACAGTTTTGGGCCCACCCCCACCAAATTTTCTGTGCAGCTTTTGGGGTCCCTGCACATGGTCCAAGAGTGGGTGAGTCTTCATAAAATTTCTCAAAACATTTTTTTTGTTGTTGAGATTTTGGGCTCCCACCTGTGTGTCACATGCTTACCTCACGAGTGATTAATGAAAGTGTACAAATAAAAACTAAAATGAACAAACATGGCCTTGTCCACTCACAAAGTATTTCAAAATGTCAAATTTACCTCGAAGGGAAAAGCTTCGCTTCATTTTCTTGGGCTTCGACATTTCAAACTTTAACCTTTTGAACCCTGAGCTCCTTGGACTTTTGGCTCTCCCACCCTGGACTCCTTGGAGAAAAATCTAACCACTCGGGTATACGGAGGTTTGAATAGTGGCTGGTAAAACGGCCGCTAAGGTTCAAAGGGTTCAGCACAAAAAGTGGAAACGGTAATGAAATGGCGATGAAAAGTGTCACCTCGCCAAGCGAACTCCAACTGACCCGAGGTGTTCTCAAACACGCTGGGCTCTACGCAAACTCGAGGTAAGCGTCAGCACATGAGTCCCCCACATGGTGTGGAGCATGTTTGGACCACATTTTGTGGAAGCGTGAAACCGAAACGAGCGTGTTGAGAAACAGCATGTCGATGAATTACTGTCCTGTATATCGTCCGGGCTGTAGGTTGTCGAAATGTGTACTAATGGTGTGAATGGTTCAGAAAAGGATGGACGAGTCCTCTGTAGCAGCAGACCCTGGAATTACCCTGGCCGCTCTTCATCGGACACTCTCATCCATCCTGTTTTTTAAACCGTTCACACCATTCATGTACAATTCTCCATGACAGTTCCATATTGTGCAGTAATTCTCCCGAGTGTGCCACACGGCTTGAGAGCGTTACTAAGCAAAAAAATCTGGTAACTCCCTGATGCACAAGCACGTGGAGAATTGCCTTGCGGGTGTAGGGGGGTTTTGTACCCATAACATGACACTGGGTACCCCCAGCACATATTCAAATTGGTTGGCTTGGCCAAGCGATACAGGTGGAAATCGTAAGCGGACTTTCTACCTCGCAGGGAGTAGGGAGGATATTTTTGGTGTATCCATGACATGACCCTGTGTACCCCCAGCATGTTTGCAAAATCTGGTGGAGATTGGTCCAGCCATTTTTTTACTATGATTTTCAGAACTGCACAAACATACAGATGGGGGGGGGAGGGGTTTTTGTGGGGGTGGTCGCAGCTTAAAACTTTGCCCAGATTCTGAAGTGCCGACACCCAAAATTTGCGGCCTCAAGATACTACGGTTCGGCCGTGAAAGAATAACATACAAACAAACCCACAAACACTTGAAAATATTTATGTACAGTAGATTCTGCATCACATTTATGAAAATAAAAGTCCTCTTTTATTACCCCTTTCTTCAGGTGCTGGGGAATCAGGAAAAAGTACAATTGTGAAGCAAATGAAGTGAGTATACCATTCGAGACCCTTCTGGGGGCCTCACAGAAAGTTAGTTTCACACCATTATGATGTCATTTTGTAACGTCATAAAGGCATGATGCTTGTTTATGTTTGTTATCAAGTCATCACCCTATATGCCGTATACGAGAAGAATGAATGTTAACATTATGATGAGTAATTGAAAATGGACCTCAAACTAGTCAGGAGAGCTCTTCTGGAGATCTTCGCTCAACAACTGCGAATGTGAAATACAGTAGTCACAGATTTGCAGATTATGATCCGAACATGCTCTGGGTTTTATGTTTTACTCCCCACCCTTCATGTGATTTTTCTCTTGCTCAAGCTTGAACGTTCAACAGTCTTGTAAACACTGGACAAGATCAGAGTGTTTCCGCAAGGACTTCATCAGATGGGAGACGATGATTCAGCGATTTGTTGACGTATTCTATGATTTGTTGTTTTTGCGGAATGTTTCTGCTTAGTTTTTCTGTGGGTAGGTTTTCCTTGGACTCTGAATCATCCCTATCCTGAGAGTCCAAGTAAGTATTCTTGCTGTTTTCAGAAGCACCGCTTTCTCTCACTGTGTTGTGCTCATATCAGTGATGTTAGGCTTCAGGAGATACTTCTCTATGTTCTAAGTCGGTGCCCTAAAACTCCGCCAATAACCGGAATCGCTTGTATTGATGTTACCTTCTTTTATTTCAAATTTATGTCCCATTATTCCATTCATCAACATCACTAGTTACATAATGAGACGGGTGAGACTCACTCAATATGAAGTGGGGTCCTGAATGGTTACCAGCACCATCTGTACTTCCTCAATGGTCACCTGCGTGTGAACTATCGTGTTTCCTGTCCCTCACTTCAGACTTCCATGGCACGTTAGTGTGTGCCGAGGGCCTTTGGCACCCTGTGGCTCCGGCACTGTGTATTTCTTTTTTTATACATGGTCTCAGCTTGTGGAAGACTTAGGACACAGAATAGAACAGGACACAACGTAACAAAGGGAACAGCAGGAGAAAGGGGAGGATGCAACGGGTGGACAAGATGGATGGGAGAGGAGGGGGAGGGAGAGTGATTAAGTGGAGGGACAGAGACGACTGGGAGGGAGAGAGATGAAGGGGAGGAACGTAACAGATCTTCATGGAGTAACCAACAATTTAAAATAGGAACAGAATGCTGACAAATGTATGCAAACCTCCATGGGAAGCGAGGAGAAGCTGACCTCTTGGGCATTGACCCTTTTTCAGAGCTAAACGAGCAACTTTGAAAAGAGTCGGCTGCTGTGTCCCAGTACGGTCGTCAAATTCTAAATCCCTACCACGATTTAAAGGGGAAAGAGAGTTGTGGGGCACAGCATCGAAATGATGCAAACCCTCGCAACGTGAATGAATCGCATTTGTTTCCTTTTTTTTTATTCATTCAGGATCATTCATGATACGGGCTTTTCGCAAGAGGAATGCAAAAAATACCGTGCCGTGGTGTACAGCAACACCATTCAATCCATGGTGGCCATCCTGCATGCCATGGGGAACCTCCACATTGACTTTGGGGATCCGGATCGAGCCGTAAGACTCTCACCCCACAGTTGCATATTCCCACATTACAAACTTTTAACTGCGACCACGTTAACGCAACGGCTCAGTTGGCCATGTAGTAAGTGATTGCAGGTAAAACAGTCAGGATATGACCTTGAACTGTTTGTGACAACCTGAAGAATATTTGTCTGGTGTTTATTGCATGACCATTTTACACATTTTCTCCATGTACTGTTGTTGTTTCTTTCATTTTCCTTTTTTATTCTTACTTTCGGTAAATGCCAGTTCCTGCACAGCAGGAGATGTGTGTGTGTGTGTGTGTGTGTGTGGTGTGTGTGTGTGTGTGTGTGTGTGTGTGTGTGTGTGTCTGTGTTTCGTGTGTCCAGACAATAACATTTCTACCATTTCAGCTTTTGTCATGAAATTTTCAACAAACCTTTATTATGAGAATACGGACAACACGAGTTAATAAAATTTACATTACTGTTTGTTAGCTGTTGTTTTCGGCAATTTAGTTTGAATAAAAAGTGAAAGTGGACAGGCTTTACATTTTCAGATGCTTTCTAAAGGTTATGTTTTCATTAATTGGCGAAAAAAATTTTTTGCCAAGTATGTTGGTCTGTAGCGTTCGTTTGTTTGTCTGTTGAGTGGTCGCTAGACTACCCTTATTGGTGGTCGCTATACTACCTTTATTGGGTGGTCGCTAACTACCCTTATTCTCAGGTTTTTGGGTGGTCGCTATACTACCTTATTGGGTGGTCGCTAGACTACCCTTATTCTCAGGTTATTGGTGGTCGCTTATACTACCCTATTGGGTGGTTGCTAGACTACCATTATTGGGTGGTCGCTATACTACCCTTATTGGGTGGTCGCTATACAACCTTATTGGTGGTCGCTATACTACCTTATTGGGTGGTCGCTAGACTACTTATTGGGTGGTCGCTATACTACCCTTATTGGGTGGTCGCTATACTACCCTTATTGGGTGGTCGCTAGACTACCCTTATTGGGTGGTCGCTAGACTACCCTTATTGGGTGGTCGCTAGACTACCTTATTCTCAGGTTTTGGTGGTCGCTATACTACCCTTATTGGGGTGGTCGCTAGACTACCCTTATCTCAGGTTTTGGGGTCGCTATACTACTCTTATTGGGTGTCGCTATACTACCCCTATTGGGTGGTCGCATATCTACTCTTATTGGGTGGTCGCTAGACTACCATTATTGGGTGGTCACTATACTACCCTTATTGGGTGGTCGCTATACTACCTTATTGGGTGGTCGCTATAACCTATTGGGTCGCTATCTACCCTATTGGGTGGTCGCTATACTCCCTATGGGTCGCATACTACCCCTATTGGGTGGTCGCTATACTACCTTATTGGGTGGTCGCTTAATACTTACCCTTATTGGGTGTCGTAGACTACCATTATTGGGTGGTCGCTAGACTACCCTTATTCTCAGGTTTTCCGTCTGTCTGTTTGTTTGTATGTAATGGACAGCTCTGGTGGCCAGAGGAGTCAACCGATTTTGATGAACCTTGACTGGTAGGTTCATACCAGGATGTAGTTGTACGCTTTTGAGCACCGTTGCTATGGACACCACCGTTGCATAGCAACGGGACTTTGAAATTTTTGAAAAAATCCGAAAAAATTTTTTCCGAAAATCAAAAATCGGCTTCCGCACTTTTATGCGCACTATAATCAACCTCTTTGTCAAAAATTTTCAGCCCGGTCCATCAAAAACTGTATGACTAGTATGCAATTATATAGCGACCACCCATGTCACCTACCGGCTTGTTGGGTGGTCGCTAGAGTACCCTTATTTTCACTTTTTCCGTCTGTTCTGTATGTTTTGTTTGTTTGTTTGTTTGTATGTCTGTATGTAATGGACAGCTCTGGAGGGCAGAGGAGTCAACCGATTTTGATGAAACTTGACAGGTAGGTTCATACCAGGATCTAGTTCTATGCTTTTGAGCACCGTTGCTATGGACACCACCGTTGCCTAGCAACGGACTTTAAAATTTTTGAAAAATCCAAAAAAAATTATTTTTTCGAAAATAAAATAATCGGCTTCCAGGCTTTTATGCGCACTATAATCAACCTCTTTGTCAAAAATTTTCAGCCCGATCCGTCAAAAACTGTATGACTAGTATGCAATTATGTAGCGACCACCCATGTCGCCTACCGGCTTGTCTGTCTGTTTGTCTGTTTGTCACACCGATTTTTGGCCACACTTTTCAAGTAATCGTTTGAATTTTTTTTGTGTATGTACGTGACCAGCCAAGGACGACAACACTAATTTTGGTGAAGATCTTGGAATCAAATCCGGATGTGAGAATTTTTTTCAGTGATTCTTCACCCATGAGAGATAGGGCTAAAACGATATATAGCACTATATCTCAAAAAGTTGTGGACGGATTCGGACGAAACTTGGTGCACTTGTTGGGTGTGTAACAAGGAAGAATTGATTAGATTTTGGTGAAGATCCGAATCCAGATCTGGATACAAGAATTATTTAATTTTTAACTGATTCT
>CM068954.1:170851471-170881894 GCA_035128595.1 Eptatretus atami | reverse complement strand
ATAGCCTGAGAGTAAAGAAGAGGAGAGTTAAGGCAGAGGAGTTTTACTCAGAGAGTAGTTGATGCATGGAATGGTCTCCCTGGCAAGGTAGTGGCAGCAGAAACAGTGGATAAGTTTAAATTAGAATTAGATAGGTACCTGGATAGTTAAGGAGATTAGAGGGGGTTGGGCATGTTGACAGACTTTTCGGTAACTTGACATTGATGGGTTGATGTGTGCATGTGTACAGAATGCTGTTGGTTGTGGTCTCGTCAAGGGATGTTGTGTTGTTGATGTTGTGTGTTTTTTTAACCACACACATGCCCCCTCCCCTGAGAAGAAGAAAAAAAAAATTTTTCCAAAAAATACGAAATACAAAAAGAGAAAAAAACAAATTACAAAACTACAAAAACTTTAAATAAACAGATAAAGTGTAAAAAAACAAAAAAACATAAACAAAAAAAAAATAATAAATTTGGCATTTCTTCTTTGGATCTTGTGTTGATAAATTAGTATGGTGTTGATGTCACGCAGGCATTATGGGCTGAATGGCCTCCACCTGTGTCTGATTTCCTTGTGTGTAATAATTGATAGGTCACATGGTTTGGCAGCCATATTGGATTGAAGAAAAATATTAAATAATGTTTTCTCTGGAACCGCTTAATCAATCGACATGAAGCTTCACAATTATAATCTGGTATTGATGGGGAATACACGTTTTAAATTTCAACTTGATTGGGCACATGGTCTGACAGCTAGAATTATTTAATATTTTTGATTTGGGTTCTCTTTCATTTTGTTGATTTTTTTTTCGAATAAGGTTCACTTGGCCGTACCTGGATGGGTTTGAGGGTAGAGGAGCAGCAGTTGAAATGTGAATCCAATCCAGGTTCCTCCTGATGATGTCATCATTGCTTTTTGCTTGTTTCGGTTCCTTCTGATGACTCCAATGCAGGACTGTACCTATTTGGTCTTCCATTTGATTTGAATTTAATTTATTTTAATCCCATTCTAAATTCAATTGAACAATAATAGAAAATGTCATGGGTCAGGGTCAGGTGTCCAATCAAAGCAGGGTTGCATCGAAGCGGGACGTCTTGGTACCCGGTCATCACTGCCAGCACTTATAAAGTGGCAGTTCCAATTATGTCTCTTGTTAATTACGTAGCACACCAGCACACAAACACCACACAAAACAAGTTTTGTCGAGGGTCTGCAATCTCTGATTGCTCTTTCTAGTTCAGCATGAAATAACTCTCCTTTCATTTAAAAGTATTTTTAATGAGATTTTCTTCAGGGATTATGGCCAGTGGGTGGAGAGGGGGGTCACACCGAACCAAGCTGTTTTCACCTTCTTGGCCATGAAGTTATTGTTTGAGGTCCTAAAGACTATTCGCCATGCTAAACCACGAGGAATGGAACCGAGCGATTTTTACCCTTCTCTGAGATCACATCGCCGATTTTGCTTTGTACTTATCGATCTCTCAAATTGGATTGACAAAAGGTAACCAGTTAAGTTAATTTTTTTTCCAAGATTACCAAAAATTAAATTTCTTTTAAAAGACAAATTTTGAAACCTTCCTGACATCTGGGCAGCTGATCCACATATATGGTGTACACAATCGGTCATTACCCACGTCCCACATACACCGTATTTGTATTCTATCCCAGTAAAGTGTGCAAGTCCTTTAAACCTGAAATTTTGTAAGACAGCAGACAATATGTAAGAAACACAGAGGAAACCTTTCCTTTGAAGACCTAGGTGAGTCTATGCTGTCGACTTGGTTGAAATATCTTTACAAAGCATGGAAAGCCTCCGACTCGGTGAAGGTGAGAAATGCCACACATGCATCAGCGAGCACGCCGAAAAGCACATCTGATCAGGGTACGCTTCGGCCAATCGGAGTCCCAGTAGGTTTGTACGTGCTGTGGTCTCACCCTCAGTGCAATGGGGAGCTGCACGGTGGTAATAGCCACACATGTGATATGCCCTGCTTCCTGGTTCAGCGAAATCTGCAGAAACACCACATGCGAACATGATATTCGGGTTGTTCCACCAGGTCTTCGGTGAGTACAGGCCTTGAGTTGTGATGTTCCCAAGTCCGAAGTCCAGAATGAACGCTCCTATATGCAATGCAGATTGCCAGGGAGGCCGCTGACGGCAAGGCACCGCACACCAAGTGGTGACAGAAAACCGTTCAGGACAGTGGCTCTTTAAAACAAGCAAATAAAAAGAGAGCCTCTTATATCTCAATTGCCAATCACAAAAATGTGCAGGGTATGGAGATGTCGTGTCCCGTTCTCCCTTAAGGCCCTGTCACACCTTGATGATTTAGCCAGCGTATGCCTGACGTATGCAAAATTTGGCTAAATGCCGGCAACACGTCGAATACATTATGGGTAAGTTTGTATACGTTAGAGCACGCTGGCATACGTCGTAGTACGCTGGCTTTTTCGTAGTACGCTGGCATACGTCTTTGTACGCTGGCATACGTCTTTGTACGCTGGCATACGTCGTAGTACGCCGAGGTGTTAGACAAATTTTCCATGCTTGAAATTTTCAACGATGCCAGCGTATGACTCACACGTTCCCCATAACACTGGCCATAAGTTGTAGGCACGTTACGCGATCGTGACACACGTCGACACACGTTACTTGTAAGTTACTCATAAGTCGAAACACGTCGAGGTAATGTTTAAGCGTACCCGAAACTTATTCTAACCTATGAGTAACGTGTTGTAGGCACGTTACGCGATCGTTGACACACGTCGACACACGTTACTTGTAAGTTACTCATAAGTCGAAACACGTCAAGTAATGGTTAGCGTCAGTGTTCCAGACTCCCTGGTTTTTTTTTTGTTTGTTTGTTTTGTTTTTCCTTCGGTGTGACGGTGATATTGACACTTCGATTTCTAGTGCGGTTGTGATTAATATAATTAATAGGCTGCGCTCAACGATTTAAATCATAACCGCACTAAAATCGAAAGTGTCAGCATCACCGTCATACCGAAGAAAAAAAAAAAACAAGAAAAAAACCAGGGAGTCTGGAACACTGACTCTAACCATTACCTCAACGTGTTTGACTTATGAGTAACGTACGAGTAACGTTGTCGACGTGTGTCAACGATCACGTAACGTGCCTACAACTTATGCAGCGTATGCGGAACGTGTGTCATACGCCGATTACGTCGAAAATTTTCAACATGCTGAAAATTTCTCGACGTACTCGGCGTATGCTAGCGTACTACGATGTCTGCCAGCGTACTACGACATATGCCAGCGTGCTCTTAACGTATACAAAACTTACCCATAACGTATTCGACGTGTGCCAGCTTGGTTCGGCAAATTTTTCATACGTCGGCATACACTGGCTAAAACGTCAAGGTGTGCAGCGGCTTTCACACTTCGATGTCTAGTGCGGTTATGATTTGAATCGTCGAGCCGCAGCCTCTGAATAGCCTACGCCACGTGATCGTCAGCGATACGCTGCCGTGCGCTATGCATAAGTTAGACTATCGTTGGGCATAGGTTGTGAACGCTGACAACACGCTCAGCATTCATTGGTATAAGTTATCTATATGTGATTGAAACGTTCTGTGTCATTACTAATATGTTATGCATACGTCCAACACGTTATTAATACGCCCAAAACTTAAAAAAAACATCAATAGTTCAGCGTACGCCACGTTACATACATTTTGATACCTTGCCATACGCTGGCTAAAACGTCAAGGTGTGACAGCCCCTTTACCTCTGTTTTAGCTTATCTGGAATTGGAATTCCAGATAAGGTATTGTCATCATGAAATGTCCGTTCGTCTGTCTCCTCTTTCGACTTCTCCCGCCAAACCGCTGGGCCGACCCGGCTGGAATTTGGCAGCGAGGTTCCGCTCCTGACTGATAATGGGGATTATAAAGCTCGTTCTGGTCACATGACTTTAAGTATGGTCAAAATGGCAGACTTAGTAAATTCCTTCAAAAATCTTATTCTCCAAACCCACCAATCAGAATGCTACCAAATTTGGGTTACAACATTAGGAAAGGATACTGATATTAAATTGCAGAGGCCATGCCGATCACGTGACCGACAGTGTGTCAAAATGGCGGACTTAAAAAATTATTGGGAAGATCCATAAATTCATAAAATGCTACCAAACTTAGGTTACACCATTAGGCCAGGGCCCAGATAATCTACAGGCCCAGTGGTCCTTTTTTTTTATCCTTCCACATCTCCTCTCCCACCTCCAACACTCCCCTTGAGTTACTTGTGTTAAAAGAAAGGTACACATTTGTGTTGAGTTGGTAGTTTTGAGCTTGTGCGGGGCAACACTAACCACATGTCATTCTTAATTTGTTCTTTTTCAGAATGATGCACGACAGCTGTTCGACCTGGCAAACATGGTGGAAGACTGTTCATTCCCCACGGAGATCTGCGTGGTGTTGGCACATCTTTGGGCTGATAGTGGTGTGCAGGCCTGCTTTGCACGCTCAAGAGAGTACCAGCTGAATGACTCTGCTGCCTAGTGAGGAATTCCGTCACCCACAGTTTTGCCTTTTGTTGTCACGGGATCAATATTGCCATCAAAATGTTCTTTGGCTCCCCCAAGAAAGAACCATTCAGTGGCCTACAAATCATAACATCTAGATTCAGCAACGAGAGTTGTAGCCGCAATTGTCCTGTTAATCTTAAGATCAAGACCAACAATGAAATTTAAATGTCAAGTTAATAAAACAGGACGAACCAGAGAAACTAGATTGAAGATTAATAAAACATGACTAAAAAAAAAAGGAACAAGATTGATGATAAAACATGACTAACAAAAGATTTGTGAAATATTTATTACTCTTTAATGGATGTAACGAGGTCTTTTGACCAGTACAATGTACAGTGGCCTGCAAAAGTATTCACCCACCTCCAAAGTTTTCACATTTTGATGCCAGCTGAGCTTATTTCATGATTCTTTCAAATCAAGCTTAAGATCTAGCGTCTTCACAAACTATTCCAAAGTGATGAAGCTAACAAACGTAGATGAAATGTGAATCAGTTAGATTAACAGGAAAACTAGAAGGGCACTCGGTTAGAGCGCATACCATAATGCCTGATCCAGTAGAACATATCGGTCCCAATAGACTTTTGAAATATCAGGCTACATATTGTTTTTGGCCCGGTCTCTCAATGGTGAAGAATCACTTTAACAATTAAATAATTCTCGTATCCAGATCCGGATCCTCACAAAATCGAATCAATTCGTCCTTGCCACACACCCAACCTGTCCACCAAGTTTCATCTGAATACACCCCTCCCCCCCCCCCCCCACTGTAGACCCATCCACTGAGTGCAGATTTTGAGGCAGTCGACACACTTTGGTACATCACGGGTGATGAAGGTTATCGTTGGTTCATCGAAAGTAAAGGCCCAGTCACACCTTGACGTTTTAGCCAGCAATGGCAACGTATGAAAATGTATGTAAAACGCTGCTTACGCTGAACTTTTGATGTTTTTTTTTTAAGATTCGGACTATTCATAACGAGTTGGTCATATGCATAACATTATAGTAACGGGCACAGAACGTTTCGTTGTCTTATAGATAACTATACCAACGAATGCTTAGCCTGTTTTCGGCGTTCACAACCTATGCCCAACGATGGTTTAACTTAGGCATAGCGCGCTGCACGTATCGCCGACGAACTCTGCGTAGCCTTTTAAAACCTGCCGCACGCCGATTTAAATCATAACCGCCTGAGAATTGGAAGTGTCAACATCGCAGTCACACCTTGACGATTTAGCCAGCGTATGCCGACCTATGAAAAATGTGTCTAAAACGCTGGCACAAGTCGAATACGTTATGAGTAAGTTGTGTATACGTTAAGAGCACGCTGAAAAACGATGAAGTACGCTGTCATATTTCGTGGTACGTCTCGTACGTCGTGAAATTTCAAGCATGCTGAAAATTTTACGACGTACTCGCCGTATGGCTCACACGTTCCGCTACGCTGGGAATAAGTTGTAGGCACGATATGCGATCGTTGACACACGTCGACACAAGTTCCTTGTAAGTTACTCGTAAGTCGAAACACGTCGAGGTATGTTTAGCATACCCGAAACTTATTTCTCCGTCAAGGCACATTTTCTTTTTTCTCCTTGGCTCCGTGAAGGCACGTGACGAAATATCTGAAGTTGTTTGTTGTTGTTGTTTTTTTGTTTTTTTTTTGTCTATCACGAATTTTAAAATATATTCGGACATTTGCTTTTAAGTTTCGACGTCGACGTGACAATATCCTCAAACAGAAAATATTCACAGAGGAGGAACTAAGAATAAGACATGAGCAAACTGAAGAGGCAATTGGACGTGGCGTAACGGCACGTGACGAAATATCGGAAGTTATTGTTTTTATCTTGCCAAAACGAAGTTTTTGCAAGATATGTTAGTCAGTCTGTATGTTTTTTTTTTATTTTTATTTTTTGTTTGTTTGTTTGTTTTCTGTAATCATGAAAAAAAAAATTCTGCAGACCACAGTTTTCATTGGAAATTTTAGTAACTTCGCATATCAGAGGCCTATGGAGGTCCCTTTCAGGCCATAAAATTTTGAAGGTCAAGGTCAAAGGTCAAGGTCACTGTCGCAAATCAGGGGAATCGACAAAACCCTTATTTTTTTGAGTAATTTTGATCGGATCGTCTTCAAACTTCATGGAAGATAGTTCATGGTCTGGCGCTCAGCTGATTAATTTTTGGTGGCGATTGGCCTTGACCTTCATGTGTTTTTTTTTGTTGTTGTTGTTTTTTTTTTTTTTTATCTATCACGTATAAATCACTCTGCAGAGCACAGTTATCATTGGAAATTTTTGTAACTTCGCATATCAGAGGCCTATAGAGGTCCCTTTCAGCGCATAAAATTTGAAGGTCAAGGTCAAAGGTCAAGGTCACTTTTTCGCAAATCAGGGGAGTCGACGAAACCCTTTTTTTGAGTAATTTTGATCGGATCGTCTTCAAACTTCATGGGAATATAGTTCATGGTCTGGCATTCAGCTGATTAATTTTTGTGGCGATTGGCCTTGACCTTCATGGTTAACGCCTAAGGTCAAACTATTTGACCCCAAGGTCAAATTTTCAAGTTTTAGGAACCATATCGTGTAGTACCTCAAATTGAACACCTCGATGAGTGCTTTCTAGATATATCAAGCTTGAGACATTATGACGTGATTTGGTGACGTTATGAGGCAAACGCATATTTTCATGGTTACTCTGTAGAACGATTCTCATCGGAATCTTCTCGTAGGCAGATATTCCTCAAGGAGTCGCTCCTGGTGGATAGCAGCTCTGTTCACCTCAGTGTGACCTTAAAGAAGTCACACGTGGTCACCTTTTGGCAAGATATGGATCACCCTACGGGTGACATTGGTTTATTTTTTTTTTTTTTAAACGCTGCCAATATGCCATTATATGGTAGCTGTAAATTAGAAACACGTTCAGTAAGTTCTGTGGTCGTCCGGAAGACGTCAATCAAATACGTCTACATACGTCAATATGCGTTGGAGGTACTTACACATAGGTTCAAAGCACGTTACTCAGAGGTTAGAAATAAGTTTTGGGTACGCTAAGCATTACCTCGACGTGTTTCGACTTATGAGTAACTTACAAGTAACGTGCCTCGACGTGTGTGCAACGATCGTGTACCGTGCCTACAACACGTTACTCATAGGTTATAAATAAGTTTCGGGTACGCTAATCATTACCTCGACGTGTTTCGACTTATGAGTAACTTACAAGTAACGTGTGTCGATGTGTGTCAACGATCGCATAACGTGCCTACAACTTATAGCCAGCGTAACGGAACGTGTGAGGCATACGTCGTAAAATTTCAAGCATGCTAAAATTTGAGGACAACGGCAAAGTACAACGATGAAAGCCAGCGTATTACGACGTATGGCAGTGTTTTTCAGCATGCTCTTAATGTTTCCAAAACTTACCCATAACGTATTCGACGTGTGCCAGCGTTTTAGACAAATTTTTCAAAAATCGGCATAAGCTGGCTAAAACGTCAAGGTGTGACTGGGCCCTAATGTGTGTAGTTTCATTTTGGAGAAGATAGCAAATATTATTTTGGGGGTAATCTCCCCCCCCCCCACCACTCCCACTCCCCCACCGTAAAAATCCTGAGACCCCGATATTACTGTATATATATATATATATATTTTTTTAAACATGAAACAAACTTTGGTACATCACAGGTGATGAAGGTTGTGGTCAAGTTTCATCAGAATTGTGTGTTTCGTTTCTGAGAAGAGAAAAAATACCTATTTTGGGGGGCAACCCCACATGGACCCCCTTGGGGCCCGATTTATTTTAATGCCATGAACAAGCTTTGGTTCATACTGAGTGATGAAGGTTGTGGTCAAGTTTCATCAAAATCATGTGTGTAGTTTCAGAGAAGAAGTTGCAAGTGTTTATGGACAGACGGACTGACCATACACTATCACATAAGCTCCCCGGAACTATGTCCCAGGTGAGTTAATTAAGCTCCCCCACTTATCGAATGAGTTTTAAGGTGCAACTCACTTGGTCATCCAACAAGGCAAACATGAAGACCAAGGATCTTTCCAAAGAAGTCAGACATAAAAGGGGGAAGAAGCACCGTTCAAGGGAGGGTTATAAGAAGATTTCAAAGTCATTAATTATCCCTTTGAGTACGGTGAAATCCATCATTAAGAAGAGTAAGACATATCATACAATCCATCCATCCATTGGGACCATACTCTGTACAGAGTGTCGGTGCTGCTGAAGCAGTCTTCTGGGCTGTTGGACACAATCCGAGACAGGTCACCATTCCGATGCAGGATACTCGAATGGTTCAATCATCCCAACAAGCTGGTACTCATTTTGCTGACCTTGGAAGGACCCCAGGCTGAGTCAACCCCACCTTGTATTAGTTCAATGGAAGAGCAGGATTTGAACTCAGGACCCTCGAATCCCAAGCTAGCCAACCTAACTAGTAAGCCAACACCAGGCATATACTACCCAGACTCTACCCAAATCAGGTCGCTCATCCAAACTCAGCAGCTGGGCAAAGCAGGAAACTGGTTCTGGTTCAGCATGAAACTGTAAATCTAACAATGATTTTGAAAGATCTGCAAGGCTCTATGTACGATACGGGGGTAAATGTTCAACACTCAACAATATCCCGTTCCCTTCACAAAATTGGCCTCTATGGCCAGGGGGGAGGCAAGAAAGAAGCCATTACTGAAAAGGTGCATCGAAAAGCTCGTATCGAGTTTGCGAAAAAGTATCCTAATGATGCTGCAGACTTGTGAGAGTTTTGTGGTCAGACGAGACAAAAATTTACCTTTTTGGTGTAAATTCAAAGTTTTACGTCTGATGTAAACCTAACCTAACACTGCACATTAACCCAGCCAACACCATCCCTCCTGTCAAGCACGGTGGTGGCAGCATCATGTTATGGGGCTGCTCTTCATCAGCAGAGTCTGGCAAGATTGTGAGGATAGAAGGGACAATGGACGGTGCAAAGTACAGGATAATCCTTGATGAAAACCTCCTTGAGTTAGCCATGAATCTGAAACTGGGTGGGAGATCCACATTTCAGCAAGACAATGATCCGAAGCACAAATCTAAAGCTACACTGGAGTGGCTGAATAAGGAGAAAATAAATGTTATTGAGTGGCCCAGTCAAAGTCCTGACTTGAACCCAATTGAACATTTATGGTGAGACTTGAAGATTGCAGTCCATCGAGGATCTCCATAAAACTTGGCAGAACTAGAGCAATTTTCACGTGAAGAACTAATTTCACCATCTCACTGGACAAAGCTGGTAGAGACCTACCCCAGAATATTCATAGCATTCATTGCTGCAAAAGGTTCTTCCACCAACTACTGACTGAATAGGCTGAATAATTTTACAACCAGTGAATTTTGATTTGTACATGTTTTTTTTAACATGTAACCTCCTTCAGCTATAACAGTGTTTTGTTTGATCTCTTCAGTTGTGAATAAATAAGTTAATTTGGAAAAATTATTTCTTCATAATTCATCTAAATGTGGTATTATTGGAAGGGGGTGAGTAGTTTTGGAGGCCGCTGTACGCGTACACTCTTGTACTAACCCTCGTCTGACAGGTTTGTGCAGAGGGAGCACATTTACCTTTGAGCTATCTAGTCTGGGTTCGATTCCCAAACCGACCATAAATCGTCGGATTGGTGATTCACAGACAGTGTTGCATCACAAAGTGCACCATCCCTCAGATGGACGTTAAGCTGGATGTTCCATCTGCTTGCATGACTTGATGAACGTTAAAGATCCCATTATCTCTTTCATGTAGAGTGAGCGAGTTATTTTCGGCACTCTGGACAAATTACAAATTCCTGCCTTGACTCTTCCTGGAGGGAGGGAGTAGGAGATGTAATCCTATTACTATTATCAACATCGTAACAAGTATATATTTGAATATTAATTAAAAGTGGTCGGGCTTCCATTAATTTCCCATTTAAAAAGTTTTTTTGCGTAACTAACTAGTTGCCCTCTTCCTAACCCCTTCCCAACCCTGGGACTGTTTGACCCATCTCAGTCAAATGAATAAGTAGTGAAAACACCAAGAGCATGAAGCACTAAAGATGTACGTGGCCAGAGGTATGCTGTGTTTGTGTGCAGCTACCTGAATGACCTGGAGAGGCTGGGACAAGAGGAGTACGTACCGACCCAAGAGGATGTCCTTCGGACCCGTGTCAAGACAACGGGAATCGTGGAGACGCATTTCGCGTACAAGGGGCGACACTTTAAGTAAGTGTGTTCGACCAGAGGGTGAGATTCAGTTTCATTTGACGGTTTTTGGATGAAACTATGACAGTAAAACATCATGTGTGCTATTGTTAGTTACAGAGGTGTTGTATCAGTACGAACGTAGTCAACAGGTCAGTAATTCTTGCCGTTATCGATTGAAGTCTTTCAGCCTATAAACTCGTAACATAGCAAAGATGTACCGACAACAGTGAGGGTTCAGTGGAGACCATTAAATAGTTGGAGATTTGTTGCATGTGACGGTTTCTTGCAGTTTGTAGATCCCATACGCTCACCTGGCTGAACAGTTCACGTCTTGTATCCTACTGATAGGCCTGAGCTGCATCCGGACCCGAACCAAAATCGAATCACTTTGTTCTTATCACCTAACCAACTCATCCACCAAGTTTTGTCATAATCCGTCCACAATGTTTTGAAATATCGTTTTCGACCTTATCTCTCAATTGTGAAGAAGCACTTCAAATTTTAAATTTTTAGTATCCGGATCTAGATTCAGATCTTCACTAAAAAATTAACCATTTCATCCTTGTCACACATCCAACCTGTCCACCAAGTTTTATCTAAATCTGTCTATATCTTTTTTTAGATATCCTGCTCACAGACAAACAGACAGACAAACATTGGTGAAAACATAACCTCCGTCCACCTTCCGCGGCAGAGGTAAAATGGTGACCATCCGCAATTTCATGTGGTCCCCCTATAGTCATCCGTGATGACTTGTTTTTTTTCTTTCTATACAAAGTCGAGGCTCATGGAAGAGCTAGTACTAGTACACTGAACGGATCAGGACCCAACAGGACAAAGGAATAGCAGAGAGAGAGGGGGAAACACCAACAGCAGAGTTGAAGTTCAAGACAGAGGGAGGCAGCCAAACAATGGGTGTGGGGAGGAATGGGGGGAAAGAGAGGATGCTTGGGGTGGACAAGATGGATACAGAAGGAAACTCTGAGGAGGGAAAACTGGAAGGAGGGATTGGGGTGGGGCTGGGGGTAGGTTAACGAGAGTGGAAACGATCATGGTTTTGGATTGGGGACGATCTGAGATGGTGGTGAAAAGCTGTCTTGAAGACCTGGAGAGAAGAATGAGGTTGAAGAGGATATGGAAGTTGGTTCCACAGGTGGGTAAAAGAGGAAAAAATGAGTGGAGGTGAGCAGTGATCCTGGATTTAGGTGGTTTCACCAGACGGGGTTTGATGGTGGATCGTGTGTGCTCTGCAGAAACCTGGAAGGGAGGGGGGTAGGGCGACAAAGCATATAAAGAGCAGAGGGTGCATGACCAGAAAGGAGGCGGTATAATATAGAGACCACCGACCTGTCTGGGATAGTGAAGTGATCGGCCCATAACCTCAGCCTCATCACGAGAGATTCCACTGAACTTGAAGGCCTTGGTCACCACAGCGTCAAGGTAAGCAAGATGTAAGGCAGGGTATCCAGCCCAGAGGGGAGAGCAGTACTCCATCAATCTGTGGATGAAGGCCTTATATGTGGATAAGAGTTCCGGTGTGCCAAGGAAGGATTTTGTATGACAGAGGATGCCCATTCGGCAGCTGGCTTTGGAGGCAAATTTTAAATGTGGTTTGCTCAAGAAAGATCAAGGCTGATAGTGGGACCCAGGAGTTTAAATGATTGAACTTCCTCGAGAGGATTTGCCAGACGGTCCTTTCGGGAGAGATAATGAGAGTGTGAGATTTGTCAGGATTGAAAGACGTATTCCAAGTGTTTGACCAGCTTGTGATTTTGTTAAGGTCTGGAGATGGGGAAGAGGCTGCTGCCTGCGTGAAGGATGTCACAGCAGAGGGTGGGTTAATCAGCAAATAGATAAAGTGGATTTTCCAGTCAGTCAGAGAGCTCATTTATGAAGATTAGGAATAGGACTGGGTTCAGAACACTGCGCTCTAGCCTTGACAGTGAGAAGATATGAAAGGATTCCGGTGAGTGCTACACGCTGGCTACGGGCGTAGAGGACATCAGTAAGCCATGCGTGGAGTTGACCTTGGATACCATAGGCAAAGAGTTTGGAGAGTAAGGCAGGATGCCAGACTGTATCAAAAGCACGAGATATTGTTGCGGAGCTGGGTATCGGCTGCGAGCATGACCGCTAGGTGGAGCAGTAGGGTCGACTCTACTGAAACACCCGGAATCTAGATCGTACCTCTGGAAAACTCCGACAGGTACGGATCCCTACCGGACGTGATCGTCAATAATTCCACCACGTGGTACAGGGTTATTTGCCAATCTTCAAAATACCTAGAGATCCACGTGGCGAGTTACCGAGTATTCACACCCTCGACGGCCCTCGTACAAGTCGAGCCGTTAGCGTGCCCGACCCGTGCGCAACCGAGCGATGGTTGCCGAAGTTCCGTCGGTCAAATGTACATTTACAGCGGCAACAGCCTTTGTAATTCACCAACACGCACCATGCTAAGCCAATGGAGAACACAGAAGCGAGCTGATACATTTAACAAATGGGATTTATTCACAGTAATCGGGGAAACGAGGAAGCACGTAAGGGCAGAGTTATCACGACTAATAGAGAATGCAAATTTACACACACAAGCACTTAAACATTCCTACTTAAAGACAGGCCCACACACAGACACACACCCAAAAGAAACGGACCCAAATGGTCTTTATTATCCCTTCAGCTCGGAGGAAGATGAGCTGAGGGATGAGAAAATAGCAGGCTACCTGGCCGCGCCGCTCGTCGTAGTCCGCATCTTCTCGGAGCACCAGTCGCCAAGGAGGAACCAGGGCACCAGACGCAGACCACGCCAGCCACAAGACGAGCCGAGAACCAGAGCACGCCAGCGACGAGATGCCTTTCGCCCAGCCTCGAGAGATGGTTTTGAACGGGCGCCAATTCTTCCTCTCCGTCTCCAGCAGATCCCCCGATTCTTTCCTCTCGCGTTCTTTTATTGCTCTCGGGCGCGGTTCGCGTGGCGTGGCCCATCCTCAGTGGGTGGACACGACGCATTCCCTTATTTGGCGCACAGCCAAGCGAACGGTTCATGACCATATTTGGGAATGGAATTCCATCCCCGAACAAATTCCGAACACGCCCGCATACCAGCGAGCGCGCGGAGAATGTCGGGAGCAGAGGGTTGTCGCTGTGAGAGCGAAGATGGCATTGTTGTTGTAGTTGGAGATGTAGTAGCCATAGTTGTGAGTGATGTAAAAATCCCAACTATTAAAATAACTCGCAGCGCATGTACATTTATTCACCCATTAACGAGGGACGGGAACCCTAACTAAAAAAACACAAACTTACCGATATAACTGTTCTATAGGACCTGTATGTTGCGTGCTCATGGCTGCCAGATTCGTAACAATATATCCAGAGGTGGCTCTGATCTCATGCCTGACAATGAGGGCCTCCATCCATTGTTGGGTGAGTAGAAGCAGCATGTCCAAGGTGGAGTGACCTGGTCTGAAACCAAAAATTATTGCTTGATCTCCCCATTTTCCCACCTGCAGTCTCCTCTGCACAGACACGATTCTGCATGTACAGTATATCCATCCCTCGTCCTCCTGTTCCCCCCTGCTCTTGTGCCGGTGTGCTGACCTCTCACCATCTGTCGTCCATTTCTTCCACCACCATCATCTTACTATAATTCACCGTCTGTCCGTTCCCAGGTACCACAAAAACGTCTGAACCGATCGCAACCATTTTTTGGGTGTGTAATCCTGGGACCCCTTGGAGTAAAATAGACATAAATATAATAACATGACCCCCTTGACGGCTCCTGTAGGGAGCGGGTGCTTCTAGTCTATACTAATAAAAGGCAGTGTGTGTGTATGTGTGTCAGTGTGTGTGTTTCCTCCATAACTCCAAAACCATAAGACCTAGAAGCCTGAAACTTTGCATGCATACGAAGAAAACTCCAAGGAAGTGCCTGAGTGAAAACTGGGTGTTTGGGTTAATTAAAACATCCCTTTTGAGTTTTGAAGATAATTAATGGTCTTATTTAATTATATCCTTCATCGGGCGATCCGCGGCCACCTCGCTGTCTGGGGTCTGAAGGCGTTTCCTGGGTAACCTCGCTGGGGTCTGAAGCCGCCATGTTTTTGACCTGCTCAACCCTACCTTGACTTGGAACAGGTCGCAATTTGCAACCACCTGTTCATCATCGCTACAAATCGCTGGGGGTACATTGCAATGTTTATAAATGCCCAGAGACGTCAATGTTTGTTGTTTTATTTCATTTCCGCATGTGCATTCTCCACGAGTATCTCTTAAACTAAAACGAATTACAAAATTTAAGTTCCAGAATCGAACTTACAAGCAGTTCCAACTCCAAGAAAAGTGTTCATTTGTCCAATTCGGACATTTCGGGGTCTCCGGGAGGTGTATGATGAATATGACGGTTCGGTGGTTACCAGTTGCGTGCCAAGGGAGTCCTTTCACATCGACCGTTTCATTGGAGTGCTTGCTTGAATGCTTAAGCTACTTGCCTAGTGCTCTGCAAGCTGCTTGGTTGTTCATTTTGGGGAAAAGTACACCTGCTTTCAATCTCACATCGATTTGATGTGCGTTTCCGCCTTTGTTGGGTACCACGGTGCCGAGCAGTGCAGTGCCTCGGGAGGTGTCTTATCCACTGAAAATGTGTAAGGATCACTTTGTGTGATCTCCATTTATAATCCACCTCTCACTTCGACATCTGATTAACATATAAAAGTCATTGAAGGTGTTTCCTTTGTTTTTGCTGTGAGGCATAAAGGTTACATCGACATTTTGTGTTCTGTGGCTTGTAATTTTTGATGAATTTCGTGAATACCCATTTAAATCCTCTTTTCAAACATTGTTTCAGGGTAAATGTTTGTGTTTGTCTTTTATTTACTGATATGGTGTACATTTCACATGTGTGTATGTAAACTGTATTTACCACATGGCTTTTGGCACCGTGTGTGTGTGTGTGTGTGTGTTGTGTGTGTGTGTGTTTGTGTGTTATTGGTCATTGATTGAATCGTTCCTATACAGCTTAGAGTGGATGGGCCCTCCCAGGTCCTCAAGATCACTTCGTGTGTGTCGTGTGTGTGTGTTGTGTGTGTCATTGTTTTGTGTCTAATATGTTGGGTTTAAGAATGTGATGGGTTCCCGGCAGGCTAAAGTTCACCTCATTTCAGTAAGGGGTCACGATTCATGGACCAAGGTGTGAAGTTTTCTGTTCTCAAAGTTTTGTGTCGAGGGCTCTCTTCACGATCGTCGCTGAGCCCCGGACAGCTTCTAACTGTAGTTCGTTTGTAATAATATTCCCAGGGATGGTATTTAATACCTGTGAGGTTCTTTGTCATCATTCCTGTAGCTCCAACTATCACTGGTACAACTTTGTCATTCTTCAGCTTCCAGGATCTTTTCACTTCATCCTTGAGGTCTTGGTGTTTGGTCATTTTCTTGATTTCTGCATTGTTTAGTCCAAAATCACTGGCATCAACACCTCAATTAGCAATGCCTTCTTCTCTCTTTTTTTGTACCTAAGTATGATATCTGGTTGCAATGCTTTGTTTTCGATGTTCACGCTCGATGGGATCATTAGGTCGTACGTGAGTGGTATTTCCATGTTTTCAGTCCATGCCTTTGGTTAATGTTCCCATGAATTTTCTAGAACTGGGATATCAAAGTTCTTGCAGATGTGCCAGTGGTTAACATTACATAACAGTGTGTACAGCTATTCTGACATGAGATTTTATTTTATTTGTGTTCGGTCATTTAGCATAACATATCACTCTCTTTGCTAACGCCACCTCCACCCCTCACCTATATCTTTTATTTTTCCCTCCTACCTCCCCCCACTCTCTCTCTATCTGTCCCCTCCTCCCTCCTCCCTCCTAATATGCGCACTCTCTCTCACACTCTGTCACTTCTGTCTGTCTCTCTCTCTCTCTCTTCTCTCTCTCTCTCTTCTCTACCCTCTTCTCTCTGTCTCTCTCTGTCCTCTCTTGTCTTCGCTCTGCTCACCCTCGCTGTCGCTCTCTGGTCAGTCTGTCTGCTCTCTCCGTCTGTTCGCTCATCACGTCTCTCTAAGTCTGTGCTCTTTGTCGTCTTGGTCTGTCTGTCTCCGTCTCCCACCCCTTCCCTTCCAAGTGTTTTTATAGCAACGTTTCGTGCAGGCGTTTTTCCACCTCCTTCTCGCTTTCTCACTTTCCTCGCTTCCCTCCCCGCCCCTCATTCCTCCGTCTTTCTTGCCTCCCCTCCCCTCTCTCCCTTTCTCTTTCTCCACCCCCTCCCCTTCACACCACCATCAGTTGTACTTGCTAGTCTTCAATAAAAAAAGGAAATGTGTTAAATTCCTTTGTGCTCAGGTAAATATAAAAGGAAAAATAAAATATGAAGTATGTAGCTGTGCATGCAAAATTAGTATCTAACTAGCAAGCAGTACCACGCCTTTATGGAGCTGCGGTACCAGTCTATACTGCTCCTTAGGCAATGGCCCGCTTGTAGGCGCTCCCGCCTCTCCGCCCACCTCGTTATGAAATTAGCAGAATTGACGTTCTAGGTGACCTTGACCGTGACTTTGCTGACCTTGAACCTTGCATCCCCTATGTCCGTTCCAGTCCCAGGATCACATAATGCCAAAGTCTTCATCTCTATTTACCATCACAGATGTTCGGCCGCCTATAAGGACAACAAACATTAGCAAAAATTGAGCCGTTTTAGGTTACAATATGTATGACGTTCACAACGTCGAATACCGGAATGTGCTAATGTCGTTCAATCAACTGTGTCATTTTATTTTGATTATCTGTCACAATGCGTTTACGGATCCGCTCCTTCGACTCGCACCGATGAAATTGCACCCGCGCCGTGACCTTGCACCCCGGATGGACACTATTGACCCTTGAACTTGACCCCCCAGTCAGTATCTCATGCTCCCAAGGACTCACCTCAATGCAATGCTTCCATCACTTCATTCCATCCAACGCGCTCTCTGCGCCACCTATAAAGGACGAACAAACATACATACAAACATATTCTATCTTTTTAGTATAGTAGATAATTATCAAAGCTTTGCACGCACCTCTACTACATTGAATTCTTACCAATGCACTTACAAAAATGGAATGTTTCTTGACTCGAAGTGGAATTGGAACAAGATACTTTTAATGAATTTCCATGATCACAAAATCTCCGTGCATATTCTGTACGTAAAGGTGTCATCTGTGTTTTTTTTGTTTTGTTTTTTTATAGGATGTTTGACGTGGGAGGACAACGGTCAGAACGAAAAAAGTGGATTCATTGTTTTGAAGGAGTGACAGCCATCATTTTTTGTGTTGCTATGAGTGCTTATGACTTGGTCCTCGCAGAAGATGAAGAAATGGTGAGGAGTACATTACCTTTTCTTTCAACTGTGAACACTAAACTTGGCAATAGTCATTTAATAACCTTGTACTTGTCACTCAGTCACAAAAAAAGTGGACCTGTTGTGCAGAGGGAGCACATTCCATGACCTCCACGTTCCATGACCTGACCATCCTTTGCAGACCTGTTTGGGCATTCCCATCTGAGCACATAGCTTGTGAAGCTGGGATCCCAGGTTCAAGTCCATCATCATCATCATAATCATCATCAGCAATGTGTGCCATGCTCTGTGTAGAACATTTGTTTCCACCAAAACAGTCTCTTGGTAAAGATTAGGCTGGGTGGTTTGCCATTGCCTTCCCAGCAGTCAGTAAGGGTAGGAATTTTTAAATTTGACCTGGGTGGCACGGTGATGATTCGTCTACTCTTTGTGAAAGATATGGAAGGACCTTGATTGTTCACCGCCGACTCGTGCTGGCAGACAGGTCCTCCAGTTAAATATCGATCCGATGGATGGCACAAATTGATGCATCACCCTGATTGCGAAACACCAGGATGACAGTTTATAGCTGGGACTAGTTTCGTTTCAAACCCTGGTTAAACAGCCCAAAGGTGAGCATGCATACCTCTCTGGCAAAGGCAATCCTGCCAGCCCACCAAGTCACAAACACTGCCTCGATCTTTCCATTGTCGATTCAGTCTCCCTGTGATGCGAATGAGGTCTATTTTACTGTCACCAGTGAATCTCATTTAATTAGACTAGCAGGCACCCCCACCCTCCGGATGGGAGTACGCTTCCCGGCCCACTGTCGGTGGGCAGTGTGCTGTGGCACAGTCTTGGAAATGCACTTTATAATTTTTATCATACGCCAAAGGTGTTTGATTTGTAATACTGGCTACCACCAAAGGTGGCACTATTTCCACCACATGTCAATTTTGGAGTTTCAGTGACATCCACCTTTGCTCCATTTTAGTAAGAACTGGATGACCCGTGAACCCGTTGGATTCCTGTTGTGACAGCGGTTGATAAAGAAATAATTTCAAAAAAAAAAAAAGATAGCTCCAGCGAACTATGCTGCTGAGGTTGTTTCCATTGATCAAATTCTCCCGAAGAGTACTTGACTGAATCAGGAATTGATTTTTTAAAATAATTTTTTCGTTGCCCGATTTGAACGAAACTTGATATTGCGCGTGAATGTGAAAAAAAAAACAGAGAGAAAAAAGTCGAAGAAATTATTGTGCGTAATCTTCTAAACACAATTTTATTTATTAATGAACACGGAAGTATTAGATCAAAATGGCGATGTTTATTTTATGCTTAAAAATAAATCGTTCTTGGTCAAAACTAAATGTTTGAGATTTTAAAATAAATCATTTCAAGAAAAAAAAAAAAAGATAGCTCCAGCGAACTATACCGCTGAGGTTGTTTCCATTGATCAAATTCTCCCGAAGAGTACTTCACTGAACCAGGAATTGATAATTTAATAATTTTTTCATTGCCCGATTTTAACGAAACTCGATACTGCACACCGCAGGAGAATGGTGAGTAATGTGGGCTGAAAATGTTTGCACTATCGTGTACCGTTTTGGCTGTATTTCAGGAACATGCATACATGCATACATACATACATACATACATACACAGCTCTGGAAAAAAAAAGAGGACCACATCAAAAAAAATTTTAAATCAGCATCTCTACATGTATGGCAGCCATTCCATTCCAGTGTCTGTTGAAGTTCCAACACAGGCACACCTCATTCTACTTAGTGGGGTACTGATTAGGTGATCACCTGAACCGAATCTTATTTAACAGGAAAAGTATAAAAACTACTGTTTGTGGTCATCACTATCCCTCTTGCAATAGGAACCAGCTGGATGGCAAAAAACAGTGCTAGTAGTACTCAAAAGTAATTGGAATCAAAAAAATAACTATTGACCATCGCCAAAAGAGTTGAAAAGAAAAGTTTTGAGTGAAGAAATGAAGGGTTCAATTCTGCCTTTTCTGGCAGAGGGATACAGTGAGCGTCACGTTGCTTCCATCCTTAAAATTTCAAAGACGGCGGTTCATAAGAACAAGGTCAAGCAGCAGGACATTGGGGAACATCAAAGCTACAGACTGGCAGAGGGCGAAAACGACTTTCCACTGACCGGGATGACCACCGAACTCATTCGAATGTCACTCAACAACCGTAGGATGACATCAAGTGAACTACAAAAAGAATGGCAAACGGGAGCTGGGGTGAAGTGCACTGCGAGGACGGTTCGAAACAGGCTCCTAGGGGCAGGGCTGAAGTCGTGCAAAGCTAGAAAGTATGTTGTTTAGTAAAATGAACATTTTTGTTTATTCTATAAACTACTGACAACATTTCTCCCAAATTCCGAATAAAAATATTGTCATTTAGAGCATTTTTTGCAGAAAATGACAACTGGTCAAAATAACAACAAAGATTCAGTGTTTTCAGACCTCAAATATACAAACAAAACAAGTTCATATTCATTTTAAACAACACAATACTAATGTTTAACTAGGAAGAGTTCAGAAATCAATATTTTGTGGAATAAACCCTGATTTTCAATCACAGCTTTCATGCGTCTTGGCATGCTCTCCACCAGTCTTTCACATTGCTGTTGGGTGACTTTATGCCACTCCTGGCGCAAAAATTCAAGCAGCTCGGCTTTGTTTGATGGCTTGTGACCATCCATCTTCCTCTTGTCACATTCCAGAGGTTTCAATGGGTTCAGGTCTGGAGATTGGGCTGGCCATGACAGGGTCTTTATTCTGATGGTCCTCCATCCACACCTGATTGACCTGGCTGTGTGGCATGGGCATTGTCCTGCTGGAAAAACCAATCCTCAGAGTTGGGGAACATTGTCAGAGCAGAAGGAAGCAAGTGTTCTTCCAGTACAACCTTGTGCGTGGCTGATTCATGAGTCCTTCACAAAGACAAATCTGCCCAATTCCAGCCTTGCTGAAGCACCCCCAGATCATCACCGATCCTCCACCAAATTCACAGTGGGTGCGAGACACTGTGGCTTGTAGGCCTCTCCAGGCTCCCTCTAACCATTAGAGACCAGGTTGTGGGCAAGCTGAAAATTGGACTCATCAGAGAAGATGACCTTACTCCAGTCCTCACGGTCCAATCCTTATGTCTTTTGCAAACCTCAGCCTGGCTCTTCTTTGCTCTCATTATGAAGGGCTTTTTCTAGCTTTGCACGACTTCAGCCCTGCCCCTAGGAGCCTGTTTCGAACGTCCTCGCAGTGCACTTCACCCCAGCTTCCCGTTGCCATTCTTTTTGTGTTAGTTCACTTGATGACATCCTACGGTTGTTGAGTGACATTCGAATGAGTTGGTGGTTCATCCCGGTCAGTGGAAACGTTTTCGCCCTCTGCCAGTCTGTAGCTTTGATGTCCCCAATGTCTGCTGCTTGACCTTTTCCTATGAACCGCCGTCTTTGAAATTTTTAAGTGATGGAAGCAACGTGACGCTCACTGTATCCCTCTGCCATAAAAGGCAGAATTGAACCCTTCTTTTCTTCAACTCAAACTTTTTTTTCAACTCTTTTGGCATGGTCAATAGTTATTTTTTTGATTCCAATTACTTTTGAGTACTACTAGCACTGTTTTGCCATCCAGCTGGTCCTATTGCAAAGAGGATAGTGATGACCACAACAGTAGTTTTATACTTTCCTTGTTAAATAAGATTCGGTTCAGGTGATCACCTAATCAGTACCTCACTAAGTAGAATGAGGTTGTGCCTGTGTTGGAATTCAACAGACACTGGAATGGAATGGCTGCCATACATGTAGAGATGCTGATTAAAATTTTTTTGAGTGGTTCTCTTATTTTTTTCCAGAGCTGTGTATGTATGTATGTATGTTATGTATGCATGTATGCATGTTCCAGTGAAATACAGCCAAAACGGTACACGATAGTGCAAACATTTTCAGCCCACTACTCACCATTCTCCTGCGGTTGTGCAGTATCGAGTTTTCGTGTTAAAATCGGGCAATGAAAAAATATTAAAATTATCCAATTCCTTGGTTCAGTGAAGTACTCTTCGGAGAATTGAATAATGGAAACAACCTCAGCGCGTATAGTTCGCTGGAGCTATCTTTTTTTTTTTTCTTGAAATGATTTATTTTAAAATCTCAAACATTTAGTTTTTGACCAAGAACGATTTATTTTTAAGCATAAATAAACATCGCCCATTTGATCTAATACTTCCGTGTTCATTAATAAATAAAATTGTGTTTAGAAGATTACGCACAATAATTTCTTCGACTTTTTCTCTCTGTTTTTTTTTTCACATTCACGCGCAATATCAAGTTTCGTTCAAAATCGGGCAACGAAAAAATTATTTTAAAAAATCAATTCCTGATTCAGTCAAGTACTCTCGGTGGAATTTGATCATGTAAAACAACCTCAGCAGCATAGTTCGCTGGAGCTATCTTTTTTTTTTTTGAAATTATTTCTTTATCAACCGCTGTCACAACGGAAGCCAACGGAGTTCACGGGTTCATCCTAGTTCTTACTAAATGGAGCAAAGGTGCGATTGTCACTGAAAACTCCAAAATTGACATGTGGTGGAAATAGTGCCACCTTTGCGTGGTAGCCAGTATTACAAATTCAAACACCTTGGCGTATGATAAAATTATAAGTTGCATTCCAGACTGTGCCACAGCCACACTGCCCACCGGACAGTGGGCCGGGAAGCGTACTCCCCATCCCGGAGGTTGGGTGCCTTGCTAGTCTAATTAAATGAATTCACTGGTGACAGTAAAATTAGACCTCATTCGCATTCACAGGGAGACTCTGAATCGACAATGGAAAGATCGAGGCAGTGGTTTGTACTTGGTGGGCTGGGTCAGGATTGCCTTTTGGCCAGAGAAGGTATGCATGCTCACCTTTGGGCTTGTTAAACCAGGTTTAAACGAAACTAGTCCCAGCTATATAACTGTCATCCTGGTGTTCGGCAATCAGGGGTGATGCCATCAATTTGTGCCATCCATCGGATCGAATTTAAACTGGAGGACCTGTCTGCCAGCACGAGTTCGGCGGTGAACAATCAAGGTCCTTCCATATCTTTCACAAGAGTAGACGAGAATCGATCACCGTGCCACAGGTCAATTTAAAAATTCCTACCGCTTACTGACTGCTGGGAAAGGCAATGGCAACCACCCAGCCTAATCTTACCAAGAGGGACTTGTTTTTGGTGGAAACAAATGTTCTACACAGCAGCATGGCACACATTGTGTGATGATTATGATGATGCATGATGGACTGGAACTGGATCCCAGCTTCACCAAGCTATGTGCTCAGATGGGAATGCCCAAAAGGTCTGCAAAAGGATGGTCAGGGGGTCCAGGACGTGGAGGTCAGGATGTTGCTCCCTACTGCCAACAGGTCCACTTTTTTTTTGACTGAGTGACAAGTTAGCAAAGGTTATAAATGGACTATTTGCCAAGTTTAGTGTTCACAGTTGAAAGAAAAGGTATATGTATCCTCACCATTTCGTTCATCTTCTGCGAGGACCAATCATAAGCCACTCATAGCAACACAAAAAATGATGGCTGTCATCCTTCAAAACAATCGAATCCACTTTTTTCGTTCTGACCGTGTCCTCCCACGTCAAACATCCTATAAAAAAACAAAACAAAAAAACACAGATGACACCGTTTACTACAGAAATATGCACGGAAGGATTTTGTGATCATGGAAATTCATTAAAAGATCTTGTTCCAATTCCACTTCGAGTCAAGAAACATTCCATTTTGGTAAGTGCATGTAAGAATTCAATGTAGTAGGGTGCGTGCAAAAGCTTTTGATAATTATCTACTTACTAAAAAGATAGAATATGTTTGTATGTATGTTTGTTCGTCCTTTTATAGGTGGCCGAACCGTCCTGGACTGGAATGAGAATGAAGCTTGGCATGAGTGATCCTTGCGGACATTGAGAAGACATGGGGGGTTCAAGTTCAAGGTCAAAGTCACGGGGTCAAGGTCACGGGTCAATTTCATCCGATCGAAGACGGGACCAACGCATTTGACAGATAATCAATTAAATGACACAGTTGATTGACGACATTCACTTCCGCGTTTTTCAGATTATGACGTCATATAAATTGACTAAAACGTCAATTTTCATGTTTGTTTGTCCTTTATAGTACGGCCAAACTGTTGGGTAGCTAGAATGGTGAAACTTGCAATGTGATCCTTGGACGGACATAAGGGGATTCAAAGGTCAAGGTCAAGTCAAAGGTCACGGGGTCAAGGTCACCGGATAACGTCAATTCTCAATTTCATCCGATCGAGACGGGACCAACGCCATTCAACAGATAACTGTACCCCGCCCATGGCGGGTAACTTTGCTAGTAGATATTAATTTTGCAATGCACAGCTACATACTTCATATTTTATTTTTCCTTTTATATTTACCTGAGCACAAAGGAATTTAACACATTTCCTTTTTTTATTTGAAGACTAGCAAGTACAACTGATGGTTCTGTGTGAAGGGGAGGGGGTTGGAGAAAAGAGAAAGCGGAGAGAGAGGGGGGAGGGAGGCAGAAGAAGACGGAGGGAATGGAGGGGCGGGTAGGGGAAGCGAGGAAAGGGAGAAGGAGCGAGAAGGGGAGGTGGGGAGAGAAAGCCTCACGAAACGTTGCTAGACACTCTTGGAAGGGATGGTGAGAGAGAGAAGACAGACAGACTGACAGGAGCAACAGACTTAGAGAGACAGTGAGTGAGCGACAGACCGAGAGAGACAGACAGACTGACAGAGAGCGACAGACTGAGCGAGACAGTGGAGAGAGCGACAGACCAAGAGAGACAGAGAGAGAGAGAGAGAGAGAGAGAGAGCGACAGACAGAGTGACAGAGGTGTGAGAGGAGAGTGCTGCTTTTATTAGGAGGGCGGAGGAGGAGGGGGACAGATAGAGAGAGAGTGGGGGGGAGGGTAAGGAGGGAAAAATAAAAAGATATAGGTGAGGGGTGGAGGTGCGTTAGCAAAGAGAGATGAGATTGTTATGCTAAACTGACCAGAACACAAATAAAATTAAAATCTCATGTTCAGAATAAGCTTACACACTTGTAGTATTGTTAACCACTGGCACATCTGCAGAACTTTGATATCCCAGTTCTAGAAAATTCATGGGAACATTAACCAAAGGCATGGACTGAAAACATGGGAAATACCACTCACGTACGACCTAATGATCCCATCGAGCGTGAGACCATCGAAAACAAAGCATTGCAACCAGATATCATACTTAGTACAAAAAAAGAGAGAAGAAGGCATTGCTAATTTGAAAGTGTGATGCCAGTGATTTTGGACTAAAAACAATGCAGAAATCAAGAAAAATGACAAAACACCAAGACCTCAGGATGAAGTGAAAAGATCCTGGAAGCTGAAGAATGACAAAGTTGTACCAAAGTGATAGTTGGAGCACAGGAATGGATGACCAAGAACCTCACAGTATTAAATACCATCCCTGGGGGAATATTTTACAACGAACTACAGTTAGAAGCCTGTCCGGGGCTCAGCGACGATCGTGAAGGAGAGCCCTCGACACAAAAACTTTGAGAACAGAAAAGCTTCACACCTTGGTCCATGAATCGTGCCCCCTTACTGAAATGAAGGTGGGATACTTTGAGCCAGCCATCAATCAAACTACACACTCTCACACACACACACACACCACACACACACACACACGAAGTGGATACTTTGAGCTGCCCTGGGGAGGACTCATTCACATTCTTAAACCCACATGATGTAGACACCAATCAATGACACACACACACACACACACACACACCACACACACACACACAACACACACAACGGAAGTGGATTACTTTGAGACCTGGGAGGGCTCCAATCCACATTTCTGAAAGTGTATATGGAGATATCAAATCAATGACCAAAATAACACACACACACACACACACACACACACACACACACCACACACACACACACACACCAACACACCGGTGCCAAAAAGCCATCGTGGTAATACATTTACATTACAACACATTGTAAAATGCTTACATGCATTCAAGGTAAAAATTAATAATGACAAACACAAACATTTAACCCTGAAACAACATTCTTTGAAAGAGGATTTAAAAGTGGCGTAATTCACGAAATTCAATTCAAAAATCTTACCCAAGCCCAGAACACAAATCGTCGATCTATACGTTTATGCCTTCACAGCAAGAACAAACATTGGTGAGCACCTGGTCAGATGGACCTTGTTGTTTTTTTCATATGTATCGATGTCGAAGTGAAGAGGTGGATTATAAATGGAGATCACACAAATGTGATCCTACACATTTTCAGTGGGATAAGACACCTCCGAGGCACTGCACTGCTCGGCACCGTGGTACCCAACAAAAGGCGGAACGCACATCAAAATCGATTGAGATTGAAAGCAGGTGTAACTTTTCCCCAAACATGAACTAACCAAGCAGCTGCAGAGCACTAGGCAAGCTAGCTTAAAGCATTCAAGCAAGCACTCCAAATAGAAACGGTCGGATGTGAAAGGACTCCTTGGCACGCAACTGGTAACCACCGAACGTCATATTCATCATACACCTTCCGGGAGACCCCGAAATGTCCGATTGGACAATGAACACTTTTTCTTGGAGTTGGAACTGCTTGTAAGTTCGATTTCTGGAAAACTTAAATTTTGTAATTCGTTTTAGTTTAAGAGATACTCGTGGAGAATGCACATGCGGAAATGAAATAAAACAACAACATTGACGTCTCTGGCATTATAAACATTGCAATGTACCCCCAGCGTTTGTAGCGATGATGAACAGGTGGTGGCAAATTGCGACCTGTTCCAAGCAAGGTAGGGCTTGTAGCAGGTCAAAAACATGGCGGCTTCAGACCCAGCGAGGTACCCAGGAAAACGCCTTCAGACCCCAGGACAGGCAGGTGGCCGAGGAATCACCCGATGAAGGATTATAATTAAATAAGACCGATTAATTATCTTCAAACTCAAAAGGATGTTTTAATTACCCAAACACCCAGTTTCACTCAGGGCACTTTTCCTGTGGAGTTTTCTTCGTTATGCATGCAAAGTCAGGCTTCTAGGTCTTATGGTTTTTGGAGTTATGGAGGAAACACACACACTGACACACATACCACACATTCACTGCGCTTTTATTAGTATAGACTTAGAAAGCACCCGCTCCCTACAGGACCGTCATGGGTCATGTTATTATATTTATGTCTATTTTACGTCCAAGGGTCCAGGATTCCACACCCAAAAAAATGTTGCGATCGGTTCAACGTTTTGTGGTACCTGGCGAACGACCAGACGGTGAATTATAGTAAGATGATGGTTGGTGAAGAAATGGACGACAGATGGGTGAGAGGTCAGCACACCGGCACAAGAGCAGGGGGGACAGTGAGCGACGAGGGATGGAATACTGTACATGCAGAATCGTGTCTGTGCAAGAGAGACTGCAGGTGGGAAATGGGAGATCAAAGCCAAAATTTTTTGTTTCAGACCAGGTCACTCCACCTTGGACATGCTGCTTCTTTACACCCAAACAATTGGATGGGAAGGGCCCTCATTGTCAGCATGAGATCAGAGCCAACCTCTGGATATATTGTTACGAATCTGCAGCCTATGAGCAGCGCAACATACAGTCCATGAACAGTTATATCGGTAAGTTTGTGTTTTTAGTTTAGGTCCCGTCTTTCGTTAATTGGGGTGAATAAATGTACATTTGCGCTGCCGAGTTATTTTAATAGTTGCGGGATTTTTACATCATCACAACGTATGGCTACTACATCTCCAACTACAACAAACAAATGCCATCTTCGCTCCTCACAGCGACAAACCCTCTGCTCCCGGACATTCTCCGCGCGCTCGCTGGTATGCGGGGCGTGTTCGAATTTGTTCGGGGATGCGAATTCCATTCCCAATATGGTCATGAACCGGTTCGCTTGGTCTGTGTGCCAAATAAGGAATGCAGTCGTGTCCACCCACTGAGGACGGGCCACGCTGAGCGACCGCGCACCGAGACCGACCACGCCTGAAGCGAACCGCGCCCTGAGAGCAATAAAAGAACGGAGAGGAAAGAATCGGGGGGATCTGCTGGAGACTGAGAGGAAGAATGTGGGCGCCCCCATCAAAACACATCTCTCGAGGCTGGGCGAAAGGCATTCTCGTCGCTGCGCGCTGCTCTGGTTCTCGGCTCGTCTTGTGGCTGGCCGTGGTCTGCGTCTGTGCCTGGTTCCTCCTTGGCGACTGGTAGCTCCGAGAAGGATGCGGATACGGCCGAGCGGCGCGGAGGTTAGCCTGCTATGTTTCTCATCCTCAGCTCATCTTCCCTCCGAGCTAAGGATAATTAAGACATTGGGTCCGTTCTTTTGGGTGTGCTGTCTGTGTGTGGCCTGTCTTTAAGTAGGAATTGTTTAGTGCTTTGTGTGTGTAAAGTTCGATTCTCTATTGTCTGTTGATAACTCTGCCCTACGTGCTTCCCTCGTTTCCCCGATACTGTGAATAAACTCCCCATTTTGTTAAATGTTGTATCAGCTCGCTTTCTGTGTTTCTTCCATTGGCTTAGCATGGTGTCGTGTTGGTGAATTACAAGGCTGTTTGCCGCTGTAAATGTACATTTTGACCGACGGAACTTCGGCAACCATCCGCTCGGGTTGCGCACGGTCGGGCACGCTAACGGCTCGACTTGTACGAGGGCCGTCGAGCGGTGTGAATACTCGGTAATCGCCACGGATCTCTAGGTATTTGAAGATTGGCAAATAACCTGTGACCACTGGTGGGGAAATTGACGATTCACGGTCCGGTAAGGATCCGTACCTTCGGAGTTTTCCAGAGAGGTACGATTCTAGATCGGGTGTTCATAGAGTCGACCCTACTGCTCACCTACGGGTCGTGCTCGCAGCGATACCGGCTCCGAAACAATATCTCGTGCTTTTGATACAGTCTGGCATCCTTGCCTTACTCTCAAAAACTCTTTGCCTAGGTATTCCAAGGGTCAACTCCACGCATGGCTTACTTGATGTCCTCTACGCCCGTAGCCAGGCGTGTAGCACTCACCGGGAATCCTTTCATATCCTTCTCACTTGTCAAGGCTAGAGCGCAGTGTTGCTGGACAGTCTATTCCTAATCTTCATAAATGAGCTCTCTGACTGACTGTGAAATCCACTTTATCTATTTTGCCTGATTAACCCACCCTCTGCTGTACATCCTTGCACCCGCAGGCAGCAGCCTCTCCCCATCTCCAGACCTTAACAAATTCACAAGCTGGTCAAACACTTTGAATACGTTCTTTCAATCCTGACAAATCCTCACACTCTCATTATCTCTCCCGAAAGGACCGTCTGGCAAATCCTCTCGAGGAAGTTCAATCATTAACCCAGGTCCACTATCAGCCTTGATTCTTTCTTGAGCAAACCACATTTTAAAATTTGCCTCAAAGCCAGCTGCCGAATGGCATCCTTTCTGTCATACAAAATCCTTTCCTTGCGCACACCGGAACTCTATCCACATTATAAGGCCTTCATGCCACAGATTGATGGATACTGCTCTCCCCTCTGCTGGATACCTGCCATTACATCTGCTTACCTTGACGCTGGGTGGACAAAGGCCTTCAAGTTCAGTGGATCTCTCGTGATGGAGGCTGACGGTTATGGGCGATCACTTCACTATCCCAGACAGGTCGGTGGTCTCTATATTTATACCGCCTTCCTTTCTGGTTTCATGCACCCTCTGCTCTTTATATGCTTTGTCGCCCTACCCCCCTCCCTTCCAGGTTTCTGCAGAGCACACCACGATCCACCATCAAACCCCGTCTGTGAAACACCTAAATCCAGGATACTGCTCACCTCCCACTCATTTTCCTCTTTTTACCCACCTGTGGAACCAACTTCCATATCCTCTTCAAGCCTCATTTCTTCTCTCCAGGTCTTCAAGACAGCTTTTCACCACCATTCTCAGATCGTCCCAATCAAAACCATGATCGTTTCACTCTCGTTAACCTACCCCCAGCCCCACCCCAATCCTCCTTGCCAGTTTTCCCTCCTCAGAGTTTCCTTCTGATCCATCTTGTCCACCCCAAGCATTCCTCTCTATTCCCCCCATTCCTCCCCACACCCATGTTTGGCGCCTCCCTCTGTCTTGAACTTCAACTCTGCTGTTGGTGTTCCCCCTCTCTCTCTGCTATTTCCTTTGTCGCTGGTTGGTCCTGATCGTTCAGTGTACTAGTTACTAGCTCTTCCATTGAGCCTCGACTTGTATAGAAAGAAAAAAAAGTCATCACGATGACTTATAGGGGGATCCGACATTAGAATTATTGTGTGAT
>CM068954.1:170800501-170817894 GCA_035128595.1 Eptatretus atami | reverse complement strand
GTTCTTTTGAAGAGTTTTTGGTGGGCGTCGAGGCAGCGAACATGTCTCTGCTGGCCCTCTACGAGGAAGGGAAGAGCGACCCCGACCCCCCTCCGTGGACCCCAGCCATTCACCACCCGAGGCTCCAGACGCACGACCATCGAGTCACCACGTGCGCTTGGGGACCAAACCAGCCGACCATTGTCAGGTGCCGCATCACAGAGCATGCCCTTCCTCCGACGGTCAGGTACACCACCGAACTCTGGCCCCCAGCCTGTCTCTCTCCATGGCTGAGAGGGCCCAATAAAGACTGGGTTTCTTTTCATTTTGTGTGTGTGTGTCTGCATGTGGTCCCGTTTTTAAGTAGAACTGAATAAGTGTTTTTGGATCATTGTAAATACTTTTTGCATATTCATGTTAAGTCTTGCTTTGTGTCTTCATTTACTGTAAATAAAACTTGTTAGAAATGCCCCAGTTTCGTTTCCGTCCTTTCTTGCATTGGTCCAGCATGGTTCGGATCTGAGTTTAGCTGGGTTTTTATACCCGATAATCCGTTCATTCCAGCCGGCACGGCTTTGGCAGTTTCCACTCGGCTGCACGAACCAGAGTTGGTAGTCCGTAGTTGGAACTCTACCGCAGTCGGTAGAGTGACCCGGTTCGAGCAAGACGTGCCCCCCTGATGCCCCTCTTGCTTCTGGCACCCTCCCTGCGCCCCTGCCTCGCCCCTGCCGCTCCCCCTCCCCCCCTCGCTCCCCTGCTCCTACTGTCCCTCCTCCTTCCTCCCACTCCTGCCCCCTACACTTTCCATGCTTGCTTCCCTCCCTTCCTCGCTGCTACCCCTCATCCTGCTTCCCCCCCCTACCCCCCTGACCTGCCCTTGACCCCCTCGTCCTCGCTCACTCTCCTCCCCTCGCCGCCCTCCCCGGCTTCCCGCAACGAATCCCCTCTGCCGCTCCCCTTAGACCCTTGCTGCCCCCCTGCCCTCTCACCTCTCTCCCTCTTTGCTCCTCGTGTTCCCTCCCTTGTCTCCTCCTCATATTCCCCCCTGCCATCCCCCCTCCTGCCCCCTCCCCCCCTTATCCCACTCTTCTGCCGTCCTCAGCTATTACTGCCGGCACCTGCTTTTTCTGATTCCACCTGAGCTTGCGCTCCTGAGCCTACCTTGCCCTCCATGCCTCCCCGCCCCTGCCCTCCTCTCTCCTGCCTCCATGCTCCCCCCTATGCCTACTCCTCCCTGAGGGCGTGGTTTCCCGGTAGTCGAAATCGCGTAGTTAATTAGGTAAATTGGTTATAGACAAATAGACCCTACGCTACGCGGTTGGAGTATTGGCGGCCACGGTCGGTTAAACGACCCGCCGGTTCGCGGAGTTATCCGAGTGACGGCCTACAATTCCGGAAGTTTGGTGGAGACGACGCAAACCTCCCCCACCTAGTGGTCGTTCTCGCCACCGACCCCCGGCCCACAACAATATGTTGTCTGAGAATTACTATCTTTATGGAATTAAAAATGGAATTAAAATACAGTACCAGGAGGAAATAAGTCATCCACTCTTTCAAATACCTGCATTGCTTTATGCCGATTAAGAAATCAGATAATGAGTTGCCAGATCATTTTCACATTCTCCTGAATGTATCTGTACAAGCAGGGGTGCTACAGTGAAGAAGTCTCATGCTTTCCCCATCAACCGTGTATTGGGCCTGATAGGATAGCGTAGGAAGAGATACTCACGTCTAAACCGTCCAGCCTGGGTTCAGTTCCCACCCAAATTATAAACTGTCATCCTGGTATTTCAGAGGCAGAGCATTGCATCAATGAGTACACTGTTTTTCAGAGGAATGTTAAGCCAGCTGTCCTTTCTGATTGTATTCACTGGTAGATGTAAAAGGTCCCATGTTGCCTTTTCAAAAAGAGTATGCCATTGTGCTCTGGTTCATTGGTCAAATTCTAACTTCTTTCCATTACCTATTGGGGTAGGGGGAGGTGGCAATGGGTGACAATGCCTCAGATACATATCTGTGTGTCAAAAAGTGATGAAAACCCATGCTGCCTCTGCATGAATGAACCTGGTATTGCCATAAGCAAACAATTGCATGCAGTTTGGATTTCCTTGTGTTGATGAGAGTAAAAATAACTCTTTCAAATACCTGTATTGCTTTACACTGAGAATGAAACCAGATCAGTAGCTGCTGGATCATTGGCCTGCCAGATCATGATCTGAAACTCAGTCTCACGATCCGAAGCTCAGTTTTTAACCCAATTATTTACCACGAGCAAAAATACTCAAGGGTTCATAATTAAGCACATTCTTCAAATTTGTTAGCAATGCTGACCTTTGCACTGCATTCTCCAAATATTGCCAGTGAGCTCTGATTCGAGTAGACACTTAACACACACCGGCAGGGCAAGGCATGCTCATGCATGCAAGGCTTTAGATAGGATTTTACTCCTCAACCACTCCATTATACAGTACACCCGATCCATTTTAAACTTTTTTGTGACCCGATGTTTACATGTTATTGTTCAGACCCCTTGGTCAGACCTTTTGGAAAGCAAAGATGGTAAAATCACATCATGTCAAAGTTATCATAACAGATGGTGCCCACAGGATGGGCATCAATATGGCAGCAAGTGTGATGTTTTACTGGCCGTGCACAAACCTTTTGAAGTGGATTTAACAGGTGGTGCCATGAAGGCTTGACAGTGATGAAATTTTCATTGCAATGACAATTGCAATGAACACTTAAACATTGCATCCGTCTTTCATATACCTTTCCCAGCCCTGTAGGCTGTAGGCCATCTTTTCTATGATCGCCTCAACCTCTGCAGCATAATGTATAAAAGATCAAAATGAAATAATGAGCATTTGTAAGGATTAAAATCACCATTTTTAAACCACTGACCTCTGCAATTTTCTCTGCTGGTTGTGCACCGAGCTCATCTTGCTCCTCTTGCTCCTCGTTAGGGCTCAACGAAGACACAAAGAAAGGTAGGACATGCTCCTCCTCTGTCTGCAGCTTGTGGCACATCTCAGCAAGCTTTAGTAGATTCTCACCCTAATAATAATAATAAACACCAGACTTACCATGCAACAGTGAAAATAAGTTGACACACTGAAACAATACTGACAATGATGATGATAATCCAAACTGATGAAGGACATCAGCATTTAGTAGATGTCTCATTAAAAAAAATACCAATCCCTGGATAAAGCAGGAGTTCACATGAGAACATCTTAGGGGGAAAATAAAATTACTTCTGTACTGAAGGTATTACATAATTTCAGTGACGTCATCATCAGAGTATTTTATGACTTGATCAGCTTGACTGCTCAGTTGCTATATTGTGGGATGGATACGAGGTAAGTTGCTTTCCATTACCTTTGGATTAACAGTCAAAACGTTGGAAGCACCGCACGCTTGTGCTGAAGATTGATTTGGTAACGCGTGTAATGCCCAAATAAGGTATCCACCATTAATTCACTCGTTAATCCTGATGTCGGAGAGCAGAGGGTGACACGGCATGTCTTGATTCTTTATGGTGCCTTTCGGAATCACTCAAGGTGAATCACCCTCTTTGATCTGATCACTCAAGGTGAATTCTTCAATTTCACTGAAGGAAAGCCTTTGTTTCAAACACATTGGGCCTTGCATAGGATGATGATGTAATCCAGCAAAGGCCACGTCTCTCCATCGGCAAAAGCCATACCATCTTGCAGAATGTGAGGGTACTTCGATGAATACAAAATTTTCATCTGAAACTCTGGTACGATGAGATCTTCAGCAGAGAATGCACCAAAATTGAAGCCTCACATCCGGTGGCATGGGTGGTTGGAGAAAAGTTTGTTCTTTTTCATTTTTATCAACACAAGCTTGCTCTTTAAGTGAGTAAGTCGAAAAATTCTTTATACTATTATGGGAATGCTTAAAGATCTTCAACAACATTATTCAATCTCGATCAACCCTTCCAACACTTATGTGTTGAATTACTGGCATTCTTGTTCATATATTTATTTTACAGTGTATAAATAAATAAATATATATGTATATATATGTAGTGGACAAAAAAATGGAAACACCAATGTAAAGTCACTCAATAGAGCGTTGGGCCACCACATGCAGCCAGTACGGCCTGTGTGCACCGTGGCATAGGAACCGCGGAGGAACCTGAGCGGAGCAGAGCGGAGTCCCAGGGCGGGGATCAGGGTCGCGGACAGGACCCAGTGAGAGACCCGGTCGAGGTCAGATGTCCTCGGTCGTTATCGGAATCGACAAAACAGATCGCTCCACCAACGAAGAACGGCCATGCACCACCACCCACAGACTCGTGAAAAAGCTCTCACTCTGTCAATCCTCCTCGTACACCGAACTCAAGACTCCAGCAAAACTCCAACGAAGGGCCCAGCGAATGCAGAACTGAACTGAGCCTTTTGACTGAACTCCAACGAACGTGCGTCTCAGAGGGTCCCTTCGTAGTTAATCGACCTCCCTCAGCGGGGCGGGGCCTTGGTCAAAACTGACGTCACTGTCCGCCCTGATTGGACAGGGCCTCCATGGGTCCGCCCCTTCTGGGAAGGTTTTGGCCATGCCGGGAGCCCACCCCCTCCAAGCGTGACTGCACTCGCCAAAAAGGTACCTCACAAAGATTTCGCCTCGGAAAGCGAGAAAAAGGTACTGTGGTCAAATAAGAGGGGAAATAAAGATTTATTACCGGAACTAAAAAAACATCGCAACGCACCCATTCGATTTCCCACTAAACACGAGGAGGGGTTCTGTCTACACATATACTTAACGGCATAACTAGCTTCGGGGAACCTGTATGTTTGAATGCATACGGTTCCTAGAACCGTAACAATATATATATATATATATATATATATATATATATATATATATATATATATATATATATATATATGTCGGACGAAGATGAATAAACCATCAAGTATATGGGATTTGAACCTGGGGTCTTACAGTATCGCGAACTGGAGGTCCTGCAACTCTGCTTGGTGGATGTAAAGAGTGCAATGGTACCTTTTCATAGGACAAATGACCAAAAACTGATGTGACGTCAAAAAAAAACACAACACACACAGACACTTGGATGACTAAGACTGGAATGCTAAATCCCAAATTTGCAATGTCACCAAATAACAGCAGTAATGACTCCTCTTTCATGCAGGTTTGATGCTGGCAGGATAGCTTAGGCCCTAGAGGTTCAAAACTTGGCCCATCTATAAACTGTCATTCCGGTGTTTCCCAGGCAGGGTGATTAATCGATATGTCATCCCTCAGATGGATGTTAAATTGGGTGTCCCATCTGCCAGTATTAGTGGGTGGATGTTAAAGATCCCACGGTGTCCATCGCGAAGAGTGAGCGAGCTACTGCTGGCAGTGTGGTCAAATTCCAAATTGCTACCCTAACCTACAGAGGGTACTGCATCAGCGGCACAGCCGTGCCCTCGGCCAATGAGGCTACCTGCAGCCTTGTGCTGCAAACGAAGGAAGAAGAGGAAGCAGAGTTTAAAGATTGTACACCGCTCCTTCCCGTTTCCATATCCAGGCGATGCATGACGCCATCATGAAGGAAGGGAGTACTCGGTTTTCACTCCGTTTGTTTTCTTGTTTGTTTGTTTGTTTGCTCGGGCAATATCTCGGTCATCCTTTGATCTAGGATGTTGAAATTTGGGACCAAAAGTTAAGATGTGCTTTGGCAAAAACAGTGCTTTTATTTTTTGATTAATCAATTCATTGATTAATTACTTAATTATTATCGATTTATTAATTACTTATTTCTTTTTATTTCTCATCCTGGCAATATCTGGGGAACCTTTTGAGCTAGGAAGCTGATATATGGACATGACAGTGACCAAGTGATTTGGTTATAAAGAGTATTTTTGATTTATTGATTAATCAATTAATCAATTATTTTTTCGATTAATTACTTAATTTTCAAAAAGTTAGATTTGGATGAAACAGTGGTGGTTGAGGTATGCTATTAGCCAATTGATAAATAAATTAATTAGTTTACGATTATTTATTTGTTTTAATTATGCAATTAATCAATCAATTATTGTACACCGCTCCCTCCCAATTCCTACTCCATGTGTTGCAAGGCAGCATCGCCAGGCGCCAGGGGCGCCCCGGCGATGTCGCACCTTGGAGGATTGTTGTTTATTTATTTGGCATGGAGGCAGTGTACTTTGAATGTACCGGTACTTGTTCCACATACTGTTCATCCAGATTTGTCTAATCTAACTGTTATTGGCTGAAGCTGGAAAAAAGGCTTACTATATAAGAAAGACACTCATTTCTCCAAATGAATATTTTTTTTTACATGATCTCAGGCTCATAGTGGAGCGCGCACACACACACGCACATACACTTCGACGTACAGAAGAAAAATATGTGACACAACACATGACTGTTAGATGAGAGAAACAGCCACTGAGCTTAGGGAAAGTGTCGTCACTTCCCGGGATACTTTGTGTGCCAGCGACGTCACAACAATGAACGTCAAGCAACGAAGCAGGACATACCATTTTTAAAGTCTTTGTTATTACTCGGCTGGGGTATGAACTGCCGACCTCCCAGACTCGGAGCCGACGCTCTAACTATTATACCACTGAGTGGTTATCGATTAGTGGAATCGGTTCCAGGAAGGCCACATTGTTCATTCTTAATAAGTACTGTAGTTTGATGGTGAGGCAGAGAATATAAAAAGTAAGTATAACTAGGCTTGCTCATAGAAAGTAAGAAAGAATGATGTTTTCACCTTGTTCAGGGTGTTTCTGAGCTGAGTGATAGCAACGTTGCTTTGTAAGGTAAGAGTGGTGAGCTTGGAGCGCTCGAGTTCCCTTGCTTCTTTTATCTTGTTCTTGGTCTCCAGCACCTCCTTCATGATCACTCGTTTCTTTTCACGTGGCTGCTGCAGCTGGTTGACACTTTCACTTGCTGACACCTCCAGCCTCGTCTTCACACTGTTTATCATTTCCTGATGAAGATATAGAGGTTAGATTGATACAACGCCATCTGCATTAGACTGAACCAAGCCGCAATGACCAGTACATCAAATATAGCTGCAATCACAATGTAAAAATAAACTGTAAATACCAAGCATATAAAACTATGAATTTGTATCACTTCTTACGCCACCTCCAGTGAGTGCAAAAACACTGCCACAATAAAATTAAATTCACCAAATTTTGTATTTAGAGGTGGTAACTGTTAAGTATGGCAAGTAGTTCCGCCTTAGGACAAAGTAGAACAAGTGAGACAAGTATATGTACGACAAGAATAACTACGAGAGAATGTCCCGATACGCCCTGCTTTCCCGACATTTACGAGTCTAATGGCCACAAATAAACATTGGTATCACACAATTTGAACAGAAATATTGCCATTCTTCTTTATGACATATAACAACATTCTGATGTGATGTCAAAAAAAACAAAAACACGCACGCACGCGCACACGCACACACCTAAACATTTCAGCACATACATTAAAGAAGGAAAGGTGTAATACTGAGATTTACAGTTATTGGTTACCAAGACAAAAAAAAAAGTTCGTCCAAAAATTATGAATCTACAAACACTATCCGATCCGATGTAGCATAGTCTGTGATACAGACCGTTTGTGCTGCCGATAAAGTTTCTATACCTGGTGTCATGCTGTGTGGATTGCCATCCCTCTCCCAGCAGTAGTTAGGGCAAGAATTTGGAATTTGTCCATGATGTTGACGATAGCTCGCCTACTCTTCACGAAAGACACTGTGGGATCTTTAACATCCACCAACTAAGGGCAACAGACCAAAGACCCAGTTTAACATCCATTATGGTTTATGGCTGGGTCGAGATTCAAACCCAGGCTAAACAGCTTAGAGGCGAGTGTGCGTACCTCCAGGCCATCCTGTCAGCCCACAAATATTATACACTGCCCTTTAAATACAAAAGTCCAGGTGAGATTTTGAGCTACCTTCATAATAGTAAATCGAATAATTCAACAATGAATGCGATATTATTTTCTTTATATAATAATTCAATGAAGTGCGTGCCATATTAAATGTAGTCCTGAGATTTTACTACCATAGCCCGCAACTTTGACAGAAACATTTGCGTTTGTTGTCCCTTCCGAACATGTGACATTTCAGGAGATTCCAGATCCGCACTAATAAAGCATACACGAACTACAATGCACTTAAGAAATTAAACAAAAATTTAACGTTTTTGGCCATTATAGAACTCCAGCTTTCACCGAGAACTTCAATGTAGGAGGAAGCCATTGGGCCCATAAAAGCCATGCACAATGGTCAATAAGGACCAAAACTATCAAGATACACATAGATTCACATTTACATGAAATGATCAGATAGGATGCAGACACTTCAAGACACGGATAATGTATATTGAATGAATCTTTATACACCTGTGTACGTTGCAGCTTCTTTGCTTGTAACTCGATCTTTTTGGCCCTCTTTTCATTGCGAACCTTCAACAGCTCATAGGTTGTGCGCCGTTCCCCTGTGGCTTCTTTATAGGCGTTGTGGGCCAGCCGTAACTGGCCCCCGAGTTCCTCCACTCTTCCCTCCAGCTCCATTCTCAGTGTGCCCTTATCTTCCATGTTCTGTGAAACAACTGAGGATTTTCAATATAGCTGGTGGTACATAATATGTCTACCTCAAATTGCATGCTAGATTCTTCAGTGTCAGTGAAGACTTCCACCTGGCTCACTGAAACTTCTGTGCACATAATCTAGTTGGAAATCTCCACAATTGCTTTACACATTATTTACCAGAGGCTCAATCCATATTGGGCATTGGTTGAATATTTCCCTTTAAACCTGGAAATATTATAAATTTGACAACCATGAATTGCCTCTACAGTATGTCACCATCAAAACCATTGGTTTGTTCATATTCCTATTGTAAGAGAAACGAGACAGGATTTAACGATGCAGAGCCTCACCAGAGTGTTTGTCAAGCTGTCCCCTTTTGCACACCGGGTGCTATATTAAATTACACGCGATACATATTAAAGTTGAGCTGCATGGGGACTAAATGATACACACACCTACACATGGACCAACTGGAGCAGCACTCGGTAGAGTGCATACCCCTGCCAGGCTGAACTGTTTATGTTTTGTATCCCACTGATAGGCTGGATCTGCCTCCAAATGTTAAACAAAATCGAATTGGTTTGTTCCTGTCACCGAACCAAATTACCCACCAAGTTTTGTCAAAACCCGTCCACAACGTTTTGAGATATCATGTGGTATATTGTTTTTGGCCCAATCTCTAAATGGTGAAGAATCATGTCAAAGAATTTTTATTCAAATTCTCATATCCTGATCCATATCTTCACCAAAATCGAACCAATTTGTCCTTGTCACACATCCAATGGGTCCACCAAGTTTCGTCCGAATCCATCCATAACTTTTTGAGATATTGTGCTATGTATCATTTTTGGCCTTATCTCTCAATCATGAAGAATCACTCAAAAAATTCTAGTATCCAGATCCAGAATTGGATCTTCACCAAAATCGAATCAATTCATCTCTGTTACACACCAAACCTGTCCATCAAGTTTCGGTCAAATCTGTCAATAAAAAATAACTTTTTGAGAAGTCGTGCACACAGACAGACAGACAGACAAACAAATGGACAGACTGGGGTGAAAACATAATCTCCACCCACCTTCAGTGGTGGAGGTAATAAGAATCAACTCTACCATTCCTTCAGGTGCAGGTATAAGTCCAACACATTTGTTCAAACAAACCTAACAGGTAGGCCATTCTCTACAGAGGTACTCATGAATTGAATCTGGTTTCTGTCAAATGAACCTGATTTACATTGTCTTGCTACCTTATAATTACTTCACCTTGTTCCTGGTTTCGTCTTGAATTGCAGAGTACTCCTGTTTCCTTTTGCTCTCCTCCTCTTCAAACTTCATTTTCATTAAATTGGAGATATCCTTTAGATGTGCCATCTCCTTGTGGTGTTTTTCCATAATCTCATGCCTGCTCTCATAGGTTGTGTAATGTTATGTTAAAAAAAAAACAAAACAAAACATAAAATCCAATTGCTTCCAGTGACTTTCTGGATTTGCAAATTAAACGTACCATTCAGTATTGTACGTTTCCATAAAAACGTTCTTCTCTTCCTGAAATCCTTTCTGCAGAGTGTGAATGGCATCATTCTGCAGGGCGATCAACCTGAAGACACAACTCGTATTTTTCAGCTTCGGAGCTCATAATTAATCAATGGATCAGAAAATGACATTTGTAGATGAACTCCAGTATCAGGTTTCAGACACACATAAAAAACACGCACGCATGCACGCACACACACAATCAGTTGAAGTTCCTTTATTGTCCCCTGCCCATCCGAAAAGGTCAGAGGCAGGGGCTCATTAAAATGAGCTCTGTTCATCCGATCGATTGACCGACTAATCGATCATCCATCCATGACTGATCATCCGCCCATGTACTTTTTTTTGTACACGATATTTCAAAAACCGTTGAACATTTAGCTTTCATATTGCAGACATCTATTGCCCATGACATTATCTCAACCTGAATAGATCACGGTTGTGATCATCTGAATTAAGTTGCTATGATGACCATCTCGGTAACTTGGCTTGTGCACACGGTATTTCAAAAAGGCGGGGGATCTAGACCATCGGCTTCTTGTTATTTTGCATATCCCACTCGCCTTTAAGCCTTGGCCTAAGATAAAATAAATTAACAAGAGTTGGCTTTCAAGGAACTTCAATGCAGGAGGATACCATTAGGCCCATCAAAACTACTCTATGGTTGTTTGTCCATGCTCTATCCTTTTTAAATGCTGAGTGTAAAGCAAGGAAGCAACATGTACAAATTTAAGTATTTGGTTTGACTCCACCAGGATTCAAACCACCACCCTCCCAGATTTTCCCAGGCTTAGAGCAGACACTCTAACCATTTTACTGCCAAATATAGCATGATAATTAAATTTGAAATATGATAATTAGATGTCGTGTCAAGGCTCCATCCATGATTTGTGCCCTCATGTAGGAATATATAGCTTTTTTGGTAGTATTTAATTTTGCTCCTGTGTTTTCATACTTGTTTTTATCATTAAAAGTCTTGTTAAAACTTTAGCGTGCAGTTGTCTCCATTTCTGCCTTTGCAACAGTTGGACAAAGCCACAAAGAAACGTGGGAAATAGCCCGCACATGGGTAAAATTAGCCTATCACCACTCATTTATCTAGGGCTACACTCCATGTGGGTGGGGTTTCAGAACCATGACAATGCTTCTTGCGACGGAACATAGCTTTGCCCCCCTTGCACGCAACAATATTTCGGTTATGCAAATCGCACAAACATGAAGGCAATTCTCTCAACTGGAAAGGAGTGTGTTATAGCAGAAATATGCATTCTCAAGTCTTCCTTCTGACAGGTTTCTCCTTCTCTACAAACCTTTTGGTGATGCTTCAGTGAAAGAGACCTTTTCTTTGTGGTCAACCTCCAGCTGCCCAATTATCAACAGTGCAGTCTGAATCTGCATCAGGTTATTGCTGAAAGGTCTCCTTTCATGCCATCATAAAAATTTCCGCTCATTCCACATTTGATGCTTTCAGAATTCTGTGTGCTTTCCCTTTTAATCACAATATAAACAAGAAAAAGAGCAATCAGAGATTGCAGACCATCGTCAGGGCTTCTTTTGTGTGGCGTTTGTGTACTGGTGTGTTACGTAATTAATAAGAGACATAATTAGAACTGCCACTTTATAACTGCTGGCAGTGATGACCGGGTACCAAAACGTCCGCTTTGATCAGACACCTAAACCTGACCCGTGACGTTTTTTATTTATTATTCATTATTCAATTGCATTTAGAATGGGATTAAAATAAATTAAATTCAAATCAAATGGAAGACCAAATAGGTACAGTCCTGCATTGGAGTGATCAAAAGGAACCCGAACAAACAAAAACAAAGATGAAGTCATCAGGAGGAACCTGGATAGGATTCGCATTTTAGCTGCTGCTCCTCGAACCCTCAAACCTATTCAGGCACAGCCAAATGAGCCTTATTCAAACAAATAAAAAAAAAAATTAAAAAAACACAAAGAACCCATATCAGAAAAATAATTAATTCTGACTGCCAGACCATGTGTCCAATCAAGTTCAAATTTAAAACATGTATTCCCCATCAATACTAGATAATAAATGTGAAGTTTCATATTGATTGATTAAGCGGTTCCAGAGAAAACATTATTTAATATTTTCTTCAATCCAATATGGCTGCCAAACCATGTGACCTATCAATTATCCTTAAAAAAAAAAAATTGTCCACCATGGCTTGGGGAATATTCGTGTGAACTTTCCCCTTGATCTGTGCAGCCGTTCTGGAGAAGAAGATTTTTATGTTTTAGGGTAAATATAATATGGCAGCCAAACCATATGTGTGAACCTTTTGTTCCTCATGGATAGGAGGCCATATGTGTAAAGTTTTGCCTTGATCTGTTCAGCCACTTCAGAGAAGAAGATTTTTGAAGGTTTAAAAAAAAAATAATAATAAAAAAAATGACTGCCGAATCACTTGACTGATGTCATCAATTTTTTTTTCTGTGGACCATTTTATCCCTAGATGACGCTCAAAAATTTTCATACTGATCAGATGTTGCGCTACTTCATATGCAATTATGACGTCATAACGAAGGCACCTATGACATCATCAAAAAAAATCACACTTACTCCCCATGAGGAGTACTTGCTGTGTGCCACGTTTCAATTTTTTTCTTTGGTGTGGTTTCAGAGATACAGAGGTCCAAATTTTTACCGTTTTTCCAACATGGCTGCCACACCACGTGACCTATGACGTCATAACTATGACATAAACATTCTACATGAGTAGTCACACCTATGGTGAGAATTTTGTCTCAATCCAACAAGCGGTTGCGGAGAAAAACACGAAAGGTCAGTGCGGACAAGCAAACAAAAACAGACAGACAGACAAACAAAAGAACCCAAACACAATACCCTCTCCTTCGGCGAGGGTAACTACAAGGGCACTTAGTGGAGCACGTACCTTCACCATGCAATGCCTGATGCAGTAGAACATATTGGGGCCAATAACTTTTTAAAATATCGTACGATATATGATATATCGTTTTGGCCCCATCTCTCAATGGTGAAGAATCACTTTAACAATTAAATAATTCTCGTATCCAGATCCGGATCAGGATCTTCACCAAAATCGAACCAATTCGTCCTTGTCATACACCCAACCTGGCCACCAAATTTTATCCGAATCCGTCCTCAACCTTTAGAGATACCTTGCACACAAACAAACAAACAAACAGACAGGGGTGAAAACATAACGTCCTTCCACGTTCAGTGGTGGAGGTAATAAGATTATACACAAAGGAAAAATCTGACTCGTGAAGTTTTTTTCATGAGGATTGATTCAAAGGCATCTTATAAATACGAGCGCCAGTCAATAAGTAATCTTAAAATGCTGATATAAATTCGATAATGTAATGTGTGTAGTTGTAGATGACATACGTTATATCTATGGGTAAGAGTCATGTTTTGCCTGCTTTAGACATTGAGCATATGACGCTCAACGTCATACGCTGGCAACATTGAGCGTATGACGTATGATCTGGCAACATTGAGCGTATGACGTCAGTACAGCAGTTCCAAGATGGCGGCTCTCTTAGAAGCAAGCACCAGGGAGGAGCAACGTTTTGTTAACCGTTTCTTTGGAAGTGAAGGTGGGAATCGTAGTGAAATCCATCGCAGAATGAAAATGCTATATGATGATGCATGTTTATCGCTGCGGCAGGTGTACGACTGGGACAAGCTGGATGAAGTGGTCTCCGAATTGAACATTAGCCATGGTTCAGCAAACCATATAATTCACAGCGTGCTGGGGTTCCGCAAAGTGTCTGCAAGGCGGGTGTCAAGACAACTCACACCCAAATTGAAAGAACTCCACTTTTAAACTTCCTGTCCCAGTCGTACACCTGCTGCAGCGATAAACATGCGTCACCATCTTGCATTTTCATTCTGCGATGGATTTCATTGGGATTCACACCCTCACTTCCAAAGAAACGGTTGACAGAACGTTGCTCCTCCCTGGTGCACGCTTCCATCTTGGAACTGCTGTACTGACATCATACGCTCAATGTTGGAGGGAGACTTGTGACCATACTCTGTGCAGAGCGTTGGTGCTGCTTAAGCAGTCTCCTCGGCTATTGGACACAATCCTGGACGGGTCACCACTCCGACACAGTATACCAACATGCTGGCACTCATTTTACCGACCTCGGAAAGATGACAGGCCGACGTTAACCCCACCTGGTATTAATTCAACAGCCGAGCAGGATTTGAACTCAGGACCCGAACCATTAAGCCAACACCAGGCATGTTGCTCAATGTTGCCAGATATAAAACAGGCAAAACATGACTCTTACCCGTGGATATAACATATTGTTGCGGCCACGGGTACCGAGACACCAGTTTGTCACTCAGGGGGATTAATCCCCGTTGTCCTGGAAGAGCCGGACCTGGGCCACGCTCACAATTAACGTTGTGGAACGGTGGGTTGTTTTAGAACTACGAACGCCACTCAGTCAACCACGAGTTCCAGTGTCCACCGTCTAATTATCCGTTTAACTAGAGGTCACGTGGTTACCTGACGCGGGAGCGCACCCTCGGCCAAACACCCAATGTTATCTTGATTAGATTTTAATTAGGGCGGCCGAGCGTTTTAACTGCTGGTGCGCGCCGACTATTTTTGGTCAAATCTGTGGTAATTACCTCCAAGTCAATCGAGGTTCGGACAATGCTAGACCAATGGAAGGAAAGGACAAACACGGACAGGTTGGAAGTCAAAGATATAATATTATTAATAATAAAATTAATAAATCAAAAGAACTTTTATTTTCTGAGGTAAATAAATGAATAAGTTTCAAAGCAACCGAAATGAATAATTACTCAGGCAAAATCAATCAATGCCAGGAAAGAGACGAGAGCAGATGCTTATCGGGTGTTGACTTACTTACAGCTAAACACAGACAAGGGTACCCAGCAGATCATTCGGGGGGGGGGGGAATCATCTCGCTCACCAGAGAGTAGTTGTCCGTGAAGTGAAAACGTCCTGAAATGTGTGCTGCCTGTCACTCTGTCACCAACACCCAGCCTTGCCATGCACCCTCTCTCAAACAGCCTTGAACGCCAGTCGACGTCTGGGAGGGCACCAAGATCGTCTGTTGCGGTTTGAGACCCTGGTGCTGCGACATGGGCAGCTCCTCACACTTCACGAAACTGGTGACGTCAAGTGACCCACACAGTCCGTCGGTGACTGACCCACACCTCACGTTGGTGACTGACCTGTGCCTCACTCGTTGTCAGCGCTGCTCACACCCACACGCGCACCACATGCTCGGTTGCTCAAGCACTGGGAAGGACGAATTGTCTCGTTGTTGGCGCTGCGGGCTTGCACGCTTCCTCTTTGGCTCGCTTCTTCCCTCGCGTGCTTCAACTCTCGCTTTCTTTTTGGCTTGCTTGCCCTCTTGCTTTCTTCTCCCTCCTCAGAACGGACCTCCAATTCTTTTTTATATATGCGGCCCGTCTCGGTGGGCGCAGAGTTCCCCAAAGCTCACCAAGCCCCATTTGCGCATGGTTACCATGATGACCCGTGCGCTCCAAAAAAGGTGGGCGTCAGCGCTCGCGAAAGAAATGTGTGTAAACATGTCTGTCATAAACAAAAACAAAAAAAAAAACTTCCCATAAGAGAGGGATCTATTCTTCACCCTTCTCAACGCATCACATTTAAAATCCCATAGACATGGGGATGGGGTATGAACATGCATTTAAGGAAATAAGTGTCTGAGGACCTGGATGTGTGGATGCATTCATCAGACCGGATTCTGAAATCCGTAACAATATGTTGTCTACAACTACACACATTAGATTCTCGAATTTATATTGCCATTTTTAGGTTACTTATTGTCTGACCCTCATATATTTGAAGGGGTTGTGCATTTCTTTGTTACTCTTTCATGGCTGAACTGCAGCACCTCGAGGCCCCAAATTTTGGGTGTCAGTACTTCAGAATCTGGGAAAGGTTATAACCTATCAAACGTTGGCCTTGAAGGCCAATTTGAGGCCACCAAAGGTCGCTATAAAGTGCATATCGAGATGTGGGGTCAGGCAGTGCTTCCGTCGGCCCGCAGGCAAAAGGTAACCACCATGATGCGAATAACTTCATAGCTTTTCAATGTCCAACACATCCCAGAACCATTGCTGGGAAAAGCTCACCACCATGAGGGCAATAACTCAATACGTTTTCAATGCACATGTACCAGAACGCCTATGTAGTTTTTTTGCCGTGGAGCAACAGGTACCCAGACTAGTACAAAGTATTTTCTTGAAGCAATCACGAATCTTTAGAAATTGACAGATTAGTATTGAGTGTCAGATGTTGTGTTGACGATAACATTGTTCATCGGAAGTACATATCACATGTGCTGCATTGATAGGATACCTACCGTTGCAAGTTGTTCATGTGACTACGGAATGCCATGGCATGCTGCTCCTCAATCTCTTCAACATCTTTGACTAATGCCTCGAGGGGGGAAATAAACATCAAGTGAGAAAAATAAGTTAGAGAGGTGTAAGGTCATTGCCCCACAATGCGTGAGGGAGTACTAGAAAATTAAAGAAGAATGGGAGACAGTGGGAGGAGACAGAGTTATGCACAACCACTTGCACAAATATTGAACAATATGATGATGAGAATTTTGTAATCTTGTAATTTTTAGAGCAAATTTGAATTAATAGACATGTTCATAAACTCTGTATTCTACCATGAAGGTATCAAACTAGTCACATGGTAGGGTCTTAATTGGTCATGCTCTCAGTCACAGCGAATAACACATTGGGCTTCTGTATTTCTAAACACGGTGATGAGGCACCCAAGGAGAGTAGGCCTACTGACACACACACACACACACACACACACACCTCAATAACGCTGCTTTTGTGATCAGCGACACGCTCAAACGTTTGACTCAATATGATGATGTCTTTTCGAAGATCTTCTGTCTTGGCTTGGCGTAAAATGGTGCGCCACTGTTGATGCAGCTTCAGCCTGGACACGCGTGCATTGTGCTCCTCCCGAGCCAGCCGTTCCTGAGTTTGTACAAATATTTGGGTCAGCATATTGTACTCGTCATATGTGCGATTTGATTGCAAAACTAAAGGTAGAATCCCAACCCTGGGCATCACTAATTGGTATTATTGTATTGCATTGGTGGTGTGACTGGCTGACACGATGGTGTAGAGGTATGCACACTCTCCTCGAAGCTGTCTAGCCTGGTTTCAATTCCAGAGCCCTGCTATAAACTGTCATCTCGGTGTTTCACAGG
>CM068954.1:170760227-170772728 GCA_035128595.1 Eptatretus atami | reverse complement strand
TTGCAACAACTTTGAAGCAGTCATTTATATTGCGGCATACATATTGATTATTGAAATCTCGCGATATTTCCTGCACAGTTCCCTGGTGAGGTACTTCGATGCAAGATGAGGTCATTAGGCCAATCAAAGCCTGCATTATTATTCGTAACTTATGGTTGTTTATGCATGCTCTATCCTTTTAAAATGCTGAGCGTGAAACATTAAAAAAAAGTCTCTGGTATGACTCAGCCAGGGTTCGAACCGCCAATCTCCGACCAGATTCAGAGCAAACGCTCGAACTTATACACCGCTGAGTCTCGATTGATTCCCAAAAACTAAAATAACATTTCCGACTGATACCCTTCCCGTTTCAAAAAAAAAGTAAAAAGAATTCCACGTCGTTATTAAAATTAACGTGCTATGTGTAATGTCTTTTTCTGCTTCTGACGCCGAAATACATTTTAATTTCATGACTGTACGTCCAGCTTTTTCACGAGGAAAAAGTGAACTGTATCGAAGGCGATTATTAATTATGTCGTACGAGCAGAGTTCCCGTCCAACAGTCTGTCTTGTTCCAAGCAAGCAACACGTACATTTATTTGGGCGGTGTATAGGCTACTGGCGGTTGCCTCAATCGCTCACGAATATAAAAAAAAAACCCGGGTTACGTGCCTGAAACAAAAGCAGACTTACTGCTTATAATTCAAAACACATCACTACAATAGAAAACGTGGGGACAGGAATACTGCACTGTAAATGGTGGAGATTTGTAATGTACCCTCCCCCACCTGAAGCCGCGCGACATGATACACACTGACATCGAGAATTTGCGTCCCCCCTACTTCCGGCAAAGATAACAACACCCCGATACACTAATTGAGGTCAGGCTGATTCTATGTATCAAGTCTCGATGTAATCTGCCCAGAAATGTCGGAGTAGCACGACAAATACACACAAAACACCGGGCCGTGAAATGTAGTAGGGATGCAGCCTATGGCTGCTTGCTGCATCATTTCCGGGGAGCGCACATGTGCCGCTGATGCAGTGCCCCCGTTTCCAGTACGCACGTATTCATTTGCTCACCTGAATGTTAGGAAATACTTCTACAACCACAGAGTGCATGGTGGACGAGTGCAACAAACTACCAGACAGAGCATTGTGGTCACAACCATGTCAGTATTATCCTTCAAGAACTACCATAAAAATATATGGATTCATACTAGGATACAATATCCTTCTCCACCCAACCACACAGCGGTCTTCTTCCTGACCAAAGGATCCTGAAGCTCAACATTTGGTGAATCAAAAGTGATCAAAGCGACCAGAACTTTTCACTTAAGGCCAAGACCATTGCAGGAGTCAGAACTCGAACTGGTGGCATATTAGAGTCTAGAGCTTACACAAAGTGTGGGAGGTCGGCTGTTCGAACTGCATAATCATACCAAAGACATGCTGCTTCCTCGACACACCATTTTAAAGGATCGAGCACGAACCAGAGCACAGGCTTTTATGCAGCTACTAGCATCCTCCTACATTGAAGTTCCTTGCAATGGAATGCACAACTAAAAATAAAAATACCATCAGAGATGGGGAATCCCCCACCATTGAATGAAAAAGGTCATACATATTCCAGATAATGAGGGAGGTGAATTGGAAACAAGACACCATTTGGTCATCATCTCGAAAAAGTTCCCCAGGGGTGAGGAACGTAGTAACCAAAAATAATTGAAATCAGATAAGCGGTTTTCCATTTATTACAAAAAACATTTTTTTCAAGATGGCCGCCCCAGTCGGCCATCTTGGATCCGGCCACGCCCAAAATCAATGGGGTTCTTCCTTTTCAGGTGGTACATGTGTGACCCAAATTTCAAATCGATATGGCGAACAGTTTATGAGTTATTGCACTCACAGCTATAAATGTTGACGCCCAGCCAGCCAGCCGGACGGACGACCCGGGTGATAATATCCCCCTTCCGCCATGCGGCGGGGGATAAAAACTAACGATCTACTTTGTTCCACAAATTGAGGGTACCTGTATATTCATGGTCAGATAAACTTAGTCAGGAAAGCGTTACTGTGTTTAAATCTATACCAAACATTTCACTTCAATACTTTTGAAAAATCAATATAAATTGAAAGTAAAAATACTTTTTAAATTTACTTTAATACTAATTACACTAAAAACTTATAACAGCTTAAAAAAAACACTACTAAAAACAGTTTATAATGTAACTATGTGCCTGTACCATAATGCAATACAAGCAACATGAAAATTGTCTCACCACTTTATAATGTTTTCCTTCTTGATTTCGCACTTGCAAAGTCTTTGATGATATCAGAGAAATCCAAGTTTCTCAAAATGTCACATTCCGTGGCCATGATGGCAAGGCAGTTGAGACAATCCTGGCCCACGGTGGCTCTCAATTCATTCTTTACAAGTCCAACACGAGAGAATGACCGTTCGCCGGAGTAGTTCATGCACATCAAGGAAAGGTAAATACACAAAGCCATGGTAACATTAGGAAATGTGTAAATCACAGGGGCATTTAATCTGAGGCAAAGGAGGTCAGAAGCTGTTTTCTTCTTCTTACTCACGACAAATTCAGCAAAGTGCTGCATTTCTGCTGGGAAAGATGCATCCAAATCTGAAGGACAAGTGGACACGAGAGCAGCAGCTTTCTTCTGAATATCATGTGCTGACAGGTCTTGAAACTCGGTCACAAAGCTTTGTCATCCATTTATTTTGTCATATATTTCCTTTTGCCAATATGTTCCTGTCGATGTATAAAACAATATAATTTTTCTTCAATTCTAAACTGTATAGAGCAATTCTACGTCGTTCGCGATTGCGTCATTTTGATTTATGATGTCGATCGTGATCCTCCCATAAAAGGTCATGTGATTCATGTGGTATGTCACTCATTTCTTGTCTGGTATTACCGTTTGTGTTTTTAATAAAACGTTGGGTTATTTATATTAGACCTTGAAGTCCTGTCTCCCATCTCTGCTAACTTTGAGACAAGGGAATAAATAATACTAGCTTTATAAATAAATGCATAGTCTGTTTTTTTTATGGGCCCCCTGGAGTTTGGGCCCTGGTCCTTCCCTAAATCCCGTTGGTCCTTCCCCTAAATCCAGCCATGGCCGCAATGATTTCTTAACGATAGTTTTTTTTTTTTTCCACATTTCTCACTCGTATCATTGAATGCCTGATCATCATAACTATGAATCGCTGCGTACATTGCAGTGTTTATAAACGCCAGCATTTCTGGCTTTATCTCATTTCCGCACATGCCATAACCTCCAGAATATCTTAAACCAAGCCAAATTACAAAATTTAAGTTCCATAATTGAACTTAGCAGCACTTGTGACGACAAAAAAAAAAGTGTTCATTTGTCTAATTCTGACATAGTTTGATATTTCGGGGGTCTCTGGGAGGTCTTTAATATGATGGATCGGTGATCACTAATTGTTTGTCAAGCCAACCGTTCCTTATGAATCGTTTCGTTGGAGTTCTTAAGCTACTTGGCGAGCACTCTACAATATTCACACTGTCACTGACGACTGTATATTGATCGAATTGAACAAAGTTCAGGGGCCACTCACCTGCTTTGGCTCCGCATTTTGCGGTGGATCGGGCATCGGCTGGCTCGCTGAAAACGTACAATTTTATTTTACAGTTTCCCCTTTTTGTACGATCTTTCATTATATGACCCATCACTTCAGCAAAGATAGATACATATAAAAAATTTAATGTTTCGTTTGTAAAAGTTTCTTCAACCATTTGGTGGAGTGCTTGGTGAAACCACTTGACGTATGCCGTTCAAGCTTCAATGGAGATACATACCACGGTTCGATACAGGAATTAGGAAGGCAAAATAAATGGGTTTGAGGGCGATAAAAACAATAATAAAATGTTATTAAATTAAACTTGATATTAAAATAAATGTATTAAATCGGAAATGGAAAAGTACTCAAATATGGTATGATTCTAGGTGCTTGTTCATATATCCATTTTAAAATTTTAATTAGCATAATCATATCTTTTCTCTGTATTGAAAGATGTCGACCTGTCTAGTAAAGATATAAGTTGGCAGACCTTTCAAATGAGTTTTAATTCAGTATAAGAGAATTGCCGATCATTTAAAAGCTATCTTGCTTTCTAAAGGATTTCTATGAAAGGCACCAACAAGTTGGACAGGGAATATGATTTCAGTATAACTGGAATGTGGGTCTAAGGAAATGTCCAGATGTATTCACAAAGCTCCAATTGCTTCAAGATAGTATATTTCCCCAGTCTGTTAGAAACAGACTGACTTTTAACCTACATACTATAGAAATCTATCAAAAGACCCAAAAGGGTTGCAGTTCGACGTCATTCTATCATTGTGGGCCATTCTGTGCCGGGAGAGAATCTACACATCTGGGTTTGAAATATATGCTGTAATCATTCAACCAAATCAAGCTGGCGGCTGCACGAAGGCTGAAGATGAGCTCTGCCTGAGAATATAAAGACCTGACAAACTGTGGCACCAGTGTTTGGAAATAAAAAAAATACTATGTCTCACTGGATTCTATATAAAGGACTTAACTTTATCATGTATTTCAGAGATCTGGAGCAAGTCTGTGTTCAGATCCTCCAGATGCACAAATATATTTGTTTGTTAAATAAATGATTCAAATGTTCAGGATGACAAAATTTTCCTCTACCCTACCTCCCATGCTTCCCCACCCCGTTAAGGGGAGTTGAATCAGATTCAGTGCGAGCCAACCGGAGGGGTGCAAAGGTTGCTGCAGTGCGAGCATGCATGAATGCAGGCAGGCTTTTGCCAGGTGGACATTGTGAGTTTTAAAAGCTCCCACCCAGTTTGATTTCAGGAACAATGGTTTGCATTAGCAGGAACAATTGGCTGGGTGGCAGACGGATGGCTACTCTGTGCGGATTATGGGGTTTTATCGTGTGAGACATAATCCACAGTGATGCTCACCATAACAGTCAGGAGGTGCGTCTGACCATATATATATATATATATATTATATATATATAGTTACGGATTTTAGAATCCGGTCTGATGAATGCATCCACACATCCAGGTCCTCAGACAGTTATTTCCTTAAATGCATGTTCAGATTAGCCCCATCCCATGTCTAATGGGATCTTAAATGTGATGCGTTGAGAAGAGTAAAGGATAGATCCCTTTCTTATGGGAAGCTTTTTTCTTTACGACAGACACGTTCACACACATTTCTTTCACGAGCTCTGAGCCCCTCATTTTCTCAGCCATTCTTTCACGAGCTCTGAAGGCCGCCCCCATTCTTCCTCAGCGGCAATCTTTCGTGAGCTCGACGCCCACTTTTTTGAGTGCACGGGTCGTCATGGTAACCGTGCCTCAGTGGGCGGGGTGAGCTTGGGCGGACGGCACCCCACAGAGAGCCCGGGGATATAAAACGAGCGAGAGGAAGTTCTGTAGAGAAAAAGTCCGAGGAGAAAAAGTGAGGAAAGAAAGGAGGGGAAAAAAGCGTTCTGAAGAGAAAAGCATAGGAGAGGAAAAACGAAAGGAGAGAGAAAAAGCAAAGGGCGAGAGAAGCGACCAAGAACGTGACACGCACGCACGCATTTTCAGGACGTTTTCGCTTCACTGACGACTTTCTGGTGAGCGAGACGATTTCCCCCCCCCACTCCCCCTGAATGATCTGCTGGTACCTTGTCTGCATTAGCTGTAAGTCAACCCCCAATAAGCATCTGCTCTTTGTCTCTTTCCTGGCATTTTGATTGATTTTGCTTTTAAATTTATTCTTTATTTACCTCAGAAAATAAAAAGTTCTTTTCATTTATTTATTTTATTATATAAATTATTTATGACTCCAACCTGTCCGTGTTTGTCCTTTCCTTCCATTGGTCATGCGTTGTTCGAACCTCGATAGACTGGGAGTAATTCCTACAGATTTGACCAAAAAATTGTCGGCACGCACCAGCGGTTAAAACGCTCCTCCGCCCTAATTAAAATCTAATCAGATAACATTGGTGCTTTGCCGAGGGCGCGCTCCCCGCTCAGTAACCACGAGACCTCGAGTTAAACGTAATAATTAACGGGGACACTGGAACTCGTGGTTGACTGGGGCGTTCGTGGTTTTAAAACAACCGACCGTACCACAACGTTAATTGTGAGCGGTGGCCCCAGGTCCGGCTCTACCGAGGACAACCGGGGATTAATCCCCGAGTGACAAGCTGGTGTCTCGGTACCGTGGCCGCAACAATATACACACATATATATATATACACATACACACGTATACACATATACATTGTTACGGTTATATAAACCGTATGCTGAAATTGAAACGCACACAGCATGTAGACTCTCAGAATAGCTATTTCTGTAATGTAGGTTAAGAATAGCATCTTCCCTATAGGGGATATTGTGTAACGTTGGGTAGCTAGTGCCCCCTCTCAACCCATTGGGATAATAGCAACATCAGCAACGAAGGACGTGTGCCGTGACTGCTGTCATCACGGAGGGCGTGCGTTGTTTTAATGCCCTGGGCGTCCTTTGACTCCATTAAAGCCCTCGAGTTCCCTTGCCTCCTTACCTGTACCCCACATTGCTTGTTGGAAATAAATTATTCTTGTTGAATTATATTTCCAATCTGCCTGTGGTTGTCCTTTGTTCCATTGGTCCAGCAATGTCCGTACGTAGATTAGCCGGGAGATTATAATTCCCCAACAGATTGGCTATCAGTCCGGCATTGTGCAAGCAGTAAGCTCAGCCACCTTAAAGATCTGATCAAGATCAAAATAGCACAACCACCGAGGGCACGATTCCCTGATAAGGAGACTGCGTGTACTACAGTGAAACGGTAGTCAGATGGAGGACACTGCATCATGAGGTTAAATCGTTGGCATTCGATTAGCGACCGCCTCGATTGCCGCAAAAATATGTTGTATATGCTCCTGATAAAAAAAAATTTTTGACAAAAGTTTTGGGTTGTCATCGTTTACATTTATACCTCATGCGTGTTCATTATATTCATCAGGTTCTGTGAAGGGGTTAACTGGACTTTGTAAACACCATGTAGATGATTGGCCAAGAGGCATTGTTAAAGTGTTACCTTAGAAATGGAATTTGATGTTATTAATCAAATAGATGTTCATGAATGTACCGTTGTTTCTGGGTTAAGTTTGACTCCGATCTATGAATATGGTGCCATTCAATAAGATGATGTAACGCTAAATCGGACCACTTCCGGAAGAGGTTTATTTGTATTTAAATGCCTGGTAATGGTTTTGTATTTATTAACACGTGTGTGTACTTGAATATAGCTGTCATTAAATCAAAAAGGCTTCGGCACTATACAGCGATAATTGCATTTGGAAACTAGAAGGGCACTCGGTAGAGCGCATATCTCTGCCCCGTAATGCCTGATCCATGAGAACAGATCTGGCCCAATACATTTTTGAAATACGCTATATATATAGTTTTTGAGCCCAATCTTTACAATGGTAAAGAATCACTTAAAAAAATTCTTGTAGTCAGATCCAGATTCGGATCGTCACCAAAATCTAATCAATTTTTGCCACACCCCCAACCTGTCCAAGTTTCATCCGAACCCATCCACAAGTTTGAAATATCATGCTATATTGTTGTGGAGCCGGGTCTCGGGGGCGAGCACGACCGCTAAGGGGAGCAGTAGAGTCGGCTCCACCAAACACACCGGAATTTAGGTCGTGACCCTCGGGTAAGTCCGAAAGGCACAGGCCCCTTACAGGACCATGAATCGCCAATAATTCGACCGCGTGGGGTAGGGTTAATTGCCAAACTTCAATATACCCAAGTACCCACACGGCAAAGCTACTGGGGAATTCACACCCTCGGCAGGCCTCGAGCGGGATGAGCCGTTACCGTGCTCGAACCGTGTGTAACCCGAGCGGATGGTTACCGAGGCCCGTCGGTCCAAATTAACAATTACGGCAACAACGGCCTTCCTAATCCCCAATACGCACCGTGGCAAACGAATGGCAGAAATGACAAAGAACGAGCTGGTACATTCAACAAGAGGGATATTTATTTATAACAATAATCGGGGAGGGGAACACAGAGCAGAGTTATCACGAATAAAGAAAGGTATCAAATGTACAAGCAATTCCTCAAAACAATTCTACTTAGAGACAGGGCCCACGGACACACAAATACCCAGAAAGAGATGGACCTCGAGGTCTTTATTGCCCCCTTCAGCTCGGGAGGGAAGACGAGCTGAGTGAAGAGAACGTGCTGGCTACCTGGCCGCGTTCACGCGGCTGGACGACCGCACCTTCCCGGAGCACCAGTCGCCAAAGAACGGACCAGGGCAGCCGAACCCAGAGGAGGCGAGACAAGGTGATCTCCCGTGATTAGATGGTCGACTGCTTGTAGTAATCCGCCAGACGAGACGCCTCGGATGCGTTCGATGCAGTCAGCCGCAGACCCAGACAGAACCGTGCTCGAGCCGACGGGACGCAATAATTAATCCTTTTTCCGTCGCTTTTTGGGGCACGGTCCGTTACCCCGTCGCCTGCTCTCATTGGGTGCACGGCGTGTAGTGGCTCCGCCTTCTTGCAAAGGACCACCTCGGCTTTTGGTCCGCCCGTCGCCCATTAGGCAGAAAATGACGCATACCCTTATTTGGCGCGCAGCCAGAGCGAAACGCTTCATGACCATATTTGGTGAGAAATCCACACCACCTGGGCATGGAATTCCGCACACGCCCACATGCCAGCGAGCACGCGGACAATTCCGCGAGCAGAGTGTTGTTGTTGTCGTCGTTGTTGGTGATGTAAAAATCCTAACTATAAAATAATTCACAGCGCACGTACAATTAATCACCCATTAAACATAGGACGGGACCCTACCGAGAAACACATACTTACCGATATAACTGATCTATAAGGACTCTGGCTGTTGTGTGCACAAGGTTTCCCAATCCGCAACAATATATCGTTTTTGGCCCCATCTCTCAATGGTGAAGAAAATTCTAGTTATCTTTTGAAAATTCTTGAAAAATTCTCAGTCAGATCCGGATGTTCACCAAAATCGAATCAGTTAGTCCTTGTCACACCGAAACTGTCCACAAAATTTAATCCGGATCTGTCCACAATTTTGAGATATCCTACACACAAACAGAAAGGGGTGAAAAGAACCTCCTTTACCCTTGGTGGTGGAAGTATTAAAAAAAAATAAAAATAAAAACTTTTCTGAATTTATTACTATTTTTTTCAACAAAGACACCATGACACTCACAAACCTCTGAAAGTTTGATGAAGACCTGATCAGCCATCTTAGAGAATAATGGCGATAAACACAATGGCTCACTTATAGTACAGACTATAGAGGATAACATATCTATATATGCATAGGACCATGACATTCACGGGGGATACGTTGGTGGAAAATGCTGTGAAAGTCAGGGTATCATTTCAATGGAAAATGGAAGGGGGGGGGAGGGGGTTAGGGAAAAGATAGGTTCCCAATTCATAGGGGGAAATTTTAAAAGTTTAAAATCTTTGACTGCACTATTAGTTTCATTTTGAAATATATCTTTTTTAAATGCTTGCAAATAAAATAAGAAAACCGACACCAAGTATCGTTTCAAATGTTTATTGAAGGAATGAGATTACAGTTAATTTTAAAAAGTGCTCAACAAACCGTACCGTAAAAGTATTTAAATAAATAAATCGCAGCAGGTACGAGTTCAATATTTTACTTACACAAACATGGAACCTTTCACATGATGAATTAAAAACCAGTGAACTAAACAAACTCCTCTGAAGACAACCCTGGTGAGGGTGTTGACGAGTTATGCACCGAAAGGAACGTCGGTGAGGTCGCTGAGAAGTCCTACACTGAGAAGGCAGTAGAGGCAGCTGATGCTCCTGAGAGGTGGAGGGATCAGGGTGAAAAAAAAAATTTCATGATCGGGAGCAGCCTGGCAGATTGCCGCAGGTTTCGAGGTAGCTCCTTGAATGGGAGCATCACGTCATCAAACCCCCTCTTGAACTTGAGGTAACGCTACATGACCAGATCTGAGTCTTGCAGCCTGTCGGTAATTGCCTGCATTTTAGGTGCAGAGACTGGACTTGTTCAATTTTTAATTTTTCCAAGTGCAAGTGCAGAAATGCTTCTTGCCATTGACAACATGGAATGGAATTAATAGATATATATATATATAATTTAGGGTTTTTGGAAATGAGAACTTTTTAAACTAGAATAAATAAATAAATAAAACGCCCTGAAAACCATGAAGTTCATGCAAGCAGACATGAATTACACACTAACAGGATATTTCAGAACAGCGAAATAGCTAAAGGCTCTTCAAGAGAAGGTCAATTTGAATAGACAGGGTTTGTGGTTCAGCAAGTCAAATGTGGCAGAACATAGTTAAAGTTAACATTAATTTTTATTTAAAAAAAAAATATATATATATATAGATATAAAAAATTGGTAACTTATAAATATCCAAAAAAGTATGAAAAAAAACATTTTACTTTGAGCCTCGGAATACAGAAATATATAGATCAGTTCTTTTCAAAGATGAAACCTTTTCAAGCAAACTTATTTATTTTAAATGCAGGTATGAAAGCCGATATGAAAGATGAGCAAAGGGAGCATACTGAAGAGAAAAAGTGAGATAAAGGTAGGGGGAAGAAGAAAAAAAAAATTACCCCCGTGCGGGAGTGACGGTCATCTCTGCGAGAAAATATATAGCCTCCGCAGGTAGAGCAGTTTTTGCAAACTTTGAAGTCACGTGACGCAAAAACGAAAGCGAATATCGAAAATCCGGCCGACAAAATTTAGATATTGTCCCATAGATTCATATGCCACAATCAAATTCAAGATCGCTTGAGAAATGAAGGAGGAGATGGACTTTGAAAATCGTCATTTTCGCATTTTTTGCCAACTTTGAAGTCACGTGACACGAAAACGAAGCGAATATCGAAAATCCGGCCCGACCAAATTTAGATATTGTCCCATAGATTCATATGCCACAATCGAATTAAAGATTGCTTGAGAAATGTAGGAGGAGATAGATTTTGAAAATCGGCATTTTCGCATTTTTTGCAAAATTTGAAGCACGTGACAACGAAACGAAAGCGAATATCAGAAAACCGGCCTGACCAAATTTAGTTATTGTCCCATAGATTCATATGCCACAATCAAATTCAAGATCGCTTGAGAAATGTAGGAGGAGATAGAATTTGAAAATCGTCATTTTCGCATTTTTTGCCAACTTTGAAGTCACGTGACACGAAAACGAAAGCGAATATCGAAAATCCGCCTGATCAAAATTTAGATATTGTCCCATAGATTCATATGCTACAATCAAATTCAAGATCGCTTGAGAAATGGCGAGGAGATAGAATTTGAAAATCGTATTTTCGCAACGGACGGACGGACATCTACACCCATATTATTAGGTCATGCTCGAAGAGATGACCTAAAAAGGGTAAACATACTGATGCACAATGGCATGTTCCAGGTGAAAAGTGGACAGGTTCAGGGTTAAAGTGCACATCACACAACATATACTTAATGTTGCTCATTTCAGAGGACAAAATGGGGCAACAAAGCCCTGGAGGGAAGAGCAAGAGATAAAACTCGACAAAATGGCTCAACATGCAAGGTGAGTTTTGAGAGCTATAAAACCATCACCACCACTTCCTTTTCATCGACGAACAATATTGAACCAATTATATTATTAAATGCATAAATTGGAATGAGCTACAAATGTTGAGAAAAGGAAAGTAAATTTGCATAAACAAGACCAAGAGTGAAGCCGGTGGTAAGTGAGGTGTGGAGTGGCTGGTTGGGGAAAGTGAGAGATTAAAATGTTAATTTATCAGGACATCAGTTGTTGGCAGCACATGTTGTCAAACAACACATCAAGTTTAAAGTTGACATCCGGAGCAGCCGTTGCTATACCGTGAAAATGTCCTCCCCAAGTGTCACAGTCAGGCAAATAGGGCGTACAAACACGGCATTAAAATGCTATCAGTTTAACTTAAGGAATCAATTTCCAGCCCAAGAACGTACATTTTAATATGTGGATGAATAGCTGGAAGTTGGCTTTACCATGGTGTAGCAGTCAAGGCTCTGAATTTATAAACCGAACACTCATCGTGGCCGAAGCTGAAAAAGGGCTCCATTTTGGGAGATATAACAAGCTGGGACGGGTCTCGTTTAACTGTCTGAATCGCTAGTATATGAAAAGTGATGTTGTAGTTACAGCAACTGTGCACAACATGCCAAATCAACCCCTTGTTTGAGGAAACTTGTGAGAAAAAAAAAAGACCTTTTCAACAATTTGCTTATTCGATGATATCAGCCACGTTAATTTTTACCACTGGTGGTTGGTTATTGCTGTGTATTTCATTGAAAGACATGTAGCAATGTATTGTTACGAATTTGGAATTCGATCTCACTCAACATACAGGTTCCTTTAGCTCAGTTATGTCGATAAGTGCATGTTCCCTAGATAGCTCACCTTCC
>CM068954.1:170713579-170723683 GCA_035128595.1 Eptatretus atami | reverse complement strand
TTTCATTCCTCTTTTTTCCTGCCTTTGGAATAAACTCCCTCACTCTATTCAATCCCACTCTTCCCTCCAGCCCTTCAAAACCGGTTCACCACCACCTCTTATCATCCCCAATCCAAATCCTCGATCTTTTCTACCCCTGATAATCCACCCAAACCCACCTCCTTCAAATTCCCTGGCTTCCTTCGCTGAAAGTCCCTGTAATGTCCCATCTTGTATTCCCCATGTTCCCGACACCCATCCCTTCCTTCCACAGATCTAATGTCTCTGTTCTCCACTGTTTTGCCTTCCCATTACCACCCCCGTCTCATGCCCCCCCCCCTTGCTGTGCATTGTGTGTTAGCTCTCACACGAGCCTCAACAAGGTATACAAAAAAAAAAAAGTAAGCTAATATGTATATTTAAGGGTATCGGCTTTTACACCTTTTATTTAATGAGGTGATGGCTGACTTTCAAGCAGATGGAAGATGACCAAGGGCAAATTATAGGGTGAACAGAGCAGAAATAAGATTTGCAAAAGCAGCAGAGCAGGTCTTTGAGGACATGTGTGCTGATGCTGTCCGGGCCAGTTGCAGAATCAAAGTTCTCTACCTTCTCAGATGAAAAAGACATAATCCAAGGGCAGTTGGGTCAGGTGGGTACAGGGAGTGAGGGGTTGGGGAGACGAGAGTTTGAAACGAACCCAGAATTGTCATTCGGCCTTCTCACACGCAGAGTTGGTTGTGGTGCCATTTTGAAGTGGGGGAAGGGTTGGAGGAGTGCATATTCCAGAGGCAGACTTAAGTGCAGTCTGGAGGTTGGACAGATGTTGTTTTCTGGCTCTTCTGAGAGTAGACACACTTATTGTCGGCTTTTTGGACTGATCTGAGGTTGCCTTGGGTCAGATTTTCCCTAAGGAAAAGAAGACTCGCCGGTGCTGAGATGGCTCTCTAAGAATGGCCATAAAGATGTTTAGTCTCACAAGCATATGATCAGATGAACAATTTGGAACACAGCAAGAACAGGGAACATTAGTAGGTAGGTTGGTCATTACTAAGCCTGGAAGGGAGGATTTGCCATTGGCAGAAATCTAGGTGGGAAAGTCCACAATGGAGTCTGAGAAGTCCTTGACTGAAATGCTATGGCTGGTGAGAGTTATGAACATGCAGCCAATTGGCATGGTGACAATTGAAATCACCACATATAAGGAAGAGAGTTGAGATGAGTGGTTAAGAGTTGGTCCATGTTGGCTGAGGAAGATGCAAATAGGCATCACTGTTCAGAGGACAGTACAGTACAGCACACAGACAAACAAGAGGTTGGGGTGGAGGGGAAGTTGTAGTCAAAGGTACTCCTGATAATTTGGAGGTGTAAGAGCAGTACAATAGACAGTGAGAAATGGAGTTGTTGATGTAAATTGTAGCTTCACCGCCAGGGTGGAATTCAGGCCTGTCATACCTGAGGCGGAAATAGTTGACGAGAGACACGAAAGCATCAAGCATGTCCTGTGGGAGGAAGGATTCCACGAAGCAGATGTTGTGTTTATTAGCAGCAGCCTGTATTGAGAGATGGCAAATTGGAGTGGAGGGCCTGGTTGTTGGAGGTCCACAAGTGGACAGGGAGTACGGCAAAAGATGTAAAATTGGATGAGAACGCAATTAATAACAGGAGTGAAATGGTGACAGAAAGACACAGCAGATCTGGTCTGGAAAAAAACCTAGTTTTTACAAACTTCAAGGGGGAAGTCCAATTGAAATCTGCAGTAGATTGCATGCAGGTGATGAAGTGGTTTATCCTTGGAGTTCTGAACGACCCATTTGTCTTCTCTCTTGCTTGTCTTCCTCTTTCTTCCTCAAGTACTCTTGTTTGGAAAGTCACTGGTTTCTTGGCATCTTTATTTAAATTTTTTTTATTGTGGTCTTCACTCCATTATGTGAAACATTGACCTTCCTTGCAATTTCCCACACTGAATATCCTTTGTTGTGCAATGCAGTGTAGTGATAGCTACTTGATTGTCATGTGCCATTGTCCTAGTTAAAGCTACAGTAGTTCTGTACTGAAACATAAATGGACATGGGATAACACTTGCAGACTCAAAAATGTCTTGGAAGATGGTTCGTACTGAGCGGAATTGAATGGACAGCGATACGTTGCTCAGGTTATGTGACAGAATGCAAGAGGTGGGGGTGGGAGAGGGCTCGGGGAACTTATTATAGTGGCCAATCTCGTTTTAAACAAGTTTCAACTCCAAAGGAAGTGTTGCTTTTCTGATATAATCAATCCATTGAAAGCAATTTGTTCATTCAAATGAGAATCTACCGAGTGTACAAATCTGGCAAAAATTCTCCTGAACACCATCACGCTTATTTCACGAATGGTACCGATGAACATATTTCTGAGAGTAGGTATACCCATTTCTTTAGTATGTAAGGACCATGTCTGATTTTTTAGCAACTATGTTGTACAGCAGAAAGACTGTCGCTTTTGATGTCGATGACAGGATTTATGTTTGTCAGTACGATGTGTAATTTGTCCAACATGTAACTGACATGTTGATCGGTTTCAGAGGAAACTAGGGAGAGATGGGAATATTTTCAGTAGATTAGTAGCGAGTGATGCATTTTTCAAGATGAGAGTAGATATGGTAATGCTATTGGTATGAGTAGAATCATTGTTTGGTTGTGGTTCCAGGATGCTTCTGGGTATTGAAAGGGATGGCTGTGCTGAGATGCTAAACCAGTTGACAGATGAAGAACTCTCAGCACTGAAAGACACAGTCACCCAACGCTCTTTGGATTCCAACAGCCGTGAAGGTGTGTTTGTGACTACACCAGAAAAAAAAATTGATTTCATTGCACTGGATTGTCCCTTTATTACCTCCGTCACCGAAAGTGAAGGAGGTTATGTTTTCATCCCTCGTTTGTTTGTTTGTCCAATCTGTGTGCAGATATCTGTGTGCAGGATATCTCAAACAGTTGTGGATGGATCTGGCCCAGGCAAAAACAACTTTCTTTTTCTGTAGTAATTCTCTGCAGACTACTTAACTGTAGTATATGAGAGTACAACTCTCGTCTACTATAGTTCTCACTTGCATTTTAGCCTGGGGGATGAAATTTGGTGGGCAGGTTGGGTGTGTGACAAGGCCGAACTGATTAAATTTTGGTGAAGATCTGGATCCGATGACTAGAATTTTTGAAAGTTATTCTTCACCATTGAGAGATGGGGCCAAAAAAATTATATATAGCACGATATCTCAAAAAATGGTGGATGGATTCGGACGAAATGTGGAGGACACGTTGGGTGTGTGACGAGAAAGAATTGATTCAATTTTGGTGAAGATCCGAATCTGGATCTGATAATTTTTTAAGTGATTCTTCACCATTGAGATAGGGCCAAAAACTATATATAGTATGATATTCCAAAAATATATTTGTCCCGATATGCTCTCATGGATCAGGCACTGTGTGGTGGAGGTATGCTCTCTACCGAGTGCCCTTCTAGTATTTATTTTGTCATGGTTTTACCTCCAGATACAGAGTTTATCAGTACTTCAAATCAAACCAACGTTCCAGTGAAGATTTCTTTGTCTGAAAGAGTGGGAGGCCAATCATTAAAGTACCACAGCATTATCCTTCATCAAGTGAATTGCTTTTCTAGTTCAAAGGATTGGTGTTACAAAATTATATTTTTTGACTTGATACATAATAATTACATGTATTCATCGATGTTTGCTTCAGATGCGAGGGATGCGATCCTCACTTACAGCAAGAATGCTGAGGAATTTCTGTGCAGGCAGAAGTTGCGGAGGGGCATCATTTTACGATACCTGATGCAATATCACGTGGCTCTTGATCCCAAAGCAACGAAGCCGATTCTGGTGAAAGAAGTGCTCAAGTACTGGGCGGTGGAGGTGTGTTCTGGAATCGTAAATACTGGGTTTGTTTCAAAACCAAATATGTTGTTGTTTTGTTTTTATAATTGCAAATTGCTCTTCTTGCATTTATCGACTTTCGTATGCTTTTATTTGTTTACACTCGATTGTCTCATTCAGATTTATGAGAACTCCTGTAATTTGCAGATTAAAAAAAAAAAATTGTGGGGTGGGGGCAGTTGGTAAGGGTTGAAAAGGGTTCTGGCTTAAAATTGCTTTGAGGTACCACTCTAGGGGAGAACATTACTCCATTGTGCCAAGGACAGAGGCCTTGTCGGCTGTGGGTAGTTCTGATATTTCGAGTAATGACTTGCAACAGCAAAGGATTCCCAGTCTGTAGCTTGCTTTGGAAGCCAGCTTTGCTGTGTGGTCGGTCCAGGAGAAATCATGGCAGATTATGAGGCTTATAAATTAGATGGCAGAGACTGCCAATATTGAATGACTTGTTCTATTTATCACAGCATGTAATCAATGGCAGATCAGCAGAGAGAGAGAGAGAGAGAGACCCAGCTGCTGTTTGCTTGTCAGTGGGATGCCAGGTACCAGGACTCAAAACACACTGGGGCAGTTGGTGAATTTGCCCTTGAAAGCTCTGAAATAGCCCTCAAAATCAGATTGGGGGGGGGGGGAAAGATTCAAAATATTGAGAAGTGTCCCCCCTATAAATATCAGCATTCATGATGGAAAGTTAAGAGTATCCAAACAAGTTATGGCTGCGATCTATTTTTCCTTTTCCTACTCCATGAACGATCACTAGCAATCCGCTTGCAGGCACAGCCATGTTGTTTATTTACAACAATGTATAGTCACGCAAGCAAAAGTGCACTTTGCAGCTTTGCTGGCGAAAATAGCCGTGCTGCTGCGGACTCTCACTGCACGGCTGCATAACGCAGCGGGCTGGTTGTGTGTACCATACGGTATCTCCCATATTGGATTACAGAATGCCGTATGCTGGAATCGTCAACACAATTGAGCACTTTCTGATTCGACAAAAACCTGCGCAATACACTGGTATGACAAAAACTTCGAAAGCATCTTCAAGCTCATCTTCTGAAGCCGATAGGTACATCAACCGTCTCCACTAACAATAATAATAAGCCTGCTTCCAATGAAAGCACCACAAATGTGTGGAAGCTGTACTGAATTGGGATGCATCTAACCAGGGATTGGAGGTTGCAAATGCACTGCAAGGCCTGTTGTGGTGCACTGCGCACCAACACTTGAAAAAGGAGCCTCGGAAAAACAAAAACATAGCCTCTGAAAATCAAAGGTAGCCCTCAAATTCAGCAAACAGTTGTTTTTTTCTCAAAAAGAGCCCTAACAAATACATTCTTTTGAACCCTGTCAGGCACTGCCCATCAATATGGAGGGGGATTTTCAGAGCACCGGAGAGGTTGTTTATGGCTTTGAGCAAAAGTATTTTTTATTTTCATGGCATTATCAGCTCTGGTTATTGATACTAGTTTTGTTTTTCCTTTCTTTTCCAACAGGCAGGCATATCACACAAAATACCATGTGATGAAACGGCTGTCCTCAAAGACGACCCAAATATTTATTGTGCCACGACTTCTGCACGTCATCCTCTCAAGTCTGAAAATGGTTGCCAAACAAAAATCCCTTTGAGTGTGCCAAAAAGCTCTTGCACAATCGAAAAGAAAACCGATGTGGAAACAAAGGTTGCTTGTGCTAATGTGGGACTAGATCTTGAGAGATTTTCTAAAGAGTTTCTGCAATGGATCTTTCAGCTGATAAATTCACAGCATCCCAATTGCACTGCACCGATGGTCCTCACACCTGATCTTTTTTGGCCAGATGTGGAACTCTTGCTTCATGTTGGTGGTTTGTGTCGGTCCGTTGAGAGCTCAAGTGTATCGCAGGCAGTTGTGGAGATGGAGAGATATCGAGGAGGTTCAAACAGTCGAGATTACTCAATGGAACAATACAGTGGTGTCGAAACGGTGATCCATCGACTTAAACAGCTTGTTCAAGAACGAGGCCTGGCCTTCAACCCCAACTCGCATAGCAAAGAGGCATATGTTGATCAACATGGGTTGGTTGCAGTATGTTCTGCTGGGACAATCCACACAAAGGAACTGTGCGTAGGCGCATTTCGTTTGTCAGTTGGCGTAATCAGCGATGCTTTCTGCAAGGGTGTGTGGAAGATGAAGTTTCTTCATCTGTGGTTGGGTACTGCTGGAGGGATGAATGGGTGTAATGAGATGGTGAATTCTGAAGATTCCCACTTGGGGCTTGCAATGTTGGAGAAACCTGCAATTCAGGGTAATGATGGTGTTGAGATGATGGATTTGGGATGAGTGGCTGAGGGGGACAAAGTGATAAATCTATAGTCTGTTTGAAATCTTTTTGGAATGAAAAGCATTTTAAAATGTTTTTTTCTGCACCTGCTACTTTGCTTGTTTGGAAAATAATTCATATGGCCTTGTACATAAAGCTTATCACACAAAGCCTGACTTTACCTCTTTGTACAATGTATTCCATGAAAGCTTTGCTTTGCAGGTTTGTAAATTGATGTTGATGTGATAAAATGTGAAGAGCGATAGAACATCCTGCACTCTAACCGTTTGCGTTAGCAAAGATCTCATCATGGGCTGCTATGGTTAGGAATGGAAACTCACTTTTAAGTTGCAGGTGTCCAGTGATTTTTATTTATTTTTAACATTATTTTTCAGCCAGTTGGCCCATCTATTTAGTGCCAGGTTTGGGTGCCTGGAGGGCCCCCATGAGGATATACATTACATGGCCAAAAGTATGTGGACACCCCTTCTAATTAGTGGATTCGGCTATTTCAGTCACCCATTGCTGCCAGGTGTATAAAATCAGGCACACAGCCATGCAATCTCCATCGACAAACATTGGCAGTAGAATGGGCCACACTGAAGAGCTTGGTGACTTTCAACGTGGCACTGACTGTCATAGGATGCCACCTTTCCAACAAGTCAGTTCATCAAATTTCTGCCCTGCGAGAGCTGCCCCGGTCATCTGTAAGTGATGTTATTGTGAAGTGGAAGCGTCTAGGAGCAACAACAGCTCAGCCGCGAAGTGGTAGGTCACACAAGCTCACAGAATGGGAGCGCCAAGTGCTGAAGCACTTAGCATGGAAAAATCGTCTGTCGTCGGTTGAAATACTCACGACCGAGTTCCAAACTGATTGGAATCAACGCCAGCACAAGCACAGTTCATCAAGAACTTCATGAAATGGGTTTCCATGGCCGAGCAGCCGCACACAAGCCTAAGATCACAATGCGCAAGGCCAAGCATCAGCTGGATTGGTGTAAAGCTTACCACCATTTGACTCTGGAGCAATAGAAACATTCTCTGGAGTGATGAATCTCACCCTCTGGCAGTCTGACGGACTAAACTGGGTTTGGCAGATGCCAGGAGAACGCTACCTGCCTGAATGCATAATGCCAACTGTAAAGTTTGGTGGAGGATGAATCATGGTCTGGGGCTTTCATGGTTCGGGCTCGACCCCTTAGTTCCAGTGAAGGGAAATCTTAATGCTACAGCATACAATGACATTCTAGATGAATCAGTGCTTCCAACTTTGTGATCATCGGTGCAACTTCTCATGTAGAATGTTTTATAATTATGACGTCATTGGTCACGTGGTGTGGCAGCCATGTTGGAAAAACATTGGACCTCAGTGTTTCTGAAACTGCACCAAGGAAAAAATTGAAACTTGGCACGTAGCAAGTACTGCTCATGGGGGAATGTGTAATTTTTTTAATGACGTCATAATTGCACATGTAGAACGTGACATCTGATTAGTATGAAAAATTTTGAGGGTCATCCAGGGATAAAATGATCCACAGAAAAATTTTTTTTGATGCTTCATCGGTCATGTGATTCGGTAACCATATTGTTTAAAAAAAAAATTTTAAACCTTCAAAAATCTTTGAAGTGGCTGAACAGATCGAGGCAAAACTACACGTTTGAACGCCTATCCATGAGGAACAAAAGGTTCACACATATGATGTCATAGGTCACGGTTTGGCAGCCATATTTAATTCACCCAAAAACCCATAAAAATCTCCAGAATGGCTGAACAGATCAAGGGGAAACTTCACACAAATGTTCCCCAAGCCTCATGTGTACAAGTTGGTTCAGGAATAATTGATAGGTCACATGGTTTGGCAGCCATATTGGATTTACCCAAAAACCCATAAAAATCTCCAGAATGGCTGAACAGATCGAGGGGAAACCACGCAAATGTTCTCCAAGCCTCATGTGTACAAGTTGGTTCAGGAATAATTGATAGGTCACATCGTTTGGCAGCCATATTGGATTAAAGAAAAATCTACCAATAAAAGGCAGTGTGTGGGCGTGCGTGTGCACGTGTCTCCTCCAGAACTCCAAAACCATGAAACTTAGCACTGAAACTGCATGCAGACTAAGAAAACTACAAGGAAGTGCAAGAGTGAAAATTGGGTGTTTGGGGTAATTAAAACACCCCTTTTGAAGATAATCAACGGCCTTATTTAATTATATCCTTCATCAGGTGATCCTCGGCCACCGCAGTCTGGGGTTTTAAGGCGTTTCCTGGGTAACCTCGCTGAGGTCTGAAGCCGCCATGTTTTTTTGGCCTGGATGTAAGCTCCAGATTTGAAAGTATCATCAGTTCCGACTCCCCCAAAAAGTGTTGATTTGTCCAATTCGGACATTGCACGAGCATTTCCGGGTGCATAGTTGTATCGAGGGCAATTGGTAATCGCTTGCCAGGCCAAGCATTCCATTGGAGTGCTGAAGCCACTTACCGAGCTTTACAGTACAGTTTGTGTCCTGATAGGGATGTCCAATGAAACTTGACTACAACCTTTATCACCCGTGATGTACCAAGGTTTTTTCATGGCATTAAAAAAAAAACATCCAGAGGTATTTACTTTCTTCTCCATTATATATTTTGTGGGTCATCCATGCCTACTCGCGGTTGCCTGACTATCTTATCCAGCCGCTACAAGGTGAGCACCCAATGATACTGCTCCTATGTTTAATATCTCTGTGAGGTTCTTTGTCATCATGCCTGTCGGTCCAGCTATCACTGGTACCACTGGCATTCTTCAGTTTCCAGGATCTTCTCCCTTCATTCTTGAGGTCTTGGTGTTTGGTCATTTTCTTGATTTTTGCATTGTTTAGTCCAAAATCAATGCTATTAACACCTCAATAAGCAATGCCTTCTCATTTTTTGTACCTAATTATGATATCCGGTCACAACGCTTTGTTTTTGATGTTCACGCTTGAAGGGATCATTAGTTCGTACGTGAGCGGTAGGTACTTCCATGTTTTCAGTGATTACTTTTGGTTCATGTTCCAACAAATTTTCTGCAACTGCAACATTAAAGTTTTTGCAGATGTGCCAGCGGATTACATTATAAACTCTGTTGTGTTGTGTGTACAGCTGTACTGACATGAGTTTGTTTTTGCGTACGTGTTGAGTCATTAAGCAAAACATATCATTCTCTTTACTAACCCCACCTCCACCCCTCACCTTTCTCTCTTCTTTTTTTTTTCCTTATACCCATTACTTCCTCTCTCTCTCTCTCTCTCTCTCTCTCTCTCTCTCTCTCTCTCTCTCTCCCTCTCCTCTCTCTCTCTCTCTCTCTCTCTCTCTCACCACCTCCTTGCATCCTTCCCTCCTGTGGTATAGCAACGTTTGGTGTGGCATCGCTCTCCCCACCAACCCCCCCCCCCCCGCCTGACTTCCTCACTCTTTCCCCTTCCGAGCTTCCACTCCCTCCTGCTTCCTCTCTCCTCCCTCCCTCCTTCTCCAACCCCCCTCCTTAATTAACCCCCCCCCCCCCGGTCAGCGAAAGTGACGGGTTGAATTTGCTAGTATAAAATAATGTTTTCTCTGTAACCGCTTAATCAATCAACATGAAACTTCACATTTATTATCTAGTAATGATGGGAATGCATGTTTTAAATTTCAACTTAATCGGACACATGGTCTGGCAGCCAGTATTATATAATTTTTTTGATTTTTGATTGTATTATTTATTTATTTATTTATTTATTTTGAAAAAGGTTCACTTGGCTGTGCCTGGATGGGTTTGAGGGTAGAGGAGTGGCAGCTGAAACCCAAATCCTATCCAGGTTCCTCCTGATGACTTCATCACATTTATTATCTTTGCTTTTTACTTGTTCGGTTCCTTCTGATGACTCCAATGCAGGACTGTACC
>CM068954.1:170698007-170710976 GCA_035128595.1 Eptatretus atami | reverse complement strand
GCTTAGCTACGCAGATTAAATGGAACGTGCATTAGGTTAAAGGAAGACGAGGGAGCATGAGTTAGTTAGGGGAATTTAGTTAGCAGAATGGCTGTGTGGAGTGATGTGAGTAAATTGAAAAAAACAAAAAAAACAAACATGAGTGAGTATGGGTCAGCGGGCCCGAGTGAGTGAGTGAGTGGAGTGAATGGGGAATGCATGGTGCGAATGAATGAGTGGGGGGAGGAGTGAACCCACCCCAAGTGACCCCGGGGTCAGTGTAATGTTAGTTAGTGGGTTAGTCAAATTTATCAAAAGGAGGTCGTTCTGTTGTTGGTGGTGTATGAAGGCACGAAACCCATTTGGAGGGGTGCAGGAGTCCATGGACCGGCTGGGAGCATGGCTGTCGAAAGGTGAGTATCGAGTAGAGGGCACCCCGGGCACCGGACTAGTCGGCCAGAGTAGGCCAAGGCTCCAAGGGACCGGGATAGTGTAGTGGCCACGGGCGACCCGTCGGAAACGGGACCCAAAATGCCACGTGGGCATCGGAGGGGGGCAATGCCAGGAAGGGCAACCCCCTGCGTTCATAGGGGGCAGGCAGGCTCGGAGACAGCCTCAGGGCCTGGGGGTGCCATGGTTAGAGTTCGGCAGAGGGGAAGTCCTTGCCAGTTGAGCCACGCTACCCAGCCACGAAATTGTGCGAGGGCACGAGTGAAAATTTGAGGGCTCGGTCCAAATTAATAATGGACACCAACACAGGCGATGGGAATCATGGTTTCTAGAACCAATAGTTTAAAGAGACAGGCGTTTTGAAAAGTCCCGGGGTAGTTTAAAGTTAATAAATGTTAGGACAGTTAGGAAATGTACCCCTTTGCACCATCCATCCCTTCGCTCTCTGTAGGCCGCTGGACCCACCTTGGGAAAGATTGCTGAAATCTGTGTGAGGCTGTTCTGAGGCTTCATTGGGCCTCGAGACAGGACGCTAGTCTCTCCCTATTCCCCTCCAAAGGGATTTTAGGGGTTGGGAGTAGGTTAGGTTGACAGGATAGGTTAGCCGGACAAGGACAAGAAAGGGGTTTAGGGAGACGAAATTATAAGAAAAATAAAATAAAAAGGGGCTAAATTTGGTTGTTTTGTTTTTGCAAATTAAGGGAGGGGGTATGGACAAAGACAGGCAAAGGCGATAGGTTGGGGGAAGACCGTAGTTTAGGTCCGAGCCCGCCTTCGGAGCGGCCGGCACCACCGCACTCCCTCCACAACCTCACGGACCATACCCGAGGCTGGCCAGCTTCACATGCCGGCCTGCTTGTGCTGCAGTTCCTGGTCCGCATTGCCTTGCCATGCCTTGTTGCCTGCCTTGTCATAACCCCATGCCTGCTACCCCTTATTTGCATTGCCCCTGTGTCATCATCCTCAACCATGTGCGCCAGGATCATCCAGTGTTTTGCAAGGACTGCCCTGCAGGCAGCCTCACCACGGGACTGCGTTTGCGCAGCCCATGCATCCATTTTTTGTGTTCATTCCTGCACCAATGGCTTTCACTTTTTTCTTGCACAGATCACCGGTCCTGGGCCATGGTTAGTGTAAATATTCGTTAAGATTGTAAATAAGTTTAACCCACCTGTTGTTTGTGTTCGCGCCGGCAATTTATTTAAGTTGTCCGTGTGAGTCTGTTAGTTAGTTACGCAGCGCATTAGGTTATTTATTTTTGGGACATGTATAATAAAAAAAAAATGTCGCACTCAGGGATCCGAAGGTAAAATGTACTTGGGGAAACTTACACATGCTGGTCACAACGTCAAATTTGACGACTCGGGACGAGTCTGTAAAAATGGGAGGGGGTAGTGTTACGAATCTGGAAGCCTTGTGCACACATTCAGGTCCCCATAGCTCAGTTATTTCGATAAGTAAATGTGGATAGATAGCTCCCTTTCCATTGTCTAATGGGTAATTAAATGTACGTATGCGCTGTGAGTTATTTTTATAGATTGGATTTTTACACTTCTAACAATGCCATCTTCACTTCCATCCTGACGCCATAACGCTCGCGGCATTCTTCGCGCGCTCACCAGCAAGCGCGTGCATGGGCGGAGCCTAACGTAGGCATGGCGTCCCTCCTTAGCCAATCGGCAAGGAGCGGGCGTCTCACCCTCCCCGTTTTCGACTCAACACGATCGCCATTAAGCACGCGGCCAGAGGTGAGGAGGTGGGCGGAGCCACGAACGCCTCTGCTCGGGACTCCGCCCAGAAGGGTGGGAGTTGCCCCGCCTACCGTGCGTCTGTCCAATGGAGGGCGGCCAGGGAATCGCGCGATGGTTCTGGCCAATCAAGAGGCGAGTGGTCAGGGAAAGAGGCCCCTCCCTCCTAGAGAGAAAGGGTTGGTGATTTTGGACGAACGGGGAGATTGATCTCGTCCTATCGCCGGCGTCTGCTCTCATCTCGTCCTGTCACTGGAGTCTGGTTCTCCATCAGCTCGAGCACGTGGTCTGCTGGCGCTGGGCTGGTCACATCTCGACGCCGGCCTGGTTCGCTCGTCTCGTCGAAGACCGCACAAGGCGGGAAGGTCCCTTTCGGTTCTTTTGCGTGTGCGTCTGTCTGTGGGCCCGTCTTTAAGTAGGAACTGTTAAGTGCTTGTGCTGTACATGATTTCATTTCTTTATAGTCGGTTTAACTCTGCTCTTGTGTGTTCCCTTCCCCACCTATTGTAAATAAATATCCCCTGTTAAATGTCTCAGCTCGTTTTTGTGTTTCTTTTATTGGTTTAGCAAGGTGCGTGTTGGGGAATTGAAAAGGCCGTTGTTGCCGTAGTGGTGTGTATTTGGACCGACGGGACCTCGGTAACCGCCCGCTCGGGTTACGCACGGGTCGAGCACGGAAACGACTCGTCCCGTTCGAGTCCCGTCGAGGGTGTGAATACTCGGTAGTTCGCCACGTGGGCCTCTCGGTATTTTGAAGTTTGGCAAATAACCCTGTACCACGTGGTTGATTTATTGACTATTCGCGGTCCTGTAAGGGACCCGTACCCTCGGAGTTTTCCGAAAGGTTTGATCTAGATTCCGGGTGTTCGGTAGAGTCGACCCTACTGCTCCACTTAGCGGTCGTGCTCGCAACCGACGCCCGGCTCCACAACAATATGACTAAACCAAATAATTATTCATCTAACCATGCAGGGCCATGTCAGAATAAGTGAACATTCTTGATTATAAACGACCTTTTCAAAAATGTCTTGTAAATATACTTCCATACTGCAAAATGCGTTGCTCGTATAGTGCTAAGAGAGTTTCTTGTGTACCAGCAAAGCATTTTTCAGTATGGAACACAGTTGGTGCAGGAAGATGGTGCCGCATGCAACCCATCCAGAATGACCTCCGGTTGAGAAGCTGCAGAAAATCCGACCTCTGCCAAATAATATGCAAGAGCTGCAATAAAATCTCCTCCACATTTGAGAATATTTGGATTAGGCAGTCATGTCTCATGGTTTGACACCTTCACCAAGCAAAAACCTGATGACTCTTGATTGCATCTATATTCCATAATTTATTGACTTATTTTTTTGCTATCTCTGACCTACTTTTACTTCAATCCTACTATGATGACTACTATTTGTGTATACCAGATGCCAGTGTATATGCAGTAGGTGTACATAGAATCTTCAGGATGTTTGTTAAGCACAGTTGAGATGTGTTCTAAAGACAGATTGACGTGCTCAGCACTTGATTCACTCTAGTTTACAGATGAATGCTTTAAATAGGACATGTATCCCGTTACAGGCAAGCGGGCTATGGAAACCTCGAGCTGCCCACCACTAGCTTCACAATGGTGCTTTGAGGTATGATTCACGTTTTCAACTTTCATTGGAAGGTGTGCTCGGGTTTCTGAAAGTAATATGGTGTGTTAAAATCGTTGAAACTGCTGAAGACTTTAAAAAAACAACCTCAAACTAATATATATTTGATATTATTGATGGCAATGGATGTTTCGCAGCTCATATGTTCAGCTTGTTGAAATGCAAACGCTGCTAGGATTAGGTTTGAGATATAAAGGTTTCCTCCCATTAAGTTCAATAATACAAAGTGGAGTCGGGAAGATTTGCTGCTGCTTTAAAATGGAGCGATTCCAACAAGGTGGTTGAATTAAAATCTCTCCTGTAAATCAGATAATTTTACTTTGAACGAGAAAATAACATTAAACAAGAGTGAGAATTGCTTTGCGACACATGTCCCCTACCAATGTAATATTTTCTAAGTCTAAAAAGGGTATAACTCTTTGAAAAATTGACGAAACGCCCTGAAACTCGAACTTCTTCTGTAACTTATCGTATGAAATCCATGTACCAAGTTTCAGTTGAACATGTTAAAGGGTATGGGAAAAAAAAGTCTGAAAAACCACAGATAGGATGGACAGACAGACGGAAGGACAGATGGAGAGATGGACAGACTGAGAGCAAACCTATTGTCCCCTCTGGTGAATCCGAAAGGTGACTCATAAATGAGTTCCCTTACAAGAAACTTCAGCAGAGGTGGCCATTAGGGCTTAGGCCCATCAAGCCTGCACAATGGTGATCCGTGTTCTATCGTTTGATCGCTATTTTGTAAGTGTGTTGGACTGTTTGCACAAGTGCATCGGCAAACCAAACTACAGTACAAATTTTTGTGCTGTCAATTTCTGCAAGGCATTTTATCACGTTAACCATACGACTGTGGTTGAAAAGATTATTCAAGTTGGAGTGAACCATGCAATTCTGTCCACAATGTCAAACTGTTCGGTGCATTGGAGCTACTTCCGATTCATTTTAATTCTCATGTGGTGTACTGCAGGGCAAGAAACTTTGGCTGATCATCATCTTCTTCATGATGGTCAATGATGCCACTACTGCATGCATACACTGATGGACATACATTGATGACCTCAGTATAATTGAAATATTGCAAAGAACTGAAGTCCCACGTCTATTAATTACCTCTTTTAATTAAGAACTATTAGAACATATTTTTCCTTTTTTTTCTGGTTCTGCGCATCGTGATTAGTGGTAAAGAGAAAAGTCCCACATTGCAAAGAAGAAAAAGTCCCACGTGGCAAAGAGAAAAGTCCCACGTGGCAAAGAGAAAAGTCCCATGTGAAAGAGAAAAGTCCCACGTGGCAGAGAGAAATGTCCCACGTGGCAAAGAGAAAAGTTACACGTGGCAAGAGAGAAAAGTATCACGTGGCAAAGAGAAAAGTCCCACGTGGCAGAGAGAAATGTCCCACTGATAAAGGGAAAAGTCCCACGTGATAAGAGAGAAAGTCCACACGTGGCAAAGAGAAAAGTTAACACGTGATAAAGAGAAAAGTCCCACGTGGCAAAAAGAAAAGTCTCACGTGGCAAAGAGAAATGTCCCACGTGGCGAAGAGAAAAGTCCCACGTGGCAGAGAGAAAAGTCCCACGTGATAAAGAGAAATGTCCCACGTGGCAAAGAGAAAAGTTACACTTGGCAGAGAGAAAAGTATCACGTGATAAAGAGAAAAGTCCCATGGTGGCAGAGAGAAATGTCCCACATGATAAAGAGAAAAGTCCCACTGATAAAGAGAAAAGTCCCACGTGGCAGAGAGAAAAAGTTACACGTGGCAGAGAGAAAAAGTATCATGTGGCAAAGAGAAAAGTCCCACGTGGCAGAGAGAAATGTCCCACATGATAAAAGATAAAGCCCCACGTGATAAAGAGAAAAGTCCCACGTGATAAAGAGAAAAGTCCACGTGGCAGAGAGAAAAGTTACCACGTGGCAGAGAGAAAAGTATCACGTGGCAAAGAGAAAAGTCCCACGTGGCATAGAGAAATGTCCCACGTGTCAAAGAGAAAAGTCCCACGTGGCAGAGAGAAAAGTTACACGTGGCAGAGAGAAAAGTTACACGTGCAAAGAGAAAAGCCCACGTGGCAGAGAGAAATGTCCCACGTGTCAAAGAGAAAAGTTACACGTGGCAGAGAGAAAAGTTACACGTGGCAGAGAGAAAAGTCACACGTGGCAGAGAAATGTCCCACGTGTCAAAGAGAAAAGTCCACGTGGCAGAAGAGAAAAGTCACACGTGGCAGAGAGAAATGTCCACGTGCGAAAGAGAAAAGTCCACGTGGCAAAGAGAAATGTCCCACGTGATAAAGAGAAAAGTCCCACGTGGCAGAGAGAAAAGTCCCACATGGCAAGAGAAAAGTCACGTGGCAGAGAGAAATGTCCCACGTGGCGAAGAGAAAAGTCCCACGTGGCAGAGAAAAGTTACACGTGGCAGAGAGAAATGTCACACGTGGCGAAGAGAAAAGTCCACGTGCGAAGAGAAAAGTCCCACGTGGCAGAGAGAAAAGTCCACGTGGCAGAGAGAAAAGTCCCACGTGGCAGAGAGAAAAGTCCACGTGGCAGAGAGAAAAGTCCACGTGGCAGAGAGAAAAGTCCACGTGAAAAAGAGAAAAAGTCCCACGTGGGAAGAGAAAAGTCCACGTGGAGAGAGAAAAGTCCACGTGGCAGAGAGAAAAGTCCCACGTGGCGAAGAGAAAAGTCCCACGTGGCAGAGAGAAATGTCCCACGTGTCAAAGAGAAAAGTCCCACGGGATAAAGAGAAAAGTCCCACGTGGCAGAGAGAAAAGTTACACGTGGCAGAGAGAAATGTCACACGTGGCGAGAGAAAACTCCCACGTGGCAGAGAGAAAAGTCCCACGTGATAAAGAGAAAAGTCCCACGTGGCAGAGAGAAAAGTTACACGTGGCAGAGAGAAATGTCCCACGTGGCAGAGAGAAAAGTCACACGTGGCAGAGAGAATGTCCCACGTGGCAGAGAGAAAAGTCCCACGTGATAAAGAGAAAAGTCCACGTGAAGAGAAAAGTCAACGTGATAAAGAAAAAGTCCCACGTGGCAGAGAGAAAAGTTACACGTGGCAGAGAGAAAAGTCCCACGTGGCAGAGAGAAAAGTCCCACGTGGCAGAGAGAAAAGTTACACGTGGCAAGAGAAAACTCCACGTGGCAGAAGAAAAGTCCCACGGATAAAGAGAAAAGTCCCACGTGGCGAAGAGAAAAGTCCCACGTGGCGAAGAGAAAGTCCCACGTGGCGAAGAGAAAAGTCCACGTGCAGAGAGAAATGTCCCACGTGTCAAAGAGAAAAGTCCCACGTGATAAGAGAAAAGTCCCACGTGGCAGAGAGAAAAGTCCACGTGATAAAGAGAAAAGTATCATGTGGCAGAGAGAAAAGTCCCACGTGGCAGAGAGAAATGTCCCACGTGTAAAAGAGAAAAGTCCCACGTGATAAAGAGAAAAGTCCCACGTGGCAGAGAGAAAAAGTCCCACGTGATAAAGAGAAAAGTATCATGTGGCAGAGAGAAATGTCCCACGTGGCGAAGAGAAAAGTCCACGTGGTGAAGAGAAAAGTCCCACGTGATAAAGAGAAAAGTATCACGTGGCAGAGAGAAGTCCCACGTGGTGAAGGGAAAAGTCCCACGTGGCAGAGAGAAAAGTCCTACATAGCAAAGAGAAAACTGTGCCCATGACAACAATTTCACCCCATTATAATAAAATGGAATATGTTTGTGAAATTATTCCTGCCAAACCGCAGGATTTTTTCCAGATATCAGATTGAAACTTACACAGTGTATTTGTATGTACGTGTGGCATATGTGTATAAAATCTGGTCAAAATTATTCAAAGGTCAAGGTCAATGTCATCCAAAACATGCAAAACATATAATCGGCCGAAATTAGAAATTGTATCAGCCAAGTTTGTTAGACACAACATTCTATCATGTAAAACACGTGATAGGTCAAATTTTGCGCATTACCAAATTGCTGTTTCCATGGCAACTATTGTTTATTTGGACTTCGCAAGTAGCGTGCTCTGCATGACATCTTTCATATTTTTCTGTTTGCTTATTTGTCTGTGAGAAGGATATCGCAAAAAGTTATGGATGAATTCAGCCGAAATTTGGTGGATAGGTTTGGAGTTTGCCAAGGACGAATCGATTCAATTTTGGTGAAGGTCTGTATTCGGATATGAGAATTAAAATAATATATTTTAAAGTGATTCTTCACCATTGAGAGATAGGACCAAAAGATGCTGTACATGTAGCACGATATCTCAAAACATTATTGATGGATTTGGATGAAACTCAGTGGACAGGTTGGGTGTCTGCCAAAGACGAATAATTTCTATTTTGGTGAATATTTAGATCCGGATATGAGGATTTTCTAATTTTTACTGCTGCCACCAAAGGTGGACAGAGGTTATGCTTTCACCCCTCTCTGCTTGCTTTTCTGTCTGTCTGTCTGTGAGCAGGATATGCCAAAAAGTTATGGATGGGTTTGGACGAAACTTGGTGGATAGGTTTGGTGTGTGACAAGGACGAATTAATTAGACTTGATGAAGATCTAGATCCAGATCCGAGAATTTTAAAATTAATTCTTCACCCTTTGAGACAGAGCCAAAAACGATATATAGTATAATATTTCATAAAGTTTTGGATGGATTATGACAAAACTCGGTGGATGATTTGGGTATGTGACAAGATTAGATTTTCTTCAAAGTCTATACGCAGATCCCGCCTATCAGTGGGATACAAAATGTAAATTGTTCAGCCTGGCAGAGGTATGCCCTCTCCCGAGTGCAGTTGTAGTTTGTTACTCCTTCACAGCCAAACCGTAGCACTTTGAGATCCCAGATTTTGGGTGTAGGTACTTCAGAATCTATGCAAGGCTTTAAGCTACCACACTGTCTTTGAATGCCGTTTTGAGGCCACCAAAGTCCGCTATAGGGTGGATATTGGGATGTCGAGTCAGGCAGTGCTGCCGCCTGCCCGCAGCCAAAAGGTAATCATTGAGGCCAATAACTCCATCACTTTTCAATGTCTAACACGTCCTGAAACATCGAATGGGAAAAGCTAACCACCACAAGTGCAATATCTCCACATGTTTTCAATGCATGACATGTGCTGGAATCCCTGCGGCGTGGTTTTCCTTTTTCTGTGCAGCGCTGGTTTTCAGACATATTATATAGGTTGTCCCAAAACTCACCTAAGGGATTTAGAAAGTAAATAACACATATTTCTGTTTGTGTTAATCATCTGTTTTTCTTTTCTTTTGCAGAATTTAGGTTAGGCATTTAGAAATTACCATGGAAAAATTCACAATGAACAGAACGGCAAAATCGTGGAATTTTAATTTAAAATTTTCATCGATCATATTCCCACTGCACCAAAGAGGCATACTGCCGACAACTTTCAATGCCAGAAATCCACCGTCTCAGATTAATGATTCGTCGAGTTGAATTCAGACGTTTTACATAGGGTCAGTAAGAGTGACTGCCAGATCTGGAAGAACCACTGTCAGTCCGTTTCGCGAGATTAATCGTGACGTGTACTGGAATAGTGCGTGTCAAGAAGAACCAGGAAGCATGATCCGCAGACGTTCTGACCAGTTGGGGATGTCTCGGATGTACTGTATCGGGCATACTAAGAAAAGCGATTATGGCACCTGTACCCTACAAAGTGCAATTGTGGCAAAAGTTGAAACCGACTGATCATGCGACAATGCTTAAATTACTCAGTCGCAAATTCAGAGGTTGGTCATGAAGATGAAAGCGAATTTGTTATAAACTGATTATGAGTGACGAAGCTCTTTCCATTTGAACGCGTTTTGTGAATAAGCAGAACTGTACTTCTGGGATTAGAGAGTGCTAGTGCTATGTCATAACCGTGAGTTGCATTCTCTCAATGCACTGCTTGGTATGGTGTAACGTCAGGAAGAGTGATTATTGCCCTTATTTTTTTGAAAATGAGGTATGGACAGTGGCAACTGACGGCGCTAGTGAGCGGTATCGGAGCGCATGCTCGATAATTTTTGGCGTCCTGCATGAAGGAATAAACTGAGGTGTGGTTCACAAGATGGACACTGCACACGGCACGAGCCACGGTGGAGTTTAAGGCAAATTTTTGGCACACCCGGATATTTTCGTAGATATTCTTCAGATTCTATTTGGCCATCACATTGGCTCTCACTGTTCTTGACTGCAAATAACGATTAATTCTCTTCGGCGTTACCCTTAAAGGAGCGTGATTATACATCATAGCCCCATGCAATTCAGCGCTCAAGACAACATCTGTGGCAGAAATTCCGCAGGGATGAGCTTAAGACAGAAGTTATTGTCGCTATGTCATTATCTAGGTAACTTCGCTGTACAGAGAAGAGGGCCATCGATACCTTAGAGACATCAATATCCATGAAACGCAAATATGTGAACTCTAAGCTTTGGGACACCCATTTATACTCGATCAAATAAGATAGCAAATTTAATATCTCCAGTCCAAGTTCTTAGTTATATCTGTCTCTGTGGTATCGCACAACCAAAATAGGATATTTCATCTACTTATTTATACTCTACACGTCAATCTGTGAAAACCACGGCCCACAACGATATATAAAATCAGATGACCGTTTTGCAAACGTTTCATTTTCTAAATCCCAAGTTTGAATTTTGGGTACACTTTTAAACCCTTGTATAAGGGTGTCACAGCAAAACAAATATATAATAGACATACAAATTATATTTTCATCTGCAACAGCCGACACGGTCATTGTAGGGGATGGTTTGGGATGAAAATACTATTATTGGGTCTACACAAAAGACTATTGGCTTGGATAATTGAAATTGCTAGAAATATTCGGGTGGAGCACGTATGCATTTCTTGTACTTGATAGAGCCACACACAATATGCGGCCCACCGGAAATATTAAATTGTGATATAAGATAACTATGATTTATCTCATTTATTACGACCACATGAATTCGCAACCGTACAGCTCGCACTTGTCCGAATCCACTGCCCTGCAAAGGTTGTCATGTTCCCATCTTTGGGAAACGTTTCTGAGGATGTTCTGGATTTCTCGGTGGAATGTTTTTCTTCAGCTGATCAAGTCTTGAAGGCTAGGATTTCATAGACTAACTGTCCTTAAATTTGCATACATGACGTTATTTTTCTGTAACACCAACCCCCAAGAAGAGTCTGGAGGAGTAGAGTCCAGGTTTTGGAATAAAGAGATAGAAGCTCCATTCTAAGCGTGCATCCATTCAATTCTAAACCACTGCCCCCAACCATTTTCAAATATCATTTTACAAGGTTAATTCTCTGTGGGAAACCAGCCAACACCGGATTTCAAAATCCATGGCCGGTTCAAAGCCTGTGAAACAGGCCACACCGATTTCAAATATCCATTGACAATTTAATGCCTTGAAACACGCCACACCAGATTTCAAATATCCCATTGAAGTTTTCAATGCTCTGTGAAACCACGCCACAACCCGATTCAAAAATATCCATTGGGTCAAGTTATTGCTCTGTGAATAGCCCACACCGATTTCAATTATCCCATTGGTCAAGTTCATTGCTCTTGAAACCTACGCCCAACCGATTTCAAATATCCATTGGTCAAAGTTCTTGCTCTAATGAAAGCCCACACCGATTTCAAATATCGTATTTGGACAACGTTCAATGCTGTGAAACCAGCCCAACCCGATTTCAAAAATATCATTGTCAGTTATTGCTTGTGAACACGCCACACCCGTTTAAATATGCGATGGGACAAGTAGTTTTCTGAGACTAGGTGAGCAGGGGAGGTATAGAGAAGGAGAAGAGTGTCGCACTCAGGCTACTTCCCTTTGTACGAAGGGTGGGTGAGAGGGGTAAAAGTTGTGTGGACGGATTTTGACGAAATTATGGTTTGGACAGGTTTAGTTGATTATCGCACTTGAGTTGGACAAAATGATTCGACTACTTGTGCCAATTAGATCCTAGGATATCGCCAGTGAGTTTTGATCATTCTACTTCTTTACAGTAAAGATCGCATTATTCTTATAGCTCCACTGAAGAAATGGGGCCAAAAGACATGTAGCAATGAAGGGATGAAATGTTGTGGACGGTGTTATGAAAAACGTGGATGAGTTGGTGAGGTGACAAGGACAATAAGAAGGCATCAATATCCCATTACACTCAATCTATGAAACCACCCACAGATAATTCCCAGGAATATCTGAAACACCAACAGATTAAATTTATTCAGTACATCCTAAAACCACCCCACACCAGATTCAAATTTCCATTGAACACGGTTTTCATCTCTGTGAACACGCCAGAAGGATTTGGAATTTATCTTTGATCTTCATTGCTCGGGTAAACCACGGGGGCACACAGTAAATACCCTTGGGGGACACGTTCATTTCTCTGTGAAACCACGCACACCGATCAAATACCGGGAACAAGTTTATTGGGCTCTGTGAAACACGGCCACAAGATTTTCAAATATCCCATTGGACATCGTCAATGCTGCCTGGTGACAGGCCACACAGATTTAAATATTCATTGACAAGTTCATGCTCTGTGCAACACCCACACAGGATTTCAAAATCCCATTGACACGTTCAATGGTCTTGAAACACGCCACAGATTTCAAATATCCATTGGGACGTTCATTGCTCTGTAAACGGCACACAGATTTAAAACCGTTTGGAACGTAATGCTCTGTGAAACCAGCACACCAGATTAAATATCCTTGGACAACGTTCAATGCTCTGTGGAAACCAGCCACACCCATTTCAAATATCCCATTGGTCAAGTTTCTTGTCTGTGAAACACTCCAACGATTCAAATTCCATTGGGTCAGTTTATTGTCTGTAACCACGCCACACCGATTCAAATATCCATTGGTTCAAGTTATGCTTCTGTGAACAGCCAACATTTCAAATACCCATTGGGACAGTTATGCCTGTGAACACGCCAACGATTTCAAATTCTTGGTCAAGTTTCTTGCTCTTGAAACGACGCCACACCAGATTCAAATAATCCATTTGACACGTTCAATGCTCTGAAACACCACGATTCAAATATCTTGGACGTCTTGCTCTGTGAAAACCCAACAGATTTAAATATCCCATTGACAATTCAATTGGCTCTGTGGCCACAAGATAATTCAATATGGAATCTCTGTGAACT
>CM068954.1:170673314-170697007 GCA_035128595.1 Eptatretus atami | reverse complement strand
ACTTTCAAAATCAACGATTAAACTTAAAAATAACTACAAGGTTGATTTCACAATTGATAATTCATTTAGAGAGTTATTGGGTTTCTTATAAAAAAAGATTGAAATAAAATGGACGTTTTACAGTGATAATGTCATTTCAAATATCCTCAGGAATAAATTTGGTATTAATTCACTGTGATTTGATTGATGGTGCTTATAATGATGAATAAAAACAAATACAATATTTTCATTCAGCGCATACTCAACACCCCAATTGTTTATAAAATTCAATATGGAACCCAAAAATCTGGTTTATCTCCCTGTGAGGAAAACCATACACAGTAAATTTAGGATAACCGACCAAGATAATCGTGTGATTTCTTTTAATGAGAAGTTTAATATCCATCAGAATTCACCTACGTGAAGTTTTCCAATAAATACATACGATGGTTATTGTGAGGAAACACGAGTTGGGAAAATATAAAATAATTACAGGGGATGGGATGTTCCTTTCCCCATACTACAAGGTGAAGGTATGTATCTTGGTAGAGGATACTATAAACCTAAAGACAAGGGGTGTAGGACATCAGTTTAGAGGAGATGGGATAATTGATTCTAATGGGTACCGGTTCAACTATTCTGAAACATAAAGACCATTGGTTCAACTGCTTCTGCTGTGGGAAATGTAGCAGGTGCTGTAAAGAGCATAAAAGATGCCAAAAGGATCTCATAAATTACAGTAATAAAATAAAATTTAAGAAAGGCAAAACTCAGTTGTCTTCCAAGAACGACAGAAAATAATTCAAATACTTGGGTCGGGGTTTCAAAGTTTTTAACATCTTTTTTCCTAAAATAAATACAAGTATGGAAGCATTGATAGTATTATGATTTGGATGATTCCATTGTCATCTCAAATCCACTAAAAAGAGATTACTTCAAGGTAAATGCAATAACTGGAACAGACTGGAATGCAAATGGGTACAAAAAGTTTTGAAATAAATAATCAACAAACCTATTTGAATCTACCCGAAAGTTTCTTGTTGTGTAAATTGAAATTCCATAAGGCTGGGAATAACACAAACGCTACACTCGTAAATGATTTTTTCTGGAAAATGTTTGATAGTGTTCGTTTGTACATTGGACACAAGAAGTTGAAGTGGTTTGAATTATGTCTCTGCTGTATCTGAAATGATGAAATTTACACTATATACATTCAGTGATAGAATGGGAAAGGGGGCTGTAGAAGGTTTTATTCCTGATATGTCAACGGGAACAACCACAGACCCTGGAATACTCAAAGGAAAGGACGTATACTGATGATACAAAAGCAGTTAATAGTTTTTACTGTGGCAGTTCCTCTTAAAGGTATATTTGGATTTTGTGATCATGATAAAGTTCTGTATGGCTTAAAATTAGATTTCAACTACAAAGGAATGATAATGAAAATAGATTACTTTTTTGGTGTTGGTAGTGCTTTTGGTGATCAGAATAAATTTGTAATCTATGAAATGAGTTGGTATATTAGTGAATATACTCCTAATCTTAAAACAGAAGAGATGTTGAATAGAAGACTAACTCAAAAACCACTCAGTGTATCATACCTCAAAAGAAGATGTCAACACGTTAAACTAACCAAACCACTTACACGTGGAATTTGGGTGTTCTGGAAGGAAAGCCACGATATCTGTGGATCATTTTTTAAAACCAGATGGCGATACTGCTACTGATAAGATAATGCATTGAGTGATAATGCTAAGGTGAAATGACTTCTGTTTTTCTAGATGGAACATTTTATCCACGGAGATAGATTGGAAATTAATTGGGAAAAAAATGATTATGCTGAAGCATACAAGTCTTACCAAAAGTTGTGTGGAAAGTAATGGAAATAAAGACCTATTTTGGATATGACAGATTAAAAGTTTGTATACAATCTATGCGTTTGACCTGAGTGCTCAAAAGAAACTGTAAAGTCTAATTGAGTGGATACTTCCGATACATTGAAGAGGAGAGAGTGAGAAGTTGATGCATATTGTTTGCTTTTGGAAGAAACAGAATTACAGATTAATACAGATAATGGTGTTATTGATTAGTCTCACATAATTTTTTGTTAAATAAATGAGTGGCAAAGTACCAACTGGGGTATATGTTAATCAATCAATCTTCATAAACTATCATCTTGTGTTCAAAATCAAAAGCCTTGTATGATTAACATTAATACAATTCAGAGAATTGGGCAGAAGAATTGATGTTTGCTCACAAGAGAACAGGTTAAATCTTGAACGATACTGGCTCACTTAAAATTAAAATGTCAAAACAATGTTGAAAAAATATTCAATAAGAGAGACGAGTGGGGATTCTCCCATTTCTAATTCCTTTATTTGCTGGTTTAAGTGCGTCTGGAGCATTGACGGGTGGTATTTCAACAGCGGTGAAAACTGCCAACGAAAGGAAGGCTCAACTCCGGGCTCAAAAAGAATTGGAAAGACATAACAAAGAGTTGGAAACAATTAGTGGAAGTGGTGTAATTGTAGATTTTGCTGAAAAACTGAAGGTCTGCCTGACAAAGCGAGATTGTTAGTTGGAGATATGCTTTCTCTATCGCACAAGCAGGTGTAAATTAACTAAAAGGGGTAATGGATTATATCTTTCTCATAATAATATGAGCATTGATGAGTGGTTTAAAGAATTTGAAAGAATACACATCAAATTTACAACTTGTCAATATTGTAAAAATTAAAAATTCATAATGTGGTTATTTGTATGAGAGATGAATTAACAAATGTGCTAAACGTACAAAGAATATTATTATGAACTTGAAGATAATAATGGAAACGGTTCTCATTGGGTTTGTATTTTTAATAGTCAAGACAAATATTATTTTGATAGTTTTGGTCTTCCACCACCTGTTGAAGTCATAAAATTCTTACAGAATGGTGTTTATCAAACATTTCAAGTCCAAAATTAAATTCCAAGTGTTGTGGTCAATTAATGTCTATATGTGTTATTTCAACTCAACAAAAATAAAAAAATTTTATGACATATTTTTAATAATATAAATGACTTATGTTGGTAAAGATGGTTCTATCTTTGGTGTATCCCAAGAACTGGATATTGATTTATCAAATTATTAACAAAGGCACAGGCTGAACGACATAAATATAGTATAAAAAAAAATTAATATAAAATGCTTATAAATTAAAAAATTATCCAAGCCCGACTGACGCGAATGACTTGGTGAGATTAAGCGATTTATCCAATATATATATATATAAATAAAACGCCTTGTGTATTCCAAAGATACAGAAGTGTTGATTTTATCTCCAGGTCATACAGAATTCACAGTTCGAATTAAAATAAATTTTTTGTAAAGAAGGGCCTATCGTTTGTATGAGAATAGAACAATGGGGTATGATATGAATGATGTAGGGTATAATTGGTCATTTAAAATTGACCTAGAAGACCTGGAACAATTAAATCAGTCCTCGTAAGGAAAATATTATCCACTTGGTATAGAGAATGAGTTTTGTGGAAGCACGATTAGTAAACAACAAATAAAAGAATTTAATAAGGGTAAATCATGAAAACAGAAAAACAGGATTATATATAATAAGTAAGGAAATACAAAATGATTTAACTATGGGAAGATGTTTCGTGTCATAATTTATTCTCTAACATATATTTCTAATACATAAATGACAGCAAGAAGCTTCAAGAAAATTATCATTTCTGTGTCCAAGCATACCTTCAGAAAAGGTATTCGGTATTTTAATAAATATGTTCTACAACATAAGAATGAGGTATTTTCAATAAAAGATTGGCATTATGCTGATGTTGATAAACGACAACTTTAGATTTAATTAGAATGTTAAATAATGAAAAAATTATAAAGTTAAGAAAACGTAAGGCTCTTTTAGGAATTCAAAAGAAATTTTATTGGTTTCCTGTTGTAAAAAAAATATATTTTAGATACAGGAATAACAAGAAATCCGATGAATATATGTATGATATTCTATGGGGTGTAAGCGATTCAAGGATAGTAAGGGACGAGGAAGGAGTTGAGAAGAGAGAGAGAGGAGGAAAAGAAGGAGGAGAGGGAGAAGAAGAGAAGAGGAAAGGAGAAGAAGAGAAGAGGAGAGGAGGAGAGGGAGAGAGGGAAGAAGAAGAGGAGGAAAGAGCAAAATGAATAAATATGAATATGGAACCAGTGAGATTAAAAAAGATTGGGGTATTACAGAAAATAACTCAACCCACCGAGGAGGAAAACAAAGAATTGACGTCTATTTCAATATTTCGACAAGACTATTGTCATCGGAAGATATTGACTTTGATTAAATTTTTTCATTTTTTTCTTAAATAAATGGAGGAGAGAGTAAAGATGTTTCTAAGGATTCATTATGTTTTAAAAATTAAGATTCAAATGTGCATGTTGGAAACTAAAAAGGTTTTTGCACTCTGTAGGAATTTTTTTCAAAAATGAGTTATTGTCTCAAATGTAAAAGAAAACTAATACTAAAAATATTTCATATTTTAAAAGTAAAATAACAGGGTTATACAAAAGGTATATGTTCGGTGTGTGTTCAAAAAATCAATTTATCTCCAAACACAAACTCGGAGGAGATATACAAAAGTTTTTATCAGGAAGTAATTTACAATACTGGAATACCAGGGGAATTACATGTCCAGGGTATTATTTCTGTGGTCCAGGCACAAACTTGGATAAAAGATTAGATGAGGCAGACAATCCTAATCATGGAGTAAGCCCATCAATAGGGTTGATGAAGTGTGCATGAGCACGATATTGATATGGGAATACCACAACTTTGAAAAAAGCATGAAGCCGATAGAGAAATGTTGTATAATTTGTCTCTGATACAAAATCCAACCTTGAGAGAAAAAGTTGATAGGTTCATCGTGAAGAAGATGATCAGTGCTAAATTGAAACTTGGGCTTGGAAATCTAAAAAACTTATAGGCTCTAATGATGTCATTAAGACTGAAGACAATTAGCTGATGAATTACATAACAAATATTCACAAAGTTTCGTAGAAGGAAGGTTTATCCAAGGAAGTTGATTATATCTGGTCTGCTGATTTGATTGAACTCAATAATGATAAGGGGTACAAGTATGCTTTAACCGTTATTGATTTGAGGAGTAGATACGCATGGGTTGTCCCTTTAAAAAACAAAACAGGTAATACTCTTATGATAGCCTTTCAACAGATATTTAATAAAAGTAAGAGAAAACCTAAAAAATTGTGGACTGATGAGGTGGAGAGTTTTTAACAAGACATTTATGAATTTTCTAAAAAATAACAGCATTACATTATACAGTACCTTTAATGAAGGAAGGCCGTTGTTATTGAACATTTTAATTGTACCTTAAAAGAGAGACTATATAAAAAAATTCAACACAACTCGGTTCACAACAATGGTCATCTTTATTCAGGATATTGTGGATAAGTATAATGAACGATTCACATGTCAACGAATATGAAACCATCAGAAACATTTACAAATTAAATATGAAAAGAGATTAATGTCAGAAAACCTAAGTTCAAAGTTGGTGATATCGTCAGAATATATATTGGTGGAAATCTCATTTTGAAAAGGTTATAAAACGATGGACGAACGAACTTTTTTAAAATTGTTTATGTAATAGATACGGTTCCTTGGACTTATAAGATATATGATTTAGAAGGGGAAGAGATTTTTAGGTTCATTTTATTCACAGGAATTACAAAAGACAAAACTAAGCAGATAATACCCATGGGAGCAATGGGTTGGCGCTTCACTCCCTCCTACTATACACCTTTGTGGGCACTCGAGGGCCAAGTCCGAGGTGTATAACTGATATAATGTGTGTCAAGGGGGACGTTCTTAGATCTATGACCCAAAACACAGAATCCTCAACTGAATAGTCAAGGCTTAACTTTGTTTGTTGATTGTGTTGTGTGTGTGTGTTGTGTGTGTGTGTGTGTGTGTGTGTGTGTTGGTGCAATGGGTTGGCGCTTCACTCCCTCCTACTATACACCGTTGGGACACTCGAGGGCCAAGTCCGAGGTGTATAACAGGTGGCATCTGTCGTATATAATGTGTGTCAGGGGGGACGTTCTTAGATCTGTGAACCCAAAACACAGAATCCTCAACTGAATAGTCAAGGCTTAACTTGTGTGTGTTTGTTGTTTGTGTGTGTTGTGTGTGTGTGTTTGTGTGTGTGTGTGTGTGTGTCCCAACCCTCACATTCAAAATCTCAACCAACCTCACATTCAATCTCACCCAACCCTCACATTCAAAATCTCAACCCCAAACCCTCACATTCAAAATCTCACCCCCCACCCCAACCCTACATTCAAAATCTCACCCCCACCCCAACCTCACATTCAAATCTCAACTCCACAACTCACCCCACCCAACTCACATTCAAAATCTCACCACCAACTCACATCAACTCAACCTCAACCAACCCTCCCCAACCAATGTCTTTTTCAAAATGAGATTTCACCTAATATATTTTTTACGTTTTTTCTTCTTCCAATTCTGTCTTTTAAGGCTTTCAGATTTGATGACATAGAAAGGGGAGAAGAACTTTCCTGCACTTTCTTCCCAGAACTTTCTTGATCTTGCTCCCATCAAGCACCATCACAAAGAACTACATCGATAGGTTTAGATCCAAAGAGTGATAGCATTTCAAGTCTCCAAAATAAACCCAACTTTCCAAGTTTTCAAGGTATAACCACATTCCTGTTGAGGTTTCCAGATATGTATCACATTGTGAGTTATCAAGCCAGAACCCACATTTCAAGTCTCCAAAATAAAACAACTTACAAAGTCTCTAAGGGATAACTCATTTCCTGATTTTTTCAAAATTTGTGAGTCTCCAAGGTTGGCCCCATATTTAGAACCATCTGGCAGAACCCTTTTCCTGAGTCTCCAAGGTAGTTATTTAAACCATCAAGGCAGAACTCATTTACTGATTTTTAAAAATTTGTGAGGTCTCCGAGGTAGGTTTCATATTTAAAACACCAAGGATAACTCATTTACTAATTTTTTCAAAATTTGTGATGTCTCAAAGGGTAGGCCCCATATCAAAATAAACATTTTAATTTAACATTATAATTTTTATACATCCATACCCAAAATTAAGAAACCCACATTTAATTTAGACCCAAAAAAATTTATAAAAAATACAACACCAGCATTTTTAATATTTTATTAATTATAATTTACCATTTAAAAATATTACAACAATTTTATATTCCCAACAATTTTTCTTTACAAAAAATTAAACAAATTAATCCATTCCATATTTAACAAAAAATAATTATATTTTTTTCATTAAAAAAAACATTATAAATTTTCAAATTATTAATTTTATATATTATATATATTATTTTTTTTATATTCAAATTTTTAATTTTAAAAATTTTATTTAACATTTTTTTAATATCATAAAACACATTTTTTATATAATATATACCCCCATTTTAAATTTATAATATATTATTTTTTTATCAATTAAATACAAATACATTTTATAAAATATATTATGTTCATTTAACACCAATTATTTTAATATTTTTTAATTTTTTTAAATATTGTTTTTAAATATTTTTCAATATTTTTTAAAATTTAAAAGAAAATTAAAATAAACAAATACATCAAACACAAAACCAAATTACACAAATTTCATTAACCACATAAATCATTAATTTTAATCATTTTAAATTTTTCAATACCATGTTTTTAACATTTTGATTATTATTTTTTGTTATCAACAAAAAAAAAAATTAACAAAATATTTTTTTAATTTTTAAAATCATTATTATTATTGGAACGATCTTGGCAGAACCCTTTTCCTGAGTCTCCAAGGTAGTTATTTAAACCATCAAGGCAGAACTCATTTACTGATTTTTTTCAAAATTTGGAGTCTCCAAGGTAAAACTTGTTATTCTGGCTCATCAAGTCGAGCTCTTCTGTGTGTCTTGGTCGATCACAAGGTCTCCAGGTATAACTCTGGTTGGGTCATCAAGGTCGAGCTCGTTCTGCTTGGGTCTTGGTCGCTCACAAGGTCTTTCAACCAAACCGACAATTCACCCCAATTGTGCCAAAATCGGTATTTTCATGTCGTATTTCAGATACAATTCCTGTGAGGAAAATAATAATGTTATTAAATTAAGTGTTTTATTTAATGAGTATGCTTAAATCAAACTCTGAAAATAGGAAAATAAAATCTTACCTCAATCGATAAGAGGTTGAATCCAGTTCATCAACTTGAAGGTTTAGTTCCATACAAGTAGTAGAACTCAAGGAACCTCAAAGTCATTCCACTAAAGCTCAGTACAGCAGTCCATTGTCAGAAATATTTTTTTAAATGGAGTCTGGGTTGAACCTTTTATAGAGAAAACTGGTTGCTATTCCTTTTTCAAAATGGAGGATTGTTTGAAAATGCCTGGGCAAGCCCAGACCAAGCCTTCGTTGGGAAATTTTTCAAAACCATAACATTCTAGAATTTCTAGTGATTTCTTTGGAGTCAGAGAATAACTGGAAATTATTAAGAGTAGGCGGGCTTAGTAAAAGTGGCGGGCTTAGGGAAAATGGGCGTGGCTTAAAACAGCACGAAAAGTGGGTGGGGCTTAGCAAAGTGGGCGGGGCTTATGCAAAAAATAATCTGAGCTCAGGAGGGGTCAAACAAGAGCATTAGAAGAAGTTTATCATTCGTAATGCACAAAAGGGTATCTTAAAAAATATAAAGATTCAAATGTTTATTTTTAAATATTTTAGATGGGGATATTATGCAAAGAAAATTAAACTATTGAAGAATTTGGAAATGAACAAATCTTTATAGGTTCAATGAGTGAGCTAAACAATATTGCATTGGTTATTTGAAAAAGAGTGCCCCTAGGCTTACATGTTTCAGATATTTCTTTAGAATCACCTTTAACAAATCACATTACTACTTTACTACTTGAACAAAATCTTTATCTTATTGCATTGGTTATTTGAAAAGAGTGCTCCTAGGTTAAAAGGGGAGACAAATTAATATACCTTGGGATAAAAAGGGGTTTATTTTAGGGAAAAAAATATGAATCGCTGAAAATCCCCATTCACTTACATGGGGAAAAGTAAGCCAGAATCAGTATATTCACCCTACTCCCGGTGTCCCCCCCCCCACGTGCCTCACGTGAGCCAATGACGGCCGTCCGGTAGATGGCAGTGCGTAACCAGACGGAAATGGCGACAATTGACGGAAATACCGAGTATTTCAATGGAAATTGTGAAACTAATGTGTTATATATGTGAAAACCATTGAATTTATTGCTTGACGGAAAAAACCAAGAAACGCTCTCCTCCATGTACGAACGAACGAAAGACGTCATTTCCGCCCACCATGCATTTCGCGGCCGAACGCTGAAAGCTAAGTTCTTCTTAGCCATCATTCTTTGCGGCCCCCTGCCACCTGTATCGAACTATTCATTCCTTCTGTTATATATAAAGGTGCTTATCACAATAATAACAAGATTTTTACATTTCAAATATTAAGTACGCTTTTTAATTGTTTTTCAACTGAAAAAGCATAAATTGCATATTTTAACATTAGTCTACTCATTTGCTTCACCACATGCGCTGTATTGAAGGATTTCACTTGTTGTCTTTGGTATGACTTGACCAGGGTTGAAACCACCAACCTCCCATACTAAGAGCAGAGAAAAGTCCCACGTGTTAGTTAGTCCACTCAAATAATGTTAGTCCACTCTTAACCATTACATCAAGGAGTCTTGTATTGACTTGGATTCTTATTGTATTTAGCACACAGTACTTTCACTTGTGGCTCCATAGTTTTTGTGTGCAAGATAAAACACCTTTTGCGAAGTCATTTTTGACTAAATCTTTTTTTTCCACTTGAAATATTTCAGATTTCCACATTTGGATGATATACAAGATAATTTAATTCCACTTATGCACTTACCTGGTCTCTTTGTCAACCTAGGTTAATTGGCGATCGATTGTTGGATATTGTATTGTACCACTGTGTCGTCGTCTCGATGCCGGTACTTCAATGGGAAATATACCTGGTGGTGGCCTGTCCCCTCTCAAAGCCAAGCTTTGGCAGGAATTTGTAATTTGGTCAGGGTGTGCCTGCGTTAACTCGCCGACTCTTCAGAAAAGACATCGTGGGGATGTTAACGTCTGCCAACTAATACTGGCAAGACGGGTCACCCAATTTAACGTTCCATCCGAGGGACGGCAAACCCAGATACAATGCCATGCCTGCAAAGCACCAACAGAACAGTTTATAATCGAACTCAGACTAAACAGCTTGGAGGTAAGTACTTCACTTCCGTGTCATCCTGTACCATCATATTATACCATTGTAATTTGCTCATTCCATGTTACATTTGAAAGAATAGCTTTATTATGTCCAGAGGTTTAGTGCAGGATTTTATCGGAGGACACATTTAATGTTTCTCCTGATTTTAACTTGTCAAATAAGTCATTGTTACTGTCTACTGAAGCCAAGGAATATGAACATTTAAAAAAACAGATTTTTTTTCCTGTTTCTTATTTAATTTTCTCCTTTCTTTTTCAGTGCACCTGTTGAACCTATGTTATATGAACTTGTACGACATTACCATGCTCTATACTCGATCATTTCCCTTAATACTTGATCTTTATTTTCTTGAATGGAGAAGTTATGGCACAGGTTATTCTTAAATATAAAAATTTCATTAGATGATTCGAGGATATCACAAAAGGACAGATCAAAAATCATATTTTCTGATAATTACAAAAATTGTAGTTCAAAGGCCAAAAAAAAACAAGAGAGCTCCATTTGGAGTGAACAAATACGTTTTAATCATTTCACTATCGGTGTCTGGAATTCTTCCCATTTTTTTTTTCCCAGTGAATCAAAACAAAGTGCAGAAGGTTTACAGTCTTTGTTCCTTTTGGTCGAAACCATGGAGTGTGATGTTGTCCTCTCGTTTAATGGTAAATGCATCATCATTCTCCCTCTTTTTGAACCTGCTGATCACAGGTGAGAGATACTTTGAATGATGTGCATTTGAGTCAAGGATTCATTTTTCCTTTTGTACCGAATGTCTGCCAATCAGTGCCTGAGGATGCGCCATGATTAAAACCAGTCTTGCTCATACCACTGCTTGTAGTCCAATGTGGTAGCTCGCCACCCCTACCACAGGAGGGAATTCATCATCATCATCATCATCGTCATCATCATCATCATCATCATCATCATAGTTTTACGGCCATTTCCATGCTTGCATTTCACAGTGTGTGTATTTCACGGTGTGTGTGTGTGCACATATTTTAACAGAGAAGGCAGGAGATGTGCCTGTGCTTTGGCTGCTTGAACGACTGCGTAACCGTGCTCCACAAATATTGGTCAACGTGCGTCATGGTTTGAACCCCTACCTCTGCCTCACCGCAGCACAGAGCAGGCACGAAGTCACTTCTTCTGTTTTGCGATAAGAAATTGCTGCTGTTCATCCATAATATGACCCGAAAGTTTGCATGATGTGATTTTAGGTTTATCTTCTCCATTAAATTTCCATGTAAAGTTGGATAAGATTGGAATATGATCTAATAATGTTAGTCAAAAGTCCTGTCCAAATAGCAATTTTATCTGTTTGATATTTCAGCCACTTTCTCACATATTCTTGCGTTGACAAGTCTGACTAGCACCACCCGTCGCACCAGAAGCTTTTGCTACTGCTGAAGATCACAGAGCTTATCAAATTCACACTGTGTTCAATTAACTGTTCTTTACCATTTATAAAAACCCAATGATTGCTCCTATCCGAGGCTGAACTTGGCGGCGCCACACGAAGGAGGCAAAACGTGGGAAAAAGTCTCTTATTTAAAAAAAAAAAGGTTTATAATAATGAAATACGACACAGGGATAAACAAGACAACAGATCCCAGGCAAATCTGGCACATGACAACAAATATGGGAGATGAGGCATGAAAAACTGAACTTGTATAAACTAGGAAATAAAGCCGAACTCCCGAATAGCGCCATTTACCAGACTCACACACAATGAACAATGGGGACAGGTGAGGGCTTGTGGCTGCCAAGAGCTGGTTGGTGATTCCACCACAGTGGCATGGTCATGTGGGTTGGCACAGCATGGACGAAGTGTTTTTCAGGGAGCGTTGGAGCTATGGAATGGCGATGTGGGAGGTGAGATGAGAGGAACTTCTCTTCCTCGGAGGTCAAAGCAAGACAAAGATGTTGACATTGCTTTGTGCAAAGTTCAACTGCTGCGTGGAGCATGGCCACGACCCTCATTAAATCTGGGACCACCCTCATGTTTGGCAAGTGCCTGTTATTGGTAGCCCACCGATAGTGGGTGGGGCCATCTTCCTGTCTGTTCAGTCCTGTGGGATGGCCCTCTACAAAAGTGTTCCACCTTCCTCCATGACTCCGCAGCAGACCTCACCACCACGGATTGCACAGCCTACCAGCCAAACAATTTGTAATGGTCATTCCTCCAAAAGGGAAATGTGCTTTCCAGTGTGCCTTTGGTGTTTAAATGCCCGGTGCCACAAGACCTCATCCGGCCTCGCCTGATTTACAGGTTTTACACAACAAGCGTACCCTACACTGTATTAAAGTTAACACTCACTGCCTCATCATTGCACATATTACAATACTACTTACTCTAACATTTTCCCTGTTTCAAGAGTAATCTAACCTTTGCAGACCAATGGACCATACAATTCTTACCTGAAGCTAGTTATGGACCCCCCAAACCACCTTCCACGTAAGAGGGGGGGATGGGGAGATTAAGAAGATGGCTGCTTGTAATGCTATGGACAGCTAAAGAAACCACCAGTATTCCAAGGTTCAGGCTGCGGCTAGTGAGTGGCCCAGTGAGAGTTGTGGGGAGGAGGGAGTGGGGGGGGGGGGTTCCGCTACCTTGCTTGGATGCTCGTAATCATGCTTACCTTTGGATATTCCTATAATCAAAATACATCATTGGTTTAATTCAGGTAGGAGAACAAAGAAGAATTTTCAGAAAAATCTTGAACCTTAATGGACAGAGCAGATCAGATCCAAACGAGAACATGTTTTACAGCGTGCATGAAGTTGGTCTCGGACTGAGCAAGCTTCGTTGCTCACTACAGAAACGCTAACCGAGCAGTATACGGGCTGGCCTCATCTGACTGGGCCTGGTTCCGTTCAACCGATTGGAGCAATGTTAACATGTTGGTCTTTTTACAACCAGGTAGTTGAGTAGGTAGGTCCTCGTCCTCTGGATGTGCTGCCGCTATGTTTTTTTTGAGGTCGGTTAATCCAGGCCATTTATTGTGAGATTGAAGATGACAAATTGCTGTGATATGTTGCCATTTCTCACATTTTGTACAAAATATATACGCTTTGAATTCCAGTTCTCCTTTTTCATTAGGATTGCCGCACATCTGGTTTTTCCTGGATATGTCCACCTTTTCGGTCCTTAAATCTCCGTTCAGCCGCGTTTTTTAATATCAAAAAATGTCTGGGATTTTTTTTATTTTTTTTTTACCTTATTTAAATGGTTAAACCATTTTTGTACATTTTCTTATGGTGATAAAATGTGGGTACGGAATGTTTGGACCATGACAGTTTGGTACGTCTGTATGACTCCATCATGGCATAATGGAGAGAGAAAGAGAAAGAAAGAGAGACTGACTGAGTCTGAGTCTGACTGTCCAGTGGGGTGCTCAGTCTGCAATTCAATGTCTTTTCTGAGTCCATACCATACACACTTGTTTGATATTCTTGAAGAGCTCTTTATTTGGTATTTTATTTTACGAGCCACAAACACGATGCCAAAAATGAAAGTGTAAATTCACTGCAGAACTAAAGACAAAATTCCAGTATTTTTGAAGTGGTTGAGAAGAATGGGAAGCTGAGTGCTCGGGATGTCGGCTGGTATTAGTGGAATGTACGTCTCTGTGTGAAATATAGGTTTTATTAATTTACAATCTCATGTTGACTCAGACAAGCACAATATTTCCAGTGATCATTTAGTTTTTCGATTGGAAGAACAGCGGTTTGCAGTCAAAATTTATCGAGGTCTGGAACACCTAATGAGACTGCTGTCCGTCCTTCAAGGCAACCACTGAAAGTCCGTCCTTCAAGCCCAAGCCACGAAAACCTGCTCTCTGGGCCCTTTCCCCTTACTCTTCACTGATTGGCCAGTGGAAACAAACCCTGGTTGTGTCAGATGAGTGAACGGATGCTACCCAGACTCCAAAAGACAGAAGCCTTCCACTCCCTCACTACAGTAGCCTTCCCCTCCCCCAGTGAGGGAGTCTATCCAAGCATCCTGGTTTCATGTAGGCGACAAAGTCCCGGATGTGGGCCGGTGTGCATACGGCTCGACCCCTGCGTGTGGTCCTCGATGGTGGGGCAGGCGTCAGCATTAGGGGTTGAGTCTCATATATAGTGTGGATGGCTGTTTGGTGGTGGGCGCAGCTGACACTGTCAGTTCCTCAAGGAAGGCTGGTTTGAGGCAGTCATTCATGACATTTTGGATCTGCCGTGGCGATGTATCGCAAAGGTTTTGTTTGTTCTGCTGATTACACTGAACAACAAATTTCAAAAATTTTTTTTACTGGAGATGTGTAAAGGGATTAAGACTAATTGGGTACGCTGATTTCAAAAATCATAACCGTTTGCCTGTATCACGTCAGGTTTCAGGAACAGAAATATTCCCATTGCCTAGAAGTCAGGATTTCAATGAAATTTACATATGTCTTTAACATGTCTATTTCGTACAATTGTTGTTAACTTGTGTTATATTTCTTTCTTTCAGATAAAGATGAGTAGGCGTTCCTGTACCAATCATCCTGACAACTTCTGTATGTCTGTGTCGGTATACCAAAAAAGATCAACAGCGAAGTATATCTACGCAGTGAAAATGAAGGCCGCCTACTTTCACTACTTCGGGTGTAAGGTGGGGGACCAAGAAACAGCTGGGCACCACACATCTGCTGCACAAGCTGTCACACAACCTTGACTCAGTGGTTGGGTGGCAACGCGCGAGCATGCCATTTGCGGTGCCCATGATATGCGTGAGCCGCAGAATCATCATGATGATTGTTATTTCTGCTGCACAAGCATCGCCGGCTTCAACAAGAAGAATAAAGGTCACAAAGTACGCTGACTGCGTCTCTGCTCGTAAACCTGTGCCCATGATGACGAGAACCCCGTTCCAACACCTCCAGCTGATCAGAACATAGCTGTAAGCAGTGGTGAAGAGGATGGTGATGATGAACCTTTTGAACCTGACACTCAAGAATCACACCTTCTGAACCAGGGAGACTTAAATGATCTTGTAAGAAGTCTCTCGCTGTCAAAGGCGAAGGCAGAGCTGCTTGGATCAAGGCTGCAGCAGTGGATCTACTTGAACCTAACACCAAGATATCCTTGTTCAGAGCACGTCACAGAGACATGGCTGAGTTCTTTGAGATGGAAGACACGATGACATTCTGCAGTGACATCAACGGTCTGTTGAAAGAACTTGGGTGTGATCACGATCCTGCAGACTGGCGCTCTTCATCGACTCGGGAAGAACAGCTTGAAGGCTTTTTTGCTCCACAATGGCAACGAGAAACCATCAGTCCCACTGGCTCACGCGTTCGGCATGACAGAGACCTATGAGACTATGCGGCAGCTGCTTGATTCCATCAAGTACAATGACTTCAACTGGCACATCTGCGGAGACTTGAAAGTGGTGGCGCTGTGTTAGGGCTGCAGTCAGGCTACACGAAATACATGTGCTTCCTTTGTCTCTGGGATAGCAGAGACGACAAGAATCACTGGACGAAGAAAGATTGGGAAGAGCGAAAAGAGCATGTACCTGGTCGACACAACGTGAAGCATGTCGCCCTTGTCGACCCAGCAAGGTTTTCCTTCCCCATCCACATAAAGTTCGGCTTGATGAAAAGTTTTGTACGGGCAATGGATCTGAATGGGCGTGGGTTTTTATACCTCAAGGAAAAGTTTGGCAACACCTTGCTGGAGGCCAAGATCAAGGCTGGTTCTTTGTTGGACCGCAAATCCGACAGATTATGAAGGACGAAACTTTTCCGACAACTCAAACCCCAAAGAGCTGGCAGCGTGGAGGAGCTTCAAAAGCTGTGACGGACAACTTCTTGGGGAACGAGCGCGCGGACAACTATGAAGAAATAGTGCAGCAGCTGCTGGAGTCCTTCAGGAAACTTGGCTCCAGGATGTCCCTGAAAATCCATTTCCTACACCAGCACCTGACTTCTTCCCTGACAACTTGGGAGCAGTCTCGGACGAGCACGGCGAGCGATTCCACCAAGAGATTTCACTCATGGAGACGCGTTACCAAGGGCGGCACAACCCGAACATGATGGGCGATTTCTGCTGGTTCCTGCATCGTGAAACTGACACAGAGCAGCACAAACGCAAAGCCAAATGTCTAAAGCATTTTTAATTACATTCTAGTGGAGTTTTTCTGTAATTTCTATAATTTTGAAGCATTCATGATGAAATAAATGATAAATGAATTTTTGTAAATTTCATTGAAATCCTGACTTCTAGGCAATGGGAATATTTCTGTTCCTGAAAATCCTGACGTGATACACAAAACGGTTATGATTTTTGAAATCAGCGTACCCAAATTAGTCTAAATCACTTTAACACATCTCCAGTAAAAAATTTTGTTGTTCAGTGTTACCAGGAAAGGCTCTTGTATCAGTGTGCAGACCACATCTTGCCTCACACGACATGCTTGGCAATGGTAGAGAGACAGGTCCATGCATCTTGTGTCGATTGTGCCAGCCAGGAGAGACTGATCGTTACTGCAGTGTACATCAGCAGAGGCAGCGTACAACGCAGCAGAGGCAGCGTTGGAGCACTTGAAAACCAGTAAATCTCGTGGTCAGATGGAATTCGCCCAAGATTGTTAAGGAGGTGGCTCAGGAGCGCATTCCCTTGACTATAATCTTCAACAGGTCGATGAAAGATGATATTCTACCATGGTGATTGGAAACATGCTATCACTCCCATATATAAGAAAGGCAGCCGTAAAGAACCCGAGAACGACAGACCTGTCAGCTTCACAGCAGTGGTTGCAAAGGTCAGGGAGTTGATAGTGAGTAATGCCAAAAGTAAAGCATTTGATGTCACATGACTTGTTTTCTGATGCTCAACTTGGGTACACCCCGGGAGGTCTTGCATAACTCAGCTCCCGTGGCAGTTGGAAAACTGGACTAGATCACTAGATGACGGAGTGCCTGGCGGATGTCATTCTTCTTGACTTTCACAAAACTTTTGATTTGGTCCACCACAGTTCAGACTCCCAGAGAAAGCAAGATCGCGTAATATTGAAGAACCACTCATGTGTCTGGTAGCTTTCTTCACTAAGAGGTGACAAAGGGTCATTGTGAATGGAGCCAAGTCAGATTGGGTAATGTACTTAGTGGAATACAGCATGGTAGATGTCCTTGGTCTGTCGCTATTTGTCATCTTCATCAATTACCTGCCGACATCAATCAGTCGCAGTATCCCACTCTACGCAGATGATGCAAAAATGTATAGACCACCTTTCGACCAAGCATTGACTTCAGTCATCCAGAAGATCCTAGAATTTTCGATGGTGTCATGGAATGGTCACGGGTATGGCTACTTCCTTCCAATCTGAACAAATGCAAGACTCTGCATCTGGGTATAGTTAACATCAGGAAGCCATACCCTATGGGGAATGCAGAGTTGCAGGAAGTGATTGAGGAGATCGACCTTGGAACAATCATGGATAGGTTGACAAGGACAACCAAACACTTGGCCCAATAAAATGATCCTTTGTGAGTCTGGATGAAGAAACCCTCCTTGTGATGTCCAAGGCACTAGTACGCCCATTGTTGGAGTATGGCAACATTGCCTGGCACCCACAATTCCTGGTGGACATCAATGAAGTTGAAAAGGTCCAGAGATGAGCTACAAAGATGCTTCCCATGCTCCGTGAACTTTCCTATCCAGAGAGACTCCAGCATTTGAATATGCATTCGCTTTACTACCACCGCAGCTGTGATGATATGACCCAAACGTTTAAGGCGTTACTCGGAATTGACCGGATTAGACTGCAACATTTCTTCACTCTGGATGAATACCCTTCAACGCAAGGCCACTCTTTTAAACTCTTTGTGTCGAGGTGCAGATTAGACTTAAGGAAACTGTTCTTCAGTCAGAGGGCAGTTAAAGACTGGAACAGTATTCCATGAAATGTGGATGCTCAGTTTTTGAAGCCTTCAAACGTAGTCTACACAAGCTTTGGTGGGGTGAGTGTTTCAACTTGCACTGACCGTCATCCATGAGCGCCGTTACTATCGCACCAATTTAACCCAGTACCAACCCAGAGTGCAGACTGGAAGACCTACAGGACCACCTTCACTTCCGTAGACATGATAACTATGATGGTGGCCTGAACAAATTGCCAGGCAGTCGGAGCGGTCAGCCATAGACTGATTCTGTCGCCGTGCAGTTGAGATCATCCTTGAGCATAGAACGGAATCCGAGAAGTATGATGGGGAGTTTTTTCCACCAAATTGAGGCAGGAAGGTGGGATATCTTTGTGCATGTGGCTCCACACAAAACGCGTGGAGATGAGGCATTGCATCATGTGCATCCCCGGGTCAGACAGCTTGTGGAGGGTGCCATAAATTATATTTGGCGGTAGGTTGTCGGCACAATCGGTCATTTGTTCCTGTGGAGACGTCACAATTAAGAGGGTGCGTTCACTACACAGCCGAGGAACATCTCCTTTCATGATGTTGTTTGCCGTCCACGATGTCTGGACCGTGTCGTCGATGGCTTGTGCCAGTGCCATCTGCCGCGTGTTAATTGTCTCCTCAACTGTGTTAATGGCAGAACGGGATAGAGCATCCATCACTACATTCTCATGTCCTCCAATATGCCGAATATCCGACATGAACTTTGTGATGAAGGACATTTTCCGAGTTTGATGAGGCAGATATTTTGTTTGCTGTGCAAACATATGGTAAGCGGCTTGTGGAGCGCAAACACACAGAGATCTCGGCCTTCTATGAAACACCAGAAGTGTTTCATGGCTTGATAGATGGCAAGCAGTTCTTTGTCAAAAGTGCTGCACAGAAAGTCGTGGCACAGCTCCACCACCTTACTCTTCGCTGATTGGTTAATGCAAACAAACCCCGTTTGCACCGGATGAGCAAACGGATGTTACCTGACTCCGACAGGGAGAACTTGCTGTAAAGGTATATGGATGCTTAGTTAGATTAAATTAATTGTATAAATGGAGTAAGTACATTGTAGATCGGTAAATTGTCACGGAGTTTGGATACAACACATGCATGATGAGCCAAATAGCCTCTTGGTTTTAGGTTTTTTTTTGACATCCTTAAATTATAATGATGTCCAACAAACTGAAAAAGAGAGGATGATCACTTGTCTCTGTTATCATCTGAGCTCAAGCGTTTGGATATTGGTATTGCAGCACTCTCTGAGGTTCGGAGACAGGATTGCAGAGAGATCATGGTGGGTGGTTACACCTACTATTGGTCTGGTCGCTGTGATGGTTACCATGCCCAAGGAGTTGCTGTAGCTGTGTCCAATAAGCTGGCTCCAATGATAATGAGGTAACAACGGTATTTGCTCCGACTGAGCGAGTGATCTCACCGTGAAAGACACATTCCATGCCACGCTCGAGATGGTGTTGATCAGTGCCCCAGGCGAGATACTCTTCTAGTCTTGGGGGATTTCAATGCATCAACTGAAACTGATAGGGATGGTTATGAGACATGTGTTGGTCCCCTGGGTCTGTAACTGTGAACCTGAATAGCACTAAGTTCCTTGACTTTGCAAGAAGTCATGGACTTAGGTGGCTGGTTCATGGTTTCAGCGCCCACAGGCTCATCGCTGGACTTGGTATTCTAACGCTGGCGGTGTGGCAAAGAGATTGACCATGTCCTCGTTGACGGTCGCTGGAGGATGATCCAGAACTGCAGGGTCGACCAGAGTGCTCAGTTCCTCAATAATGACCACAGGCTTGTTGTAGCAACTCTGAAGTTGCATCTTAAATCCAGAGATGGTACCATCCCAGCCTCGGCTGGATGTTGGCAAACTCAAGGATAAGAGGTAGCTGAGGAGTTTGCCAACAGGCTGAGTGGAGATTTGGGGGGTCTGGGTGCTTTGGGGAATCCTGAAGAGTTGTGGAATGTCTTCAAGACCACCGTCCTTGATGTTGCCGGGAGATGGCTTGGAACTCACAGAAGGGCGAAGAAGAATTTTGTCTCTCAAGGGACACTGGATACCGTTAACCAGAGTCGCAGGGCCAGGCTGAATGGCAGAGCTGAGATTTTCAGGGAGCTGAGGCATAAAACCGTACGTGCACTAAGGGTGGACAAGGAGGACTATGTGCGAGGAATCTGTGAAGGGGTGGAGTATCACTGTATCACCTGTGGTCAGGTGATTCTCGTCCTGCTTTCAGGGGAATTCGCACATTGCTTTCCTCCAAGACTGTCCCTCGATGTATTGCAGTTAGAGCAGAGGGAGGTGGGCTCTTGACAGAGGAGTCCAAAGTGAAGGCCCGCTGGGCTGGTTACTTTGAGTGGCTGTACCAAGCTGATCCACCAGCTGTCGAGTTGGATGTCAGTGGTGTTACTATCCGTATTGCTGACGCTCCATTCAACTGTGGTCCACCTTCGTTTGTGGAAACACGGGCTGCGGTGAACCGGTTGAAATGGCGAAAAGCTCCAGGGATCTGTGGCATCTTTGCTGAACTTCTCAAGGCTGGTGGAAATGCTGTACTCGTATCATTGCATGTAGTTCTTTGCTCTGCCTGAACACAGGCATCATCCCAAATGACTAGAAGATGAGCCTTGTTGTCCTCTCTGGAAAGGGAAGGGTGATCGCCAAGACTGCAACAACGACCGAGGGGTGACGCTGCTCTCAGTGCTGGGCAAGGTCTTTGCTCGGATAATTATTGATGGGGTTTGCCACCATCTGCTTGAGCACAGCGTCCAGAGCAGTCAGGCTTTACATCAAAGAGGTCACCGATTGACCGTATCCTTGCTCTTCAGGTCCTCACCAAACGTAGACGAGAGTTTCGGCAGGGGCTGCTTGTAGCCCATGTTGATCTCTGTAAAGGGTTTGATTCAGTGAATCAGGATGCCCTCTGGAGGATTCTTGATCTTCGGTGGGGTGCTACCAAAACTGATCAATCTGATGTCTGAACTATCTTCTGGTACTGAGAGTGCTGTGAGTTGTGGTGATACAATCTTTGTCTTATTTCCAGTTGTTACTGGAGTTCATCAGGGGTGTGTACTGGCCCCCACACTTTTCAGCACTTGTATGGACTTGGATCTTGGTAGAGGATGTCGGAGAGATCAAGCTGCAGTGCATCGTTTGGGAATGTCAAGGTCGCTGACCTTGATTTTGCAGATGATGCAGTCTTCTTTGCGGAGATTCCAGATATCCTTTTGGGGGCCTTGAAGTGCTGAATGAGGATTTGGAGCGCTGGGATTACAGGTTTCTGGGTCAAAACTAAGATCCAGGCTTTCAATGACTTCTTGGATGCTGCTGTCCTGTCTGTACCTGTTTGTGGCGATGATGTTGAGGTCACGGAGAGATTCACTTACTTTGGCAGTGATATTTATGTCTCTGCTGGCTGTGACACAGAGGTCAATAGATGTCTGGGTCAGGCCTGGGGAGTCATGGACTCACTGGATCATGGGATGTGTTGCTGCCGGTACCTGTGCGGGAGGATGAAAGTCCGAGTCTTCAGGTCCTTCGTGCTTCCAGTCTTGCTCTGTGGATGTGAGACTTGGACTCTGACCAGGGATTTAAGACAGAGACTTCATTCCTTTGGAACCAGGTCTCTTCGAAGAATCCTTGGCTATCGCTGGTCGGACTTTGTGTCCAACAAGCGGTTGCTGAGAGAGACTCAAACGAGATTTGTTACTTGCATAGTCCATGAGCGTCACCTGCGGCTGTACGGACATGTGGCTCGTTTTCCTGATGCTGATCCTGCTCACTCTTGATCCTGCTCACCAGGATTCTCTCAGCGAGGGAGCCTCGTGAGTGGGGGAGGCCAATGGGCCGACCACGTGCCTTGTGGTTGCAGCAGATTGATCGGCATCTCAAGGAGATGGGGATGGTCCAACGGAGACCCCTGGAGTACCGGCGGAAAGTGGATGCAGCGATGCACTGCTCAGGCACATGCTCCCATAACTGACCTGACCTTACCTTTCATTGTACACAAGTAGGCCCATGATCCCCCTTCATTAATTAAGTCTATAAAAACGAATTGGAAAGGGTAAAATACTTCCATTCAATGTGCGACTTTCGAAATGACTTCGTCCTCCCCAGCATGCTTGGTCTGCATGTGCAGAAACCCTAGGAAACAGGAGTGTTCAGGGAAACATAAAGCATGTCGTTTGTGCGAGATAATGATTGTTCCCTAAAATGGTTCACAACGTTTCTAAAAGAAGCAGAAAATACTTGGAAACATCCCTGTGAGAAAGGTGGTGTGCCTCTTCATAAGCATAACAAACGATATGCGGAACTTTCTGAACTTTCCCAGAAAGCTCTCCTTACTGCAAACTTCTAGGAAGTGAAGGTTGTCCTGTGGAGGTGGACTGGTACAATCCTGTAGGTTTGTAGACGAGCGCGTTCAACCCAATCCTTCGACCATCGCTGCCAGTGAGTGGACTTTGAACCTTGCATGATTACCTCGTTTGAACATGGCAGTCTTGGTTATTTATTTAATGGACGTCTGCTGGGAGTGGGAGCTGTGAGGGTCATTATAAATACATATTATTTTGTCTAGTTCCTTGGCCACAAGAGAAAGTTTTGCGTAAAGAGAAGCGTGTGTGTGTGTGTGTGTGTGTGTGTTTGTGTGTGTGTAATATCCACTGCCACTTGCTCGCTTGTACTAACAGGAGATGGTATGAACTCGACACCTCTCATCTACGGATATTTCTCGTATTCCTTTCATGCGCTTGAGTCCGATTTGCATTCAGGAACAGAATAATTTTCGTTAACCATTCTGAAATTGCCACTCTTTTGTCTAAATGCTGAAAATGTTGTACTTAAAAATATATATTTAAATTATCGTACACATTTTGCGCTTGCAACGGCAGGTTAAACATGCCCGGCAAGCAGAACCAAGTCGCTGAAAACACACACGTACACAGCGCATGCACAAAATGCATTCTTACGTCATTTTGAAATATGTATTAAAAGACAAGCCGGTAGGCGACATGGGTGGTCGCTAGACTAAGGCGAATATGAAATATGTCGATAAGAGAACACATCAGATGGCATTTTTGCCGTTCGTTGTTCCATATGATGTTCCACATGATGAGCAACTGTCCATTCATCATTTGTGTTCGATTCCCTAACCCCACGTTAAGGAATCCCAACGCGAACGTTGGGGTGAAAGCATATAGTAATATAATTGCATACTAGTCATACAGTTTTTGACGGATCGGGCTGAAAAATTTTTTGACAAAGAGGTTGATTATAGTGCGCATAAAAGCGCGGAAGCCGATTTTTGATTTTCGAAAAAAAAATTTTCTTCGGATTTTTTCAAAAATTTCAAAGTCCCGTTGCTAGTCAACGGTGGCGTCCATACCAACGGTGCTCAAAAGCATACAACTACATCCTGGTATGAACCTACCAGTCAAGTTTCATCAAAATCAGTT
>CM068954.1:170642036-170652512 GCA_035128595.1 Eptatretus atami | reverse complement strand
CCTTCCTTCCCTTATCTGGATTAGCAAGGTCGCCTCCAACATGTTATTGAGGCCTAGCAGTTCTGGGCAGTGATCCAGCAATTCTGGGAAGCCCAGCTGTTCTGGTCAGCAAGGCCATTTCAAAACTGTCAACAAGGCCAGCGTGGGTATTACAAAAGGCCAGCCCTTGGCTGGTTAAAGCAACTTCCTTGACAGTTCACAGATAAGAAGTGGGAAAGATTTATCCTTTCCCATTCCAATCGCAAAAGAGTTTAACAAAACACTAAAGACATGCTTGGTTGCTTTAGAATTCATACATCCTGACAGCCGTACGTGCATGGCCAGACGTGCAAAAAACAAAAAAAAACTTTCAAACCGCGTGCCAGAAAAAAAAACCCACACGGCGTTCCTTCGCTCTCGCGTGCCCGTACGTGCGTGGCCGTATGTGCCAAAAAAAGAAAGAAATTTCAAACCGCGTGCCAGAACAACAACCACACAGGCTTCCTTCGCTCTCGCCGTGCCCGGTATATTTTACATCTGTGTCTGACTCTACACGATCTCCGTGAAAAAAATAAATAAAAAAAAAAAAGAAAAAAAAAAAAAAAAAAAAACCTCTCAAACAACCACACAGGTCCAGGTTTCTTCGGCTGCTTCGGTAAAAGGAACGAACTTGTGCTTCGGCATGAAATATATGTCTCACTCGTTATATCTAGACAATAAATGACGCATAAGAACAATCTGAAAGATTATTAGCGGCTACAACGACAGTAAAGTTCATCACTATCTGTGACAAAGCTCCGTTGACTTGTTCCTGTCGTTTTTGGTAACCCGTTGAATGGGGCAGCAGATCAGTTGTCATCTAGGGTTTTGCTCTTTCCCCACTCTCGGCCCACGCGCCTACGCAAAGCACACTATGTTATGTTGTTATCTCTTTGTCATTGCAGGATTTGCGGTAAATAAATCAGGCCAGTAACCGTTGCTGAACTCACTTAGCAGACTGTCTGGTTCCGCCCGCATTTCAAAAATATTCAAACCTTTGAAAAAAAGGACAGGTCTACAGGGCCCAGTAACCTCTATACCGGCAACAGTGTTCCAATATTTACAGAATCGGACTCATATGTGGGTTGTATCGAAAACGGCATGGCGTCACACACACACACACACACACACACACACACACACACACACAGATTGCTGGAATTATAGATAGATAGTATTTCATACTAAACTGATAAGTATTTATTTGGCATTCATTACCAAGCAGGTTTGTTTTAATCGCTTGTGAAAGGGCATCTAAAGATAACACCAACGATCATAAATCGATGCACAGATCCTTATAAATGAACCATTTCGCCACCAGATGACATATGTGGCTACTTTGGAATGAAGATTGCCATGTATTTTGCTTGGCTGTCGTATTACACGTCCTCCCTCATCTATCCGGCATGCTTTGGATTGCTGCTGTGGCTGTGTGTCGAGACGGACCAGGTAAGATGTCGTCTTTCGGTTGAACATTCCTCTACCCATCATATGAAGCAGTGTGTCAAAAGAGCACAGAATAGCATGCAGGGTTTGTCCTCTCATCCCTAACCTTACAGCATTTCATTCTACTACTACTACTACTACTACATAAATAACAAGAGCGAGAATTGCTTTGCAATCCACGTCCCCTACCGGTCCCAATGAATGTTCGGGAGATAAAAGTTTGTTTGCCTTTAACACATGCTCGAGCCAACACCGGAACCAAAATGAAGAAGAAGAATCCTTCTAACCCACCGTGCTTCGTTCATTTCTAGGCTTTGCCTAATTAATATTACAAATTACCCGATGTACATGTATGGAGCAAAAACATGCGTACGGGTGTAAAACAGTGGGGTAGAGTCAGGGCAGCTGAACACTGACCCACATGTAATACGTGATATTTTGTAAGTCTAAAAAGGGCATAACTGTGTGAAAAATTGACGAAATGCCCTGAAACTCGAACTTGTTGTGTAACTTATCATAATAAAGCCATGTACCATGGTTCAGTTGAATATGTTAAAGTGCATGGGGAAAAATCACAGATGGGATGGACTCTTATAATCCGCTCTGGTGAAACTGGGAGGGGACTAATAAATTTGAGAATTCCCTGACAAGGAAATTTAACTCAGGAGGGAGGCCATCAGAACCATCAAGCCCGCACAATGTTGCCAACCTCTGGTTGATTGAGCCCTGTCCTGTGTAAATGCTGAACATTAAGCAGCGAAGCAGCACGTACCATTTTTAAAGTCTTTGGTATGACTCGGCCAGGGTGGGGCTCGAACCACCGACCTCATCTGGCAGACACTCTATTACCCCATTCAGTATAAGCCTGGTGTTGGCTTAGCAGTTATGGTGGTGGCTTGGGATTCTAGGTTCCTGAGTTTGAGCCCCGTTGTCCACTGAATTAACACTAGGGGGTTGACTCAGCCTGTCATCCTTCTGAGGTTGGCGAAATGAGTACCAATGTACTGGTGATAGGGGCACTGCATCAGCGGCATAGCAGCCGTGCCCCTAGCCAATGATGCAACCAGCAGCCAAAAAGGCAGCACATGATGGGAACACCACTCAGTTCGGTGTTTTGATGTGAATCCTCATCACCATTATATGACCACCCCAACCCTCCCTCCTCCCCCCCCCCTCCACTACTGTTCTTACCCCTGACCTTTTCTATCCTCACAAATACTGTGCTTCTCTTCCTTGGTGGTATCTCCTGTACTCTTGTGGTCATCCCCTGGTACCATTGCCTATCTGTGGCCTCAGCTAAAAAGTTTGATCCCCTGTCTGTCTGTTTCCCTCATCCTTAATGTTAATGTGTCTGACGTCCACTCTTAGTTTGCAGCTTCACCACAAGCCTCGACTCAGAGTGGTCCACAAAATGATGACACCTTTACAGTTAGAATGAAATAGTTTTAATGTTGATAAATCAACAATATGATCATCATATATTAAAAACGTTTTTGAGATTTATTTGTCTTTAATGTGTCAATGTTTGACTACTATTTGCCTCCACACTTTGTCCAACCAAAGTAGCGTAGGACGACCAAATGGATAATAATCCATAGAGAGCTCATGGATAACTGGAGAGCTCATAGAACACCTTACCCTGTGCAGTGTTGAGATATATATATATATATATATATATTGTTACGGAAATGGCCTTAGCAGGCTACTAAATATAGGATTAGCTCAGATCCCCCATTAAATGCATGTTTAGCTAGGCTGTTCGGTAAAATGGACATTACATGTGTGTCGGGAGGTGTAGGATGCAGTTTTATTGTTCGTACAGTGGTGGTGTGCCGAGGGCTTCTTCTTCCTCCCCTCTCCGGACGTTCGTATGAAGTTGCCGCTATGGATTAATTTGTGTTGCGTCGAGGAACGATCCGTTCGATTGGCATATAAAACCAAAATGGTTACAGACTGGCAGAAAACGCTCGGCATCTGACAAAACCAGTCTGTAACCAGGGTTCTATTTCCCCAATTGGTAAGGTCCAGGATTACGTTGTATCGCGATTGAAACGCGTGACCCGAGGCCTGTGCCGAGCCAGCCGGCGTTATAAACCCCGGAGACGGCCGGAGTGGGTTGAGAATCCCTCCGTCGCTGAATCCTTAACAATATATTTAAATGGATGATTTTAAACATCATATAGAAAAATTCCAGAAGTTTAGCGCTGTTGATGCAGACTTATACATATTACCTTATTTAACATGTCTAAGTACTGCAAAACTGGAGGATTTTGGAAGCAAAAAGAAAATGATTTGTTTTCTCCATTGTTCAAGTCTATAATTAAATTGAAATAAAAGAAAGATTGTAAAAGTCGTATAAAAAACAAATTCCGGAAGTGTACCGCCGTTGATGCAGCGGCTATTACACCACCTTATCTAACACATTACATGAGTTTTACCTACTTGTTTGTATCCTTTAGGACATCCCTAAAAACTGTACGTTTCCTGTTTGGAATGATTTTCAATTTTATTTGACAGCCAGGCAGGAAGACAGAGTAAAAATTTTTTTTTTATCTCGCTCTTCTCTGCGCACGCACGACTGGGATGAATTTAGAGCCAAAGTACTGCTAAACTACAAGGTTTTCTTTCCATGTTCAAAATATAACAATCAATTGAACTAAATTTGTTCCTCGATCATAAACTGACGTTTGCGGACAAACAAACGGATGGACAGACAGACGTAGACCAATTGCTTAACCCCGCTTTTCGCTTCGTGCATGCGGTGTAGTAACCAATTATTTACTCCAGCCAAGAAAGCACACTTACCTTTGATCTGTCGAGTCAGGGTTGAATTCCTGATCCTACAATAACTGTCTGATTGGTGCTTCACAGGCAGGCCATTGCTTCACAAACACCTAAAAGGGATTGTTTAACACACACACCCCATTTTTGGGAGGGGCTGAGTATATTATTTTTCCAATCCTGCTCAATCACCTTTGGTGTCATCCTTACTTAGACGAGCCAGGACATTGGTTGCGTAGCATTTTCACTGTTCAACGTCATCTGGGCCACACTTTTTCTGGAGGGCTGGAAGCGCCGCGGAGCAGAGATGTCCTATCGTTGGGGAACGCTGGATGCCCCACCAGATGAATTGGAAGATCCACGACCACAGTTCAAGGTCACTGCTCTGAACCTTCTTACAGCACCTGTAAATATGCACCAGGTCTTATATCTACACCCATGCATTTGGCTTCCACATATATTGTGATCGCTGTTCCATGTTCCGCGGCATTTTCAGAAATCCTGTCTCGAAGAATCTTTAAAAGATTTAGATAAAGGTGCAATAACCAGTGTTTGTCAATTGCAGGGTAAGAAGCGCATGAGCCCAGTTACAGGACGTGTGGAAATCTATTACCCACCTTGGCGACGTCGTCTACTCCGCTACCTGGTGAGCTTGCCAGCCTGTTTGCTGGCAACGCTCACTTCTCTACTTGCCATGTTTGCCTGCTTCCAGTTGCAGGTTAGGCCATTTTATTTCGATTTTTTTTTTGTATACATTGTCGAAGCTCGTATGAGAGCTAACACAACGCACAGCGAGGGGGGCATGAGACAAGAGGGACGGGAGAGGGAAGGACAAGACAATGGGGGAACAGAGACATTAGGAGATCTGTGGGAGGGTGAGGGATGTGGCGGAGAACACGAGGTCGACAAAATGGACATTACAGGAACTTTCAGGAAGCAAAGCAGGGAATTTGAAGGAGGTGGGTTTGGGATGCATTAACAGGGGAAGAAAATATTGACGTTTTGGATGGGGGAAGATAAGAGGTGGTGGTGAACAACAGTTTTGAAGGCCTTGAGGGAAGAATGAGATTGAAGAGAGTGTGGGAGTTTATTCCAAAGGCAGGAAAAAAGAGGAATGAAAAGAGTGAAGGTGAGCAGTAATTCGTGATATTAGTATTTTTACCAGAAGGGGTTGCTGGTGGACCTTGAGTGCCCTGTGGAAATATGGGGGTGGGGGGAATGTATCACAGACAGAGCAGGGGGGCAAGAATGGAGAGGAGATGGGAGAAGACAGAAAGATCACCAACCTGCCTGCGGTGAGAGAGTGAGAGGCCCAAAGCCTCAGCCTCACCGTGGGAGATACCAATGATCCTAAATGCCTTGGTTTCCACAGCGTGAAGCTGAGAAAAGTGAGAGGCAGGAGCACTAGTCCAGAGAGGAGAACAGTACTCCATCAGGCTGTGGACGAAAGCTTTGTATGTGGTCAGGAGCTCAGGTGGGTCGAGGAAGGACTTTGCATGATGGAGGATTCCCAGTCAGCGACTGGCTTTGGAGGCCAGGTTGGAAATGTGGCTTTCCCAGGAAAGATCGTGGCAGGTAGTGAGATCAGAAGCTTGAAAGAAAGGACTTCTTCCAGAGGATTGTTGAGAAAGTAGATGAGGGGGGGGGGGGGTTCCAGAAGGTCCTTTCAGAAGGACATCGTGAGAGTGTGAGATTTGTCAGGATTGAAAGACATGTTCCACGTGTTGGACCAGTTTGTGATTTTATCCAGATCTGCAGAGAGCGAAGAAGCTGCTGCTTGCCGGTCTGAGGGATGACAGATGGTTCGGCAGAGGGTGGAGTCATCAGCAAGAGATAAAGAGGATTTTCCAGAGAGTTGGAGAGATCATTGATGAAAGCCAGAAAAAGAACAGGGCCAGAATGCTGCCTTGAGGAACTCCAGCCTGGACAGGAAGAGGGATGAGAGACTCCATTTCGGGCCACGTTGACTGCGACAGGAGAGGGAGTCTGCGAGCATGAGTGGAGATGGCCTTGGATACCATAGGAAGAGAGTTTGGTGACCAGGGCAGGGTGCCAGACTGTCAAAAGCACGCAATATGTCTAGGGATATGGCTCTGATTTCATGTCTGGCATTGAGGACCTCCGTCCATTGTTGGGAGAGCAGAAGCAGCATATCCAGGGTAGAGTGACCTGGTCTGAAACCAAATTGATGACCGGAAATCAAGCCATTGGGCAAGAGAAAAGATTTAATGTCTGAAGCGATGATGTATTCCATAACGTTGCTGATGATTGGGAGAAGGCTGATTGGTCTGCAGTTGCAGGGTTCCGTTTTAGCACCTTTTTTATGCAGGGCTGTCATGTTTGCTGATTTCCAAGCAGATGGCAGATGACCTTGAGCAAATGAAAGGGTGAATAGAACAGAGAGAGAGGGTGAGCAAGAGCAGAGGAGCAGGTTTTTAGGACACGTGGGCTGATGCCGTCTGGACCGGTTGCAGAATCTGAGTCGAGGTTTGACGGCAAGCTCTCCACCTTGTCAGGAGAAAAGGACACAGAGTCCAGGGACAGTTGGGTGCGACTGGGTAAGGTGGGTGCAGAAAGCGATGGGTTTTGGACACAAGACTTCGATGCAAACACCGAGTTTAGGCATTCAGCCTTTTCACGTGCGGTATCAGCAGTGTGACCATTTGAGGTAAGGGAGGGGATGGAGGGGGAACATACACCAGAAACAGATTTGATTAGACACCAACAGGATTTGGAGGAGGGAGAGAGGCTTGATGACACCAACACAAAATTTCCCTTGCCGCAAATAGTTAGTTAATCTCAAACATTAAACATGGTCTCCTTCCTCACGTGCATTGCTTTTCATTTCCCTACAATGGCACCTGAAGCCTGAACAAAACGTGCTGACCTTGTCACCGTCTATTACAAATGACAAAGTATGATCTCCAGCGAAACCTTGTTAATGACAAAACAATGGTAACAAGATGTTTGTTTTAACAAACAAAACTTGAAAAAACCTTCATTCATTAACTTGAACTGCATTTCATATAAAATGGTCAAAATACAGAAAATATATTTTATTGCGACAAAAAGGGATTTTTATTTTTAATCGCTTTACAACTTAAAACCAGATGTCCGTACGAGTACAAACAGGAAGTTTTAATGACCAATCTTCTCTATCCTGCCTCAACGGCTAATTATAAGTTGTAAATAGAGTTGGTTGTTCAAAGGTGCAAGAGGCCCTTCAGGCAGGATCCAAAGTGTTTCTTCATGAATATTTCTCCAGCTTGTAAGGCAAGTGTATGGGCTGTGTTCATTTATAATTTGAGATTGTCATGTTTTTGGCCCCTTGTCACAACCGCTGACAATCGGATGTTAGGTCACAAACGCCGGAGCTCATTGATCCGTGAATGGACGGCTTAAGGGCAAATTTAATATGGTGCACCCCAAGCAATGATGTACTGCATGTTCCAAGTTTAAGAAGTATGTCTAAACACACTCGTCATACTACGTATAATTCCGCTTCTGTGTTTGTGGGTGTGTTTGCATTTGTTTGACTAGTTTATTGTTGTTGTTGCGCCGTCTTTTACACCAGATCAGATTATTTTCAGGTCAGGCCAAATCAGACCTGTGACTTGCGACAGATACCACGTAAACCTGCACTTACCCGTTTCATGGTTGGGTTGTCGGCGACTAAACCGTCCCCCCCACTAGGCTTCCTCGTGAGGAGGGTGTATGGATATGGACACCCAGCAGGATTAAAAACAAAAACTTTCAATAGGCGGTGGAGCTCCTTGTGAGCCAACGGCCATCCATATCTAGTGCCCAACTGTGTATGTTGATGTCCTCCTGCAGTTGGGTTACTTTTTTCTCAGAGGTTGGTGTTACAAAATGCAACAACAAAAACACACAACAAAATGCAAAGAAAACTGAAAACTCACTCCGTGGGAATACTTCCTGTGCAGCTGCTCTTTGCAGGGCAACTCACCGGATGATGGGATTGGGTCAAAGCCTCCGGGACCCCAATTATTTGATAGGAGGAAAAGCACGTGGTAACCTTCCTGGGTCGGATTGCGGTAATGTGTGTCAGACTGGTGCTGAGGTGTCGTCCATCAGACGGTGGTCTCCTCGGGTTAATCTGAGGCGGTTCTTTCAGGTGGGTGCCTGGAACATCCTGTCTCTGCTATCATCTGAGCTCCAGCATTTGAACATCGGTATTGCAGCATTCTCTGAGGGTCGGAGACTGGATAGTGGTGAGATCATGGAGGGTGGTTAGACCTACCACTGCTCTCATTGCTCTGATGGTTACCATGCCCAAGGAGTTGCTGTAGTTGTGTCCAATAAGCTGATTCCAATGATAATTGAGGGAACACCGGTCAACGAGGGTATTATGAGATTAAGGATTCATCACTCCTTGGGTGTCTTTTCCCTGGTCTCTGTATATGCTCCGACTGAGGCGAGTGATCTCACCGTGAAGGACGCATTCTATGCCGCGTTCGAGTCTGTGTTTGTTGAGTATCTGAGGCGAGATACTTTTCTCGTCTTGGGCGGATTTCCTTGCATCGACTGGCACTTACAGGGCTGGCTATGAGGCATATGTTGGTCGCCATGGGTCTGGAACTGTGAACCAGGACAGAAATAACGTCCTTGGCTTTGCAGGACGTCATGGACTTAGGGTGGCTCGTTCATGGTTTCAGCGCCCACAGGCTCATCACTGGATTTGGTATTCCAACGCTGGCGGTGTGGCAAAGGAGATTGACCATGTGATTGCTGCTGGCCACTGGAGGATGATCCAGAACTGCAGGGTCTACCGGAGTGCTTAGTTCCTCAATACCGACCACAGGCTTGTTGTGGAAACTTTGAAGTTGCAGCTTAAATCCAGGGGAATGGTACCATCCCCGCATAGGCTGGATGTTGGCAAGCTCAAGGATGAGATGATAGCTGAGGAGTTTGTAGACAGGCTGAGTGTGGATTTGGGGGGTTTAAGTGTTTTGGGGAATTTTGAAGAGTTTTGGAGTGCCTTCAAGACCACCAACTTTGATGCTGCCGGTGGATGTCTTGGAACCCACCGTCAGGCAAAGAACTGTCTCCCAAGGGACTCTGGATACCATTGAACAGAGTCGCTTGGCCAGGTAGTCCATTTGCCATCCTTATGAGTTCAATAGCGGACCTTGCAATCGTCTATATATTGTACAATAAAGTTGTTAAAGTGGATTTTGCTATCCGCCCTACGTGGGTTGACTCTGAATTTCATTTCACGCTTGGTTGTCCTCGGACCAACTTTGGGCAATTTTTTTAATATGCAAATTAGGGCCACCATTACCAAAAGAACTATTTTCTTCAGTATCTTTGCAACTATGCATGATAATGGCACAAAAATGTTATCTAGACCTATGTTTCATGGTCAAGGATTACGATAAGGCATGCAAAAAGTTATTATCACATGTATTTATTTTGTCTGTATGTAAAGTAATTGCTGCCATTACCCCAAAACCTATTTTCTTGCAATATCATTTGCAACTATGCATGGTAGTGTCACAAACATCGGTGTCTAGAAGCTATTTTTCATGTCAATGATTACGATAAAGACATTTAAAAAGTTTTCACATGTATATATTTTTTGCCTGAATGTAAAAAGGCTGAATTGCAGCTGCGTCTGCGGCAGGCGTGGGATCACAAGGTTTCATAACTCCAGGTCGAGCATATACCCCAGCTCTAATGATAGCGCACGCGGATTCTGCTGGACTCATGAGCCATGACGTGGGTCTCTCGGCGTCCATTGGGAGTTGAAACCAGGAGGTCAAAATTGTCCAACCACCCAAAGATTGGCCCCATCCTCCATTCCAAGCCCATGGCCTGATGTAGCACACTGCTCTTTTCACCCGCAAATTTTGCAGCTGATTTGCATGGATTACGATAAAGGCATGTAAAAAGTTATCACATGTATATATATGACATAACTGTGGTGGCTCTCAAAACATACTCAATTTCTCTTTTCAGGTGATCGAGATGGCTAGCGAAACGTGTCTCCTCCCCGATCTGCCGTGAGAAGGGACCCCATCAGACAGTCAGAGTCCAAGGCATCAGGACAAATGATTAAGCGGAGTAAAGAGAGGGTGACGATGATGTCTATGTCAAGTTACAGGCCATTTTGGACTCACAGGGAGAGAATTCATCTGTGGAATGTCATAAGACGTGTTCTGCACTTACACATCTAAACAGAATGTGGCTAAGTATATTAGGCCAGAAAGG